>OZ024742.1:318633687-318743687 GCA_964016885.1 Eledone cirrhosa
GGTCTAACGAGGTTGTAGAAATGCTCGAACGTAAGGAGGTCGATGTTTGTTGTATTCAAGAGACCAGGTGGAGGGGTGGGTCTGCTAGATTCATTGAGGGTAAAAAACGATGCTATAAGCTTTTCTGGGTGGGAAATGACGATGGGCTGGGTGGAGTAGGAATCATGGTAGCAGAAAAGTGGGCAGATAAGATAATAGACGTAAATAGAGTGAACGACAGAATAATTAAAATAAGACTTGTCCTCAATAGAACTACGGTGACAGTAATATCTGCGTACGCACCCCAATCCGGACTGCCCGGCACTATAAAAGACAGATTCTATGAGACACTGATGCTCACTACCTCCCAAATAACCGACAGTGACTATATAATTATTGCAGGCGACCTAAATGGTCACGTTGGACAACATTGTGACGGCTACGGCGAAATCCATGGAGGCTATGGGTTTGGTACTAGAAATGAGGAAGGCTCCAGAATCCTGGAATTCTGTGACGCAAATAACCTAACTATCTGTAACACTAACTTCAAAAAACGTGACAATCACCTGATCACCTATAGATCCGGGGAACACACAAGCCAGGTAGATTATATCCTTACCAGAAGACGTGACAGAGTGTCTGTTGTAAACACTAAATCCCTCCCCATGAAGAATGCACCTTCCAACATAGACTGATAATTAGCGACCTAATAGTCAGGACGAGACGTACTAGACAACTGAAGAGGACTATCCTCAGGAGAAAAATATGGAAGCTAAAGGACCCCACAGCCAGAAATAAATTTAAAAGCATACTACTTGATGCTTTCGACAGTAAGGAAGAGCAATTAGAGTTGTAGAATATAGAGGAGCAGTGGGAATTCCTGAAAGCAAACCTGCTGATGGCGGCAGACGAAGTCTGTGGCTGGAGCAGGCCTGTAGGCAGGAGGAGAGTAACATGGTGGTGGAACAGTAAGGTGGAGGGGTCAATTCAGGCCAAAAAGCAGGCTTGGAAAGTATGGCGGGATGTGGGAAGCAGAGAAGACTATCAAGTGGCCAGGAGGGAAGCTAGGAGACAAGTGTACTTCGCAAGAAGGGAAGCAGAGGAAAGAAAGTTCAAGCATGTTCTACAACGCGAGGACCAAAAACGTGAGGTGTTCAGGATTGCTAGGCAATGTGTCAAGGAAAACCGTGATATTGTCGGGGAGAAGTGTGTACTTAATGATGACGGCGTACTTGCCATCACCGACGCTGATAAGAAGGTAGCTTGGAAGTGTCACTATGAAAGGCTACTAAATGAGGAGAATAAATGGGAGAAAGACAGTCTCCCCCACATCGACCCAATAGAGGGACCAGCAGTGTTAGTTGAGGGTAGTATAATAAGTAAGGCAATCAAGGATATGAAGACGGGTAAGGCAGCTGGGCCTTCCGAAATAGTTGCTGAGATGCTGAAGGCATCTGGCATGGTGGGACACACCATGGTCACCCGGATAGTTAACCAAGTTGTACATAATGGGGTTGTTCCGAAGGACTGGCGTAGCAGCATCATCGTTAACTGTTATAAGGGTAAAGGAGATGCCCTAGATAGGAGTAACTATAGAGGCATTAAATTAATCGACCAGGTCATGAAGGTCACGGAAAAAGTAATAGCGCAACTAATCAGAGAGAGAATTGACCTAGATGAAATGCAGTTCGGGTTTGTGTCAGGCAAAAGTACCACAGATGCTCTTTTCATTGTACGACAACTACAGGAGAAGTACCTAGCTAAAAGTAAACCCCTTTACTTAGCTTTTGTCGACTTGGAGAAAGCCTTCGACAGAGTCCCCCGTTCCATTATCTGGTGGGCTCTTAGAAAACTAGGTGTCGACGAATGGCTTGTGAGAGCTATACAAGCCATGTATAAAGAAACAGTCAGCAAGGTTAGAATTAACAACGAATATAGTGAAGAGTTTAGCGTAAAAGTTGGCGTCCATCAGGGCTCTGTTCTCAGCCCCCTACTATTTATTATTGCCCTTCAGGCTATAACAGAGGAGTTCAAGACCGGCTGCCTATGGGAAGTCCTATACGCAGACGACCTAACACTCATAGCTGAATCAATGGCCGAGCTAGAGAAGAAATTCCAAACATGGAAGCACGGCCTAGAATCAAAAGGCCTTAAAATTAACCTGGCTAAGACCAAAGTTCTAGTTTGTAGGAAAGAAAATAAGGCGGCGGTCCCTTCCGGGAAGTGGCCAGGCTCACTGTGTAGGAAAGGCGTAGGTAGAAACTCCATTTTGTGTCAGAAATGCAAAGTATGGGTGCATAAAAGATGTAGTGGGATCACAGGTAAGCTAACTAAGAACATAGATTTCACATGTGGCCGGTGCTCTGGTGCAATAAGTAGCAGCAAGTGCGCACAAAATACTAGCTCTTTCAATTGCGCAGAGGGTTCTATGGAAATAGTGGACATCTTTCGTAACCTGGGTGACAAAATCAGCAGTGGGGGAGGGTGCTCCGAAAGTACAGTAGCTAGAGTCAGAACTGGATGGAAAAAGTTCAGAGAGCTTATACCACTATTAGCCGCTAAAGGGTTCTCCCTAAAAATGAAAGGCAGGTTGTATGATGCCTGCATACGAACAGCAATGTTGCATGGCAGTGAGACCTGGGCATTGTGTGCAGAGGATATACGCAGACTAGAGAGGAACGAAGCTTGCATGCTCCGCTGGATGTGTAATAGTAATATACGTGAACGGCAAAGCATAAACGAACTAAGGAAAAAATTAGAAATAAGAGGGATCAGATGTTCTTTACTCGAGAGAAGGCTACGTTGGTATGGACACGTGATGCGCATGAAAGTCGATAGCTGTATAACAAAGTGCAGGGCAATAAAGATAGACGGTAGCCACGGAATAGGCAGACCTAGAAAAACCTGGGACGAGCTGATAAACTCCGACCTCACACACTTACACCTCTCCAAGACAATGTCACTGGACCGAGACCTTTGGCGGTACTCAGTAATAGAGAAGACCCACCTTACCTAAATACATAGTAAAACCTACTAGAGTCAGTAGGCATTTCTAACAAAATACACCCCCGTCCCACCACCCCCACCCCATTCACACCGCCCCCTTCTATGTAAAGTTATGTTGGTGCCACACCATCCAGGCCGAAACAAATGAGATCGTGTAGGTGTCACCACAAAAAAACACACAGTCCACGCTGTAATGTGGCCGTGTAGGCAACACGGTAAAAACCTCCCAGACCCACACTGAAAATGTGGTTGGTGTTAGGAAGGGCATCCAACTGTAGAAATCCCGCCAGACAATCACTCTTGCCTCAAGTGGGAAAACCCCCGGCCAAACCCATGCAAGCGTGGAACACGGACGTTAAACGTTGATGATGATGATATATATATGTATATACATATATATATATATACATATATATATATATATATATATATATATATATATATATATATATATATATATATATATATGTATATACATATATATATATATATATATGTATATACATATATATATATATATATATGTATATACATATATATATATATATATATATGTATATACATATATATATATATATATATATATATATATATACATATATATATATGTATATATATATATATGTATATACATATATATATCATCATCATCAACGTATATATATATTTGTCGTGACACCTACACGATCTCATTTGTTTCGGCCTGATATATACACATATATATACACATATATACACACACACACATATATATCATCATCATCATCAACGTTTAACGTCTGTGTTCCACGCTTGCATGGGTTTGGCCGGGGGTTTTCCCACTTGAGGCAAGAGTGATTGTCTGGCAGGTTTTCTACAGTTGGATGCCCTTCCTAAAACCAACCACATTTACAGTGTGGGTCTGGGAGGTTTTTACCGTGTTGCCTACACGGCCACATTACAGCGTGGACTGTGTGTTTTTTTGTCGTGACACCTACACGATCTCATTTGTTTCGGCCTGATATATACACACATATATACACATATATACACAAACACACACACACATATATATATATATATATATATATATATATATAGAGAGAGAGATAAGCAGAACAAGCAAAATTCAATTTTTTAAAAATAAATAAAAAAATATAATTTGAATATTTACCTATTCAAGTTGCTTTTACCGATCGGTTTCACCTCACAAAAGATTGGAGATCCGTGGGACCTCCAATGGAAAAGTGTAGTTCATCAGAAAGCATTTTCCTTTCCTAGGACTGAAAGTCCCAGGAACGGCAAAATATATTGCCATCTGCCAGCTAGCACAGGATCGAATGGGGCCGAAAATTTGACCTGTACATGAACCAGCCCGTAGTAGAAGCGGAAGTAAACATAGACGTGTTGTCTACTTCACCACTAAAAATAGCAGCTAAATAGAACAACAGATTTGTTCTCTACATAACGGAGAATATTAAAAGAAGTTAATATGCCCATAGGTACTAAGTACCCCTGGAAATATATATATATATATATATATATATATATATATATATATATATATATATATATATATATACACACATATATATATACACATATATATATAAAGAAAAAAAGATGAAATCGAAAATGCAACTAGTCTTATTTAAAAAAAAATATATATATTTATTTGGTTCCTTTACCGGTTTCGCAGTTCTTCTGCTTTTCAAAAGTAGAGTTGAGATGGAGGGTCTGTGGTTTTTCTGCGAAACCGATAAAGGAACCAAATAAATATATATATTTAAAAAAAAATAAGACTCCAGTTGCATTTTCGATTTCATCTTTTTTTCTTTATGCTTTCACTCGTGTAGGACACCTCGGTTATTTTTCAATTTGTAAAAAAAACCTCACTTTCTAATATATATATATACATATATATATAAATTTTGAGTATATGTTGGTTGTTTACCGACACCTCAGTATGCAGATTGGAGCACTTGACGAAGTACGCAGGTTGGTTTGGTTACTCCGGAGTAATGTAAAATAAAGTAATTAAGTCAAATATTTAAGATTTGGCTTAATTTATTAAAGATGTACTGCTATATATATTTCGGTGACAGCCATCATTGGCTGTGACCTCTTCAGGCAGTTTGAATTGGTGTGGTAGAGACAGGTGCACATGTTGTTAAAGTGTTTTACTCCGTCAATATTCCGATATATCCAGCTCCTGGTTGGGTTGTTATTTCTCTGAGGAACTGGAATCATATGATTCCAGTTCCTCAGAGAAATAACAACCCAACCAGGAGCTGGTCATACCGGAGTATTGACGGAGTAAAACACTTTAACAACATGTGTACCTGTCTCTACCACACCAATTCAAACTGCCTGAAGAGGTCACAGCCAATGATGGCTGTCACCAAAATATATATAGCAGTACATCTTTAATAAACGAAGCCAAATCTTAAATATTTGACTTAATTACTTTAGTTTATATATATATATATATATACAGTTGTCCCCTGGTATTCACGTGGGTTACATTTCTAGAGCACCTATGAAGAGTGAAAAACCGCGAATATTGGAGTGGTCCATACAAATGCCTCTAAACGTCAAAACATAACGTAAAATATAGGCCGGCAAATACGGTATATTGTTATTTATAATTTAGCGTTAAAAAGCATGAAAAAATTTATATTGCCACAAAAAAGCCATAAAAAATTGTGGAAAATATTTATGATTCCATGAATATGTAGTGGTTTCCACGAACAATTATTAGTTAGGTTCTAAAGAGAATTCTGTGAATAACCGGGACCACGAGTACCGGGGTACACTGTATATATTTATATATATATATATATATATATAAATAAATATATTACAGATGGATGAGAATACTCAACTCCCAATACATTGGAATATAGTCTTCTTTCAGCACCAACCTACATATCTCTGTTATCCCCTTCAAACCTCAAATTCCTGATGTCTTTCCATTTTTCATCTTTCTCAAAGCTTCCTCAGCTTCTCAGTTATCTCTTCTACTAGTCTGAGAACTAGATTGCTCTCTATGTTGCCATCCCAATTGCTCTCCATATTCAACAATCTCTCCATATATCCATTCCACTTTTATTTAATTCCACCCATGTCTACAATCATTTCTCCTATCTCATCCTTGAAGCAGTCTCCCCTCCCCCACCATCTCACCACATCACTGACTGCTTTGCAATCCTAAACACTTTACTCTGAATCAATTCTTTCTCTAAACTCTAAATAGTCTTCTATGCTTCTTATATATATATATATCACACACACACACACACACACACATATGTGTGTGCACGATATATTACACACATATACACATGAATGGCTCTAGTTGGAATCTTGCCATGACAGGAATAGATTGATATTGGTGAATGATGGATGGGTAGGCTATACATATCCCTCCCTCTTTGAGTGTGTGCTGTGAAAGATCTATTTACCCTCACACAGCTATATTAAACAGGACTTGCTATATTTTTTTTTTTTATTGATTAGTCTGGAAGCTATTTACAGTTACAAGAACACTTTTGAATTTACTTGTTGCTATTTTACCACAGAATTTTCATTTAGTTCTTAAGTTACCCAACCCTATGTAGAGAGAGTACTGTGTTTATATAAGTATAACAGGAGAGGTGATAGAGAATATAATGAATCATGGCACCATTCACATTGTGATTGTGAATCTCTACTAAAAGTAAGCATGGCCAGATAGTTAAGAAGTTTACTTTGCAATCATAAGACTCTGGGTTCGATCCCCCTGTATGGAATCTTGAGCATGTGTTATTTACCATAGTATTTGGTTGGATGAAGCCTTGTCAGTGAAATTGGGTAAATGGAAATTGTTGAAAGACAGTCAGATAGACTATAATCATAATTGAAAGGCCAGCCTTATTACATATTTAGGTTAATTCTCTTCATACCAAACTACCTAACTGCTCCTGATTTCATGTTACAAAAATTTCTTTCAAATTATATTAATCTTAAAAATCTTTTATCATAATTTTATGTTAGAAAATTTGTTGGCTATGTACCAGACACCAACTTGATGATAAGCTTAGTTATATTACTAAATCTCTCCAAACTCTTGATTAATTAAAAATCACAGGCAGTGTTTTTCATTAGAAATATGGTAATGAAAGAGTTAAGGCTACACATATCTGTGGAAGGCTCTGCCATGCACTTTAATTTCATAAGCAGATTGCTATGTGAATTGAACAACTGGAACACACAAACTTCCAGTATATATGCAGGTGTATATACACTCTCCTGTACATCTCACTCTTTATGAGGGCAAATAAAGTTTACCAGTTTTCTAAATTTAATAATGATCTCTGCTTTAGGCACAAGACCAACAATTGTAGGGATGGGATGTCGAGTACATCGATACCAGTATGTAACGGTACTTTATTTTATTGGCCTTGGACAGTTGAAAGGCGAAGTTGAACTCGGAGCCAGAACAAATAGCACAATGGCATTTTATCTGACGCTCTACCAATTCTGCCAATTTTATAATCTTCCAAACTTAATAAAATAGAAAATTTTATGCATCATACACAATGATAATATTTTACTTTCAAACTTAAAAAGGCTAAGTTGCAGTTGTGGGTAAGTGAAGATGTCTGTTTCTGACGTGTGATTCTTCTATGGCCAGCAGAAATTTGACAACTGGATGGCATATACTTTGGGTCTAGTTTACTGCCACTACCAACACACACACACACTGCATATTTGACTGAAGAGGTATGCAGGGTGTCCTAAAAAATGTTTACACATTTTGATTACCTATACAGGTAATATTAGAATGCTGTTGAAGTGTGTATACATTTTTAGGGACACCCTGTATATGAAATAAAGCATTGCTAGTGGCCTCTTTAACAGTTAGTGTAATCATCTGTAGTTTTGGTGTCATGTAATGATAATGATGCAGTACAACAGATTTGCAAAGGCATAGATGAATGGTTAAGACATTTGCTTTACAATCACAAGGTCTTGGGTTCAGCCTCCCTGTGTGGAATCTTGGACAATCACGGTTACCATAGAATTGGGTTGATCCAAGCCATGCGAGTGAAATTGGGTAAACAGAAACTGTAGCCCATCTTAGGTTGTACCTGTAATGTCCTTGAAATACTTAGCTACTTAGACATTAATTCATCAGTTAGACTAAGTTGGCCATGAACAACTGAATGTTAATGGTGGACACCCCTCCTCTCTCATGAATAATCCATCATCATAATAGAATTGTGCTATGGGCAGCTTTATTATATTTAATTGTATATCAACAGCTATCTATTGTGGTAGAGAGAAAAAATGTGAGCTAGGAAGAAACTAATGATGACAGATCTGTGTTAGTGTGTATGTGTGTGTGTGTATGAAAGAAATTGACCCAGGCTTGTGCTATGTTACCAACAGCAACCCAGGGCAGTTATATTTTAGCTGCTGACTAACCTATATTGCTGGCTGTAGTTATTGTTTTCAAGCTGAGAAAATCTGGCTGGTAGTAGTAATGGTAGTGGGGTTGGTCATAATCCATGCATTATTGTTTCCTGGTCTCATAAACTGATGTAGGTATTTACTAGGCTGGTAGTCTGTTATTTGTCTAGGCTTTTTTTTTTATATTTCAGGAATGTTTGTGTATGTGTGTGATGAGAGAGAGAAATATGTATTCTGTTCATAGATGGCCATTTTTAGCTACAGGTGTAACTCTTTTTTTTTCTGATCTGTGCACAGCTATAATTTATTAAGCTGTGTTTGTGGTGTGACATAGGCAAAGATGTTTTTCTGTATGGACATGTTTATACATGCTGAACATTATAATCAACTGATTATTTTAAAGATATTTAGATTAGTTGGTTTGGGAGAAGGGGAGGTTGTAATCTTATATCTTTTCCTGTTGGTCATTATTTTCTGGGTTTATACTTCAGACATAGTGTTTACTGTTTTGTTTGTAAATGTTTATGTCTATTGAAGCTGGTGCCTGCCAGCTATGTTTCAGTAACTTGAGAAAGAATGTATGTAAAATCCACCATAAGATAAATGGGTGTCAAAGGAAAGGACCTTGTCTATGTATGATCCTGCTATCAACTGACAAGCTGAATTGTAATGGGCTATGCCATGACAAAATAGGTTGTGTGGCCACCATAGATTTCCTCTTGAATTAAGATAGGATTGAGGCAGCTATTATTAAAACACTCTAACCTGAGAGATGCAATGAACCTCAAACCTATGTAGGTGTGTGCTGTAACAACAGTGTCTTCTTTTAGAAGGGCAAATTGAAATCAGCACTGCAAGTTAATTTCCAATGGTTAGGGCATGAAACTATTGTTGACCTAATGATACAAAGCTGTTTGTTTTCAAAACATAAAACGTTTTAAATTTATCTAAAAAAAATTCTGTCATAATTATATATAGGAACCTTTAAGCTCTGTTCCAAACAGCAGCTTAATAAGAACATCTCCAATTTTACTAAATCTCCATTTAAAAAAAAATTATTTTCAAAATTAATTGAAAATCATAGGCAGTGATTCTCATTAGAAGGCACGTGGATGAGTGGTAATACCATTGAGTTCATGATCATAATGTTGTGGGTTCAATTCCTGAACCAGGTGGCATGTGTTTGTGAGCAAGAAATTTCATTTCATATTGCTTTTCATGATAGGACTTGGGCCTCTCATTAAAACATCTAAGAAACATATGAGGTGCATGCAACCTTGTATGATACTCGCTAAACCTGTATAGATGTAAACTGTAAATTTCATTTCATTTTTTTAATTTCAAATCCATTTGTGAGCAGTAGTTATTGATCTTCTAGATATTGATGTAATTGTTAAGTGTACCACACTACTTTTTCAATTTTATAAAAATTGATCAATTACACACAAACCTGAGAAAGACGGTGCGTTGGATCAGGGATTTTGAGACTAGAAATAGGTAGTGACATAACCTCTACCTGCTAGTCAATATATCGTTCTACTGTGATCAATCAATCCCCTGAAACTATTGTGAAACAATGAACTAATTAAGAACCTATCTTCGACTTATGTTTTATTTTCATTATTCAATACACACACCCGCACAATTATATGCAAATTAGTACGTCCATTTCAGAATATTGTTAAGAGCGAATGGGTATATATACCCATCAAATGCATGTTACCTTGTGGTTGATTGGATTATACACACACCTTTTGATGAGGGTCCAATTAAATCCGAAAATTGATTAAAGGTGTTTATCATTTTTTCAATTTACAGGAAAATCTTTGTTTACATGCCTACAAATTAGATAGATGTATATATCTAGGTTTATGCAGTTTCAGTTATACACTCTGTATTTTTATACAGATATAACTTTATCATACACTTTGGCTGCTTCATTTGATATATATATATATATAATAATGAAATATTGTGTACAGTGCTCAGGTGCACTACAACTCATCAAAAAGTGTATGTATAGTACATAGGGTAATGCACAAACGTCAGGAAAATGAACAGTGCATGAGTCATGATATACACATGCGTGCATGTGTATGGAAGGGGTACATCAGGTGTAGTTTTGGCGAATTTTGGGAAGCATGAGGGTTTTAAAGGAATTTTGGGAAGCAATATATATATGATTAAAAGAAATGACAAACACAGATATAAAAACAATTAGTCTTATTAGTTTCATGCTTTAGAAGAAGGAGAGAAAAAAGTTTGATGTATCAGATGTTAATCCTTCATCAGGAGTACATGAGGTTCAGAGATTTAAATATATTCATATATATGTATGATCATGTGATGTTGTTATCATGAAATGTACATAATGACTTAAATGCACCTACACCCTTGGTTCATTGTTCAATATATATATATATATAATTTTGTTGTAAATTTCTGTTGAATCCTTTCTCCCATTTCCTCACATCTGCTGCATGACTTATTTAAGAAATCAATTTATTTCCATAAACTTTAAGTTTAGATTCCTCATGACTGAATTATTATCTCATATATTTTAAAATTTCTTTTTTCTTTGTTAATTTTTCTAAGAGCTTTTAGGTCTACAATTTATCTTTGTGTTTATCTGTGATAAACAAACTTTAGGCCAGCTATATTTTTAACCTAAATGCTTTTCTGAAAAATATATATATAATTTTCAACATGCTTGGTTACAACCTTTTCTTTCAGAAACATTATGTATTTTTCTAGCTATTCCCAAAACACAGCTAGCTATAAATAAGCGTTCCAGATTATAATTGAATGTAGAAATTAGGGCAAATTATAAATATAATTATTGAATACTTTTGCAAAAACTAGTCTTAATAGCTTCTTTATTTCATTTTCAAAACAGTGTAAAGTCCTTTTTCTTGATTGGTTTCACAGATTGACCAGATTTTTATAAAATGTTGTTAAATATAAATATTTTATTATATTTGGTAATATTAATTTGATTTTCATGAAATAAATTCTTTTATGTGCCAGAACAAGTTTTCAATTTGAAGGTTGTGGTAAACTGTGTTTGCCACAAGATGTTCCATATATTTTTAATACTCACATTTTTAAAGGAATTCTCTGCTATCACCATTATTGTTTAATAAGGAGTAGTTATCATCATTGAAACCCTGTGGTTTCACTCCCAGACCAAGTTGCACGTTTTGATGTTGAGTAAGCTACTTTATTTTATATTGCTCCAGACCACTCAGCTGAAAATGAGCACTGGTTGTAACTTGGGGTTAATCTTGTGACAGACTAGCATTCCATCCAAAGGGGAATCTTGTAATCTCAGTTGCTTAATTCCATATGGAATCAGAATTAGCTCTGGCCTGATGAGCCTCTAGGCTCAAAAAAGACTTTTTAAGTTATCGTCAACATAAGCCAAGTATGATTGCCAGCTTTGAAATGGAAACTGGTTGAAAATAATTTTGGTAGATATGTTTTCTTAAGTAACTTGTCTTGTCTTAATTAACCCATACTGATAGGTTTAGTTTAACATACTAAGATACATCTTGTTTCTTCATTCAGCAATACCAACTACTACTACTACCACCACCACCACTACTACTTCTACTACTACCACCACCACTACCACAGCAACATTACTAATACCAGCAATAACAACAATATAAGCACCAACCTCAGAAACACAATTCGTAACTAGAAAGCTAACTGACGGGTAAGTTTCAAGTGAGCCTGACATGTTGGACCTGATTGTGTGGGTCATCAAGAAATGTTAGCTTGTCCACAGCCATGTCATCTGTCATCATCATCATATTTAACTAAGGCTACCCCAACAACAACAGTATATATATAGTTAATTGTAAAAAAATCTTGCTGCCCTGTTAACTCCGGAGATATTCTCTTCACTGAGATACTTTATCTGTAGCAAAATTAATTTGAAAATGGTAAAGACCAAATGTCTTCTGTATATGTATTGTCTTCACCCCCATTTCTCATCTTATTTTGGTTTTTATAGTTAGCCAGCCATCTTGGAAGAAATAGCTGTTGCAGAGTGCTGTTACCTGTTGTAGTTTTTGAATGGTTATATTAATATTGACATTGTGATTACAGGTGAAATTGTTTAGATGCTAATGCTGCTCCACATAAAAATATCCTAGACCACATGGAAAACAGTGCCATCAAAGTTCACTCACCAACACACTACATACAAATCACTGCTGTCCTGTTCCTTCACCCTGTCTCTTCTATTGCTACTACAATAGTTGTTTTTAATTTTGGCACAAGGCCAGCAATTATCCCAGTGCTTTATTATCCCAGTGCTCAATTATCCTGGTGCTTTATTTTATCAACCCCATAAGCAGAATTGTCAAGACCCAATCCACCTAATAGACTTTCTTTTTATTTCTCTTCCTCCCTACTCTGTCACCCCTCTCTCTCACACACACTGAACATAGTGTCATCCTTTTCCAGAATTGAAACTCACTGGACTCCTGGCCCCTCTATGTTCACACCTTCTGCAGGCATCTGGAGGGCCTTTTAAAGGCCATAGATATAACCCCTTTTTCTTGGATTAACCCTTTTGATACCAAATCACCAGAAACGTGCTCCTAAGCTGATAATACTTAAAGTGTTTATTATATGTATCTAAAAACCTTCCATCATAATTTAAGCTATGTGCCAAACATTAGCTTGATAATGAAAAAGACTGAATCTCTCCAAGTTTTTGATTATTTTCAAAATTATTTGAAAATAATAAACATTAGAAATATGGTAAGGAAAGGGTTAAATAATCATACAAAGACAAACACTACCAGCAGTTCTGCATCTGATTCAAAGTTGTTTGATATTTCTTGTGTTTATATATTCTAACATCTATCTATGGTTATAATGTATGTATATTTGAAGGTTATTTTGGTTTGTTTTTATTATTACATATACCAGTTTGCATTTTATTTTATTTTTTGTTTATTTGCATTATCAATTTTCATTTTATTTAGAAACCCACCAGGATTTGCATTTTTGGTTTTCAAATACCCAGAAGATGCTGAGCGTGCTGTAAGAGATCTTGATGGCAGGTAAGGAGATTCATATTTCTGTGTTAATGCCTCACTCAGTTTTTGTTGCAAATGTTACATTAGAAATTTACTGTATAAGCTACTCAAATGATAGCAGATTAGCTTCAAGTTACTATAATGATTTTGCATGTATTGCAGCCTTGAAGGATGGCTGGGAAATAAACTCAGCCATGACTATTTTATTTTGGTAAAGTGAGAAAGCATGAAGGTATTGGTGAAGGGTAAAATAATGAAAATTAAGTCTGTTGTGTAGTGAGCACTCTGGAATTGGTGTTTTCTTTGCAAGAAGACTGAGATGCAATATTTTGTTGTTGAAGTCTTACTGTAGTTGGTTGTTTTCCACCCTTTAGCATTTAAACTGGCCATATCTGGCTAGAATTCTCTCACTTCTTTCTGTTCTGTTCAAACCAGCCATAACCAGCCACTCATACTGATATTAATGTAGTGTTCTCAAAATAAATAGTAACATCATCAAAATCTTATAGATTTCATATTATGTAAGATGATTGTGAGGCAAAACATTTACTGTGAAAATATAATAGAGTAATGTAAATGCTGGAGGGTTAAACCCCATGTTTTGAAGAGACATGAAATGGTCTTGAAGTAACTTTTCCTTTTGGGAACAGTCAACAGAAAGAGAAACACAAACAATGAATTGCATATGATGGCAGGAATAGAGCCAGTGATAAATGTTTTAAAAAGAAATGGAATGAAATGGTTTGGTCATGTGTTCAGGATGGATGAAAGAGATTGAGTGAGAGGAGTGATGGAAATGAAGTTGAAGGGGAAGACCAAAAGATACATAAAGATGATGGAGGAAATAAAAACCAATGAGTTAATGAGGGGTATGCTGCTGATAGGATGAAATACAGAAGCTTGTCATAGGGCTCATATTGCTAGCCCCTGTTTTAGCAGGGAGAATGGCTTTAAAATGGTTGTATTGTATCTCATTCAGCTACCACTATGCAAACAGTGGAATGATCTCCTCTTAGTACCTGACTTAACCCATTAGCATTTACATAACTCTATATTTACTATTATAGTTTCATGGTAAATGCTTTACCTAACACAAAATTGAATCTATGAGATGTTGCTATCTTTAACATTTATATTTCCACAGTAAAGGGTTTATCTCACATAATATTGAATCTTCGAGATTTTGAGAAAAATACCTTAATGTCTGAGCAGCTGGATATGGCCGGCTTAAATGCTAAAGGGTTAAAATTAAGCCATCATTTGAAAAAACATAAACTCTACAGAATCAACCTACAGAATCATCTGTTTAAAAGTATTCATATTTAAGTTTAAAGCACCGTCATAATTTTATTAAATTAAGCATTGCCTTAATATATCATGTAAACAAAAAATTAAATATTTTACTAAATTCCTTTAAATTTTTTATTATCTTCAAGATTAACTAGAACTTAAACCTGAATTTCTTTATAAATTTGGTTATGAAAGGCTTAATGAAATAGTATCAGAAAGTAAATGCTCATTTATATTCCTGTTATGGTTTGTGACCAATCAAAGGAAAGCTAAAACAATGGATGGTTGTAGTAATTGATATATTTTAATAGTTCAATTGTAAAATGTAATGCTTTTTAACCCTTTAAACAGATGCTTGAAACCACTTCTGTTAAAGTGTTCAAATTTAAACTTAAATCTTGGACTGAAATCTCATTATTACATGAAAGTTAATGATTTCATTTGTTAAATATTTGTCTTTTATTATTTAGTTGAAAGTTACCATATATACTCAGAGATATGTGACAAAAAAAAAAAAAAATGATGGTAAAACAGGGGTTATATTTAAGGTTAATATTTTGCCGATTATCACCAACTTCAAACTCTATCTATGTAAATAGGGTACTACAATATTTGATTATTTTATAATGAAGCAGTTTTTCTACATTTAAAATATTAGTGGATTGGCAGTGATGGTAGAGCGTCGGAGACCATGCTTTGCAGCATGGAGTTACGGCCCTTTACGTTCTGAAATAAAATTCCACTGGGGTTAGCTTTGACTTTCATCCTTACGAGGTTGATTAAATAAACCATCAGTAATGCACAGGTTGAGTTCCCCCCCCCCCCCGATTGCTGGCCTTGTGCCTATAGTAGAAACAATTATTATGGGTGTTATTTATAATTTGAAGTTTTTAATACATAAATATCCCCCACACATGTGCATGTCCACACACATGCACATGTGTGCCAACTGTTTTTCTCTGTGTCTTATACTTTCTTCAATCTTACATTAGTGGCAAGTTAACAAGAATTCGAGAAACTTTATAAAAAGGATGAAATGGTAAAACATCATTATGTACAGGAGCTGTGAAACAAAAACCATACACTAATTAACAATTAAGCATTTTTAAAATGACAAGGGGGTGGAGAGCTGTGCTCGAGAAGACTTCTTCAACATGCAAGCATTGAAAGGCATATATATACACATATATGATGATATATACACATATATGATGATATATACACATCATAAAAATGATGTGTATATATCATCATCATTCTTATACACATATATGATGATATATACACATATATGATGATATATACACATCATAAAAATGATGTGTATATATCATCATCATTCTTATACACATATATGATGATATATACACATCATAAAAATGATGTGTATATATCATCATCATTCTTATACACATATATGATGATATATACACATATATGATGATATATACACATCATAAAAATGATGTGTATATATCATCATCATTCTTATACACATATATGATGATATATACACATATATGATGATATATACACATCATAAAAATGATGTGTATATATCATCATCATTCTTATATCCACTATCCACACTGTTATGGGCTGGATAAGTTGTTGCGGTCTTAAGACCAGACAAATCAGAGTGACCTCATCTTGCTCATACATTCCATATTTGGCATAGTTTCTATGGCTAGATGCCCTTCCTAATGTCAACCACCTTACAGAGTGTATAAGGAACATTTTTTCATAGCAGTAGCATTACCCCTTTACGGAGTGGACTGAGTGTGTTTTATCACGACACCAGCACTACCACTTGACAAGGTTTGGCTGGGTACATTTTATCATGACACCAGCACTACCACTTGACAAGGTTTGGCTGGGTACATTTTATCATGACACCAGCACTACCACTTGACAAGGTTTGGCTGGGTACATTTTATCATGACACCAGCACTACCACTTGACAAGGTTTGGCTGGGTACATTTTATCATGACACCAGCACTACCACTTGACAAGGTTTGGCTGGGTACATTTTATCATGACACCAGCACTACCACTTGACAAGGTTTGGCTGGGTACATTTTATCGTGGCACCAGCACCAAAGCGGTTGTCACATGCTTGTCCAAACTAAAGAGTCCTCAGACCCTATATTGTTGCCACTCAATCGGCAAATGCTATAGCCTCTGGTCTTTCACCATGTTTACTTTTAACGATGCATTGCTTTTTCTAGTGTATGAGTCTTTTTTATGATTATCGTTAGTCTGCTCTGCCCTTTGTCATCTTTGTGAGCCTCAGTTGTTTTAAGATCATTCTTCACAGTCTTGAAACTGCAAATTTGTATTGTAGATGTTAGATATATAAATACTTGTCTGGTAGTCCCATTGCTAACAAGATTTGGAGTTGAAATAAAGTAGGTCACAATTACTTAACTAGTTTAGCACTCTACCATTCCTGCTACCCACCACCTTCTGTATGTTTTAAATTAACTGGCAAATCACAGCAAACAGGAAATCTTAGAATTAATTAACAACTGGCCATCTAAGTTATTTAACCCTTTTGTTATCATATTTCTCATCAAATGTACTGCCTATGATTTTCAATCAATTTTGAATATAATCAAGAGTTTGGAAGGATTTAGAATTATAACTAACTTTCTCGTTATTAAGTTGGTGTTTAGAACATAAAAAAGTTTCTTTCGTAGAAGGTTTAAATTTAAATAGAAAGTTTACATATTTACATATTAACACTTTAAAATAAACCATAGATAACAAAAGGATTAAGAAATGCTTCAGGTTTACCAAGTTGGAACCCTTCTTGAAACATCCTGACGAGAATCACCTAGTGAGGTTGTTGAAAGCCATAAAACATTTTAAGATGAATAAACCTATGTCCCCAATTTCCCCAAGCTTTTCAAACCCACTCCATAAAGTGGTTTCCCCTTGGAGTCACAACAAAAGTGCCGAGCCCACATTGTAAATTGGTCATGTAGGTGTCACAACAAAAACACCCAGTCCACACTAAAGTGGTCATGTTGGCGACACAACAAAAAGCACCCAGCATACACTGTAAATGTGGTTGGAAGGGCATCCAGCTGTAGAAATCAAGCCAAAATCAGTTCTGTGTGAGCAAAACGCAATCATCTGACCTCAGCTCTCACTATAGGACAGCCCGTCCTACCTACAGACATTAAACGGTGGTGATGATGATGAGGATGATTGGGATGACAATTAAATGGAAAATATATTCAGCTATGCTGAGTTAATTCTTGAAGTTTCTGTTTGTCAGCTGCAAAAACACTAAAGTAAACATTTGTAAAATTTATAAAATTAAAAAAAAATAATTTCAATAAGATGTTCCCCTTGTCATAAGGTGCTACCTACGTTTTACAGAAATAATTACAAATATACATATTCAGTGAAACGTTAGTAAATATAGAAGCAACAGCTGTGAAAACAAGGTGTTGGAGAAGGATATTTTGAGGAATATTGTATAATATTTCTATCTTAAATAAATACTGGTAAAGTTAATTTGAACTTTTATTTTCACTTTTAACACCTTGGCACAAATTGATAATATAACTTAAGGTAAGTAGATATGGTTTTATTGATGGCTATTGACTTGTGTCTAGCATTCATATAGAGTTCATAGAAGGAATTAGTGATAGCACTAGCACAGCGTGATTCAGAATAAAGTTATATGTGGACCCATATACATTTATCTTGATCATTATCATCTTTTTAATGTCCACTTTCCTTGCTAGCAAGGGTTGGACAGATCTACATAGACGAAGTCAGTTCTGAAGCTGGGCTACTAACCTCACAGACAGTCAGGTCAGGGATCTGCATTTCTCTTTTGTACAGTCTCATGTTCTACCAAGTGCACAGAAGAAGTTGTCATGTCTTTGACACAGTTGATGGGTCCTCCTAACCATTTATTTGGCAAGCTTTCTATAGCTGGATGCGCTTCCTATCGCCAACTACATCACAGCATGTACTGGTGCATTTATTGTGTAGATCACCAATAATAGGGAGGCTGTCATGTTCTTGTCACAACTAATAAGCATATATAGGGTCTCACTGTGATCATATCACAGCTACCTTGGTATTGATGTAAAAACACTCTGTTCAAATATCTATTATATATATAGGTCCATATATACC
Source organism: Eledone cirrhosa (assembly GCA_964016885.1). NCBI lineage: Eukaryota > Metazoa > Mollusca > Cephalopoda > Octopoda > Eledonidae > Eledone > Eledone cirrhosa. Next base: position 318,652,609 of record OZ024742.1, read on the forward strand.
TTTATTCTAAATCACTCTATTAGCACTATCACTAATTAATACTAATCAGTCAAGCTTGTATTATATGTAAATAAGCTTTCAACAAGAATAGTTTTTTTTTTTCATAGCTTAGTATTTTTGTGTAAATAAGTGACTGCTGATGATGAGTAAATAACTCTGAAATACATATATTCACTAATCTTACACTGATACCGAGGTAGCTATGATATGATCACAGCGTAAAATATTACTAAATGTATGCTATAAATATACATATTGTATATGGTTCTATATGTGCCTTTTGGACATATATATTTATGTGTGCAGAGGTACAGTGGCTTTGGGTTATGGTACTGAGCTATTAACATAATAGGCATTCTCTCTCTGATTTGTTAAATTAATGACTTACCATTTCTTGTTAGCTCAAGATTTACTTAATTTTGCTTGGTTCTGTCTTTCAAAGATGTGTTAGTGGTCGAAGAGTTCGTGTGGAACATGCTCGCCCCTACCAAACAAGGAAACCAAGAGGAAATTCAAGACGAAGAGGCATGGGTCATTCTGGAGGTCACTGGCGTCGGTATGTATATCCATAGCTTTAAATTCATCCAACATTCTATTTTTCTTAACCTATATATTTGCTATTGATATAAAAGTATATATGTGTATATATATTCTTCCTTAATATTTATATAAATAGTGTGTGTGTGATAGATGTGTATGTATGTGTGTATGTCAGATACAGTTATATTTTGTATAATTACGTGAGTTTTCTAATTAAAGTGATTTAATGAAAATGTACATAAAAATATAGTTTTACTGACCAAACATAATTTCGTCATCATTAGCTTTCATTCTATTAGTTCGTTAGTGATCTGGGGGTCAAATATATATCATTTTAATAAGAAGTGACTATGAGAAATGTTTTTTTTTTATGTTGTATTCAGTTGTTCAGAAAAAGCAAGTAATTTGGCATTTGGCACAATCCTATTTTAAAGTTCTTATTGAATTTGGATTTCAAAGGTGGAGAAGCAGATGATATAACATTTATCATACATCTTGCTGCTTCTATGTATAACAGTTTAATATAGCAGTGGTGGTGTGGAGGGACCAGTAGTAACATGGAGGTTGCTATATAAGGCTTTTATACACCTTCTTATTTCTCATTGTTTCCACGAGTCAAGCATGTAGACTTAACTGTAGCTGATACTGTTTTACTACCACTGCAAATGGAGTGCTAGCAATTAGTCATTTAAAAAAAATTATTTACGAGCTATAAAATTGTTGTTTTAAAATTCTGGTGCTGGTTGGCATCTGAATCTTAGAGAGAACAGCATACATAGACCTCTTAGCCATCTCATCTTTCTAATACCAAACTGGTTGGTGGATTCATCAGTATGTGCCCCAATCCCTCAAAGTGGTGAAGCTGTAGCTCTGTAAATTATTGTGCTCCTGAAACATGTACCAGTTAAAAGAATTAGTTTTGTGCATAGTATTATGTTAACCTATTAGTTCCCATATTTCTGTTTAAAAACACTGCATAGGATTTTTGAATAATTTTGAGAATAATCAAGAATTTGGAGGGATTTAGTAATATAACTTTCTCATTATTAAGCTGCTGTTTGGTGCATAACTTAAAGGTTCTTAGATAAAATTATGATTAAACAGGTCCAATATCCCAATTCAAGAAGGTAGTTTTTGTTCCCCATTCAGCTGTAATTTAAGTAGTAATTTAAAATATATTGGTCTTGTATGGCAGCAATTTAATTTATAACTTTGACTAAATTGGTATAACAGGTGTTACAAAAATGGTCTTTCTACTGTTTTTATGAATTATGTATATCTCATTATCTACACTGCTGTTTCTATTATCTCCTTTTGGATTGAAAAGTGTTGCAACTGTTCAAATTTCTCATTCATATTAGAGGAGACAGTTTTACCTTCTATAACTTCTACTCCATAAGTAATGTAGTAACTATTATAGAATAATGGTCTGTTGATTTATTAGCAATATTAATATTACATATCAACCTAGAAGTCTCTCTATCAATAGACATTGTCTAGATACTGTTCAATTGTTAGCGTGTCCCTATATATTTCATTTTTATTTGAGTTTAAAGGTGCTCTCAAAATAAGGCCCTATTTTATTTGGATATCTGTAACTAGTTTTGAGGTTAAATTTATATAATTAATAAATGTTGTATAAATGCTTAATTAACCAGCTGAAGTCATTCTACAAAATCCGTTCCTAACAATTTAAGCTGTCTTTAGCTGGGGTCATGTAAGGGTGTCTGGTTACAAAAACAAGAATTAATATTTAATGTAAATAGTGTTTCAATCTGTTTCTGTTAAGTAAGAAGAATGGCATGTATTTGATGTCTGGAAGGTTGGTGGTTTCGAATGGTCAGACTGCTTGTACTGTATTTTCAACTAACCTTTTTCTAGTTGTATGTAAATTTATGCTATTGAAAGTTCTTGGATAGTTTCATGTTGATGTCAATCCTGATAGCTTTGAGACCATCGCAATATCTGTTCCAACTATACTGGATATGTATTTAGCAGTTTGACATAATGCTGTCTGATTTTCAAATCATTTTCAAAATAATTGAATATTTTGTAACATAACTAACTTTCTATTTGTTTGGAGCATAGCTTAACAAAGATTCATCATATCGTCATTTTATGTCCGCTTTTCCCTGCTTGCAAGGGTGGGATAGGAACTGATTCTGGCTTGATTTCTACAGCTGGATGCCCTTCCTAACACCAACCTCATTTACAGTGAGTGCTGGGTGATTTTTTGCTGTGGCACCTCCACGACCACTTTGCAGTGGAATGATAGTCCCTATCATCTCATTTCTACAGCTGAATAAACTGGAGCAATGTGAAATAAAGTGTCTTGCTCAAGGACACAACACATCACCCAGTCTGAGAATTGAACTCACAACCTTTCGATTACAAGGCCAATGCTCTAACCACTAAGCCATGTTCCTCCAAAATTATGATGGAAGGCTTTTAGATAAATATAAACATTTAAAAATAAAGTTTTTTTTTTATCATAGAACCAGGGTTTCGGGCAGTTTGGTATGAAATGCATTCAAATCTCTTTCATTTCTTCTCAGGATTTTCTCTGTTGGATATTATAATTGCTTCAAACAGTTTCTTTATAGTTAATGCTGACTTGATATCAAAATTAAATTATCAACAATAAAGAAAAAAAAAAATGAAGGAACATAGCCTAGTGGTTAAGCTGATGAGCTCACAGTTGTAATGTCGATGTTATGTCATTGAACAAGCTACTTCATTTCACTTTCCTCCAGTCTACTCAGTACAAGCAACAGTTGAAGGTTAACTTTATGACAGATTAGCATCCCATACAGAGGAAAGTTTTCTACTCTACATAACACCAATGAAACTAGAATAAGCATTGGGCTGATGAGCCTCTATGCACATGAAAGACTTAGATTTTTTTGGTTAGGATGCAATATTGAATGTTTTGTTTGCAAATAAAAACTTATTAATGAATGTTTAAGTCAGATGAAATGATTCTTAGAGTTCAGTTCATAAATGTTATGGTAATTGCTTCTTTTTGGAAAAAGGGAAATGTTTTGGAGAGTTGCTCCCAAGATTTGTGTAGTAGGGTGAAATGGGGGTGTCTTTAACATAGTCTATAATTACATGTTAAGATGTTTTAAGGGACCCTTTCCCAATGTGAGTCCTTAGATCAGAAAAGGAAAGTGCACCATTTTACTTCTTCATTTTGATAGTAAAAATTAAACTGATCTTTTGTGCTACATGAAACCTCTAACACTAATGAAGGAAGAACCAGAGATATGGATATGGAGAGTTAGTCCCCATCACCTCCATCAATCAGAATACCATGATGTTTTCCTAGACTTACAGACACTAATGTATATGCTGATAAAATGCCAACTACACTTTATATCTGTTGCTAATATAGTTTTATTGGCAGATCAAAAGCTATGCTTTAACTGAACAATAATTAGAGTCAGTTTTTATATGTAAATGTTTATTAGATTTAGAATCTCTTATCTGGCAATTATTTAGATTAAAAAGGTTACATTATTTTTCTTTAACTCTTTCGTAACTATATTTCTAATAAAAGACACTGCCCATGATTTTCAAATAATTTTGAAAATAATCGAGAATTTGGAGGGATTTACTAAAATAACTTTCTTATTATTAAGCTGGTGTTTGGAACATAACTTAACAAAGGTTATTGCATAAAATTATGATGAAAATTTTTAGATAAACATCCAAATCCAGGACCAAAATTATGATGAAAGGTTTTTAAATTTAAATATGAACATTTTTAAACAGTTTTTGTATCATAAAACCTGGGGCAGTTTCAAGTAGGTTTGGGTCAAAATGGTTAAGCAGCTTTTTATCATTTCTATTTGCTGAGAATGGGATGTTTGATTGTTTACTCTATATCCTTAATGTTTTCAGTTTTTGTGTTTAGTGAATAACAGTATGTTTTAGTAATAGTATAATTTAACTTAAATGTTTTTTGTTCTGATGTTAAGCTAAATTACTTGGCTTATAAGATATTTAAAATAGTGTTTTCTGCAGTATCTTTTTCAGGATAGTTTTAAGGAATTTTAATACTAATTTTATACGTGTTATCACAATTTAATTATGTAAATTCAGCAGAAAGTGGGTGGAATTGGTGGGAAGAACTTCTCTGTGGGCATATAGTTGTCAGAAAAGTTTCTTTTTCTGTTGTTAGATTGTTTATCATATTTGACTATAATTCTCAATATCCATTAGAAATTTCAGCTGTTACAAACTTGTGTACGAAAGTCAGTTCCACTAGTAGTATCCTAGATTTTAAAATCCACTCCCCCAGGGCTTCTGGTCCTTCCCATACATTGTCAAATTACTTTATCACAAGTCTATCTATATTCTTTGATTAGTAATCTATACACTTTTTATTGCAGGTACTGCTCTGATTTGAGAAATAACACATGCTAAAAAAATAATTTTGTTTTATTTGATTGTTAAATGAATACATTGTAATTTTTTTGTTTGAAAAAATTTTTTTTTAAATTTATTTATCGAAAGTGAAGCATTAAGTACAGTGAATTCCAACTATATTATATCTAGATTTTGTTACACTGGTTGCATGGATTCTTCCCACCCTTCTAACACTCTCTACTGAAGATTGTTCTCTTTTTTGGTTATAAACAAGGGCAGAAACACTTGCAAGAGGGTAGATAGGTGGGTAGGTTCTTTGAAAACCTTCTGCTGTTCAGCTCTCCTGAGAGTTTCTTACCATTAGTATCTCTATTGTTACAATTGTTGTAAGAATGTCATTAACTGTATATAGGTAGTGGTTTAATGTGCTGCAGTTATACAGGTAGGGAAGAGTTGTAAAGTTTAGCTGGGATAGAAATATTTGCATATAAAACATGAATCTAGACTTGAAAAGTACTCAAGTGCTTTTTGTTTAGCTTCATGTCAACATTAATATTAATTGAACAAATCTATAATCAAAAGCATTTCAGCTGTGACCATTCCATTTTAGGACTACATTATCTTATGAATGAAGATTCAACATGGTCAAATGGTTAAGAAATTTGTTTCACAATCACAAGATACCAGGTTTTGTCTCACTGTGTAGCATCTTGGGCATGTGCCATTGGGTTGATCCAAGCCTTGTGAGTGAAATTGGGTAGGCAGAAACTATTTGGAAGCCTGTTGGTAGGACTTTTTCTGTAATTCAAAAAGCCATCCATGTCATTCTGTGTCATGCTGAATCTCCTTAAGAATTACATTAAGTATTCATTTATCTGTGGAATATTCAGCCACTTGCCTGTTAATCTCATGAACAGGCTGTGTCAGTGATCAAACAACTGGAACAATCACCATTATCAAAACTTTGTATTTGAATCATTGAATAAAGAATTTTGGGAGATTTACTAAAATTATTTCATTATTAAGATGGTATTTGTTATGTAATTTAACAGGAGGTTCTTACATCAAATTATGTTTTAGGGTTCAATTGGAACCCTTTAAAATGGGTGGTTTTGTTTCATAGAACTAGAGCTGGTTTTTTGTGTGGGTTGGTATCAAAAGGGCTTATTAAAATAGATATCACAATTATATTGCTCTCGCCATCTAATTTGGTTTTTGGGTAATTTAGCAGGGAAGTACTCTTGAAAGATGTTTATAACCAAAGAAATTATTTTCACCCCCTAATTGTAGAATATTCTGTTCAGACTATTCAGAAGTTGTCCATTTTGACTAAAACTAATTTGTCATGATCCATGCAGCTAGTGTATTATATAGTATTTCTGTCGTCAGCTGGTGGTTAAGTGACCACCTTTATGACATCCATGGATTTAGGTTTTGCTTTGCCATTTACTTGATATGCTTGTATGCCCATGTTTGTCTAGGGATCAGTCATACAGTCGTGCGTCCTCACTGTGCTACGGCGCTCCTCCTACTGCGTCACACGTCTCCTCCGCACACTATCTACCACCAGATACTTCTGCTACACACCAATCATAGTCAGCCGCATGATCTGCGTCTTCGATCTGGCATTCCATTGTCTCCAAACAGTACTACTCCATTCCTGGACGACCTACTGCGTCTCACTTTCCACCGAGTTACAAACTCAGTGTCGCTGAGTGACTAACCCCTGCTCTCTGCGGAGACTACCAAAGACACCAAATGCTACAGTTGTCAGTCGTCTGTACTTGTTAACCTAGACCAATTGTAACGGCTCTCCGAAGACTAGACTCCACATCTACATCTGACCAAATCCAATTCTACATCTGTCAGCAGATTACTACTACTACTACTACTACTACAACAACCGTACTCATTAACCTAGACCAATTCTTTCGAACCAGCCCTCGATCGAGGAGTCCGAAGGCCATCAACCCTAGCCCTCTCCTCTCATACCAACATGTGTAGGTACAACACATGGCACCTTTTACGTGATATTATTCGACTGACCAATGGTCAATCCCTGACCACGCAATATAACCTCTCCTGCTGGTTTCATTTTCACAAAAGTCACGTCACCTAGTATTGGGACTCTGTACTAGGCTAGTTGCTTGTCCTCGTAAGTAACGTTCATTTTGGCCCTGTTCCTCAGCACACCGCAGCCAGCATAGAACTATGTGACAATAGTTGTTTTTTTTCCTCCTCTTTTAAAAAAAAACGCGTGTGTGTGTGTGTATATATATATATATACACATATATACACACACACACACACATATATATATAATGTATATATGTATATACATATATGTATATATATATATATGTATGTATGTGTATATGTATATATATATGTATATACATATGTATGTGTGTATATATATATAATATGCATACACACATACATGCATACATACACACGTTATTTTACGTTGCTGCTTACTAAACTGTTTGCCTAACTTTCTTCCCTGCAAGCAACTTGTAACTTGAAATTTAAACTAAATTCTTCTCATACACTCCAAATGTAATAACTTTATTCACTATTGTCTATTTTCAGTGTTTACTCTCAGAAATTTGCTGTTTTCAATTAATTTCACATTTATCAGTTTGTGTATAGCTCACTTATAGTTTAGTGTTATATTTCATATTTATCAGGTCGTGTATATCACTTATAGTGTAGTGTTGTATTTATAACAGCTAGATCTTTAGTTCATCCTCTTTTGATTGCCATGAAAACTTCCCTAGTGCTGACATCATGCAAAAGTGTACCCAGTATACAGTGGTTTGCATTAGGAAGGGCATCCAACCATAGAAGCTATTACAACTTCTCTTGTGTTAATGCCACAATAAAATACACCCAGTACACTATGTAAAGTGGTTGGTATTAGGGAAAACAACCAGTCGGTGATAACCTCTCTAGTACTAGTGCCACAATAAAATGCACCCAGTACACTATGTACAGTCTCATGGTTGACTTCATACCTATCAAGGGGCTCATTTTCGAGAATGTTTTATGGCTGGGTACCCTTCCTGGTACTACCCTTGTATGATATAGTGTACCTGTTCTAAACTGGCACACTGTATCTTTGCTGTTGTAAGCAGTGACAAAAAGGGTTGGAGCCAGGAAGGTTCCCTACCCAATTAGATGAACCGTAACTCCTAAAATGTATTTCATAATAATGGTAATGTTTTGGGGAAGCCATTTCCACACTAAAGTTTCTATTGACTCCAACAAGTTATTTCGTTTGACTCTTTCATTACCACATTTCTAACAAAAGACACTATCTTATGATTTTCAAATCATTTTGAAAATAATCAAGAATTTAGAAAGATTTAGTAAAATAACTTTCTCATTATTAAGAGGGTGTTTGAAACAATTCTTACATAAAATTATAATAGAAGGTTTGTAGATAAATAAAACAGATTTTTACCACAATAAAATGCACTCTGTAAAGTGGTTGATGCTCAGAGGAACATCCAGCCTTAGAAACCAAACCCCAAATAGAATGTATTGAGCAATGAAGCCAGATTAAGTAATGACTTGGTCCTGTAATGACTAATTCAACCCTTGCCAGTATGGTAAGGTCAACATAAGTCATGTGCAAACTGCAGCCCATTTAGCTTTGTGAAAGGCACACCTAATTTCAAAATTGCCTTGAAATATTTTAGTAGTGTGGCCTCGCTTATGATGAGTCACAGCCTATGTGGCCCACTGCTCGAAAAAGGTTGTCTGCGCTTGCTGTAAAGTGATAAAATAAAAAGTTCTTGTTCAGTATTATCCGTAGTTGCTTGGCTTCATACTTTAACCCATTCGTTACCATATTTCTAATGAAATGCATTTTGTTTTAATTTATTTTTTAACTAGTCAAGAACTTTGAAGAATTTAGTAAAGTTGCTTTTTCATCTTTTTCATTAAGTTAATATTTAGAATATAGCTCAAAGAAAGATTCTTACGTAAAATTTTGATGGAAGGTTTTTGTATAAATATATAAAAAAGTTAGAAAGATTTGTATCATAGGACAAGTGGTGGTTTCAAGTATGTTGGTATCAAATAGGTTAAGAACAGTGTACTTAACCAAGATACTGGGCTGTAGGTCTTGATATCTTGGTGCAAGTATGTATTGTATCTGTGAGTTAAGTCAGTAAGATGTTATTTGCAATGGTGCCATTGCAAATAACATCTTACTGACTTAACTCACAAGTGCATATTATTGTCTTGTCTCAATAGTTAAAAGTAGACTGTATATAATTGTATCTGGAGTGTGAACCCTTGAATGACAGTGTTGAAGAGTTCAAACTAACATTTGTCTGTGGTGTTCACTTGTTTCTTGCTGTTGTTTAGCCCCAGGTCAACCCTGATCAGATGCATTCCTGTCATCATCATCTCATCCCATCTTTTTAAGGTGTTTCTCGTGCATCTTTTAACCCTTTATTTTCTGAGGGAGAAACACTGGAAATTTTACAAATAACTGAATAAAGTAATCTAACAAACACTTACATACATACACGCTAATTTACTGGGTATTTCGAAGCAAAGTTCAATTACTAATATCTGTCAGGGTGAATATATTTGGTTGTTAGGGGTAATAGTTGCCAGGTACTAGAGTAGTGAGGTAGGTTTCTTACAGCTGTCAACTATTATCAGCCACAGAGTAGGAACAGTCATACTATGGAAAGGTAGAAAAAGAACGAATGATCTAGAAATATGTATTTGCTGCTGATATAACCAAACTGCTGTCACAACCTTAATTTCTACTACCTTTAGGAGTTGAGGTACTGGCAGCTTAAACTGTCTTGTAACTGCACAATGTAAGGCTGGCTATTGCAGTGAGAGGATGGTAGCAAATGTTATGGGAAGGTGCTGCTATTTCATTTGAATATATTACACATTACTATTATTATTATTTTTAAATTAATGTTGTATTCTTTTGCAATTTGAATTTGAATCTTGCCAGAATCAACTTGCTTTCTGTCCTTCCAAAGTCAAGCAATACCAGTAATTCAATCCAGTTAACTAAAATTACACTGATAAACTTGTTGTGATGTGTCAACATTTTGTTTTGCTATGGTCCTTGGACTCCTGTTGGAGTTGTATGGGTCTGTCATTAGATCTTGGGAATTTTAAACCTGGTAGAACTCATACCTCTCCAGGTTTCAACACAGTTGATTTCTTCCATAAAGTGAAATGTCAGAGTGCAGATAGCCAGAATGAATACCACAAAGCGTTCTATCTGGTGCCCTCACAACGCTACCAATTTACCTATGTAAGAAATTATTATTGGTAGTAAATATGTCTTCCTATTGATCTGCTGTTGAGAAATTATTATTAGTAGTAGCAGTATGGAGATCACACTACTAGTGTTCTTATAAAATATAGGGTCTGATGTTATGCTTTGCGGCAAAGAGTTATGGCCCATTATGATCTGAGTTCAAATCCTGCCAAGGTTAACTTTGCCTTTTATCCTCATGGGGTCGATAAAATAAAGCACCAGTAATACACTGGGATAATTGCTGGCCTTGTGCCAAAAGTAGAAACAATTATTTATTATCATTAAAGATTGGGCGGTGGATTGGCAGTATCGGTAGAGAGTCGGATGCCATGCTTTCCAGCATAGTTACATCCCTTTACGGTCTGAGTTCAAATCTCGCCGAGGTTCACTTTGCCTTTCATCCTTACGGGGTCGATAAAATAAAGTACCAGTAATGTACTGGGTAATTGCTGGCCTTGTGCCAAAAAAGTAGAAACAATTATCACCCTTATTGTTATTATTACTAGGGCGATGGATTGGCAGTTTTGGTAGTGTTGGACAACATGCTTTGTAGCATATTGTTACGGCCCTCTATGTTCTGAGTTGAAATCTGCTGAGGTTAGCTTTGCCTTTCAATCTTAAGGGTCGATAAAATAAAGTACCAGTAATGCACTGGGTCGATTTAATTGGTTTTCCCTTCCCCCCAAATTGTTGGCTTTGTGCCTAAATCAGAAATCCTCATTATTATTTGATTGGCAGAATCGTTAGAACATTGGGCAAAATGCCTTATGGTATTTGTTTTGGGCCTTCACAGTCAGATCTCGCAAGGTTCAACTTTACCTTTCATGCTTCTGGAGGTCAATAAATTAAAGCACCAAACATATGCTGAGGTCAATATAAATCAACTAACCTTGCACGTTAAATCTATGACCTATGTTAGAAATAATTATTATTAAGGACTGTAGATTGATAGGGTTGTTAGAGCATCATACAAAATGCCTTGTGGTATTTGTTTCAACCCATAACGAAGTCAATAAAATAAATACCAATCAATGTAATTGACTGTTCCCCTCCCTGTTAGAAATTATTAAGAGCTGGATTAACAGAATTGTTAGAGCATTGTACAAGATGTATTGTGGTATCACGTTCTTCAGCGAGATCAATATAATCAATATTCAGCTCCTCTTCCTCCTAATGACTTTGTGCTTAAATCAGAAACCATTATTATTGTTATTATTAATAGAGTTACGACCCTTTACGTTCTGAGTTTGAATCCCGCCGAGGTTAATTTTGCCTTTCATTCTTACGGGGTCGATAAAATAAAGCACTAGAGTTGATTTAATTGACTTTTCCCTCCCCCAAAGTTGCTGACCTTATACCTATAGTAGAAATCATCATCATTATTATTATCCCTTTATGATCTGAGTTCAAATCCCGCCGAGGTTAACTTTGCTATTCATCCTTACGGGGTCGATAAGATAAAGTACCAGTAATGTACTGGGATAAATGCTGGCCTTGTGCCAAAAGTAGAAACAATTATTATTATTATTTGAAGTAGTATTAGTAGTTGCATTTTTATAAAATGGATTTAAGTGGCATAAATGCTAATGAAATATTTAGTTTTGTCCCTTTACATGAATCTTCCTAAAATTTATTTTGATTCCTGATGAAATTGATCAAATAAGTATCAGTGATATGATGTGTTGTGGTTGAATAAATTGTCTTTACCTTGTTCACTACAAAAGTCAGTCTTGAACTCAATCAAAACAATAAATTATTAAAAGCCTGTAGATTTGCCTGCAAATAGAATTGACTGCTACAGTATGTTTTTCAATCCTTTAGCATTTAAAGTGGCTGTATCCGGCTAGAATTCTCTCACATCTTTCTGTTCAAACTGGCTGCTTACACTGATGTTAAGGTATTGTTCTCAAAATAAATAATATCAAAATCTCATTGATTCGATATTATGTGGGATAATTGTGTGAAAAAAGTGTTTACTGTGAAAATACAATAGTAAATATAGAGTAATGTAAATGCTAAAGGGTTAAACTGTGCTCTTTTATGTCATTTGCTAGTTTTCCACCTACCAACTGATATCTTCTCTGTTTTCTAAAAGTTAATTTAGTACAGAAGTGGAACATTTTTTCTGCACTAGATATTTGAAGCCGAGAGGAAAGTCCATGAAGGGCATTTGCTGTGTCTCTCAGACTGGTGAGATTGATTTGACTTGTGCACTTCTTAAATATCTGCAGAATAAACATAATTAGGTTGGGAATTGGTTCAAGTACAAGGTGGTGATGTTGAACTTCTAAACATTTACAAACTGGCATTTTGATGTGTTCCTTGAGCAAAAAATTCTTGGTTTAGCATCAGTCTGTACAGGCACAATATCCTCCCTTTGGTTGAATGAGCATTTGTGAATGTGCTTGCTCCAATGGTTCAGATTCAATCACAAAATTTTTCCGTAAGGTATATCAATAGAAGTGGTTTTTGTAAAATAGAAGTTGTGGGGACTTTTGTACACAAGAGCCAAAAAGATAGTTGAATTCATCACCATATTTCAAATGAAATACACTATCTGTGTTTCAATTAATTTTGAATATAATAAAGAATATGAGGGATTTAGTTACATAACGTAGTCATTTTTCGATTATAATTTGGTAAAAATTTGCTTACATAAAATTATAATGGAAGGTTTTTAGATAAATATAAATACTGTAAAACAGTTTTGTATCATAGAACCAGGGTCGATTTCAAACAGTTTGGTATCAGAAGGATAAACACAACCAATACATCAATTAATTAGGTCTTACCCTGGAAGAGACATTCTCAGTTAAGTAGTCATAATTTTTGGAATTTAGTCAATCAAAAGAATTGGTAGGCTATGTTTTACAAAATTGTATGGGCTCAGTAAAGATATCTTAGGTCTTTCTTTTCTCGGCTAAGGTTATTACATGTTTGGATTGTTCTGATGATAGAAATTTTTTTTGTTGAGTTATCATTAAGTAGATGATGGCATAAGGTGTTGACCCTCACAACTAAATATCGTTAACTGTTTTGTTACTGTATTTTAATGAAAGACACTGCTTATGTGTTTCAGTTAATTTTGAAAATTACAAAAACTTTAAAGGAATTTCATAAAATAACTTTTTCATGACTTCGATGATATTTAGAGCATTAACATTTCTAAAATAAAATTATAATGGAAAGTTTTAATATAAGGATGAATATTTAAAATTGACAGTTTTGTATCATAAATTCAGGGCAGTTTCTGACAGAAACATGTTAGACACAAGAACCACTGCTGTTTGAGTTTGGAAAGATGCTTGCATGAGTCCTATCAGTGGTGCTGTTCTGTGATCCTGACAACCACACTTAAATTTCAATGGTTTTAACCTCTAGGTTAGCCTGTATACAATTACTGACAGATTTACAGTTCATTTCAGTGTTTTGGCTCTCAGTCAGCTCTGATTATAGATGTTTTGGCCCTTAACCATCTTTTCCTTTTGTATATCTAGGATTACATTATTCAGTGTATCTTTTTTAAAGACATGATTTGAGGGAGACGTAGCTATTTCCAGCAAGTTGAATGATGTGTAGAACCTTGCCTGTCAATATGTTTCTTAATTTACAGTGCTGTATTCTCAATTTGCTCTTTCAGTTAAAAAAAAAGTGTAGAACTATTACTCTTAGTAGATGTCAGGCTATGAAACCATAGTTAAATTGGTATTAACATATCTAATGCAGGGAGTATTAACTCTCTCAACAGCATAATTGTAATGAAAAGCATTTCCTATGTGTTTGAAATAATTTTGAAAGTCAAGAATTTGAAGTGATTTATATAGCTAACTTTCTCATTATCAAGTTGATGTTTGGAACATAGCTAAACATGTTAAAACAAGCAGAGGCAGTTTCAAGTGGTTTGGTACCAAAAGGTTTAAAAAGCTAACTACAAATAGGGGGAACTACAATATCACTGAAAGACTCTCTTGTACTGAAGTCTTGGCAACTCGGAGGTAGTATGATGTTTTTTTTTATAGATATGTGTTAACCATTTTGTTACTATATATTTGTAATGAAGAACACTGACTATGATTTTCAAAATAATCAATAATCGTTATTAATTTGATGTTTGGAACATAACTTAACAAAGGTTCTTACATAAGATATTGACTATGATTTTCAAATCACTTCCGAAATAATTGAGAATAATTATTAATCTGGTGTTTGGAACATAACTTAATAAGGGTTTTTACATAAAACTATAGATACTTTAAAATAAATAGTTTTGTATAATAGAACCAAGGGAGATTTCAGGCAGTGTAGTAAAACTGTTGATGTTGGTATTGAACTTTGCTTGAGCCTAGAATGTAATGCTAACAATTGCTTTAATATGTAAAAAAAAATAATTTCTTCAATTTTTTTATTTTTTTCTTCCTCTTATTCTTTCTCCTAATTAACTAAGCTTTAAAACCAAAATAATTTCTATATCAATAATGCAACTGTCTAGTTCTTATGCTTGCTGTGCTGTTGTGCTGGCCTTATCTAATTGTTGTTCTTTTCACAGTTATCAATAACAAGTCACAAGAAATTTATTATTTAAAAAAAAAATGTATTTGCATCATATATTATCTATTTTCATAAGGGGGGTGGGGTTTCTCCCTTTTAAATTGTCTTTTACCCCTTCTGTATAATATCTTAAGCAATATAAAAAAAAGTTGATTACCTTCCTCATTGTTGTGTATTTGAGTGTACATACATACACACACGCATGTGTATATATATGTATATACACACACACACACACACATGTATGTTTGTATGTATGTGTGTGTATATATATATATATATATACACACACACACTATATATATATATATATATATATATATATATATATGCGTGTGGGTATATGTACACACACCTACACACACACACACACACACACACACACACACACACACACACACACACACACACACACACACACACACACACACACACACACACACACACACACACACACACACACACACAGGCACACTAAGGAATTTCTGTTCATTTACAGTCTGGATTGTTTTGTTGGAATTTCAACCTCTTCACCCCTCTGGTACCTAATTTAAAATCCCTAATAATTTTCCCTTTATCCATATCTTCTGTTTCTCTTTCACTTTCTCAGTAATTTCTTTTTATATTAATTTTTACTATAATTCTTCTAACTATAATCATTTAAGCTGACTGCCAAAATACACACCAGGTTTCTTTTCTAGGAGGAAAGCTTTTCACACACACTCATAGCCCGTACTTTCTTTCTGTTTTGGATTGACACACATGTTCACATTGCCAATATGTGCATGTGTGTATGTGTATATATATATATATATATATATATATATATATATATATATATATATATATATATATACACACACATACACACACATACATACACGTCTTCTTCAGGCTCTGTCTTTCCCATATGTACATAATCATGGTTTTGTGCTGAAGTCAATCCAAATCAAAGATTAGAGTACTATTTCATATAAACAGACCTGATCCTAAAAAGTAAATGACTATAATATACATTATCTTAACTTCTATAGTTGTTTTGGGCTGGGTTTGACAACTCAGGGATCATAGGGCAGCATCTAACTAGAATTTGGTGTAAAGAAAGCTGTATTACTAAATCCATCCCTTATATCTCCTTTCTACCATTTAAAAACACATTCCCTTATTTTATTTTTGTTTTATTTTTGTTACTTGTAAAACATTTACAAACCCCACCTTCCTTACTGTTTCTGTTTAAAAAATGTTTCATTCCTCATGGGTAAGTATTCAGTATGGTTCAGTGATATATACATGTATGATTTTTGCCTTAAAATGATGTAATACTTAAAAATAGAAAAGAAAACAAATACAAAAAACAACAACCCTGTAAACGTTTCCAGAATGTATTTTCATGCACACTTATTATAATTATTATTGTTATTATTATTACTTAGGGTGGGGAGGGTGGTGGATTAGCAGAATTGTTAGTGTGTTGGATGAAAGACACTGCAGTATTTCATTATAGCTTCTACATTCTGAGTTCAAATCCCGCCGAGGCTAGCTTTGCCTTTCATCCTTACAGGGTCAATAAAATAAAGCACCAGTAATGCACTGGGGTTGATTTAATCGATTCTCCCCTCTCCCCAAAATTGCTGGTCTTGTACCTATAGTAGAAATTATGATTATTTATTGATTTATTGTTTCATCCCTTTTAGGAATCTTACTTAGATTCAGCTTGCTTTCCATATGACCACTAGTTTTAATTTACCCTCATTTCTTTTTAAAAGGTGTTCATTCTTAAATTTATTTTCATTATAGTTCATTGACTGATTTAGCTTTTTTTTTTTTTAGTGTTTTTTGTGTTTTGTGTGTTTTCAATTTGTTGACAAAATTACAAATTAGGTCTGTTGAATCTTCATGTCTTTTCTTTGCAATTTCTTTGTTAATATGGTATTCAATGGGAGTTGATTTTCTGATGAAAGAAATATAATCACGGAAAAAAGTCACACTTTTGATTTGGAAAGAAGATTTAAACTGAAATTAAATTTTTTTTTGTTATTAAATTTTTCATTGATATGTTTCCGACTTATTTTAAATATTTATATAAAATGTGCCATTTTCTCCTGTGAAATTTTCTCCCTGGATTTGGTTTTCTATTGTTAAATACAGTAATTAATTAATTGTTCATGTACCCCATTTCACCAAACACTCTGCATACAGGTATGGCTGTGTATATAATGACACTCTCTCTTTTCTGTAACTATTGTTACAGGTGGTAGTGGGATAAATTAATGTATTGTTCTTATTTAGATTTCTCAATTCACAGCTAAGTACTGATTCTCAGATGTCTGTTATCTGAGTCTTGCTACAATGCTAATTTTGTCACTACATCAATGCTGAGAGAAATATCTAGAAAGTTTGTTCTTTGAACTATATTTTCTTTAACTTTTTGCTTATCAAGTAAGATAGCTTACTGGCTATTTTCTGGGAAACATGAAGAAAATGGAAGATATAGTCTTTGTTTCTATCGATTGAGAATATTTTACTTTCAGATATTTGAAACTCTGGATTTATATTACCTTGGCTAGTTTGTTCTGATAACAGAAGCCCCCCCCCCCCCCCCCCCCATGTTAGGGAAGGGTTTCTTACAAACTTTAGTTATTTTAGGTTTTAATATTTCAATCCTAATAAATGAGAAAATCTCTGTTACTTAAAAAATCCATCACCTTTATATCAATTTTACACCAATGATATGGTTAGAGTTCATATATGAACTATGTATTTGTTTTTATTGGTTTTGTGGCTTTAAAATCAAACATACTCATATATATTTTTCTCTTTACTGGCAAATCTGCAACATTTTGTAGTATTTGTACTAGTAGTTATAATAGTTGCTGTGCAGTTGACACAAGAAGGATTTCCAGTTCAGATATCTCTCTTCACACCTAATGTAGATCCTTGTTGTTCATATTAGTTCCAGTTCAGATATCTCTTCATATATATATACACACACTGTAGGTTCACGCTGTTCCTTTGTTAACGAATGCTCACTGTTGTTCATATTAGTTCCAGTCTAGATATCTTTTTTCACACATACAGGGTGCGGACGATATTTGTTCGCAAGATTATTGTCTAGGAAAAAATAACACAGTAGTTTTATTTTTTAAGATATATTTATCAAACTTGGGTCAGTTTGTCTTCATGACTTGTTCTTTCGATCTCACTCGATAAACCCACCATTGGCTTTGATGACGGCCTCAAGGCGGCCTTGGAACCGGCTACAGGCCTTCGTCACTGTCCCCAGACTTAGGCCCCTAAAGGCACTTGTGATCCTGGCCTTCAGATTGTCTTTCGTATTGCAGCTAGATCTGTTGGTGTCTCGTTCCACTGCGCCCAACACAAAGAAGTCGAGGGGGTTACAGTCAGGTGAGCTGGGAGGCCAGATGTCAGGTGAAGTGTGGTCGACGAAGTTCTCTGACAGGCTTGGGTCTTTCGGCTGGTATGGCTGGGCGCTGAGTCTTGCTGCCACACGTATGGCTTACCTGCAGCTACCTGGTCGATCCAGGGCTTTACTACCTCGTTCAGAACGCGGATGTAGCCATCGGTGTTCAGCTTGAGGCCTTCAGGAAAGAAGTAAGGTGGCATGACGTCACCTTGACTGCTGACGAGACCTAAGACCAATGTTGTCGCTGGAAACTTTGTCTGCATGACTCTGGGCACATCTTTGGATGAGACAGCGAGCCACCTGTTGTTCTGGGAGTTGATCTTCTGGTCTTGGCAGAAGTTTTTCTCGTCGGAGAAAAACCACAGCATGTCTGGCTCCAGTGGGTGTTTCAACTTATTGATCAGCTTCTTTGCGTGCTTCAGTCGCTTTTCTTGCATCGCCTTTGACAGAAATTGTCCTTTCCTCATCTTGTATGAAACGTAGCTAATGTCTTCATGTACCACCAGCCTAATGAGCTTTTCATCCACGCCTTTCTCCCTTGCAATGGCACGCATCGACTTGCTAGGTTCATTGTTGATGATATCCTGAACTTCAGCGATGAACTTGGGCATTCTGAAGGCGTCAGATCGTCGATCATGTGTTTTCCTCTCTGATGTTGCTTCGTAGTCGAATCATGAACCTTCCAATTCCTTTCTGACCTTTTCCACCATTCTCCTGCGGACGCTGAGAAAGTCTGAAATTTCCTTATTTATCCTCCCGGTCTCTTCCACAAATTTGGAGGTTCAAAATTATTCATAATCAATTATTCTGAAAATAAATAATGGAAATATAGTCACTGTTTTTATGACAACGGAAGTAAAAAAAATTTGCATAAAATTAGCAGTTGAAAATTGCGAACAAATATCGTCTACACCCTGTATGTATATATATATATAAAGTAGGTTCACGGTGTTCCTTTGTTAGCGAATGCTCGCCGTCATTCATATTAGTTCCAGTCCAGATATCTCTTTTCATACACACATATATATATAAAGTAGGTTCACGCTGTTCCCTTGCTAATGAATGCTCGCCGTTGTTCATATTAGTATTCTATGCACTGCTACTTCATCTATTCCAGGGAAGATCACGCCAATACTGCTGTAAGGTGAGCTATGAATTAGACTGAGAACATTTGATAGACTGCATCCTCCACTGCACACAAGCTCCCCAAGTCTTGCCATACAGTCTGGCTCAGATAAGTTGGATCATTAAAACAAATTGTTTCACATGAATATATATATATATATATATTTATATATATATATACATGTGTGTGTATATATATATGCACAAATTTGTGTATATTATATATATATATATATATATATATATATATATATATATATATAATATATATATATATTAAATAAAATTACAAAAAAAAAAATGCAATTCTCAAATTACATTAATTTTTTGTTTTGAACCCTAGTAATATAAACCAAGACAATTTATTTCTGGAAAAATAATCATATGTGGCTCCCAGATTTCTGCATGCTTTGTCATATTCTGTGCAATTTTGGTTTGGCATTTAAGATAACTGTCTCTTTACAGTTGCTAAACTATTTTGTTCATTGCATGCTGATGTAATTATTACAACATTTTTGTTGCCTTCTAGAACTTTCTGGGATATTTATCCTTCACTCCTACCCCTTAAAACACTGGTGTAATGTGTGCTGGCAGCAGTGTTCTATATACTAAGGAATTTCCCTCTGTTTAACAAAAACATGGCAATGGTTCCAATAGCTCTCAGATTATTGTCCATAGCTTCAGTTGCTAAAATGTACATTAGTATGTTTCAGTTTCCTGTTGTTATCCAACAATTCTTAGCAATGATTATTACATGTTATATATATATAAATAATAATGATAATAATAATAAATACAAGATCAGAATCCAGAGAGGACTCTATAAGAGTTGTGTGTGCATGCATATATATGTATATACATTGCATACAAGTATGTATATATTATATATTGTCCAACCCTTCCAAGCGTGGAACAACGGATGTAAAATGATGGTGATATAATATATATGTATATAATATATTGTCCAACCCGAGCATCATATGTAAAATGAGGGTGTGCGTGTATAATATATATGAATGTATATATATAGTGTGTGTGTATATTATATATATATATATATATATATATATATATATAAATAAAGTATTTATAATTTATAAGGATTTTTAAATGGTTTTTCTAGTGTAGGTCAATTTTATGTTTGGTTAGTTTCCTTGGAGTGTAGAAATCTGTATGTGGACAAGACTAATTTTCTTTGTTGGTATTTAATGCTTCTTTTTTACTTTCACCATTTTATTTCTTTATTCTTTATCTTATTACTTCTAAAAGTTAGGGATTTAACTTTTAATGGTTTTCATGATTTTCCCTGCTCTGATTTGTCATTTCCCATTTACTTATCTCTTTTAAAAGTACTTTTTGTTTAATAATAATAATAATAATAATAATAATAATAATGGTAATTGTAATGATTTTATTTTGATGAGTGGCAAGGCTATTTTGGCAGCAAGAGGTGATGTATAGTTAAATGAAATCTCCATAATATTTTATTTAAATCAACCACAAAGGTAAAAAAAAAACGTTGGTGTTGGTATTCTTTATTTGAAATGAAAATAGGGAATTACAGGACAGAGTACTGTAAAAGAAATATTGTCTGCTTGTCAGATGTCATGGATATTTAGGCATGTAGATTTTTAGTTACCAGTGACAATATAAAGCAATTCAACTGAGAGCCAGGAGTTCGGTTTGTTATCGACTTTCAGTAATAAATAACAACTGTAAATAATGCTAATTTTTTTCTTAGCAATGTTTCAGATTTTCAGAAATGTTAAATGTAATGATTGTATATCTTCCTTGGTGTTTATCAAGCTTTTTTTCTTCTTCTAGATATGTAAAGTTATTTCTTAAATAGAAGACTATAATAGTGCAGAACAAACATTAGATATGAAAAATGACAATAACAAAGATATTAAAATGTTACCTTAGAAATATTTGATTGGTCCTGTTATATTTCATGGAGATTGTCTTCTCAAAGATGTTGAGAGAACATGAGAGATATAATTATTATATACCCATTAAGGTGCAGTCTTAAATTATAAAAACATCATTGCTTAATACCTGTTTTCTTTGCTAGGAACTTAATCATCAGGTTTACTGGCCTCTCAGGTAGGAGAGTGAGTCATCTCACTTACATTCATGTGTTTCAAACATTTCTCTACATTACATCTAACAGTTAACATCCTGTAATGCATTAGCAGGAAATATTTAAAAAAAGGGGAGGTTTGTTAATTCAAACATTTATAGGTATCTTTACTAGGCAGATAGTTTAATGTGATGCAGTTATAGCGTTGTCTTGTACTTTTCAGGAATATTTTGCTAATGCTGTTACATGCAGTACAAGCTAAAAACTACTTAACCATTTCATTAACATACTTAAAATAATAGATATTGCCTATAATTGTCAAAGTATTTTGAAAATAACTAAGAATTTGGAGGGATTTAGTAAAATGACTTTGTCATTATTAAGTTAGTGTTTGAAAAACTATAAAAGGTTTTTAGATAAAAATAACTTTGAAATAAACACCATTGTATGTAACTAAGACCCTCAGTTGAATGTAGATATATTCAGATTAAACGAAAGCCAACCACGAACCCAAGCAAAATAAACTACACCTACAATCCACCCCCATTCCTCAGATCCAGACGACTCATGGAAGAGTTAAACCACACATGTCTTTCTATGTCTCCAATTCCTGACAAAACAACCACCAACCTGCACCAATTATGGTATGGAGATGGATGTCATCAGGCTGCAACTGTTGTATTATATAGTTTCTATATAATAATAATCTGCAGTGACTACAACCCCATTACATAATTAGCTTAGGGACTACCATTGACCCAAGCATCTGATGAACCTGGCATGGTACACACACGCGCACACACATACTGACTCTAACCCTACGCTCAATTACCAGAATTTGAATTGATCTAACTCAACTGAGACTCAGCAATGACCATCAATTAATTCAAAACCATTAATCACTTAATCTTTAGTATGCTCTAGGTGACATAAGGCACCGATAGAGTAATCTCCCCATAATACATAATTCGGTGTCAAGGGAAGCAATTCATAAAAATTTCTAGCCTGCTAAAGATTAATGTACTCACAAAATCCGAGAAGGAAAGGATTGAAACTATAAGTCCTTCTATAACTATAGATAGCTGAGTGAATTATGGCTATAAACCTTACAAAACAAATGAAAATACATAAAAATTGATAGAAATGCAACATGAAACAAAGGATAGTTTCAGGCAGTATGGTAGTAAAATGGTAAAACTTGTGTAGATAGGGCAATTACCATGAGTGGGGGTGGACTTTGTTTGTTTCCTTATACTTATGTGTAGATAAGGCCCGTAGTATGGGAGGGGTGGGGTTTGTTACTTTCCCCATACTTCTAGTGAAGCAGTTGCTAAGTTAGAGAGGCTGAAGCGTATTGAAATTTCTACTTTTATTTTAAAAGAATTTTTTTTAAGGAATCATTTTACTAAATATATTTGCAAAACCTAAAAAAAATTTTTTCCTTTATTTCTAATTTTCCTGGCATTTTGTTGCCACTTGGAATGATTAACTTTGTACAAACTTTCCTGTATAGCTCTTGCTATTTCTGTCTTGTCATATTTGGTTTGTTAATGATCACTTTGTTAGTCCTCTCCACTGCACCATTTATTGTTACCTTCAATTATATTATCCAAATAATTTCTCTCTATCACTGTGTATTATAGAAAGGAATGTTTTAGACTGTTCCTTCTTCAATGTGTTTGAAAATATCATTTTGGTTTATATAAGGAAAGACTTCTCATAATAATTTTTAAATATCTTAATTTCTGTTTCTTAATGTTTTATCTATTTATTTATCTTTCTTTTCTGCTTCTGTTTTTAAAATGGCAGTGTATTTGCAGATAATGTAATATGCTGGACTAAATGTCTTTTGGTATTTAGTTTTGTCTTTCTAAGTTTGTTTTGCTGTGGTCACCTTTGCCATTTTTTTTTTTATTAGTGAGTTGATAAAATAAGTATTAGTGACATACTGGGGGTAGTTCAGTTAACTACACTCTTCTGAAAAATAATTAGCCTTGTGCCCTGTCAAAAGAAATCACTACATTTGGTTTTGCTCATATATTCAAGTTGAATTTCCTTTGCAACTTTTAGTTGTGTAAAATAAAAAAAATCTTTTGAATTATCTTAAATATTTATATTCAGTTAAAAAAAAAAAACCACCTTTAAAGTGTAAAGTGTGCATGTTGTATTGATGTTGCTGAGTTAATATCCCTTCATATTCTACCTTTTATCCTCCTTGCTGTTTCTATGCATTGCAAATTTTTTTTTTACCATTCAGTGTATTTAAAAAACAATGTAACTATGAAAAATGATGATGAAAATAAACAAATTATAAAACCCAATATGATTTTTAATATTCTATTTACTTCAGATCCGGTTCTGATTCTCGTTATTCCAGATCTCGATCCCGTGACAGAAGCTACTCAAGGTAAGTTGGGTTCGATATTTTCTGTTCTCTGGTTGCTGCTTTCAATTGAGCATTTTAACTGTTCATTCAAACTGACATATTTATATGTTCTCCAATAATCATTACTAGTGCCATATAAATAATACATGACAATCATTTCGAGTTAAAGTTTGAAGCAGGGGGAAGAAGGTAGACTGGGGAATTATCAACTGGTTGATATAATACCAGTTGCAGTTAAATGTGATCATTTTATTAAACAAGAAGCAATTTTAGTGTTTCTTTTCTTTGTTTTTCTAGATCCAGAAGGAGCCCTTACTCAAGATCTCGTTCCAGGTCACGTTTCAGGTAAGTAAACCTATCATTTTGTATGGGCTAGACTAAGTATGTGAAAGTGTATGATCTAGTGATAATGATTTCTGAGCTGGGCAGTGCATTGTGTTCTTGAGCAAGACACTTCATTTCATATTGCTCCAGTCCACTCAACAGAAAAAAAATAGCACGACCACCACCACCAGCAGCAGCTGGTAAAGACATGACCCAAATGGAAAAAAAAACTTGTCATCATACTTCTTTGGCCAGGTAAATGACCTTAAATGCCTATTACATTTGAGGATTTCACTAAAAGCAATTGCAGTTAGTGGGTATAAAGATTTAGCTAAAGTAATTGGGAATGGGTGGTTTAATATTTTTATTTATTTAGTAATTTAAAAAATTTTTCCTCACTGTCTCACATTTGTATTTTTAGTCTAGTATTAATGAGATGGTCTTTGCAATTTAGATGTTTATATATTGCTGTAGTGAAATGTGAAACATGGATAGTAACTGCAGAAGATATGTGAAGGCTGGAGAGAAATGAAGCAAGCCTGCTTTTATGAATATGCATGAACAGCGAAGCATGGATGAGCCAAGGAAGAAACTGAGTAGAAGAGGAATCAAATGTGTGCAAGAGAGAAGACTGCGCTGATGTGGCCATGTGATGTGTATGGAGGATGATTGTTGGGTGAAGAATTGCCAAGAGCTCCCTGTGGAAGGAATCTGCAGTAGAGGAAAGCGAAGGAAGACTTGAGCAGAAGTGGTGAGAGCAATCCCAAAATGATGAACCTCACAGAGGAGGTGATGAAGGAACGCAATGAGTGGAGGGAATCTGCATTGTAAAATACTCATCCAACCTATGCAAGCATAGGGAAATGGATGTAAAAAGGATGATGAAGATGCACTACATGTCCCATCTCCTAATCATATCATGAAGTAGAAGTAGAACTTTTTGCCAGGCAAGTCTGCTGAAAGGTAAAAACTCTAACTCTAGAATGTGGTGTTTGAATTTGCGACTTATAAGTGGCCTAATCCCATATGTTATTGTTAACGAATAAATATTGTTGTTCCCAGAAAGGATGTTTGGAGAATGAATTTGTGTTTGTGTATGTATTGTACATGTGTTTAAATCTTCCGTTTATCTACTTACAGGTCATACAGCCGTTCACGAAGTCCTGAAAAAATCTCAAGATCAAGGGGAGGACATAGTTCCTTGGACATCCCACAGCGACATAAGAAAGATGAACACCATCGCAGTAGGTCAAACAGCCGCTCTCTGACCCCACCCATGCGTCAGAGGTTGTATCGCGTTCTGGATGATATTGAAGAGTCCAGCCGGCAGCACTCTCCTCGGAGTCGGTCAGTTTCACCAGAAGATCAACGAAGCAAGTATTCATCTCGCTCTAGACATGACACCAGTCATGATTTGGACAATCATGATGGTGCCCAGTCTGATACCAGTGACCACTCTGGACTGAGGAAGGAGAAGTTGGCCTTGAAAAATAGTCGGTCACGTTCCCCTAGCTATGATGGTTCCGACTTGGAAACTGGTGAAATCAGTGACCATCCCATGAGAAAGTCTCGCAAAATGAAAGCGGACAGGTTAGTTTTTTTTAAAAACACTTTCTTACATTTTATGTTTCTGTTTTCTATTTCTTGTAACTCTATATCATATCAAGCAATAAGCCACTATTAAGGCTTAAGATGTGGTGCCCACTGGTATGTAGCATAGCAATTCACACTCAGACATTACATTATACAGTCTACCCTTTACTCCGAGAGAGAAGTCCTTTGTTGTTAGCAGAGGTACCAGCTCACTAAACTTTTTCCAGCTTGTTCTTATCCTGGCTATTACACTTTTAGAACATCCTCCCTCACTGCTGATTAAGTCACCTAGGTACAAGTTATCAACTTCTAAGGGAGCTTCTTGACAACTGAGGGTATTTATTTCACATGTGCTCTTAGTGCTTACTTCTCCTGTGTCTATCCTTTCTGTTATATATATATTATACATGAGAAGTACCTAGCTATGATAAACTACTATATTTAGCTTTTATTGATCTAGAGAAGAGGTCTTAAAGTCAACCTGACAAAGACTAAGGTACTAGTAAGAAGAAGAGAAAGCAGAACCCAGATCCCTTTGGGGAAATTACCTTGTTCTTTATGTAGGAAAGGCGTAGGTATAAACTCCATCCTCTGCCCCATATGCAAACTATGAGTACACAAGAGGTGTAGTGGGATCTCAAGAAGTTTAGCTAAGAATGTAGGCTTTACATGTAGCAGTTGCATTGTAATGGTAAGCTGCAAACAACAGCAGGAAACAAGCACTGCCAAATTCTGGGAGGGCTCTGTAGAAACAGTAGACAGCTTCTGCTATTTAGGTGGCCGAATTGGCAGTGGTGGTGGGTGTTCTGAAAGTACAGTAGCCAGAGTAAGAACAGGATGGAGGAAGTTCAGGGAGCTAATACCACTGCTGGCTACAAAAGGCTTCTCTCTCAGAATGAAAGGCAGACTGTATGATGCGTGCATACGAACAGCTATGTTGCATGGTAGTGAGACTTGGGTGCTCTGTGCAGAAGACTTGCATAGGTTGGAAAGAAATGAAGCTTGCATGTTCCGATGGGTGTGTGATAGTAATATATATGAATGGCGAATCATAAATGAACTGAGAGAGAAACTAGGCGTAAGAGGAATCAAATGCTGTGTGCAAGAGAGGAGATTGCGTTGGTATGGACATGTGATGTGTATGAAGGATGACAGCAGCATAAAAAAGTTAAGAGCGCTCAAAATCGATGGAAGCTTTGGAGTGGGGAGACCCAGGAAGACTTGGGATGACGTGATAAAAGCCAACCATGCCCAGTTGCACCTCTCAAAGAAGATGACACATGACTGAGATCTCTGGCAATACACAGTAATACAGAAGACCTGACTTCCCATGAGCACAAACCGAAGCATATATACAGTATGTCCCACCCCTATGAGGACAGGCCAAAGTAAATGCATCCAGTGAAGCCCTCAGCTCACACTGTAAAGTGGTTGTGATAGGGACATGGCAAAAAGTGCCCAGCCTACATTGTAAAGTGGTTGTGTAGGTGTCATGACAAAAAGCACCCAGTACACACTGTAAATGAGGTTGGCATTAGGAACGGCATCCAGCTGTATGAACAAGACATGGTCACCTGACCTAGCATTGCCTACAACAGGACAACCTGTCTAACCCATGCTGGCATGGAAAATGGATGTAAGATGGAGGTGATGATGATATATGTATATATATATATATATGTATATACGTGTGTGTATGTTACTGTAAATGGGACAAACTCGTCTAACCCATGCTAGCGTGGAAGATGGAATTTAAACGATGATGATGATGATGATCTAGAGAAGGCTTTTGATAGAGTTCTTTGATCTGTCATCTGGTGGTCCTTAATAAAACTAGCCATAGAAGAATGGCTCATAAGAGCAGTGTAAGCCATGTTCAGAAGAACCATTAGTAAGGTGAGAGTAGGCAATGAGAAATGGTAATTAAAGTCAAACCCAGTGAGATCCAAACTCAGCTTACTAAAGGACATAACTAAATGCCACAAAGCATTTTATTTTGTCTGAAACTGTACCGATTCTGCCAAGTTCACAACCTTCCAGTATCAATTGTAATTTATGATAATCAAAATCTTTTTAGAATCATTTGGATGAAAGCATTTGTTTTTGTGTGTGTTTTTTTATTTTTTATTGCGTACCTTTAATCTGATGTTTGTTATTGCTATTTTCTGCTCTTTTGTATATTTTCAGATCTCCGTCTCCAGACAGACCCTACGCTGCACTGACCAGTCGTACCTCTAATCCCGGCATCTACCACAGATCTGACAGTGATGAAGAAAAATGAATAGACACACAATAGAAGGGAATTTTTCTCCTAGTTTCTTTTCCTTTCCATCCCTCCCTCCCTATCTCTCTCAAGCAAGAACCAATACAAATGAAAAAGCATGTTGTATTTAAACAAGTAGATTTTAGATTGTTTTTTTTTTTTTTTCAAATCGCCTATTTAATCATTTATTCAATTTTCTGGTTGTAAACCCCCTTCCCTCTCCATAGATACTACTACACACACACACTCATATATTCATCTACTTTTGTTTTTGTTCATTCTTGGTTCCTCATTATCAAAACTAATACTCTCGAAACCTAAAGGAACATATATCTTACTACATATATATTATATGTATATATATATAGTACCACTAGATAATGTGTATATATATATATATATATATATATATATATATATACACATTATCTAGTGGTACTATATATATATACATATAATATATATGTAGTAAGATATATGTTCCTTTAGGTTGTGTGTGTGTATGTATATATAAATGTGTGTGTATATATATATATATATATATATATACATACACTGATATGCACACACCTACACGTGTGTATATACACTTTCTCTCTGAAGACACTTAACACCTTTATCATTTATCTAATATTTTTTTCTATCCTAGAAGTTTTTTTTTTTCATTTTTGTTTGCTTGTTTTCATTTTTGGGTTGTATATTTTCTTGGTCTCCTATTATTATTATTATTATCACTATTGTGACAAGTGTTGTAGAACAAGGGTAAGCTGAGTCTGTTAGCTGCTTTACTTACCTGCTTCTAACCATTTTACTTATGCTCTTGGGACAAGCATAAACAGCACAAAATTCTCATTTTTGTCTCCTAAGGCTCTTTGCCTATTCTTTCTTTTACTTTTACTGGTTTCAGCTATTAGATTATGGCTATGCCGGGGCACTGCCTTGAAAATCCTTTTTTTTCTTTTGAATTAGTAAAATGTGGGTGACTGAGACAATAGTGCCAAAACTAAATACATGGAAATGTTTAGTTTCATCCTTCTTGGTTCAGAATTCAAATTCTGTCTGGTTTAACTTTGCCTTTCACCCCACTGGGGGTGTTGATAAATAGACACCAGTACTAAACTTGGGTTCATTCAATTAACTGTACCCTCTCCCCTTAATACTGGCTTCGTGCCTAGTCAAAAGAATTCACCAACCTCATTATTATCATTATTATTATCAAGGCGGTGGATTGGCAGTATCGGTAGAGCATCAGACAAAATGCTTTACGGCACAGTCATGGCCCTTTACGTTCTGAGTTAAAATCCCTAGCTTTGCTTTTCATCCTTACGGGGGTCAATAAAATAAAGTACCAGTAATTCACTGGCGGGGGGGGGGGGGGATTTAATCGACTTTCCCCTTCTCCCAAATTGTTGGTCTTGTGCCTAAATCAGAAACATTATTATTATTACTATTTTTATTTGTTTGAAATATAGCAAAAATAAAACTTAATAACTAATTCTTACCTGGAATTTTAACACTGTAAAATGACCTTGTTTTACAACTGTAGTGTATAGTTAGGATATTATTTTGTGGAAGATTTAGTTCCTTCTTTGAATGTAAAAGATGCTAGAAGAGGCAAATGACGTAAAACAATGTTTCTTGCTCTGCAAAGGAAGAATGCTTTTGTTCTGTTATGTAATCTGATTCAATATATATTTGAGATTATTTCCATTGCCTTCACTTATTCCAGCTATTGTATATCAGATATATTGAATTTTCAGTACTACAAACACAAATAATCTAATCAGACATCATGTCTGTTAATGATACTTTTTCTTTCTTTCTTTCTTTCTTTTTTGTACTATTCTATGTAAGTCTTTGAATTTTGTGCATGTTTCAAGTGTTTTCAAGATCCCCCCCTATACCCGTTTTCCCCACCCATGGTTAATTTCACTGCTGATGACAATTTCACTCTTTGTATATGTATGGTCTAGTGAGAGAAACAGGACTCTCTCTCATTGAGCTGGCCTGGACTGATATATAGTCCCCTTCCCTACGATTGGCTAATCTACTCACACAGTATTCTTTTTTTCCTCCCTTCTCCATTTCTGGATTTTCAATTCTCAGTGGATCTAAATATCAGTTTGGGATTACCTGGTATATTCTTATCTGTAAATCCCTGTTTAATTGTTTTTGTCAGTCCGTAGTCTTTTCATTTCATTTAATTTTATTTAACTATACAGTCAGCATCACATCTTACATGGTTGGAAAATCTTCAAAAAAGCTGTAACTGTTTAATGTCATGTTTCACATAAAACTACATTGCCTAATGTAAGTGAAACTCCTATCACTGTTATTCTTTTTCTGAGTTTTCTTAATCTCCAGAGAACCTGACATCATGCCTCCTTCAAAACATCAACATACATAGTAGTAAGCACTTCTATATAAGGGTCTTCAACATACACATTTAAAAAAAAATTATGCTGGGGTTGTGAAACCAATTGATCATGTAAGATGTGGGCCCACCGTATATTACAACTAATTTTAGTCAACATTTTATTTCAGTTTTTTCCATTTGACCACTGTAAAAAATATGGGAGAGGAGTTTGTTAAAAAATGACAATAGCACTATACCATCATATTCCTTAACACATTCACTTTGGTTCTTGTTTTCTATTATTTTAATTTTATTTGTAAGAATTTTTTGTCCTGTTTATATTTCTCATTTTTTTCTTTCTTAGTCAAAATTCTTCATATTTATAAAAATACTTAAAGAAAAAAAACTGCATAAACAAAAAGAAAACAATTTTTTTTTTCTTATAATATTTGTTTACTTTTAAATAAAAAAAGGAAAAAAAAGTGTTTTGTGAAAATTTATATTTTAGTTTTATTTATTTTTTCTTCCATCTCTCTAAATGGTTCACTCATTCTTAATCTCCGGAACTGTTTAAGATTATTTTAGTAGTCTTTAGCCCCAAACTGGCTAGATAATTTTATTTTATTTAACGAATATTCCTCCATATTTATTCTACCAGCCCTTAACACCTATACACTAGATAACCTGTAAGAACTCTTCACCTCCCTTTTGAAGCTTGTAGGTCAATAGACATATATTTTACAGTAAATAAAAGTGAAATGCATGCAAAATCTCAATGGTTTTAAAAGGCATGTTATCCTTGTCATTTTGAATGTTTTTGTGTTTCATGTCAGTTTAAATCACAGCTTCTCTCCTTCTCTCACACTTCCAGAAAAAATACTAAAACAAAAACTGGTAAACCAGTGAAAGATGTGCTAATTTATCTCACCTAGCTTTGCTCAGCCTAAAATAACAGGAATTTCCAATCCCTGTCCATAATTAACTCTTTCTTGAAACAAAATATTTGTCTGAATAAGTGAAGGTTGCTCACTGTCAGTATTGCACTCAGTTTGACAAACGCTAGCGAGCTTGCTTCTATGAATGTGCATAAACATTGAAGCATGGTTGAGCCAAGGGAGAAGCTAAGTATAAGAGGAATCAAATGTAATGTGGCCATGTGATGCATATGGGGGATGATTGTTGGGTGAAAAAGTGTCAAGAGTTCCCTGTGGAATGAATCTGCAGGAGAGGAAAGCCAAGGAAGGCTTGAGCAGAAATGGTGAAAGGTGATTAAGGAACACAATGAGTGGCAGGAAGCTACATTGTAAAAGACTCATCCAACCCATGCAAACATGGAAATGGATGATGAGTCCATCTCAATGGCTGAAGACTGGAGATCTGTCTCTTTTGTTTGTATTTTTATTTTCCCCAAAAAATTTTTCAGGTTCCCCCCTCAAAAAATTGTTTTTCATTTTGCCTTGTTTTCTCTGTTAATTATAGTTTATTATATATATATATATATATATATATATATATATATATATATACATATATATACACACACACACACACACTTGTATGTATACAGCTATGTTGGAGCTGAAATTTTTATATATATATAAATTTTAGCTCCGACATAAAATTTATATATATATATATATAGATGATGATGATGATAAATTTTAGCTCCGACATAAAATATGTGTATTTTGTATATCTAATGATATACAAAATATGTGTATTTTGTATATCTAATGATATACAGTGTTTAATAAATAAACATTTGGAAAGCCTTCTAGCTATGAATATTGAAAGGATGACAGCGCCATCCAGCAGCGGGGGACAACTGTCAATGTACATTTCAGGCTCAAGGAAGCTTGTGCAATGCACTCTACATGTGAATGGAATTCCAGTGAAGCAAGTGGAGAAGTTCAAGTATCTTGGAGCTGTGTTCATGAGTGATGGAAGTCAGGAGGCAAAACCAACCAGCCGGAAACCCAGAGCAAGATGGTTGGATAACATCCATGAGCTCGGTTGGTTTCGCTTAACAATCTCACTGGATCAATTGGAGATGGTGGCTTCTCATAGGCATGTTTGAGGACTTTGCTCCCATGATCATCCCAGGAATAAGTGGACAAAGAATAAAATAAAATATTAGTAATATAACTTTCTTACCAATCTGGGTTTATGATACACAATTGCTAATTTTTAAGTGATGTTCTAAATATCAGCTTCGTAATGAAAATTTTGGTTATTTTCAAAATTATTTGAAAATATTAAGCATTGTCTTTTATTATGGAAGGCTTTTAGATAGATATAAACATTTTAAAACAGTTTGTATCATAGAACTCAGGTTACTTTCAGTTGGTTAAGTATCAAAAGGGCTTTAAAAATATCTACACTTAACCCTTTAGCATTTAAATTGGTTGTATCTGACCAGAATTTTCTTCCCTTAACCGGCCACTCATACAGACATTAAGGTATTGTTCTCAAAATCTCATAGATTTGATACTATGTGAGGTAACGCTTTTACCATCATGAAAATACAATATGTAAATGATAAAGGGTTAAAAGTAGCATCTGCATCACTAACCACAAAATTGATTTGTTGCATAAGGGAATAACAACTTGTTTGCATTGAATCTAGCTTACTTATCTTTGCTGTGGTTAATATCAGAATCAGGATGTACAGAAATAGTGAACAGTGGAGTATATATTTGCCAATACTAACTGACTGCACATTGAAATGTACAGCTTTCAGCCAGGCAGAGATGTGGTATAGCTGCAGCTGTGAATCACACAAGATCATTTGGTTGATGATTCATCAACATTTTTAATAGAAAATTGCCTGAAACAATACAAAGCTGTTTATTTTAAAGTAATATTATTTGTCTTAGTGTGGATATGACATGTTTAGTGCTGGTGTCATGACAAAAATACACTATGACCTCAATATTTGACTGGTACTATATTCTATCAACCCAACGTTGACCTTGGTGGAATTTAAACTCAAAATATAAAAAGGCAGAACAAAACATCAGTATATTACAAATATATACATTTATTGAGATTGGAGAGATAACGATAAAAAAAACCCAACAAATCACAGTATGTGGTGTAAGAAAAAGCCAACAAAAAACAATGATACAGTAGTGTGAGAATGGAAAGAGTGAACCATATTGCTACATATGTGGTTGCTCAACTTGCTACTAGAAATAAGTAAAATTGTACCCTATCATTTTAAATATGGAAAAGGCACGTTGGATTAATGTTGTAGTGGGACACACCTATAAAAAATAAAAAAAAAAAGGGTGGTCACAGCTGGAATGTCTTTGATTATAGCTTTGCCCATTTAAACCAGCTATATATCCAGCCAGAATTCTCTCATCTCTTTCTGTTCAAACCAGTCGTAACTGGCTGCTCATACTTACGTTAAGGTATTCTCGAAATAAATATCAAAATCTCGTAGATTCGATATTGTGAGATAAAACCTTTTCTGTGGAAATACAATAGTAAATATAGAGTAATGTAAATGGTAAAGGGTTAAGGTAGACCTGGAGCTAACCAACAACCACATATGCAAACTCAAAAGAACAAACATCAGCCAATTGATAATGATTATCTATTACTCATTAACAATAAATGAAAATTTAATATTTATTAAAAGATATTTTTACTTTTATTAGTTGTTTTGTTTTTAATAGAAACACATGAAAGCTGAAGTAAATAGTTTGGCAAGAACAGTACTGATTTGTTTTTATATATATATATATATATATATACACAATACAGGCAGTTGTATATGATTCAATCTCCAATAGACACAGCCATGACTGATTAAGTACTTCTCTTCATTGATTGATCTATTGAATCGATCAACAAGATCCCAGACTTCATTCACTTACCATATGGGGTGGAACTCGTCAAATCAGACCAAGGGAACATTGTTTCCATTGCTAATACTATCTACCAGTCACAAGTCCTGCCTAAGGCTGAACAAAGTAAAGGATCCTTGCTCAAGGTTCCAAGCAATAGGACTGAATTCATGATCTTATGATTGTGAAGTGAACATCTTAACTACCCAATTATGCTATCATCTGTTTATTTGTATGTATATTTATTTGTTTATCAGTGCGTCATGTTATACCTTATGTTAAAAACGTAATTTAATGATTCGATAAATAGCAATCAATGAAAAAAAATTGAAATAAGTATTAATGTTGATATCAATAAAACCTCAAAACTCAGTGCTCCAGTATGGCAGCAATCTAACGACTGAACAACATAAGAATAATAAAATCTAAAAACATATTCATAACATGTAAAAAAGAATCATAAAAATGTAAAATCTCAAATAATATAACCTAGAAGTTCAGTCATGGTATTATATACAATAAACAAGAAAGATGGTTTCATTTGTCCATCCCTATCAAGCGACCAATCTGGTAACTTGATACCCTAGCCGGTTCACAAGCAGTAATTGGAATAGCTGTCACACATATAAGAACTACTACTTGAACATTTTCGGACTTATGCTTGCTGATATTTACATCTCATGTAAATTTTTGTCTGAAGAGAACACGTAGAGCAGTTGTTATTCAACTGCCATACGTCTTCGAAATATGTATAACAAAATAAATAGGGATGTACAAATGGAAGTGTCTTTCTTGTTTGTTATCATTATAATAAAACTCCGGATGAACAAAAACTGGAGTGTTTTACATCTGTTAAGAAAAAGTCGGCAGATTTTCAATCAACCAGCTTTCTTCAATTGAATAAATATATCATGAAAGGTATGTACATTATATATATATCTTGACAGGCATTCAATTTAAAATGCAAAAGAACCACAATTATTAAAGTAAGGTACTGCAATTAGAAGAGAAGGTATACTAATTTATTAAAAAGTGACAGGATGAGTTTAATTTATTTCAAGTTAAGAAATAATTAGAATCGCCAAAAGAAACAGAACTCATCCTGTAAGAGGCAATTTTAATATATATATATATATATATATTACAGGGAAAAATGCGGGCGCATGTAAAGAAATATTCTTAAATTAATAAACCTAGAAAAGTAAAGGACAAGAAAACTTCTTAAAACTTAAAATATTGCAGCTATAGTATAAATTTGAATAATAAAAAATATTTGATTTAAATATACATAGAAAGTGATAAATTCTAATAATACAGTTGACTCTCTAATTGATAATAATACTAATTTATGATCATTTATTTAATTTTGTGATCCTAATTTACACCATAGTGGTTGGGTCATTAAATAAATATACTTTATTTTACTTTACTAAATGGGACTGAAAAAATGAGTGACAATTATAAACA
Source organism: Eledone cirrhosa (assembly GCA_964016885.1). Classification (NCBI taxonomy): domain Eukaryota; kingdom Metazoa; phylum Mollusca; class Cephalopoda; order Octopoda; family Eledonidae; genus Eledone; species Eledone cirrhosa. The sequence continues at coordinate 318,688,246 of OZ024742.1, forward strand.
TCAAATAAAACAAAATTTTGGCGTGTAAATGACACTAACAATTAATTAATAATTAATTAGGGAGCCAACTGTAATGATAAATAATAACAAATTATAATTGTTTAATAATGAAATTTAAGACCTGTCAGATCAAAATAACCAATCTACATTTTTAGGTAGAGTAAAATTAGACTACAATTAAAAATTAAACATTGTCTAATTCAACAGTTCATCTAATGAATTGATGAATTCACTATAATTGATTGATTCACTATAAATGAATTGATGAATTGACTTTTACCTAATTTTGCCCCTTGAGATGTTGAATTTTACTATATTATAAAAAAAATCTGTAATACTCATAAAAAGTGCAATTATATGATGCACTGTTTTTTATTTATTTTACTGCATTATTTTATAACTAAATTTAAAAAAATATAATTTGATTAAGAGTGAAAATTTTGAAATATCTTATAACATAAATTAATAAATTGTACATATTAATTATTATTATTATTATTAATTAATTATTGTACAAATTTTATTTTAAAAAGATTAATTTGTATACACCAAGAAAAAAATTAAGTATACAGTAGTCAACTCTCCCTCATTTTTCCAGTCCTTTAAAGTGATATTTTTTTAACAATTAACTTATAATTATTTATTTTTAGTTTTATAATCTAAATATTTATTTTCAAATTTAGACTTTAGCTGCAATATTTTAAGAAGTTTTCTTGTCCTTTACTTTTCCAGGTGTAATAACTTTTCCTTTACTTTTCTAGGTTTATTAATTTAAGAATATTTCTTTACATGCGCCCGCATTTTCCCCTGTAATCCACTTTTTTTCCAGGCAATGCAAGGATTATTATATTAATATTAAAAATATTTATCAACAAATAAGTTAAATAAATAATAATGAATAGGAAGAAGTGCAGATAGGAAAAGTAATCAGGGTGGGAATCGAACCCACGACCTTCGGATTGCCGGTCCGCTGCTCTACCGACTGAGCTACCTGACCACAATTCACTATTGCACAATCTATCACTATTTTAATGTATTAGAAATTAGAAACAAACTAAGCGTTACTTATGTATGTAGTTCCTTACACTCTTTTGGTCCTCACTTATTTTTATGTAACTTTTTTTCTACTGAACCAAATTTCAATATTTTTATGTCAAAAAGTAGCTTATCTGTGGTCCTATAAAGTGCAAAAAACCGCATCCAATTCTATCAAAAATTGAATTAGTGACAAAGCTTTGAAGGTGTCGCGAGTGACCGAAATGGGACCTTAAGAATATTATACACCTACTACCGTAGGTGTATGATATAGACCTAGTGATTATATATATTAGTGATATAATTATCACTAGGTCTATTGTAACCTGTGTGAAAGACATGACAATCTCCCTACTGTTGGTGAGCTACTCGATAAATGTAAAGTAGTTGGAGATAGAAAGGACATTCAGCCATCATCATCATCACCGTTTTACGTCCTTTCTTCCACGCTAGCATGGGTTAGACGGGTTGTCCTGTCGTGGGCAGTGTCTGGTTGGCTGACCATGCCTTGCTCATACAGGAACTGATTTGGCTTGATTTCTACAGCTGGATGCCCTTCCTAACACCAACCTCATTTACAGTGAGTGCTGGGTGCTTTTTCGTGGCGCCTACACGTCCACTTTACAGTGTGGGCTGGGTGCTTTTTTGCCGTGGCACCTCCACGACCACCTTGCGGTGGAGGGTGTGGGGGCATATTGTCTATATGCTTCAGCTTGTACCCATGGGAGGTCGGGTACTCTGTATTACTGCGTGACGCCAGAAGTCACGGTCGTGTGTCATTGTCTTTGAGAGGTGTAATTGGGTATGGTCGGCTTTTATCACCTCATCCCAGGTCATCAAACTCTGCGGTTTCCATCAACTTCTAGTGCTCTGCACCTTTTTATGCAGCTGTCATCCTTCATACGCATCACATGTCCATACCAGCGCAACCGCCTCTCCTGCACACAGCATTTGATTCCTCTTATGCTCAGTCTCTCTCTCAATTCATTTATGCTTTGTCGTTCACGTATATTACTGTTACACATCCATCGGAGCATGCAGGCTTCGTTTCTCTCTAATCTACGTAAGTCTTCCACCTTCAGCGCCCAGGTCTCACTACCATGCAACATCGCTGTTCGGATACACGCATCATACAGTCTGCCTTTCATTCTGAGGGAGAAGCCTTTTGCAGCTAGCAGTGGTAGTAGTTCCCTAAACTTCTTCCATCCCGTTCTTACCCTAGTTATTGTACTTTCTGAACACCCACCTCCGTTGCTAATTCGGTCACCTAGGTAGCAGAAGCTGTCTACTGTTTCTACAGGGCCCTCCCAGAGATTGGTGGTACTTGTTTCCTGTGGCTGTTTTCTGCTTGCTGTCTCAGCACAGCTGCTGCATGTGAATCCTACATTCTTAATTAAGCTTCCTGAGATCCCGCTACATCTCTTGTGTACCCATTGTTTGCATTTGGGGCAGAGAATGGAGTTCCTACCTACACCTTTCCTACATACTGAGCAAGGCCATTTCCCTGAGGGGATCTGGGTTCTGTTTTCTCGTCTACTTACAAGGACCTTAGTCTTTGTCATGTTGACTTTGAGACCCTTTCTTTCTAGTCCCTGCTTCCAAGTTTGGAATTTATTCTCTAGTTCTACCATAGATTCAGCTATCAGTGCGAGGTCATCAGCATACAGGAGTTCCCATGGGCATCCGGTTTTAAACTCCTCCGTTATTGCTTGCAGGACTATGAACAGGAGAGGGCTAAGAACAGAGCCCTGGTGGACCCCAACCTGTACGCTAAATTCCTCGCTATACTCATTGCTAATCCTAACTTTGCTGACTGCTCCCCTATACATGGCTTGTACCGCTTTCACAAGCCATTCATCTACTCCTAGTTTTCTAAGAGCCCACCAGATTACAGCACGTGGAACTCTGTCAAAGGCTTTCTCAAGGTCGACAAATGCCAAGTAGAGTGGCTTACTTTTACCTAGGTACTTTTCCTGTAATTGCCTCACAAGGAAGAGGGCATCAGTGGTGCCTCTTCCTGGTACAAACCCAAATTGCATCTCGTCTATTTTCACCCGGTCCCTAATCAGCTGTGTTATAACTCTTTCTGTTACTTTCATGACCTGGTCCATCAACTTTATACCTCTATAGTTTCCTCTATCTAGTGCATCGCCTTTACCTTTGTAGCAGTTGACAATGATGCTACTGCACCAATCTTTTGAAGAGATAAGACACTTTTCCCCTTATCTGCTAAAATGTATCATTAGAGTTGATTTCATTTCGTTCCGGCCACCCATCCATACAAATCTTCGAAGGTATCTTAGTTTTTATGACGTTATTATTGTTAATATTACTGCTGTATTAACTTCGGATATTTACCATGCGGTATTCTAATTCTATCGTATCTCTCTCGGTTATTTACCATGCGACACGTCATAAAAACTAAGATACCTTCGAAGATTTGTATGGATGGGTGGCCGGAACGAAATGAAATCAACTCTAATGATACATTTTAGCAGATAAGGGGAAAAGTGTCTTATCTCTTCAATAAGTTACCAAATAAAGTGTTGAGAGGACCCTTCAGTTGTGTCAATGGAATGACACCCTCTGGTGCTGATGTCATAAAATACCCTCAGAGTGTAGTATCATATGTGAGATGTAAGCCCCCAGTCAACATGGGGTCAGTAGTCCCACATGAGTACTGAGTTGATCTGTGAAGATCCATCCAATCCTTGGTAGCAGGGAAAATAGATGGTGATGATGATGATACACACACACACACACACACACACTTCTGTTTCCACCGCAGCTATACATGGGTTGAAATTACATACTAATTACTGAGATCAATGGTTTGCATTTTTTTTTCTTATTTTTTGGAGTTCCAGAAACAGATCTGTCTATGAGATTATAAGCCATTGTAACATCTGGAAGTATATACTTAAATTTTCATATTTGTTCTGTATATATGTACAAAATACTAGTTTGTTTTTCAATTGATATATCTTGTTATATATCATTTATACTTATATTATAGATGCTCTGAACTGAAGTTTATTGAGCTTTTCACTGAGAATAATTATCGATATATATTCTATATATATATAGATTAAACCTAAAATTAGCTTTATATATATATATATATATATATATCACACACCATGTTTCCCCGTTTTATTATATACATATTAGCACATACTTTTCACTACATAAACTTACATTCATGCACACACATACAAACATCCCACTAAGTACACATTTCACGCACACACATGCATATATCATACATTTCACAATGCGCACGTTTGAAGATTTAACGTCTTTTCATTTCATTTAACTTAAATCTGCTCTCCAAACAAACAAGTCAACTCCAATTTATCTTTTAAATCTCTCATAGGGTTACTCCCTTAATAATGGGTTTTTAAACCTGAAAATATTTGGGATTATCAAATTTTCTAACGTAAGATTCTTTTATTATCTTAGTAATCTTGATTTTCTGTCTAGTGTATTGTATAGTTTTCAAAATTATTCAAATATATATCATCATCATCATCATCATCATTTTACGTCCGCTTTTCCCTGCTTGCAAGGGTGGGACGGGTCTTATTCAGCACAGCATCTCTCCACTCGTCATATGTATATATATATTGTCATTACTATTATTATGGATTACAGGATTACATTTTGCCTAGTTGTATATTTAATGAACATTTTGTGTAGAAACAATTGTAAAAATTAAACGATATAAGAACTTTTGTCATCATAATTTGTTTTATATGCTCTGTGTTAAAAATGGCACTTTTCTTCTATACTTAAAATTCTCCACCGTATATTTTTATCTGTAAGTGCATTGACCGCAAATTTTCTCACAATTTCTTTTCAAGTAACTCTAGGTGTATGTTTTTCTTCCTATTAAAAAATATATAGGAAGAGATATATGTACAGAGAGAAAGAGACAGAGGTAGGGGTGTGTGTATGTGCGTGTGTGAGAATCTACATGCATATTTGATACAACCAGGTAGTTACTTCCTACTTTTGAATAAATAAATAATATATATATATATATTCATTTTATTAAGGCTAAATAGTGAGTCCTGTTACTCTGGATATTTTGCCCGTTTATCATAGGATCATCAGAGTCCTTGTCTGATAACCCTGTGATAAACAGGCGAAACTCCAGAGTAACAAGACTCACTATTTAGCCTTAATAAAATGAATATTTAAACGCCACTTTGAGAACACTTTTCTCTCAGCCATCAACCACATATGGATATATACATGCATACATACACAATATATACATACATCTGCTTGCAGATCAATAATGGAGTCGGGTTCATAACTCCTACAAGTGACACTAAGCCAATCCTCTGCAAAATGCGTATAATAGGCTGATACACAATAAAAATCTAATACATGTAAACAAAACTTCATTGTTTTTTTTTTATATATACACTGCCTGTGCATAGACTGCTTGTTTTGGTACCACCACTAGTAATTCACTGAATCACCTACACTATATATATATACACACACATACATACATACATATATATTATGGCTACAAACTTGTGTTCAAGCATTGCCATCGCCCAATAAAATGCTAAAAAATGTGAGGCACGAATGTGGCTCTCTAAACCAGCCAAAGACTTGCACCCTCTGGCACATACACGGCAACTATAGGCTCTTCTGGGACTTTCCATTGCTCTGTTCTGGCTGTGTGTTCTCATGTGTCTTTTAAGACCTCCCATGCTTGCACATTCCTTGCCACATTCCTTACACCTTTTCAGATCATAATCTACATGAGGTCTACTGATATGACTGTTTGTGTCTAAGCAAACCAGCTTTGCTCAGGCAGACTTGACCACAATGCTGGCAAACCAGATGATATTCAACAGCAGGCAGTTCAGAACAGTCCCTTTTCCTCACCTTCCTTTTCTGTGTTAGGTGTTCTTTCGACGAGTTTCAAAACGTTCACTACCTGACTTGATCAAACGTATCCACTTCACACGCTCCTTAACCATTTTCTCCCATTCGTTAGATGAAATTCCAGCACAGTCTGACAGTCCCGGTACCGTATTTTTGGTTTGTGTGGTGGTCGCCTTCCTTCACATAGTTCTCCGTAGAGAAGTTGCTTTGGAATATGATCATCAGACATCAGGAGCACGTGACCACACCACCTCAACCGGTGCCGAAAGATCATTCTCTCTATAGTCACGCACCTGCTCAGTTTGAGAATTTCCAAATCACTGATGAACATTTTCCATCGCACTCCAAGTTACTTACGAAGAGATTGTTGGTGAAATCTGTTCAGTTCCTTGAGGTGCTTTCTGTATGTGACTCACGTTTCACAAGCATAAAACAAAGAGGAGACGACACAAGACAGATACACTTTTACCTCGGTTTCGATAGTGATACCTCATCTGGACCATAAACGTTCATGCTGCCGTCCAAAAGCATCACTGACTTTCTTGATTCTCTAAAGATATTTCATCATCAAGTATGCATGAATTGTTCAACGTACTACAAAGGATAAACAAACTTGTCAGCACATATACACATACATACATACATATGGTGGCTGCCAACTCGTTTTCGAGTACGGCCACTACTTTATATCCATGTAGGAGAATCCCTACCGATGCGCTGAACGAGTGTTACTTTTTAGTCCAGCCAGTGACTTGAAAACTCTGGTACAAACATTACACCTGTAACAATTATTAACACATAGTGCTGGGCCCATGGCACCATGTGACGACAAGTGCAGAGAGATCTCCAGATATAAAGCAATGCCTGTGCCGTGAAGCTTTTATAGTGAGCAAAGGCACTGCACAAAGCCAGTCCCACTCTCTTAACCAAAATGATATTTACCAAAAAGAAGAACAAGTCAACATCATTGGATACCATCAGGGTTGCAGGTGTTATATCAGAGTTTTCCTTCTCCTAGAATTCTGCCTTAACAAAGGCTAAGGGGTCATCTCTCCCGGTGATTTTGGATGGCCATTGACTCTTAAGAGCTCCTTTGCCCTTTGACAGGTTTTGTTTTTAGTCCTGCAGGATGTCCAAAGTCACTCTCCTCACCAAGAAACCGTGGTGGGGTTGCCATACATATATACAGATACATACATACATACATACATATATACAGATACATAAATACATACATATATATATATACAGATACATACATCATCATTTCATCATTTCATTTTACGTCCGCTTTTTCCCTGCTTGCAAGGGTGGGACGGGAACTGATTCTGGCTTGATTTCTACAGCTGGATGCCCTTCCTAACACCAATCTCATTTACAGTGAGTGCTAGGTGCTTTTTTGCCGTGGCACCTCCACTTTGCAGTGGAATGCTATGGACCCCAGTCCCTATCATCTCATTTCTACAGCTGAGTAAACTGGAGCAATGTGAAATAAAGTGTCTTGCTCAAGGAAACAACATCACCCGGTCTGAGAATTGAACTCACAACCTTTTGATTGCAAGGCCAATGCTCTAACTCCTAAGCCATGTGCCTCCATACATACATACATACATACATATATACAGATACATACATACATACATATATACAGATACATACATACATACATATATACAGATACATACATACAAATACATACACAGATACATACATACATATATACAGATACATACATATATACAGATACATACATACATACATATATACAGATACATACATACATATATACATATACATACATATATACGGATTCATAAATACATACATATACACAGATACATACATACATACATACATATATACAGATACATACATACATATACACAGATACATACATACATACATACATACATACATATATACAGATACATACATACATACATATATACAGATATATACATACATACATATATATACAGATACATACATATATACAGATACATACATACATATACACAGATACATACATATATATATATATATACAGATATATCATCATCATCATCATCTTTGTTTAATGTCCATTTTCCATGCTAGCATGGGTTATACATACATATATATGTATATACAGATACATACATACATACATACATACATACATACATATACAGATACATACATATATATATATATATATATACACATACATACATATACATACATATATATATATATATATATACATACATATACATACATATATATATATATATATACATACATATACATACACACATATATATATATGTATATACATATATACATACATATACATACATATATATGTATATACACACATATATATATATATATACATACATATACACATACATACATAGTGGTGATAATGAAGGACAGCGTGGAATAAGCAGCATGTGCGGGTGGGGGTGGAATAAGTAGGGTGTGTCGGTGTGGCTGGAATAAGTGGGTGTTGGGGTGGGGTGTGCGGGTGGGGGCTGGAATAAGCTGGGGTAGGTGGAAATAGTAGGTGTGCAGGTGTGGGTGGAATAAGGGGGTGTATGGGTGGGGTGGTGGAATAAGCAGGGGTGTGAGGTGGGGGTGGGGGTGTGGAATAAGCAGGGGTGTGAGGTGTAGGTGGGGGTGGAATAAGCGGAGGTGGGAATGGAGTGGAAAATCAGTAATGTTTTTTCAAAAACCAGAATTAGCCATTTAGTTTACATAGAGACCCCAACCCAAACTCTCTATTTTATAATGTATGGGATTTCTAGCAATGTACATTTTATTGTCATGTATAATGTTTTTTTAATATATAAAGAAAATTAAATGTCATAGGAATGCTACCAACTTAAAATAAATTTTTGCCAGAGATAGATTAGAAAAATTTAATTAGAGGGTGTGGTGGCAGATTATTTGAATCCTGAGAGTACTCAATATGTTGAGGGGTTTGAAAAAATTGGAAAAATAAGCAAAATTTGGTGTGAGGTTTCTTTTTTTTCTTTCATTATTCCTTCCTTTTTTTCATTCTTTCTTTCAATAGCAGCAGATTAGATAAGTAGCCATTTTATCACTGAACTAAAAAAAATAATAATAATATAACAGAATGAAGAAAAGCTTTTTTATCAATATGAATATTTTGAATATCATTACAATTTTTATTAAACCTCTTTTGTGACTATTTTATAACAAGAATATTGCATATTTATTTTCTAAATAATTGTTTCTACTTTTGGCACAAGGCCAGCAATTACCCAGTGTATTACTGGTACTTTATTTTATCGACCCCGTAAGGATGAAAGGCAAAGTTAACCTCGGCGGGATTTGAACTCAGAATGGAAAGGGCCGTAACTCAATGCGTCAAAGCATGGCGTCCGACCCTCTTCCGATATGCCAATCGACCACCCTTTATTTTCTAAATAATGAAGAATTTTGGGAGAGTGGCAGTTGGTAATATTCTAGAGTAATAAATGGCATGGGTTGGTAATATTGGTAGAGCGTTGGACAAAATGCTTTGCGGCATACAGTTACGGCGCTTTACATTCTGAGTTCAAATCCTGCTGAGATTAACTTTGTCTTTCATCCTTACAGGGTCGATAAAATAATGTACCAGTAACACACACTTTCCCCTCCCCACAAAAATGACTGGCCTTGTGCCTAAAATAAAAATCAATATTTTAAAGTATTGTAGTTAGGGTGATGGGCCTATGATTGTAATACCAAAGGTTCAATTCCTGGACTGGGCAGCACACATATATCTTTGAGTAAGACACTCCATTTCACATTGTTTCAGTTCACTTATATAAAATAATGTGTTCCAGCTGCAACCAGGGAGAGGGTCAAACTTGCGACAGATTGACATTTCATCATAGTCACTTAACTGCACATAAAACTGGGATAAACTCCAGCCTGGTCAGCCTCTGGCATTTAAACCAACCATATCTGGTCAAATTCTCTCACCTCTTTCTTTTCAAACTGGCTGTAACCAGTCACTTATACTGATAAGGTGGTGTTCTAAAAAATAAATAATATCAAAATCTCATAGATTCGATATTATGTGAGCTGAAGCCTTTACCATGTAAATATAATAGTAAATATAGAGTAATATATATGCTAAAGGGTTAAACTTAATCCTAACTTTCAGAGTTAATAAAATAACTATAAAGTTTACATAGTTTTATGTAAGTGATGGTTAGGAGAAAATATGTAACTGGTGGGAATCGAAACCACATTGCCTGTTCTAAGATAAAATAATCCTATGAATAATGGAATATAAGAATTAAAGAATATACATATGGTTGAGATAAAACATTTAAATTGCAAAAGACACCAACAAGAAGAGAAGATACAAGTAATATTTCTCAACTAAATCTTTTAATTCAGTACTGCAAGCCACAATACTAGCCCTGCTTACAGGGGACTAGTTATATTACCTTATCATAAATGTACTCAGCCACTGAGATTTAAATAGCCAGAATGCTACCACTCAGTCATAGGTGAACTCAATCATCACAATTTAAGTGTCTTAACCAGAATTCTAGTACCAACTTCAAGGTGTAAGTTATACCACCCCGTCATAGGTGGACCCATCTGAAATAAGATTGTGTGGGGTTTCTAACTTAGGAACAAGGCCAGCAATTTGAAGGGGAGGAGAAGGTCAATTAAATCGACCCCAGTGCATTACAGGTGCTCTATTTTATCAGCTTCGTAAGGATGAAAGGAAAAGCTAATCTTGGCAGGATTTGAACTCAGAATGTAAAAGGCCATAACATGCCTGACGCTCTACCGATTCTGCTAATCCACTCCCCCTTTGATGTAAGAGAAGTGTAATGGCTAGAACAAGCAATCAATACCTGGTTTCATGACTCAGTACATTACAACTCTACACTAACCTTTACACTATGGCAATCTCTATGCTACACTACAGTAGACTCCTCATGACACTATGGTAGCCTCTACACTACACTATGGTCGCCTGAAGTCTACGGTAGACTACACTACACTATGGTAGCCACCACACTAAACTACGGTAGCCTGAACTCTATGGTAGCCTCTACACTACACTATGGTAGCCTGAAGTCTACGGTAGACTACACTACACTATGGTAGCCACCACACTAAACTACGGTAGCCTGAACTCTATGGTAGCCTCTACACTACACTATGGTAGCCTGAAGTCTACGGTAGACTACACTACACTATGGTAGCCACCACACTAAACTACGGTAGCCTGAACTCTATGGTAGCCTCTACACTACACTATGGTAGCCTGAAGTCTACGGTAGACTACACTACACTATGGTAGCCACCACACTAAACTACGGTAGCCTGAACTCTATGGAGCCTCAACACTACACTATGATAAAACAACCTCTACAATATTCTAACACAACCCCTGCACTAATGTAAGGCAACACCTACACTACTCTAACAACCGCTATACTACCAGATTGCAGTCTTTAATTTAAGGCACCCTTTACACTATTCTATGACAGTTTTTAATATCTACTAAAAAAAGCAAATAATTTCTCACTTACAACAATTATAACTACTTCGACTTTTTTGGCGTCTTATCTGTTTCTCTGGCTTTGTTCATCAGTGTTAACAGGAACTGCTTGTTCTTACCTTCCTGTAGAGAGAAGATAGTAGTGTGGTGAATGGTAGAGTGGTGTGGTGAGTGGTAGTGGTGTGGTGAGTGGTAGAGAGTGGTGCGGTGAGTGGTAGAGAGTGGTGCGGTGAGTGGTAGAGAGTGGTGTGGTAGTGGTGCGGTGAGTGGTAGAGTGTGGTGTGGCAGAGTGTGGTGTGGTGAGTGGTAGTGGTGCGGTAAGTGGTAGAGAGTGGTGTGGAGAGTGGTGCGGTGAGTGGTGGAGAGTAGTGCGGTGAGTGGTGGAGAGTAGTGCGGTGAGTGGTAGAGAGTGGTGTGGTGGAGAGTGGTAGAGTGTGGTGTAGTGAGTGGTAGAGTGGTGTAGTGAATGGTAGAGGTTGTGGTGAGTGGTGTCTAACACCCATGTTTACTAAATCAGTAAACAGCACAGCTCCCATGACTTTCAGAAACATCGTTTTACACTCAGAGTTGCTGAAGCATGGAGCAAACTATCTGCATCTGTTGTTGGCTGTCGGGATACTGCATCCTTCAAGACTTCCATGCTTCCCCAAATTCACCAACACTACACCTGATATTCACCCTCCATACACATGCACACATGTATTTCTGTGTATATCTTGACTCATACACTGTTCACTTTCCTGACATTTGTACATTATTCTATGTACCATATTTACACCTTTGATAAGTTGTTGTGCACCTGAGCACTGTACACAATTATTTTCATTATTATTAAATCTGGTGTAGTGAAGACATGAAAAAATATTATATGGGTACAATTATGGCTGTGTAGTTAAAGAATTTGCTTGGCAACAACATATTTTTGGGTTTATACTGTGCAGCACTTTGGGCAAGTGTCTTCTACTATAGCCTTGGGTTGATCAATGCATTGTGAGTGGACTTTAGTAGAGATGACTGCAGAAGTCAGTCATATATGTGTGCGCATACATGTCTATCTGTTTGTCTATTTCTGTGTATATGTCCTGTAATTTAGCAGTTCGCCAGAAAGAGATCGATAAAGTAAGTGCCAGGCGTAAATAAATAAGTACTGGGATCAATATGATTGACTAAATCAAGGCAGTGCCCCAACGTAGGTGTAGACTGATGACAAAAAACAGTAAAAGAATAATCTGTGGCAATTGTTTTGTAATACAATTTGAATGGTAAAATAAACATTAATCCTTACCAGATCCAGCTGGTATTGAAGAAGCTTGATCATTTTCCGATGGCTGGCCAGTAGAATACGACTGTAATACGCTATGACACTATATCAGATATAAAAAAAAAGAGAGGAACATAGAGAATATATTATGTTGAAATGTAGTTATGTAAAAAATATAAAAAATACATGTAAATAAATTATGATAAAAATATCAAACATGTAACTTTATTAAAGAAATATTTCAAAATATATATATATATAAAATGTATTTTAACCCTTTAGCATTTACATTACTCTATATATACTATTGTAGTTTCACGGTAAAGGATTTACCTTACATAATATCCAATCTACAAGATTTTGATATTTATTTTGAGAACAATACCGTAACATAAGTACGAGTGGTTGGCTACAGCCAGTTTGAACTGAAAGAGGTGAGTGAATTCTGACCGGATATGGCCGGTTTAAATGCCAAAGGGTTAAGTACATTTGTTTTAAATTAAATAATGTTTGCAAAATAAATACCCCTTATATAACTATAAATAAATGTTTTTTTTGAACGTTTTTGTATTACTTTCTTCTGAAAGTATATATTCAGTATCCTGAATATATCTGGAGTATATATGAACAACTGCCATTGCCATTACTTGCAACCAATCCACATAACTCTCTAATAAATAAATTCACCTAGATGGAAACAGCTGTAAGGTACCACAGAAAAATTGACAAGTGTATATTATATCTCTCGTCATTTAACGTATATTTTCCATACTAGCATAGGTTAGACAGGTGTCCCATTTGAGGCAAGTCAGGTCAGGTGAACGTGTCTTGCTCATACAGAATTGTTTCTGGCTAGGTTTCTATGGCTGGATGCCCTTCCCAACATCAGTGTAGACTGGGTGTTTGTTATTGTGAATCCAGCATGACCACTTTATAGTGTGGATTGAGGTGGGGTGGAAGGTGTATTAGAGGCGGGAGGAAAGGGGTTAAGTGGTGCATACTAGGATGTATGTTTTAATTTGTGTGCATGGGAAGGCGGTTGGTCTGTATTATTGCATAACATCAAAGATCATGATCCTATGTCATCACCTTTGAGAGGTGCAAGGTCAGTGTTTATCCACTCGTCTCAGGTCTTCCTACTCCATAATTTCCATCAACTTTGATTGCCCTGCACCTATTTATACAGCTGTCATCCTTCATACGCATCACATAGTCATACCGACACAATATCCTCTCATGCACACTACATCTGATCACTATTATATCCAGTTTCTTTCTCAGTTCATTTACGCTCTGCTGTTTGTGAATATTATTATTACACATCCATCAAAACCATCAGGCTTCATTTCTTTCCAATCTTCGCAGGTCCTCTACACACAGTACTCCTGTCTCACTAGCATGCAACATACAATCTACCCTTCATTTTTAGGGAAAAACCTTTTGTAGCAGCAGCAGTAGTACTCCCTGAACTTTTTCAATCCCATTCTCACTCTGGCTACTATACTTTCGAAACATCCTCCTCCACTGCTAATTTGGTCACCCAGATAAAAGAAACTGTTGACTATTTCTACTGAGCCCTCTGGGCATTTGAGAGAGTTAGTATCCTGTTGGCTCTCGCTACTAACTGCACCTGTGCATCAGCCGCATATAAAACCTATGTTCTTTGATAGCCTGCCTGAAGTTCCCATGGGCAACCAGTCTTAAACTCTTCTGTTATAGTCTGCAGGTCAATAATAAACAGGAGAGGGCTAAGGATGGAGCCCTGATGGACACCTACATGCATGCAACATTCTTCACTATGGTCTTTACTAATTCTAACCTTGCTGACTGTTCCCCTATACATGGCTTGTACTGCCTTCACAAACTACTCATCTACTCATAGTTTTCTAAGAGCCCACAAGATAATGACACGGGAAACTCTGTCAAAAGCTTTTTCCAGGAAAACAAAAGCCAAGTAGAGGGGTTACTTTTAGCTAGATATGTCTCCTGCAGTTGCTTCACAAGAAAGAGGGCATCTGTGGTACTTTTCCTGGTACAAATCCAAACTGCATCTCATCTAGGTTAATTTGATCCCTAATCAGTTGTATAATGACTCTTTCTGTAACTTTCATGACCTGGTCCATCATGAAAGATACTTAGAATTAAAATTATATCAAGAAAAAAACAACAGGTTGATGTTATTGAGAGAGAGAAAACAGGAATTTTAAATGCAAGTCTGTCAATACATGTGGCAAAAATGTGTGTATGTGTGTGTTTCTGTATGTCCTAAGGAAAACTGAGCTACAACTAGTGGTTATAATGATGAATGCTGCTACTGCTACCACCATCAACATGTAGGCCAGAATTGATAGGTGATGATACTCACCAGAAGATAACAAACACCACAAATATAAAACCTCGCTGAGAAATATATTTGACAAATTTCCTGAGGTATAAATTCGAAGACTTCCATTCCTCAACCATTAGGGATACAAGTTTATAGGCTGTCTCTAGGTGGGTGAATGGTCCACATGTAGCACTGGGTTTGTTGCTGAAATATATAAATATATAGTTAGAAAGTCAGATATAGCTGAGAGAGAGAGAGAGAGATTTAGAGGAAGGAAAAGAGAGAATGGAGAGAGAGAGGCTATAAAGTAAAAGAGAGAATGGAGAGAGAGAGGCTATAAAGTAAAGGAGAGAATAGAGAGAGAGAGAGAGAGAGAGGCTATAGAAGAAAGGAGAGAATAGAGAGAGAGAGAGGCTATAGAAGAAAGGAGAGAATAGAGAGAGTGAGAGGCTATAGAGGAAAGGAGAGAATGGAGAGAGTGAGGCTATAGAGGAAAGGAGAGAATAGAGAGAGTGAGGCTATAGAGGAAAGGAGAGAATAGAGAGAGTGAGAGGCTATAGAGGAAAGGAGAGAATAGAGAGAGTGAGAGGCTATAGAGGAAAGGAGAGAATAGAGAGAGTGAGAGGCTATAGAGGAAAGGAGAGAGAGTGAGGCTATAGAGGAAAGGAGAGAGAGTGAGGCTATAGAGGAAAGGAGAGAATAGAGAGGGGAATAATAGGAAGAGAGAGGAAAGGGAGGGAGGGAAAGACTGGGAGAGGGGGAAGAGAGAGGAAAGGGTGGGAGAGGGGGAAGAGAGAGGAAAGGGAGGGAGAGGGGGAAGAGAGAGGAAAGGGAGGGAGAGAAGGAGAGGGGGAGAGAGAGAGTGAATGAATAGATGGTTGAGACAAATTGATAAAGTGAGAGAATAATACAATAGTGCTGTAGAGTAGACACACTGTATAGCTGTATGTTATAAGAACTAACTAAAAGGGTTAATGGTAGGAAGGGCATCTGGTTGTAAAATATAGCCTTTAAAAGGACCTCATGATGGGTATGAAGCTTGACATGGGACCTGCAAGGTCCATATAATCTACCAGTACAACCTGATTCATAGTCGAGTGGCAACTAAACCAACTCCTCCCACCAGACCCTGGTCTAGTGAGGAGAGTAAGTGGAACCCCAGCAGCACAAAAAACAAGAGCTGTTAAAAGGGAAGTTGAACTCCTTAGAGTCAACAACCATCCATACAAACTATGTTTTAAATAGCCTCCCCAACCTGCAATTGGTTAAGCATGGTGAGTATGGCTACAGCCCTGAAGACATGACCAAAACCACACAGAAAGCTGTGGAGGTTAACAACGGAGGGGTTCCTCTAACAGGTGTGAGAAAGCCCTGGATTGGAAGGTGCGATTTGTGAGATATTTTCCAACTATTTTTAGCAGGATCAATGACTACATAGAGGTACTTTTGTTTGACACACGTGTTTTCCAAGTGGGTGCTTATATTGTTTGGATGAGTGCATGTGTTTCAAATGAGTTCTGTGTGCATGTGTTTTGTGTGAGTGAATGTGTTGTGTGCATATGTTTTCTGAGTAAATTCATATGTTCCAGGTGGGTGTATATGTGTTCTAGGTGGGTGTATGTATGTTCCAAGTAGGTGTATATGCGTTCCAGGTGTATGTAATTTAGCTGATCTCAAATTTATACTTACAAATACACACTTATAGCCACAGCAACAACTGTTAGTACAAAATATAGTAGCAATGTTCCCAAAAAAATTGTGTGCATTCTTGAGGCTCTCCATATCCTTTTAGAAGGACTACAGCAGGTCATCACACTAGCCTAAAATTAAAAATAATAACAATAAAAAAAAAAGAAAAAGCATCGCACATTAATAGATATAGCCTCTTAACTCTTTAGCATTTAAACCAGCCATATTCAACCAGAATTTTCTCACCTTTTTCTTTTCAAACCTGCTATAACTGGCTGCTCATACTTATACTAAGGTATTGTTCTCAAAATAAATAATATCAAAATCTCGTAGATTCGATACTATATGAGATAAGTATGTAAAATAAAGTGTTTACTGTGAAAATACAATAGTATATATAGACTAAGTGGTCTTGTAGGTGTCACAACAAAAAGCACCTACACAGTAAATGTGGTTGGCATTAGGAAGGGTATCCAGCCATAGAAACCAAGCCAAAATCGGTTCTGTATGAGCAAGACATGGTCATAGGATCTCGACTTGCCCCAAATAGGGCAACCCAACTATGGGGGACACATTAAGGAATTCCTACCCACCCCTTTTCTACACATTGAACATGGTCATTTCCCTGATGGCAGCAAGGTCTTATCCTCTTTCTTTTTTACTAAAACTTTAGTCATTGTTAGGTTTATTTTCAAGCTCTTTGATTTCAAATCTTGTTTCCATGTCTGGAACTTAATTTGTAGTTCTATCATTTTGGCTATGAGAGTTAGACCAACATATAGAAGCTCCCATGAGCAACCAGTCTTGAATTCTTCTGTTATGCCTGGAGAACTATAATAAACATGAGAGGACTGAGGACTGAGTCTTGGTGGGCCTCCACCTGCACATTAACCTCATTGCCAACTCTTACATTGCTAGTTGCACCTTTGTATATAACCTGTACAGTCTTCACAAGCCATTCCTCTATCCCTATCTTCTTAAATGACCCTCAAATTACAGAGCATGGGATTCTGTCAAATGCCTTTGTTCAGGTTGATGAATGCTAAATAGAGCTTTTATTCTTAGCTAAACACTTCTGTAATTGTCTAACTAGGAAGATGGCATCTGTAGTCCTTCCAGCTGAACTACATCTCATCAATATTAATTCTGTCTCAAATTAGTTGTGAAAGAATTCTTTCTGTAACCTTTATAATTTGATCCAGCAGTTTGATGCCTTGGTAATTATTTTCTAGTGCATATCCTTTGCCCTTGTAGCAGTTGACAATGATGCTGCTATGTCAGTCATTGGCTATGACACCTTCCACCATTACCTGAATAATCACGCATGTGACTAACTTGTAATAAATTTAGGTTGGCTACATTTCTTACCTTCAAATACTCAATTGCTTAATCTGCTGTATTGCTGTCAACTTTGATGGCTTGTCTTTCAGCTGGGTCCACTTGGGATAGACTTACACACAGGGCCTCCAAGAGAAATTTTGCAAGGTGCTACAAGACACCTTTGTGGTCAGAAACAGCAAAGATTTTTCTCAAAATGTATGTTGCATGGTTGCTGTGGGGCCTTCTTAGCTCTTGGGCCCCAGAACAAAGAACCAGCTGGATACCCCTCTCATAGGGCCTGCCTTCCTCATTCAACAACATCTTGTAATACTTCCAGGCTTCATTCCATTCAGCATCACTAAGGTAAATGAGCCACTATCATTCCACACATACTTCTCTCCCACAACATCTTAATTATCCCTGGTACACTGTCTTGCAATCTGGAACGCCTTACACCTCTGATCTCATGTCAGAGAACATTGACAAACTTTTTGCTATATAAACCTGATGTTAACTCCTTTTCTTGCTACCTCCAGCCCAGCCTTTCTAAACCTATCTCTTAGCTTTTATGGCTGTCTTCAATATTGTTCAACCATGTATTTGCATATATATTTATTGTAGAATGGTTGGTAATATGAAAGGTATCTAGCTAAAAAAAAGTAACACCACTTATAAGATATTGTGAGATCTTTTAGAGCCTAAGCTAATGTAGAAAAACAAAAGTGAAATGATAATGTTAAAGATGATGATGATGTTATGTAGCTGTGTAGTACGTTATTATTAGCATATACACATCTATAGAAAGACTATATGTCACTTACCCATTTAATGTAGAATATAAAAAATAATTTCACAACCATTAATAACGGCATCAAAGGAGCATAAAATAAACCAAGCCTGCAAGTAAGATGACATATATATAATATATATATATAGTATATATATATATATATATATATATACACACACACTGCCACAACATCCAGGCCGAAACAAATGAGATCGTGTAGGTGTCACGACAAAAAAACACACAGTCCACGCTGTAATGTGGCCGTGTAGGCAACACGGTAAAAACCTCCCAGTCCCACACTGTAAATGTGGTTAGGAAGGGCATCCAACTGTAGAAAACCTGCCAGACAGTCCTATGCGAGCAAGACAATCACTCTTGCCTCAAGTGGGACTACCCCCGTCCAAACCCATGCAAGCGTGGAACACGGACGTTAAACGTTGATGATGATGATGATGATGACACACTATATATATATATAAATACCACATATATATGGTAAATATATAAATATATATATATATAGTAAAGATCTTCTGTCATGAATGACCATGGGATTTACTTTACACCTAGAAAGCTCTCCTCTGAGGCACAAGTCTGGGCAAGGTTGTTTGTTGAAGATCAGCAGCCGCCCATGCATACCACCCTCCCCTCTCCATGCCACCAATGTTGTCAAAGAGAAAGATTAAGGCTTGGCACCAGTGTTGTCTCAACTCATTTCTACAGCTGAATAAACTAGAGCAATGTGAAATAAAGTGTCTTGCTCAAGGATGCAATGCATCACTGTGAAGAGGGACAGGCCAGTTGGACACGCCGAACCCTTCACACAGTGGTACCCCAGTTTTGGAGCCGGGCACTCTCCATCCGATGGACCCTTCTCAATATGAAACCACATTTTCGGAGCATGGGACTGGATGGCACTGCTATGTGGAGGGACAGGACAGCTGGTTGTGCTGAACCCTTCACACAGCAGACCCTCAAGTTCAGGTGTTGGATTCCCCCATGACTCCCCTTCTCACAGCGGCACCCCAGTTTCAGAGCTGGTCACTCTCCATGCAACAAACCCTTCTCAATATGAAATCACATTTTACTTCTGGAGCCCTGCAGTGGATGACTGTGATGAATCCCTCATGGGCCTGCCATCAACCATGTTTGAGTGTGGGGTTGGATAGGGTTGTTTTGAGCCGAGTCCGGCACCGAGTTGTCAGCATAGGTTTTTTGTCGAATGATGTAGCGTCAGAGGACCTGGTCGGGTCTTTTGTCGAACGATGTAGCGTCAGCGGACCTGGTCGGGTCTTTTGTCGAACGATGTAGTGTCAGAGGACCTGGTCGGGTCTTTTGTCGAACGATGTAGCGTAAGAGGACCTGGTCGGGTCTTTTGTCGAATGATGTAGCGTCAGAGGACCTGGTCGGGTCTTGTCAAACGATGTAGCGTCAGAGGACTTGGTCGGGTCTTTCGTCGAACGATGTAGCGTCAGAGGACCTGGTCGGGTCTTTTGTCGAACGATGTAGCGTCAGAGGACTTGGTCGGGTCTTTTGTCGAACGATGTAGCGTCAGAGGACTTGGTCGGGTCTTTTGTCGAATGATGTAGCGTCAGAGGACTTGGTCGGGTCTTTTGTCGAACGATGTAGCGTCAGAGGACTTGGTCGGGTCTTTTGTCGAACGATGTAGCGTCAGAGGACTTGGTCTTGTGTCATCCCTATTGGGAGATTTAGTTGAGTAATGAAAGTTAAAAGAGAAAACTTTGACTCTTACCAACAAAGTGCCTGAGAATATATCAAGTCTAGTGTTGTTGTTGCAATATTGAACTTTGGGGTCGTGTCTGTAATCGTAGAAAAATGTAACAATCTGAAATAGAAAACAAATTTAATACGATGGGGAATGATGAAAATTGTACTTCAGTAGTTATAACAATTGATACATTCTTGGTTTATATGAACACAAACACAGACACACTCACAAAAATTTATATATAGATTGTACACACAAGTGTAGTGAATGTTAGATACTGTTTTCTGTAGTTTGTCATCACCCCTTCCTTAATCATCTCTAGTGTGTGATATCATCACCCCTTCCTTCCTCAATCATCTCTAGTGTGTGACATCATCACCCCTTCCTTCCTCAATCATCTCTAGTGTTTGACTTCATCACCCCTTCCTTCCTCAATCATCTCTAGTGTGCGACATCATCACCCCTTCCTTCCTCAATCATCTCTAGTGTGTGACATCATCACCCTTCCTTCCTCAATCATCTCTAGTGTTTGACATCATCACCCCTTCCTTCCTCAATCATCTCTAGTGTGTGACATCATCACCCCTTCCTTCCTCAATCATCTCTAGTGTTTGACATCATCACCCCTTCCTTCCTCAATCATCTCTAGTGTGTGACATCATCACCCCTTCCTTCCTCAATCATCTCTAGTGTGTGACATCATCACCCCTTCCTTCCTCAATCATCTCTAGTATGTGACATCATCACCCCTTCCTTCCTCAATCATCTCTAGTGTTTGACATCATCACCCCTTCCTTCCTCAATCATCTCTAGTGTGTGACATCATCACCCCTTCCTTCCTCAATCATCTCTAGTGTGTGACATCATCACCCTTCCTTCCTCAATCATCTCTAGTGTGTGACATCATCACCCCTTCCTTCCTCAATCATCTCTAGTGTTTGACATCATCACCCCTTCCTTCCTCAATCATCTCTAGTGTGTGACATCATCACCCCTTCCTTCCTCAATCATCTCTAGTGTGTGACATCATCACCCCTTCCTTCCTCAATCATCTCTAGTGTGTGACATCATCACCCCTTCCTTCCTCAATCATCTCTAGTATGTGACATCATCACCCCTTCCTTCCTCAGTCATCTCTAGTGTTTGACATCATCACCCCTTCCTTCCTCAATCATCTCTAGTGTGTGACATCATCACTCCTTCCTTCCTCAATCATCTCTAGTATGTGACATCATCACCCCTTCCTTCCTCAGTCATCTCTAGTGTTTGACATCATCACCCCTTCCTTCCTCAATCATCTCTAGTGTTTGACATCATCACCCCTTCCTTCCTCAATCATCTCTAGTGTGTGACATCATCACCCCTTCCTTCCTCAATCATCTCTAGTGTGTGACATCATCACCCCTTCCTTCCTCAATCATCTCTAGTGTGTGACATCATCACCCCTTCCTTCCTCAATCATCTCTAGTGTGTGACATCATCAACCCTTCCTTCCTCAATCATCTCTAGTGTGTGACATCATCACCCCTTCCTTCCTCAATCATCTCTAGTGTGTGACATCATCACCCCTTCCTTCCTCAATCATCTCTAGTGTGTGACATCATCACCCCTTCCTTCCTCAATCATCTCTAGTGTTTGACATCATCACCCCTTCCTTCCTCAATCATCTCTAGTGTGTGACATCATCACCCCTTCCTTCCTCAATCATCTCTAGTGTGTGACATCATCACCCTTCCTTCCTCAATCATCTCTAGTGTGTGACATCATCACCCCTTCCTTCCTCAATCATCTCTAGTGTTTGACATCATCACCCCTTCCTTCCTCAATCATCTCTAGTGTGTGACATCATCACCCCTTCCTTCCTCAGTCATCTCTAGTGTTTGACATCATCACCCCTTCCTTCCTCAATCATCTCTAGTGTGTGACATCATCACCCCTTCCTTCCTCAATCATCTCTAGTGTGTGACATCATCACCCCTTCCTTCCTCAATCATCTCTAGTGTGTGACATCATCACCCCTTCCTTCCTCAATCATCTCTAGTATGTGACATCATCACCCCTTCCTTCCTCAGTCATCTCTAGTGTTTGACATCATCACCCCTTCCTTCCTCAATCATCTCTAGTGTGTGACATCATCACCCCTTCCTTCCTCAATCATCTCTAGTGTGTGACATCATCACCCCTTCCTTCCTCAATCATCTCTAGTGTGTGACATCATCACCCTTCCTTCCTCAATCATCTCTAGTGTGTGACATCATCACCCTTCCTTCCTCAATCATCTCTAGTGTGTGACATCATCACCCCTTCCTTCCTCAATCATCTCTAGTGTTTGACATCATCACTCCTTCCTTCCTCAATCATCTCTAGTGTGTGACATCATCACCCCTTCCTTCCTCAATCATCTCTAGTGTTTGACATCATCACCCCTTCCTTCCTCAATCATCTCTAGTGTGACGGAAGGATGGATAAACGGACGGAAGTTGCTCAAGTTTATATATAGATTACTTTAGTTATCAATTGTATCAATTGTATGTGGCATAGCAGCATCATCGTTAACTGTTATAAGGGTAAAGGAGACGCCCTAGATAGGAGTAACTATAGAGGCATTAAATTAATCGACCAGGTCATGAAGGTCACGGAAAAAGTAATAGCGCAACTAATCAGAGAGAGAATTGACCTAGATGAAATGCAGTTCGAGTTTGTGTCAGGCAAAAGTACCACAGACGCTCTTTTCATAGTACGACAACTACAGGAGAAGTACCTAGCTAAAGGTAAACCCCTCTACTTAGCTTTTGTCGACTTGGAGAAAGCCTTCGACAGAGTCCCCCGCTCCATTATCTGGTGGGCTCTTAGAAAACTAGGCGTTGACGAATGGCTTGTGAGGGCTATACAAGCCATGTATAAAGAAACAGTCAGCAAGGTTAGAATTAACAACGAATATAGTGAAGAGTTTAGCGTAAAAGTTGGCGTCCATCAGGGCTCTGTTCTCAGCCCACTACTATTTATTATTGCCCTTCAGGCTATAACAGAGGAGTTCAAGACAGGCTGCCCATGGGAACTCCTATACGCAGACGACCTGACACTCATAGCGGAATCAATGGCCGAGCTAGAGAAGAAATTCCAAACATGGAAGCACGGCCTAGAGTCAAAAGGACTTAAAACTAACCTGGCTAAGACCAAAGTACTAGTTTGTAGGAAAGAAAACAAGGCGGCGGTCCCTTCTGGGAAATGGTCGTGCTCGGTGTGTAGGAAAGGCATAGGTAGAAACTCCATTTTATGTCCTAAATGCAAAGTATGGGTGCATAAAAGATGTAGTGGGATCACAGGTAAGCTAACTAAGAACATAGATTTAACATGTGGCCGGTGCTCTGGTGCAATAAGTAGCAGCAAGTGCCCACAAAATACTAGCTCTTTCAATTGCGCAGAGGGTTCTATAGAAATAGTGGACAGCTTCCGTTACCTGGGCGATAAAATCAGCAGTGGGGAGGGTGCTCTGAAAGTACTGTAGCTAGAGTCAGAACTGGTTGGAAAAAGTTCAGAGAGCTTATACCGCTATTAGCTGCTAAAGGGTTCTCCCTAAAAATGAAAGGCAGGTTGTACGATGCCTGCATACGAACAGCAATGCTGCATGGCAGTGAGACCTGGGCATTGTGTGCAGAGGATATACGCAGACTAGAGAGGAACGAAGCTTGCATGCTCCGCTGGATGTGTAACAGTAATATACGTGAACGGCAAAGCATAAACGAACTAAGGAAAAAATTAGAGATAAGAGGGATCAGATGTTGTTTACTCGAGAGAAGGCTACGTTGGTATGGACACGTGATGCGCATGGAAGTCGATAGCTGTATAACAAAGTGCAGGGCAATAAAGATAGACGGTAGTCACGGAATAGGCAGACCTAGAAAAACCTGGGACGAGCTGATAAACTCCGACATCACACACTTACACCTCTCCAAGACAATGTCACTGGACCGAGACCTTTGGCGGTACTCAGTAACAGAGAAGACCCGCCTTACCTAAATATATAGTAAAACCTACTCCAGCCAGTAGGCATCTCTAACAAAATACACCCCGTCCCACCACCACCACCCCCACCCCATCCACACCACCCCGTTCTATGTAAAGTTATGTTGGTGCCGCGCCATCGAGGCCGAAACAAATGAGATCGTATAGGTGTCACGACAAAAAAACACACAGTCCACGCTGTAATGTGGCCGTGTAGGCAACACGGTAAAAACCTCCCAGACCCACACTGTAAATGTGGTTGGTGTTAGGAAGGGCATCCAACTGTAGAAAACCTGCCAGACAGTCCTATGCGAGCAAGACAATCACTCTTGCCTCAAGTGGGACTACCCCCGTCCAAACCCATGCAAGCGTGGAACACGGACGTTAAACGTTGATGATGATGATGATGATGATGATCTGTATCATAATTGTTGCTTCATAGTTCCTACTGACAGAATGGTGAATGTGTTACCCTGTTGTACATCAAGGGAGATGGGCTGAACAAGACAGTCCAACTTGCAGGGCTAATTTTTGTGGATGGTTATCTCCACCCCAATCACAGTAGCTATGGGTTCAACAAGAAACTTATTGGTACTTTGTCAGCTTGTGATCTTTAGCCTGTCAGGCATCAAAGGCTGGGTCTGATAGTGGAGATATCATTGCAGGTCACATCCCAGCTAAGGAGTTTACCACCTTGGAATGGGAAGATCATGATACTGTCTAGCCTTTTGCTATCCCCTTAGTCTAACCCCACCAGTTCCAGCTGCACACAAGCCATGTTTACAAACTTCAGATAGCAACATACTGCTTCTGGGTGTGTTTTATTTTTACTTGCTTGGTTAGGGCCTTCAAGACTGGTGGGATGATGACAGGAAGTTATCCTCAAACCAGAGATATGGCCCAAATGCTTGCAACAAAATAGACTTCACTGAAGGTACCCAAAAGCCAGGTGGTGGCATTAAACTGGATAATGAATCAAGTCTACCATTCAAGAAGTGTACAGCAAAATTTAAACCCAGAATACAAAGAGCCAGAACAAATACCACAAGATATCTCATCTGATGCTCTACAAACCACTGCATGCCAGAGTATGAAATATGGTCCTCAACTAGAATGACACATGGCATATCTGGAACAATAAATTCGTGAAGCATACATGCAACAACAACAACATAAATACCAGTCATATACTGAGCTCAATTCAAATGTCTATATCAGGTGTGAGGAACCGTTCCAATCTGAAGAGCTATTTTTAGCTAAAGAAAATAACAATAGAGACTTGAGCCACATAATTTATTATAAGCAGCAATACATAACATGAATTTAGCTGTTTTTCTTAGTCAATGTAACTTTTGGCTTTGAATTTTATCTGAAATTGCTTCAAAGTTTGGATGATAATTTGTGGCCTTTTATTTTGATACAAGAGTGCCAAAATGTAATAAAAAATTTCCTAAAAACTCACCTGTGGCTCTGCAGCCACAGGTTCCCAACCTTTGTCCTATATTTTGTAACCATTTGCCAATTTCAATCATTATCATGTACTCAAACATTGCATGATAATTTCGGGGTGTTCAAAAGACCAACAGCTTTTAGATACCTTCCCACAAATAATTGTTCCTACTTTAAGCACAATACCAGCAATTTGAAGGGGAGGGGATAGTTGATTAAATCGGCCCCAGTACTCACTGGTGCTGTATTTTATCGACCCCTGTAAAGACGAAAGGCAAAGTTAGCTAACCTCGGGAGGATTTGAACTGAGAACGTAAAGGGCCGTAACTCTATGCCACGAAGCATGGTGTCCGATGCTCTACCAATACTGCCAATCCATAAAGTTCTGTATCATATGGAATAGGTCAATCTAACCCTTCTGGTCTCAGACTGTAACAATCTTTCCAGCCCATGCCAGCATAGAAAGCAAATATATGATGATGATGATGATGTGTTAAATTTCTTTTTTTTTACTAAATACCCAAACAGAACAAAGACACCAGCAGCATTAATAGTGCTGCTCCAGCATTGCCCCATTCCACTTAGTCAAACTAGTAAAAGAGTTGTCCGGAGAAAATGTTAAATGTGCAGCAAAGAAGTAAACTTACGACCAAATTATCTCAAAGAGCAATGTGTAGAGAATGGTGAAGAAGAAGTCAACTATCACTAAACGGTAGATTTCTTGACTGATAAAGGTCTCCCAGCACTGAAATAGAAGAATAACATTATACAGATTGTGATGATGATGACGGCGATGGTGATGATGACGGTGATGATGACGGCGATGGTGATGATGGCGGTGATGATGATGATCACGGTGATGATGATGATGACGACGGCGATGGTGATGATGACGGCGATGGTGATGATGACGGCGATGGTGATGATGACGGTGATGATGATGATGACGACGGCGATGGTGATGATGACGACGGCGATGGTGATGATGACGATGGTGATGATGACAGCGATGGTGATGATGACGATGACGATGACGGCGATGGTGATGATGACGATGATGGTGATGATGACGATGACGATGACGGCGATGGTGATGATGACGATGATGGTGATGATGACGATGACGGCGATGGTGACGATGACGATGACGGCAATGGTGATGATGACGGCGATGGTGATGATGACGATGACGATGATGATGACAGCGATGGTGACGGTGATGGTGATGCTGACGATGATGATGACGGCGATGGTGATGATGTCGGCGATGGTGATGATGATGATGATGACAGCGATGGTGATGATGACGGCGATGGTGATGATGACGATGATGATGACAGCGATGGTGATGATGACGATGATGATGACAGCGATGGTGATGATGACGATGATGATGACAGCGATGGTGATGATGATGATGACAGTGATGGTGATGATGATGATGACAGCGATGGTGACAATGACGATGACGGCGACAATGACGAGGATGATGACGGCGATGGTGACAATGATGACAACGATGGCGATGGTGACAACTACGACGACGGCGATGACGACATCGGCGACGATGGTAACAATGATGATGACGGCGATGGTGACGATGACGACGACTACGACAATACAATGACAACAATGATAGTGAAGATGACGTAACTCTCACCTGGCTTATCACCTTCAATACTTGGTTTGTGATGACCTGGTCATCTCTTCCTAGTAGGGAAGATGGTTAGTGTGATGGTTAGTGTGTTGTGTGTGATGGTATAGTGATGGTTAACGTGATGGGTGTGATGGTTAGTGTGTTGTGTGTGATGGTTAGTGCGTTGTGTGTGATGGTATAGCGATGGTTAACGTGATGGGTGTGATGGTTAGTGTGATGTGTGTGATGGTTAGTGTGTTGTGTGTGATGGTATAGCGATGGTTAACGTGATGGGTGTGATGGTTAACGTGATGGGTGTGATGGTTAGTGTGTTGTGTGTGCTGGTATAGTGATGGTTAACGTGATGGGTGTGATGGTTAGCGTGTTGTGTGTGATGATATAGTGATGGTTAACGTGATGGGTGTGATGTGTTTGATTATATAGTGATGGGTGTGATGGTTAGTGTGTTGTGTGTGATGGTATAGTGATGGTTAACGTAATGGGTGTGATGGTTAGTGTGTTGTGTGTGATGGTATAGTAATGGTTAACGTGATTGGTATGATGGTTAGTGTGATGGTATAGTGATGAGTGTGATGGTTAGTGTGTTGTGTGTGATGGTATAGTGATGGTTAATGTGATGGTTAATGTGATGGGTGTGATGGTTAGTGTGATGTGTGTGATGGTTAGTGTGTTGTGTGTGATGGTATAGTGATGGTTAATGTGATGGGTGTGATGGTTAGTGTGATGTGTGTGATGGTTAACGTGATGGGTGTGATGGTTCGTGTGATGTGTATGATGGTTAGCATGTTGTGTGTGATGGTATAGTGATGGTTAATGTGATGGGTGTGATGGTTAGTGTGTTGTGTGTGATGGTTAGTGTGTTGTGTATGATGGTATAGTGATGGTTAACGTGATGGGTGTGATGGTTAGTGTGATGTGTGGGATGGTTAGTGTCTTGTGTGTGATGGTATAGTGATGGTTAACGTGATGGCTGTGATGCTTAGTGTGTTATGTTTGATGGTATAGTGATGGTTAACGTGATGGGTGTGATGGTTAGTGTGATGTGTGTGACGGTATAGTGATGGTTAACGTGATGGGTGTGATGGTATGGTGATGATTAATGTGATGGGTGTGATGGTTAATGTGATGGATGTGATGGTTAGCGTGTTGTGTGTGATGGTTAGCGTGTTGTGTGTGAGCGTGATGGTTAGTGTGTTGTGTGTAATTGTTAACGTGATGGGTGTGATGGTTAGCGTGATGGTTAATGTGTTCTGTGTGATGGTATAGTGATGGTTAACGTTATCGTTAGCGTGATGAGTGTGATGGTTAGCGTGATGAGTGTGATGGTCAGTGTATTGTGTGTGATGGTTAGTGTGTTTTGTGTGATGGTTAGCATGATGGGTGTGATGGTATAGTGTGTTGTGCGTGATGGTTAGTGTGTTGTGTGTGATGGTTAGTGTGTTGTGTGTGATGGTTAGCGTGGTGTGTATGTTAGTGTGACGTGTGTTTGTTAGTGACGCGTGTATGTTAGTGTGACATGTTTGTTAGTGTGACATGTGTTTGTTAGTGTGACGTGTGTATGTTAGTGTGGCTTGTGTATGTTAGTGTGACGTGTCTGGGTTAGTGTGACATGGGTATGTTAATGTGACGCGTGTATGTTAGTGTGACGCGTGTATGTTAGTGTGACGCGTGTATGTTAGTGTGACGTGTGTATGTTAGTGTAACACGTGTATGTTAGTGTGACATGTCTGAGTTAGTGTGACATGTGTGTTAGTGTGGCGCGTTTGTTAGTGTGACATGTGTATGTTAGTGTGATATGTGTATGTTAGTGTGACGTGTATGTTAGTGTGTATGTTAGTGTGACGTGTGTATGTTAGTGTGACGCGTGTTTGTTAGCGTGATGTGTGTTTGTTAGTGTGACGTGTGTATGTTAGTGTGATGTGTGTATGTTAGTGTGACACGTGTATGTTAGTGTAACACGTGTATGTTAGTGTGACATGTTTGTTAGTGACGTGTATATGCTAGTGTGACGTGTGAATGTTAGTGTGACGTGTGTATGTTAGTGTGACGTGTGTATGTTAGTGTGACGTGTGTATGTTAGTGTGACACATGTATGTTAGTGTGACACATGTATGTTAGTGTGACGCGTGTATGTTAGTGTGACGCGTGTATGTTAGTGTGACGTGTGTATGTTAGTGTGACGCGTGTATGTTAGTGTGACGCGTGTATGTTAGTGTGACGCGTGTATGTTAGTGTGATGCGTGTATGTTAGTGTGATGCGTGTATGTTAGTGTGATGCATGTATGTTAGTGTGATGGTGTGTGTATGCTAGTTTAATATGTGTTTATACTAGTTTAATGTGTGTGAATGCTAGTTTAATGTATATGTGAATGCTAGTTTAATGTATATGTGAATGCTAGTTTAATGTATATGTGAATGCTAGTTTAATGTGTGTGAATGCTAGTTTAATGTATATGTGAATGCTAGTTTAATGTGTATTTATTAATATTATTGTCTTACCTGAACATTGGGAGGAACTGTTATTATTTTCCTTTTCCAATATAAACAGAGCATCACTAAATTGGTGATTGATAACAACATCGTTCTAAAGTGAAAGGAGGAAAGAATAAAAGGAAAAAAAAAGAAATGTGAGGGAATAGGAAAATAAATAAATATAAACAAATAGAATTATCAATTTAGGTAATAAATTGGTAGAAACATTTAAGACTTTAAGACACTAGAGTTCACTATGTGATTGGCATGGTAGGGACCTGTAACTCCCAAGGGAATCATAAGGGCGCCATATTAACATACGTCATTTCTTAGGGCTGTTTTAAATCTGGTGTAGACCATTCCCTCTCCAGGCCTGAGTACGGCAGATTTCTTCCAGAGGAGGATAGAGAATGAGAAAAGGGAAGTGAGAAAGAGATATAGAGGAAGAATCAACCTCAGTACTAGACTGGTACTTATTTTATTGTCTTTGAATGGATGAAAATCAAAGTTGACTTTGATAGGATTTGAACTTAGAGAGCCCTCTATTTCACATTCTAATGATTGTCAATTTGCTGTCTATTGGAATATGTATTCTATATTGACCATATTTATTATGATTCAGTTATCTTGTTGAGGGGGAACAGGATCTCCATACAGCTTACATGCATAACAAGTCTTTGATATCCAAATGGGTAAAAGGTAACAGCAGTAGTGTACCTAGGAATCATAATCTGAATGCAGTCTGGTTCCCTAAGAGTGTAAGAAGTTAAGGACCAAAACACATACATGAGGGGAGCTTCTTCCTTGAAAACTTTCTGCTGTCAAGCTCTCTTAAGAGTTTCTTAACACTTGATATTGTCACTGAATCCAGTATAATGAAATTGGGACAATGTCAACAAAGAAGCAACTGAAAAACAAAAGATAAATTTTTTTTTTACACTTACCTCACCATAGTCACATATAAATTGGTCTTTGGGAGTTTGTAGGATTCTAAATGGGTTACACCAGTAAAAATTAATGGTAGGATAAGGTTTGAGGCTGACATACATATGGGAACAGCAAAGTTTTTCAGTATTTCATTTATGGCCTGAATGTATTAAAATAGATGAATTGAAAGATAAATAACAATGGTAAATATTAGTATGAGTTGAAGATAGGGGCAACAATAAGGAACAAGAATATGAAATATATAACGTCTTCATGCAGTACTGGTATGTCTTTATACTTTTTAGAGGTAAAAATTTGGTCGTAATTATTTTGAAGTATTTACATCTGCATCTACGAATTGATATTTCTCAGTTTCAGAAGATCACATTTTAGGGTGGAAGCAGAAAGAAATTGTTTGCCTTAACTTTTAATCTGTCCTAATAATTGATATATATATATATATTATATATATATATATATATATATCTTCATCATTTTTACATCCATTTTTTCCATGCTTGCATGGGTCCTTCTCAGCATATCATCGCTTCACTTGCTGTGTTTCTTTGTCATCTCCTCTGTCAGTCTCAGTGATCTGAGGTCAACTGAATGGACCTAAAATAAAAGGTGTTCCAGCCAAGACCATCTTGTCTTTTTTGGAGCAGTTTTATTTAGGACTACCTTATCTAATGTTCTTTCATTTTAAAGACATTATGGAGTGATTTGAAGTTGATTTTTTTGTTATTTCTAGTAGGTGTAGAAAAATACATGAAAATGATGATGACAACATACTTTCTCCTTAAGAGTTGTGGAGAGTTGATAGACAAAATATCCACTGCCACTAATCATGCCGAGGACCAGGATATGACTGAGAAGCCGTAAGAAGAATATTTTCATTTTACTGGAAAAACTGTTGGCTTCATCCTCATCTTTGAACCCAGATAGATGTTCCTGCAAAGTAGAAAAATGTTTCAATAAATTATTGTTTTCTAAAATCTGGTTCTTGATAGCTCAT
Organism: Eledone cirrhosa; assembly: GCA_964016885.1. NCBI lineage: Eukaryota > Metazoa > Mollusca > Cephalopoda > Octopoda > Eledonidae > Eledone > Eledone cirrhosa. Next base: position 318,720,350 of record OZ024742.1, read on the forward strand.
TCTAGAACGTTTACCAATTCTTTCTCAAACTTTTATTGGTTCATTGTAACGCCTTTATAGAATGATGATTTTGTATTATGATTAATTGTTATCATGTAGTCCTACACAAATGTGTGTAGAATCATAATTAAGTGTTATAATCTAGTTCTAGATGGATGTCATCATCATCATCATTTCATTTTACGTCCGCTTTTTCCCTGCTTGCAAGGGTGGGACGTGAACTGATTCTGGCTTGATTTCTACAGCTGGATGCCCTTCCTAACACCAACCTCATTTACATTGAGTGCTGGGTGCTTTTTTTTGCCATGGCACCTCCACAACCACTTTGCAGTGGAATGATAGGGACCCCAGTCCCTATCATCTCATTTCTACAGCTGAGTAAACTGGAGCAATGTGAAGTAAAGTGTCTTGCTCAAGGAAACAACACATCACCCGGTCTGAGAATCGAACTCACAACCTTTTGATTGCAAGGCCAATGCTCTAACCACTAAGCCATGTGCCTCCACATGGAGTAATCAAAGGAAGTGTAACATGAAAGCGTGTAGAATTATAGTAAGTGTTACAGTGTAATTCTACATGAATGTGTGTAGAATTATAGTGTTACAGTGTAGTTCTACATCAATATGTGTAGTATCAAAGTAAGTGTAATATAAATGTGTTCAGATTGAAATAATACAATGTAAAAGATTAATTACAGTAAGGAGGATATACATACATTTGTATAAATGAAATATGTTAATTATTCCTTTACCATATTTCGTATAAAATACACTGTATTTGAGTTAGTTAATAGAGAATTTTAAGGAATTTACTAAAATGATCAAATAATGAATTATCATGATAGTATTTGTAACATAATTTAACAAAAGATTCTTATATCAAATTATGTTGGGAGATGTTAATTTAAATAAGAACCCTTTAAATTAAGTGATTCTATTTCATAGAACCAAACGAATAGATGTCTGTTAGATTAATGGAAAAACCTGCTTGTGAAATTGACGTGCAAATGTCTGAGTATTTCACAGACACATGTACCTTTAACACAATTCTCAGGGGATTAATCACGACAGTGTGTGACAAGGCTGGTCCTTTGAATTACAGGTACAAATATTTTTTTTCAGATGAGTGAACTAGAGCAGCATAAAGTGTCTTGCTCAAGGACACAGTACACCACAGAGAAGGGAACCCATGATATTGCAATCTTTAGCCAAACACCCAAACTTGTACACATGTACAGGCAAGTGTACACACACATACACACATAGGAGCATGAACATACATGCACACTTATTAAAACAGAGACAGGTAGATAGTACTGACCTTGATTTCATTTAAGATGCTCCTGTGGCGCAGAGCTGAAGTATCTCTTGACATCACGTTATAATCCCACATGGTGAAAATCTTTGTCACAAAGTAATAATCAGATTCTGTGGCTGCACCTATATAGTTCACCTTGTATGACTGAGCAATGCTAATAATAACATCAATAATAACTTGATATAAACATTAAAAACAATACTTAACAACATAATAATAACAATCATTATTTAAGCCTTCTTTCTAATAAAATACACTCCATTTGAATTAATTAATGAATAATTTGGATAGATTTACTAAAGTATTAATTATTTCTTTACTATATGGTTCTCACCGGAGTGAAGGACCCCCAAGGGGGGAAAAGATAGATGGGCTGGCCATGTCTCTTGTTTCAGAGACAACAGGTAGACTATTAGAGTGACAGAGTGGACACCATGGCAGTGGAGAAGAACTAGAGGGTGACCAATGACAACATGGCATTGGGAAAGGGATAGTATATTGTTCTCTAAAACCATTGTGTAAAGATTTGTTCTTCAGTGGTACACTAATAATGAATAGGATTACAGAACTCTCAGAGATTGGTGGAAAATTGGCAGAATCTGATGAGATTTTGCATTCAAATCGTGTTTTGCATTCAAATCCCGCTGTAGTCAACTTTGTTGTTCATCCTCCAGAGGTAGATAAATAAAGTAGGAGTCTAGTGAAGGCATGAGGCCTAGTGGTTAGAGTGTTGGACATACTTCGTGGATTTGATTTCTGGACTGGGTCATGTGTTGTGTTATTGAACAAAACACTTTCTTTCATGTTGCTCCAGTACACTCTACTGAAAACGAGCATCAGCAGTAGTTCGGGGCTTAACTGTGTGATGGACTGGTATCCATTCCAGGGGAAAAGGCTTGTACTCTCAGTTGCCTAACACCAAGGAAACCTGGATAAGCACTGGCCTACTGATTCTCGAGACTTGAGATAGATTTAAGACTTTTAGAGTCTAGAATAATGGGTTAATAGACGTGTTAAAGTGTTGGAAAGAGTGCTTTGTGATATTTTTTCCAGCTCTTGGTATTCTGAGTACAAATCATGTTATGGACAACTTGGGAAGTAAACTTAATCCATTGCCTGGTTCAAAACCACCATCTGGTACTTAGTTACCTTTAGCAGGTGCCACTTTGTTGCAGGCATTTGGGCCAGGCTTCTGGTTTAAGGATACCTTCCCCATTCACTTTACCAATCCCAGGGACCCATAAAAATATAGGGTCATGCATGCTGTGCTTCCACCTAAGAGAAAAAAATAACAACATAAAACTGCCACTACATTATACTCAGTATAAATAATAATTGCTTCTACTTTTGGCACAAGGCCAGCAATTACCCCAGTGTATTACTGGTACTTTATTTTATCGACCCCGTAAGGATGAAAGGCAAAGTTAACCTTGGCGGGCTTTGAACTCAGACCATAAAGAGCCGTAACTCTTTTCTACAAAGCATGGCGTCCGACCCTCTACTGATACTACCAAACAACATTGTCATTTAATGTCCATTTTTCCACACTTGCATGGGTTACATGGGTTGTCTCATAATATGGCAATGGTTTCTAATTTAGGCACACGGCCAACAATGAAGGTTGGAGGGGGGGGGGGATTAAATTGGCCCAGTTCTTGATTGCTATTTTATTTTATGGATTTCAAGAAGATGAAAGGCAGAATTGACTTGGGGAGAATGAAAAAAAGCCAGAACAATTACTTCAAAAGCATTTGTCTAATTCTCTCTCACATCTACCACTCCAGCACCCAATAATAATAATGATTTCTACTATAGGCACAAGGCCAGCAATGTTTTGGGGGAGGGGAAAGTCGATCAAATCGACCCCAGTGCATTACTGGTATTTTATTTTATCGACCCTGTAAGGATGAAAGGCAAAGTTAACCTCGGCAGGATTTGAACTCAGAGCATAAAGGACCTTAACTATATGCCATAAAACATGTTGTCCGACGCTCTACCTGCCAATTCACCGCCCTAATAATAATTATAATGGTTTTTGATTTAGGCACAAGGCCAGCAATTTTTTAGGATGGGAAAGTCGATTAAATCGACCCCAGTGCATTACTGGTACTTTATTTGACACTGTACGGATGAAAGGCAAAGCTAACCTTGGGAGGATTTGAACCCAGAATGTAAAGGGCCGTAACTATATGCTGCAAACCATGGTGTCTGACACTCTACCGATACTACTACTAATAATAAAAAAAAAAATTCTACCAATCCTAATCTCAATGTCTGATGTCATGTTACACGAAGGGAGATAACTCTAAATTTTATTGAAATAACATACTAACGAGAGAGAGAGGGGGGGGGGGAGAGGGGGGAGAGGAGAGAGAGGGGGGAGAGAGAGAGAGAGAAATAAAATATTCTTACCTGTAAAACAATGCAGATAAGATGAATAAATAATTGACTAAACTACCATAGAAATAGGCATATGGCATGTAATATGGTGTGTCTGAAGTGAGTATTATAGTGTTATTGGTGTAGAAACCATAGTACATCTCTGTATTAGACATCCAGCCCTGGATAGTAGAGAGAGATAGATAGGGAGATTGAGCAAGTGAGATGGAATGTTGATGAGAAATAGTGAAAATCAGATATCTCCCAACATCCGCCTTCCTTTCCCCCTCAACTACCACCCCATCACCCTACATCTCCGGCGACATATCCTCCTTTGTTTCCGCATCCTCTCTTCTGACCCCATTATTTCTCACTTCTTTCCAAACCCACCCATCACCTCGTTTAAGTACCCCCCGCTAATCTCCACGACCTTCTGGTACATAGTTCCTTCCCTTCTCGGACTCCACATGGTTGTTGCCCCTGTTCTCATCCCCATTGTAACACCTCTTCTTTCATTTCTAACCTCACCACTCTCACAGTTCATTCTGTATCCACAGCTCCTTTGTGTGTGCATCCAACCACATTGTCTATGCCCTCTGGTGTTCCTTTTGAGGGTCCTTATACATCGGACAAACAGGCTGCCATTTGGTGAACCATTTTGCTGAACACTTGAGGGACATATGACGTGGCATGGATACCCCTGTCGCTCATCATTTTCATTCCCCAGGCCACTCATTGCTACATGTTACATGTCTCAGTCCTTGGTGTCTTTTTATATCATGGATCACAGGCCTCGCGCACCTGGACTGAGCAGAGTCTGATTTTCTGCCTTGGGTCCCGTTTCCCCAATTGACTCAACTCGCCTCCCCAATTTCTTTAATCGTACACACATGCTTGTGCTTACCTCTCTACCCCTAGCCACCCTTACTCCGTCCATTGGCACACATGAACGCATACATTCACCCCCTAGGTTTCTATGGCTCTGTTATGGTCTGAAACACACACACAGCTTATACAGACCAACAAAAAACAACACACACACACATCTTCTTAGCTTCATGTGGACCTATACAAACATGTACCACACACATGTATATGCATGCACACATGTACAGCTCTATATATCAAATACTTTTTTTTTTTTCAGATAGATGCACTTGATCACCACCTTTTAAAATAGGACTATCTTACACAATATGCCAGCATCAACAGTTTTCCTAGAGATGGTGACATGAATGGACTTATAATTTTTCTCTAAGAAATTTTTTTTTTCCATCATTGGTTGTCACCCCAACCTTTCTATTTCTTCTTTAATTTTTCATTCTATTTTCTGATGAAGGACTAGTGTTTGAAACATTATGACTTTTCCTACTATATCGAATGTAAAACTAATAATATATTTCTTATAAAACTAATAATATATTTCTTCATTGTACTGTGTCATTTGCTTTGTTATTTCTGTTTGCGTTTTACACATACATATCATCATTGTTTAACGTTCATTTTCAATGTTAGCAGCCCCATGGATTTTGTCTATACCATGCTAGCATGGTTTAGCATGGTTTAGACAAGTTGTCCCATTTGAAACAAATCAAATCAGGTGACCATGTCTTGCTCATACAGAACTGTTTCTGGTCTGGTTTCTATGGCTGGATGCCTTTCCTAACGTCAACCTTATATATAAGCTTCCATACAGTTCCCATCAATCAAATTCACTCACAAGGCATTGATTGAATGCTTTTCAGCCCCATGCATTTTGTCTATTATATTCCTTTGTTATATTTCGAATACCTGATGATGTCACCGGATTCATACTGAACCCGGTCATTGAAATGATCATTGTATAATAAACCTTTTAAGGAATTACACCAGTCCAGCCTCCTGTTACTTTATAATAATTAACTCCGTACTTGCACCACCAACAACACAAACGAAGACGGGTAAGTTGCATTACGTCAAGTGCTCTCCATAATATTACATCGAGGTTGACCATACGGAATGACCAGTTCTATCCAGTGGTGAACCAACAAACCTAAATAAATAATGCTCCAGGAAATGTCGAGCACTTTCAGATGTAATAATGAACAGGGGGCCCTGGCTCCAGTGTAAAGCTATCGCCAGCATGGGACTAACTACACACCATTCGGATTTTGGCTGCATTAAGATATGTCTACTGCCCACCCGGACCTTGCATTGCTGCTTCCCTGCCGTGAATACTCAGACTACGTCAGACCTCATAGATTCTTTAAAAAAAATCAACATATTCTACTATATTCTTGTATTATATTGACTGAATTCTCTATCCTATATTTCAGGGCTTTGGGGATTCACATTGAGTATTAAGACTCGAACCTACTCTAGGTATCACCTCATACCTCTCCAACCCTCCATCCTCTATATGTATAACCTTGTATTCTCCAACCGTGCTATCTATTGTCCATTTACTGCACCTTGATCTGTATTTTATTTCTTATGTATTTTGATTTCTTCGATATGTTCTTATATACTTCCATTTTACTTGCAAAAAAGAATGGGATGTTCATGGCTGGAACACATCTGAATATAGTTCTTCTTAGTCACAACTGACCTGCTGCTAAACAACGATGTATATATGTTTTCACATGCACATCCTCACCCACAAACATGCGTACAAATATGTTTATACACTTACACACATACAAACATATGTAAAGACACATGCATGCAAAAGAAATATATGATATACACATAAACACACATATCTGCCTCACCTTGCCATTGAATATGTGAGCGACCTCAAATGCTGTGTTGTTTTCATATCCACGGGGTTCCATTTGTAGGAATCGGTACAGCAACTGTGGAAACACTTGGAAGCAGAATATCAGCAAGAAGGTGAAGCCATTCAAGAGGAAAAGCCACTTAAGAAAGAGGAAGTAGGAGGTGACACTACTGCCAAAGTTACCCTCTACCTTCTTTATAGCTGATTTCCATAGACCTATGAAATAGGCCATGTTACTGAGACGCCTCTTGAATCCGGTCCATATCTGAAATACAAAAAAAAAAATGAGATGGAGAGAAATTAGAAACAGAATGATGTGGTCATCATCATCATCACTATTTAATGTCCATTTTCCAGGCTAGCATGCGTTAGACGAGTTGTCCTGTTGTCAGACAAGTCAGATCAGGTGACCGTGTCTTGCTCATACAGAACTGTTTCTGGCTTGGTTGCTATGGCTGGATGCCTTTCTTAATGTCAACCGCATTTACAGTCTGGACTCGCTACTTTTTCAACATATAATTCAAGGAATAATTTTAGAATATATATATATAAATATATACAAAGGTTATATTTAATTTGTTGGAATTCAACAAACTTAAAAGTTTTATAACTGATATAAAGCACTCAACAGTATAGTGGAGTAAATATTCATTATATTAATAAATGGAAACTATATTTATAAAACCATAATTATTTTATTATATATATTTCAAGGGTAACCAAGGCAAATTTTGGTGCGCTTTCATCAGATAAATACAAAATTTGTTTTATAAATGTTGACATACCTGCAGAAGAACAACCTTGACAGTTCCAGCGAACTTCCAACCGTCAAGGTTGTTCTTCTGCGGGTATGTCAACATTTATAAAACAAATTTTGTATTTTATCTGATGAAAGCGCACCAAAATTTGCCTTGGTTGCTCTTGAAATATATATAATAAAATAATTATGGTTTTATAAATATAGTTTCCATTTATTAATATAATATATATATATATATATATATATATATATATATATATATATATATATATATATATTGACAGACACACACACACATATATATATATAGTAGTTTTCTTAAAGTATTGTGTAATGTGTAATAACAGTGTTTTATTAGGTTACAGCAAAGCAAAAGGGACATTAAATGTTAAAAGAATAATGATAAAGATGTTTGGATGTTATCTTGGTGCTGTTTAATAGTCGTTATATTTTGGCATAAAATCCTTCATGAAAAGAATAATTGAATAAACTAACTTAGAGCAAGATATTCAGTATTGCTCTTATGCTGCCATTTTTTAATTTGAAAATAGTTTCCTCGGTGTATGTAAGCCAGTGATACCACTGTATCTGTGGTGTCTCACCATGCCTTACACCAGCACAATAACTTTTGTATACCCTGCCTCTTTCCAAGCCACAATTTTTAGTCACATAGTTTGACTGTATCTCAAATCCATACTCCACATCAACTGGTGCTTAACAACACTAAAAAACAACTTACTGCTTTAATATGTGAACGGATCCATATCTTGTGTGACAAAGCATTTTCATCTGCTCTCATGGTTTCAGACAACTCTCGCCTTTCGTGGTAATGGCAGCATTGGCACAATGGTGTATTATGAGAGAAAAAATAGAAGAGAAAGAGAAAATTTTTGTTGTTATTATTATTGCCGAGGTTAACTTTGCCTTTCATCCTTACGGGGTCGATAAAATAAAGTACCAGTAATGCACTGGGTAATTGCTGGCCTTGTGCCAAAAGTAGAAACAATTATTATTATTATTATCATCATCATCATAAGGGCGGTGGATTGGCAGTATCGGTAGAGGGTCGGACGCCATGCTTTGACGCATAGAGTTACGGCCCTTGCCATTCTGAGTTCATATCCCGCCGAGGTTAACTTTACCTTTCATCCTTACGGGGGTTGATAAAATAAAGTACCAGTAATGTACTGGGTATTTGCTGACCTTGTGCCAAAAGTAGAAACAATTATTATTATCATCATCATCATCATCTGTAACACTTTTGTTCCGGCATATGTTATACCGACACATAGTGTTGATATATACATACACCAAAGGAGCGAGCCATAGCCAAAGGTCCTTTAGGTCATTCCTTCTCAAAAATATTTTGGAAAAGCCAGCTGTCTAAATAGAGTTGTTACAGTGAATAATCATTTCATGTTCGTTTTTCCATGGTTGGTTGAAGTCACTGACATGTAGCATAGAACCTGCACCACTCTTATCCAGCTTGACCAAGACACAGTGACCACCACCATAAAATGCACCCTGTCTGCTCTGTAAAATGTTGGTGCTGGTGCCACAATAAAAAAAAACAACATCTACTCCACCTTGTAAGGTGGTAGTGCTGGTGCTATGATAAAGAAAAAACACACAGTCCACTCTGTAAGTTGGCAGTGCTGATGTCATAATAATAAAAAACAACAGCACCCAGGTCACCTTGTAATGTGATAGTGCTGGTGCTATGATAAAAAGAGCACCCAGTCCATCCTGTAAGTCAACCTTTTTGGGAGTGCGGGCCACAAGCTATGCAGTGTCTCGTCAGCAGGCCACATTGCTATGCAGTATCTCATTGGTGGACCACATTGCTATGCAGTATCTCATTGGTGGACCACATTGCTATGCAGCGTCTCATTGGTGGGCCACATTGCTATGCAGTGTCTCATTGGCAGGCCACATTGCTATGCAGTGTCTCATTGGTGGACCACATTGCTATGCAGTGTCTCGTTGGTGGACCACATTGCTAATGCAGTGTCTCGTTGGTGGGCCACATAGCTATGCAGTGTCTCGTTGGTGGGCCACATAGCTATGCAGTGTCTTATTGGTGGGCCACATTGCTATGCAGTGTCTCATTGGTGGGCCACATTGCTATGCAGTGTCTCATTGGTGGGCCACATAGCTATGCAGTGTCTCATTGGCAGGCCACATTGCTATGCAGTGTCTCATTGGTGGACCACATTGTTATGCAGTGTCTCATTGGTGGACCACATTGCTATGCAGTGTCTCATTGGTGGACCACATTGCTATGCAGTGTCTCATTGGTGGACCACATTGCTATGCAGTGTCTCATTGGTGGACCACATTGCTATGCAGTGTCTCATTGGTGGACCACATTGCTATGCAGTGTCTCGTTGGTGGGCCACATTGCTATGCAGTATCTCATTGGCGAGTCACATTGCTATGCAGTGTCTCATTGGTGGGCCACATAGCTATGCATTGTCTCATTGGTGGGCCACATAGCTATGCATTGTCTCATTGGTGGGCCACATAGCTATGCAGTGTCTCATTGGCAGGCCACATTGCTATGCAGTGTCTCATTGGTGGGCCACATTGCTATGCAGTGTCTCATTAGTGGGCCACATTGCTATGCAGTGTCTCATTGGTGGGCCACATTGCTATGCAGTGTCTCATTGGTGGGCCACATTGTTATGCAGTGTCTCATTGGTGGACCACATTGCTATGCAGTGTCTCATTGGTGGACCACATTGCTATGCAGTGTCTCATTGGTGGACCACATTGCTATGCAGTGTCTCATTGGTGGACCACATTGCTATGCAGTGTCTCATTGGTGGACCACATTGCTATGCAGTGTCTCATTGGTGGACCACATTGCTATGCAGTGTCTCGTTGGTGGGCCACATTGCTATGCAGTATCTCATTGGCGAGTCACATTGCTATGCAGTGTCTCATTGGTGGGCCACATAGCTATGCATTGTCTCATTGGTGGGCCACATAGCTATGCATTGTCTCATTGGTGGGCCACATAGCTATGCAGTGTCTCATTGGCAGGCCACATTGCTATGCAGTGTCTCATTGGTGGGCCACATTGCTATGCAGTGTCTCATTAGTGGGCCACATTGCTATGCAGTGTCTCATTGGTGGGCCACATTGTTATGCAGTGTCTCATTGGTGGGCCACATAGCTATGCAGTGTCTCGTTGGTGGGCCACATAGCTCTGCAGGGTCTCGTTGGCGGGCCACATTGCTATGCAGTGTCTCATTAGCGGGCCACATTGCTATGCAGTGTCTTGTTGGTGGGCCACTTAGCTATGCAGTGTCTCATTGGTGGGCCACATTGCTATGCAGTGTCTCATTGGTGGACCACATAGCTATGCAGTGTCGCGTTGGTAGACCACATAGCTATGCAGTGTCGCGTTGGTGGGCCACTTAGCTATGCAGTGTCTTGTTGGCAGGCCATGATATCAAAATATAATAAATTTCCTTGACCTCAGACTGCTCTGTCGAGAAGGCTACCTTAATCCCACAGGATTTAAAGAAGAACAATGAATTTTATGTGATATTACTTTAATGACATTCCTTACTACAAATAAAATAGAAGCAGGAATGGTGAATTGTTTAATGATATATTTGTTTTTGCCTGTCATTGGACAGCTTCTCTACATCTGGTGAAATATTTGTCGAGGACAGGAGTAGAACGTTGTGTAGATGCTTTATTTTGAGGATGAAACGAATTAACTGTATGCCAGACATGATTTGTTTTTAGGTAAGTCTGGGTCATTCCACATTCCTGCTATTCACATACTATGTATGCACATATATACACACACATTCCCCTTGATCTCAATGTCCGACAATTCTATCTGTCTGAGTTTGATTGTTATTGTCATGCAAAAAATTATATTCAATTAAGTAAGTCTTGTGGTTAGACGTGTTCTATAGCCGGTTTTCTAATCCAAAATAATTCAGAGCACTTTTTCAGGGATCGCTTAGCCTAAGATTGAACCCTGTTGGCGGGCTGGACAAAAATTCGTGGTCCAGATGTGGCCAGGAGTTGCTGATCCCTGCTGTAAGTTGTTAATGATGGAAACACAAAAAATGGTTGAGCACTTAGTGACTCAGAGCACAGTCTGTTGCATGGTTGATTGCTGATACAGGTCAAAGATACAGCACATTACCCTGTCTCTGAATCAAATCCTTGAGCTTATGATTGTGAGCCCAATACCCTAACCTCTAGGCCATACATCTTCATTTCTAAAGGTAAAAAATACAAAAACAACAAAAAACAAACAAAAAAAGAGAAGAAAAAGTGTTCTCAATCTTACATAACAGCTCGTTTGTTGGACAGATTCACTGGCATGGAATTTAATGCCTCTGTACCATCTTTTGTCAGATATCCATCATCTAGAAATTCTTCAGACTCTAACTTCTGCATGATTTCCGCCACGGTTGTATTTTGTCGGATCCTCACAGTTTTATACATCAAAGATTTGGATCGGAAAGTTTTCTTTCTTTTCATGGTTCCAGCATTGGACCTGGATCTTGTTCCTTCCCGGATTATTGCAAGTTCAGTCACTGAAAAAAAATGTTCAAAATAAATAATGTTGTAGAGGTACTATGAATGTGAGGTTAACGCTTCCAATTCCAGCCTGCTCTCTGGTTCTATCATACAAAACATCCCATTTTATGTCCATGTTTAAATTAAAACCTATCATAATTTTACATAAAAACTTTAAGTTATGTCCCAAACACAGTCACTGAAAATAGTTTTAAACAATTTGCGGGGCTTGAGATCTTGCTAGAAACAAAAGGGTGATGTCATGTGAGCAAAATTAGGAGCAACATGGTGTATTTTTTTTAATCATTTGTACATGATAAAGCCTGTATGCTCCGTAAAGTGGCCAGTAATAGGAAAGCCATCCAGCCTAAGAAAATCTGCTAAACAAAGGGTAAGGAGGACTCTTCAGTTGTGTTAAAACCATGACAAACTTCCTAGTACTGGTGCCATGACAAAATGCATTTGGTGGAGATGTGGGTTTCTGAGAAGTCAGTAGCTCTGCTTTAGTGTTAACTTGATCTGTGACCACTTCTCGAACCTTTACTAGCAGGGAGAATGGACGTTAAATGATGATGATGATGATGCTGACTAGGTCTTTGGATTTTAAGCAATAACATCTGTTAATTTGCTGTTTCATATGGTTCTGAATATACACTTTAATGTCAAAATATGTTATTGCAGGTGAGAGGTGCCAACTGTCTGACCAACAAGCTCGCTAGAGTTAGTAACATGATAAAATGCACCCAGCATACTCTGTAAAGTGGTAAGCGATTGAACAGAGATAATATAAGGTAGAAAGGACTCTCCAAGCTTGCCAAGTACATGACAACCTTCCTAGTGCTAGTGCCATGATAAAATGCACCCAGTAAACTCTGTGAAATGGTTGTGTTGGTGCCACAATAAAATGCTCCCATTTTATTCTGGTTGGCTTTAAGAAGGTCATCCAGCCATGGAAACTACACTAAGGTATGACATGTATGAGCCACATGTTGTTATCCAAACTGTCTATTCTGTCACAGTGATGACTGGTCCTATGCTAACATAGAAAAACAGGTGTATGATTATAATATTGGTGAATGTTTAACATTAACATCATTGGTATTAGATATGCATAAGAAATAGTGAATAAGTTGATCTTTTATGCGGCATATATGTACACAGACTTTGTCAAATTGGACTAAGGGAACAATGTTTTCATTGGTCTTTCTAGTTGCTAATACTATCTACCAGTCGCAAATCCATGCAGAAGGAGCAACATGAAAAAGTGTCTTGCTCAAGGACACAATGCATCGCCCAGTCCTGGAATCAAACTTACGACCTCACAATTGTGAATTCAATTCTCTAACTACTCAGCCACGCGCCTTCACTGTTGACATGTATACATAAGTGAGTGCATCATGTGAACAATACTCTGTATGTGCATGCGTATATGTATGTATGCATGCATGTGAAACTGTGCCTATGTACATGTATGTATGCATGCATGTGAAACTGTGCCTGTGTATATGTATGTATGCATGCATGTGAAACTGTGCCTATGTACATGTACATGTAAATAAAGAAATAAGAAAATTAAATCAAAATTAGAGTGTTCTTACTGAGTCTGTTGCTAGGAAGGTTCTGGATTAAGTACTCCTGGTAATTTTCTGATATTGAAGGTGAACTTAATGAGGAAGGTCCCATATTATGAAGTTCATGGCTGTCTTCCCCCATGAACACCTCATCAGAGTAGCCACCATTGTCTGAGAAACAAAAAAAAAAAAATAAATACATGGTTCATCAACAACAGCAGCAGCAGCAACAGCAACAGCAATAACAACAACAACCACCACCACCACCACCACCACCAACAGAAACAACAGCCGCCACCACCACCACCACCACCAGCAACAACAACAACAGTAACAACCACCACCACCACCACCACCAGCAACAACAGCTGGTGGCAGCAGCAATAACAACAACAACTGCAGCGACAACCACTATTTTACAGCCGAATCCCCCTCCTGGTGCCTAGTCTTTTAGTCACCCCTCTTGACATACACAGATACAGTGTACCTATTATAAATTGCATTTTGAATAAACAAGAACAAATACACAACAGGGTATTTTTTCTTTAGGCTGAGTTTCCCTCATATATATATATATATATATATACATATGTGTGCATGTATGTGTACGTACGTATGTATGTGTGTGTGTACATATATATATATATGTATATTATTATTGTTGTTGTCATTATTATTATTGTTTTGTTTTTTTTTCTCGTGCAATGGTCATACTCGATAACGAGGGGGCAGCCATCATGTATGTATGTATGTATGTATATGTGTGTGTGTGTGTGTGTGTGTGTGTGCGCGCGCACATGTGTGTGTGTGTGTGCGCGCGCATGTGTGTGTGTGTGTGTGTTAGATGAGTTGTCACATTAGTTAGGTCACCATGTCTTGTTCATATGGAGCTGTATTTTGGGTTGGTTTTGATAATAATAATAATGATAATAATGAAATTATTGTGTACAGTGCTCAGGTGCACTACAACTTATCAAAGGTGCATGTATAGTACATAGAATAATGTACAAATGTCAGGAAAATAAACAGTGTATGAGTCATGATATAATAACAATAACAATAATGAAATATTGTGCACAGTGCCCAGGTGCACCACAACCCATCAAAAAAGTGCATGTACAGTACATAGGGCAATGCACAAACATCAGTAAAATGAACAGTGCACACATGTGTATGGAAGGGGCACATCAGGTGTAGTTTTGGCGTATTTCGGGAAGCATGAGTGTCTTAAAGGATGCAGTGTCTCGGCAGTAATGGTCTAACTGGTTTTTACCGCCTCCATTCTGATATCATCATCCTCGTTTAACGTCCACTTTCCACACTAGCATGGGTTAGACGGGAGTTGTCCCACTTGAGGCAAGGTTGGTTGGGTGACCGTGTCTCGCTCATATAGGACTATCTGGCAGGTTTTCTACGACTGGCTGTCCTTCCTAATACCAACCACATTTACAGTGTGGAACTGGGAACTTTTTACTGTGTTACCTACACGGCCACATTTACGGCGTGGACTGTGTGTTTTTTTATATATATATATATATAATGAAGGAAGTGTGGTAAGGAACCAGATGGACCATAACGTGCCAGAGTACTCAATACTTAGGGTAGTAGAGTGGGTAATAGGAAAATGTTCAAGACCCCGACGGCAGAGCTCAAGCTGTTTCTGGACTCCAGAAACAGCCGTCAAAACGGCTTGAGCTCTGCCGTCGGGGTCTTGAAATATATATATATAAGACAGTTTATTTTACTGTTTATTCAGAATCTCCATGACTTATGGGAAGTGTCCTCAAAGTAGAGACCTGATCCAAATATATGCAACAGAGTGATATGGGCTTGGTCCTTTCTCCATAGAAGAATGTAAGATATTTATTATGATTTTCAACACTTTCTACTTACTGACCAGTCATGCATAAAGAGATACATCATCATAACTATCATTTTACTTTGCTTTCCATGTTGACAATAGTCGTATGGCTTGTCATGGTCTGAGCCAATCTTATTTGGAGTCTATACCTACCTAGATAAGTAAGGGGATCCCATCCTGCTCATATGTTCCAGTTTTGGTATAGTTCCAGTAGGTGGATGCCCTACATAACTAACCACTTTATAGAGTGTGTTGAGTGTATTTTATCATGGCAGCAGCACTAAAGAGGTGACCATAAGATGAAAGCATCCTCTCTACACTGTATTTATTTGTTGACCAACCACATAACAGTTGATAAGTACTTTATTTTATCAACCATCATAATGATGAAAGGCGATTTAACTCAGCACATAAAAAAATATAACTATCTATATATATAAAACCGAGGATGTCTGTCTGTGTGTGTGTGTGAGTTTGAATCTCTAAAACTCGAGAAGTACCCAACCAATTTTTTTCAAACTTTACATGCGTATTACTTATGTTTCAGGGAGTATTATGCACATAATAAATTCAAATTTTGATTCCCTAGGGCCCGCATTAGGTGAAAAACTGCGTTTTCCTTGAAATTGTAACTATGTATTAGTCAGTCTCTTCTTCATACCGTGAGCAAAGAAAATCCAACTTTTTTATGGCCTAGAGCCTGCATTAGGTGAAAAACTTAATTTTTTCAGCTTTTTATTTCCAGATCAATTTCAAAGTGGGTCAGAAATATGTCATGTACTACGACAAAGAGTATTAGATGGGGAAAAAGATATGATCCATCAACTTGCCTAAACTCTTATCTAAAAAAACTCTGATGACTGAATACTAAAATAAGTTTTAAAGAATGAAGATAGCTTTGCCCTAGTTGTCAAGAAGACATTTGGTAAAAAATGGAAACAAAATTGAAGGAATAGGAAAAACGCAAATAATAATAATGGTGAATATAGGAAGAGGAATATTTCAATAAGATTTCTTCTCACCATTGCTCTTTGTGATTGCCATGATTCTACTATCAATGGTCTTACAGGATACAGATATTGGCTACCAGATAAAAAAACAGAAGACCTAAGATCAATCATCAACTTTTCATGAATGATCTGAAGCGCTTTGGCAGGAATGAATCTCAGGTTGATTCACTGGTCAAAATTGTCCACTAGTGTTGTGGGAGAAATTGGGATATTGCAAAATATGCCACCCAGAGAGGTAGGCATGTACATACATTATGGTGGGATTGGGGTACCTGATGGAGAGCCGATTGGTGACTCTGAGGATAGTGGGGACAAATATCTGGACATTGTTGGAACTTCACAAAGTTCTAAATGAGAAGAAGAAAGGAAATGTGAACGAAGTCTAAATAAGTTAGGACTGCTACTGAAAACGAAACTGAATGGAAAGAATTTAATTACCACTATCAATATCTGGGCTGTGCCAGTTATTAAATATGTGTCTATTTTGAATTTGACCAAAGAAGAAATAGAGAAGTTGGATAAGCAAATGCGTAAGAAAATGGTAGACAAATGGTGCATTACACCCAAAGGCAAATGTCATCAAGCTACGTATATCACAGAATATGGGAGGTTGAGGACTTGTATGTGTGAAAGATTGCATGGCTAACAAATGCACTAGTATTTGGTCAGTAATAAAGTAGAACTTTTAAGGCATGTTGCCAAAAGAAGAGGCCTATGCATTGAAACCATTGAGAGTAAAGAAAATTACAGAGACTGCTGGCTGAGAAACTGAGCATAAGGGACATGGAATTATATGGTCAATTTGAAAGAGAAATGAAGGAAGTGAAAGTCGGATGTTTATGGAATTGGTTGACAAAAGGTGATCTTAAGCGAGAGACAGTTTATTAAGAGCTGCTCAAGATAAAGCATTAAACACAAACGTTATAAGAAATATATATAACCCAGATGAAACAAATAAGTGTAGGTTATGTGGGAAGAAGGTGGAAAGTGTGGTATACACTGCCTGTGACATGCTTGCACAGAGGGAATATAAAAGGTGTCATGATAAAGTGTGTTAACACCTCCATTGGTCTTTATGTAAGAAATATGGGTTTGAAACAACTGAGAAATAGTATCAGCACAAACCAGAGAAGGTCCTAGAAGATCAGACTGTGAAACTCTTGTGAGACTTTATAATCCAAAGAGATAGAGTTCTTGAAAATAAAAGGCCAGACATAACTTTGGTGGAGAAAGGTACTGAAAGGAGGTGTTTGTTGATTGATGTAGTTTGTCCAGGAGACCATTACATTAATGGTAAAGAATGTGAGAAAATTGTAAAGTATGCAAACTTGAGTATAGATGTTAAGAGAATGTGGAATATGAAAGCAAGAGTTATATCAATTGTGATTGGAGCACTTGGGTCGATTACAGAAATTCCCAGAAATTACCCGATTTCCCACGGGAATAAGCCGAAGCTGAAGCACATAGGCAATATGCCCCCATCCCCTCCCACTGCAAAGTGGTCGGGGAGGTGTCACAACAAAAAAGCACCCAGCCCACACTGTAAAGTGGATGTGTAGGCACCATGGAAAAAAAAGCACCCAGCACTCACTGTAAATGAGGTTTGTGTTAGGAAGGGGATCCAGCTGTAGAAATCAAGCCAAAATCAGTTCCCGTATGAGCAAGACAAGGTCAGCCGACCTAACATTGCCCACAACAGGACAACCCGCCTAACCCATGCTAGCGTGGAAGAATCGACGTAAAACGGTGATGATGATGATTACGACATTACACAGATCAACACTTTTTGAAACAACAATATCTGTGGAAAAGTATTGTATATCTTAGGTAATTTAATAGGGAGTCAAATGATCCAGTGTTAATAAGATCATCATTGTGTGCAAATGAATAATAATAACAATAATAATAATGACATGACCATCGAATGTGACCATTTTATTATGGCTAGAAAGCCTGACATTGTTGTCATAGAGAAGAATAACAAAGCATGTATTGTGGATATTGCTTCACTGTGGGACCACAGGGTGAATGAGATGGAAAGTGAGGAAGTTGAGAAATACTTGGAGCTAAAGAGAGAAATCAGAAAACTATGGAGAATCAGACATGCAGAAGTGGTACTGATTGTGGTTCGTTCACTGGGAGCAGTTAGTAAAAAGTAGGATGCATGGCTTGAGAAGCTGGTAATTGCCGCCAGGATGGGATTGTTGCAGAAATAAAGCTTTGCTAGGAACAGCAAGGATTTTAAGGAGGGTGTTGGAAAGTTAAAGGAGAAGGAATGACACAAGGGACCTTTGGCTATTGGTTATGGCTCACTCTTTTGGAATAGAGTCGGTATAACATCTATCAGAGCAAAAGCGTTATGAGCAATAATAATAATAATTTTTTCGTACTTTAGCACAAGACTATAAATTTGTAAAGGACAGGTATTTTTCAATTAAAACTACAGAAAAGAAGTCAATATACAATATACAATTGTCATAAAACATGACTGTATATAGGTAGCCATGTGCATGGTACACACTCAAATTTTGATGCAACTTTTCTATTTTCAAACTATTTATATTTAACCCTTTTGTCACCATATTTCTAATGAAAGACAGTACTTATTATTTTCAATAGTCTGGAAGATGATAAAATATTTGGAGTGATTTAGTAATATAACTTTCTCATTATTAAGCTGATGTCATATTAACATGACAAAGGATCTTACATAAAACTATGAAGGGAGGTTTTTTTAGATAAATCTAAACATCTTTAAAATGAACAGTTTTGTGTTGTAAAACCAATTGCAGCTTCAAGCAATTCAGTATCAAAAAGTGTAAAATTATTTCATAAACAAAGTTACCATCACAAAATTAATTATAATTCATGTCTTTCCTAACATTTTAATCAGTTTGGGTCGTATTGTGTGGTAAGAAAGAAATATGTTTCAGCTGGCTAGTCATTAACATAAGCATGTTTGGATAGCTATTAGGCTACAAAACCATTTTATTCTATTTTTATTTATAACCAATGCAAGCGTGGAAAAGCATATGTAAAAATGATGAACCCGATTGGTGCAATGGTTTCATAGTTCAAACTTTTCCTATTGCTTTCCACTCTACTAGGCAATCTATAGAACAAACAAACATGTTAATGCAGTTATAGAAGTAAAGTTTCGACTCAAGATATTAAACAAATGATCGCATAGTCTTAACCTTTTTGATACGAAGCCATCTAAAACTACCTCTGGTTCTACAATACAAAACTGTTTGTTTTAACCCTTTAGCATTTACATTACTCTATATTTACTATTGTATTTCCACGGTGAAGGCTTTACCTCACATAGCTATCACACATAATATCGAATCTATGAGAATTTGATATTATTTTGAGAACAAACAAGCAGCCAGTTACAGATGGTTTGTGCAGAAAAAGGTGAGAGAATTCTGGCCAGTTATGGGTGGTTTAAATGCTAAAGGGTTAATGTGTTTAAAACCCTACCTTCATAATTTTATGTAAGAATTTTTTGTTAGCAAAGTTTATTATAAACTTGCTTCAAATTCTTGATTAGTGGTTATTTCATAAGAAATATGGTAAGGAACAATCTTCCTTTTTAAAGATATATTAAAAACTATAACCATCGTTTGTTTTTATTGTTGGACACCATGCTTTACAGCAAAGAGTTACGGCCCTTTATGGTCTGAGTTCAAATCCCGCTGAGGTTAACTTTGCCTTTCATCCTTACAGGGTTGATAAAATAAAGTACCAGTAATACACTGAGATAATTGCTGGCCTTGTCCCAAAAGTAGAAACAATTATTTTTGGTGATAATGGTGGTGGATTGGCAGTATCAATAGAGCATTGGGCATCATGCTTCGAGGCATAGAGTTATGGCATTTTACGTTCTGATTTCAAATTCCACTGAGGTCAGCTTTGCCTTTCATCCTTTTGGGATTGATAAAATAAAGTACCAGTAACACACTGGAGTCAATTTAATCGAGTTTCCTCTCCCCCAAAATGATTGGCCTTGTGCCTAAACCAGAAACCTTTATTTCATTGAGGGCAATGGTTTGGCAAATTGGTAAAGTGTTGGACAAAATGCTTAAAAGTATTTAGTAACAGCCCTTTACGTTATGAGATCAAATCCTGTCGAGGTCAACTTTGCATTTCATCTTTCCGGGATCGAGAAAATCCCTTTATGGTCTGAGTTCAAATCCCGCCGAGGTTAACTTTGCCTTTTATCCTTACGGAGGTTGATAAAATAAAGTACCAGTAATACACTGGGATAATTGCTGGCCTTGTTCCAAAAGTAGAAACAATTATTTAGCTAAACATGCCTTCTCAGTTTGAGGCATATATAAGAGCAGAGGAAGGTTAAAAAGGTAGAGCAGCTATACCAGCCACTTCCTGTAATTAAAGTCAAAACCAGCAGTAGCAGCAGCAGCACAGACCTGCCCCATGTACATCTCAAATACAAACCTGTTGCTTAAATAGAGGTCAAGGGTGACAATACTGTTGCTTGCTGTTCAGTAGGAAAATGGGAGGGGGTGAAAGAGAGATAGTACAAGCATATTGTAGGATCAACACACACACACACACACACACATGTATTGTGTACGTGTACTCACCAATTTCATTTATCCCAGAGAAGTTATAATCTTTGGCTGCCATTTTAGTTTTTTTGCCAGGCTGTCTTCTTCAAACAACTGAATAAAAAAAAAAATAGAGAACCTATCATCATTATTGTTTTAACTGCTAGCAAAGGTTGTCATTATATATAATTTTATTATTTGGAACTTGATATATTTTCTTAATTACAGTAATAATAATAATAATAATAATAATAATAATAATAATAATAATAATAATAATAACAACAATAAAAAAAGAAAAGGAAACGAAAAAAAAAAAGGAAAATATAGAGAAAAAGAGAAAAAGAGAAAAAGAGAAAAAGAGAAAAAGAAAGGAAAAAATCTCTGGTGTCGCAGGAGAGAGGATGATTGGACCTTGGGCCAAGGTCATGGAGACAGAGGGGCTGCGCCCCATGGACAAGACTGCAAAAGCATTCCCGCATATAATGTTAATGGTCATAAACGAAGGAGCACTAGTGAGCTGAGAGAAAGGCTGAGTATAAGAGGAATCAGAAAAGCTGTTTGTACTGATATGGACATGTCATATATAAGGAAAGTGGAAACCATGTAAAGAAGTGATGAGCATTTGAAGTAAACAACCAGTGGATGAGGGAGATCAAGAAAGATAACGGACATAACTATGAAGAATGATCTCAAGAAAGTGAACCTCACAAAGGTGATAACTATTAACTACACTAGAGAAGACCCACACACAAGTACAAACACAGCAATGCTAACTGTAAATGTAGTGGTGGCTGCATGGAGTGGCTGAGACAGAGTCAACATAGGCTATAGAGGCCCCTCTGATTTTGTCAAGAACATGACAACCTCTCTAGTGCGGGATAAAATGTATCCAGTATACACTGTAAATCTGTTAACATTTATTTATGGAATACATCATGCAAATACAGTTTATTAGAAAAAGAAAAACAAAGAAAATTTAGATTGAGAAGAATGGAATGTAAAATGGGAAAATATAGAGAAAAAAGAGGAAAAACGGAAAAGGGAGGGAATGGCAAAAACTCTAGTATCACAGAAAAATGGGGAGGGGGAGGATGATTGGGGTCTGGGCCTAGGGCGCGACGGTGTTGGAGCTGCGTCTCGTGGGCAAGACCACAAAACCATTCCCGTAGACAATGGCCAGCGACACCTGCTGCAACAGCCACCCCACCTCGCGGGGGCTCTTTCCTCAGATAGGCTGCTGATGTTCCGATCTTGCAGAGGAGCTCAACTGTACAGGATTCAAATATGAGGTGTCAACAGCGGTGTGAAGAGGAAGTGGCTGACAATCCCCAGTATTTGTTTATCTTCCTTTCCCCTGCAAGGTGGGCTGCAGTTCCAGGGTTGGTGGCCGAAGTGACTAAGTTGGAGGCAGAGAACATGTCACAGCATGTCGTATCCCAGTTGAAGGATCGACATTCTTCAAATGGGAAGAGAGTGATTCATCGGGACACTTGCCGTCTCCGCGGTCAAGGCCTGCTGGCCCCAGTTGTAAATTGTTAGTGCTTGTTCCATGATAAAGTGAACTCAGTACACACTTTAATCCTTTAGCATTTCAACTGGCTGTATCCAGCCAGAATTCTAATTCTGTTCAAACTAGCCGTAACTGGCCGCTGATACTGACTAAGGTATTGTACTCAAAATAGTATCATCGAAATCTCGGAGCTTCGATATTATGTGAGTAAAGCCTTTACTGTGAAAATACAATAGTTAACAGAGTAATGTAAATACCAAAGGGTTAAAGAAGTAATGAATGTCATGATGAAATGCACTCACTACATTCTATAAAGTGGTAATCATTAAGGAAGGACACCCAGCTGTAGAAACCATGCTAAAAAATAGAACATACAAGTAAGACATAGTTAATTGACCATGACTAGATCTGGACTGTGATGATCCATGAAACTCATGTGTCAGCATAGAAAATGGGTGTAAAATGATGATTACACATACGTGTGTGTGCACATACACACATTTCTTATTTTTAGTGACTTAAAACTGCAAATTTCGCCAAAGTTACCAGCTTTTCAAAACAGTCATGTTATGTTGACCCTGTACACAGTACAGGAGTCCTGCATCCAGTGCATGTTTTGTGTGTTAATTACACAAACCTATGAAACATATATATATGTACATATATATACGTACATATATATATGTACATATATATACGTACACATATACACGTACATATATATATGTACATATATATATGTACATATATATACGTACACATATATACGTACACACATACGTATATACGTACACACATACGAATATACGTACACACATACGTGTATACGTACACACATACGTATATACATACGTATATACATACGTACACACATACGTACACACATACGTATATACGTACACACATACGTATATACGTACACACATGTACATATAGATACGTATATACGTACACATATATGTACTTATACATACGCATATACGTACACATATGTACATATACATACGCATATACGTACATATACATACGCATATACGTACATAT
>OZ024742.1:318748687-318776187 GCA_964016885.1 Eledone cirrhosa
AACTTCTAGCATCACCACTTTTTCAGAGGTAGAATAGATACCAAAAAGTATCCAGTCCAACATTTCTATAATGTCATCAATCTTCTGCCCTTGGCAGGATTTGAAGTCAGAGTGTAAAGAATTGGAACAAATACTGCAAGTTATTTAACCCAACACCAGAGGTTCTTAAACTTCTGAGGCCACTGCCCCCTCAGGGCCACTTAATACCCTCCAGCGCCCCACAACTTTATTTACAGAGAGACTTGCCTACATGCAAATTGTAAATAATATATGATAAATAAAATTGTTAATTTATATATAACTAGCAGAATGGCCCGGCGCTTCTCAGGATTCTAAACATAGATTGGCATGTTTATCCCTCCTTTCTGAAACAGTACAGAGAAGTATGGAATACCTCGGCCTGAGGATGGTGTCTACATTTTGTGCTTATAAAAAGAATTTGTCGTAGATTACCAGGGGGTTAACTTAATTGGGTGCCTGAGAGTAAAATGTTCAACCCATGAAAGCCAAGATGATAGGGTTAAGTAAAAAGGCATTTGACAAACCGAACATGTATTTGTTGTGCTATGGTACAATGAAAGCAATAGTTACAGAGCAGTAAAGATGTGGGACTGCAATGGTGGAGTGCATGAAGGAATTTAGTTGGATACTTTTAAGGTTAAAGGCCCTAATGCAACCAAAATGCTAAACAATGCGGTCCTCGAGCAAAAATTTGAAATTTCTTTCAGTCAAGAAAATTTGTGAAACATAAGTAATGCATATGCAAAGTTAAAAAAAATTCAGTTGGGTACTTCTCGAGTTACAGGCCCTAACGCAGCCAAAATGCTTTTAAAAAAAAATCGGTTTTTCACCTAATGCGGTCCCTGGGGCAAAAAATGAGAAAATATTTTTTGCTCAAAACACTTTAAACGACATAAGTAATGCCAATTTTGAAGAAATCGTCTGGATTATTGTTCCGTTATGCCTCAAAAAGACCTTTAAAGCCTAAAATATGCGGTTTTTCGCCTAATGCGGTCCCCAGGGCATTGGAAATTTGAAATATTCTTTGTTCAAAACACTCACACGACCATAAGTATTACATGTGTAAAGTTTGAAAACAATCGGTTGGGTGGTTCTCGAGTTTTACGGGGACAGACAGACATTCTCTATTTTAGATATATAGATAAATAATATAATATATACTATGTATAAATAAATATATTTTTTCTATTTTACTATATTTATATATATGTATCATTTGATATTTAATATAAATTAACTCTACCCCACACCCCCTTAGACCTCAGCGACCCCTTGGACCTTCTCAATGCCCCCCCAGGAGCAGTAGCGCTTATTTTGAGGACTTCTGCTCTGAACAGTCTGCCAATTAGCTGCCTCAAACACTAGAGCTATATTTTGCATAACCTTCCTTTTCCATTAGATCAAGCATTGACATTTTACTCATAATGACAAATGAAGTGAAACTGCAAGATATAATGAACTTGTGAATAAGGTTAATACTGCCAAATTAAACATTCAAAAGACTAACTGTCAGCAGATTTTGTGTCAGTTATTTTATCAAACAGTTTATTAAATGGTACAAGCCTTAGTTAAATGGAAGTCTTCTTATTTAAAGAGCAAGTTATAGAGATGTACTAAAAGTTATTCAACTCTCAAGTTGTTGTTAATCTTTCTAAAATTTACTTTATAACAAAATCATTTGGAAACCAGTTACTAAGATAATATAAATTTCTTTTTCATTTTGACATATTTTCTGATCCAAAACCGAAATGATTCCCAGAAACACAGCTGATGATGATGATATATATATATATATATACACACATGCCGTTCACGTGTAACAGTAATATACGTGAACGGCAAAGCATAAACGAACTAAGGAAAAAATTAGAGATAAGAGGGATCAGATGTTGTTTACTCGAGAGAAGGCTACGTTGGTATGGACACGTGATGCGCATGAAAGTCGATAGCTGTATAACAAAGTGCAGGGCAATAAAGATAGACGGTAGCCACGGAATAGGCAGACCTAGAAAAACCTGGGACGAGCTGATAAACTCCGACCTCACACACTTACACCTCTTCAAGACAATGTCACTGGACCGAGACCTTTAGCGGTACTCAGTAACAGAGAAGACCCGCCTTGCCAGTAGGCATCTCTAACAAAATACACCCCGTCCCGCCACCACCCCCACCCCATCCACACCACCCCGTTCTATGTAAAGCTATGTTGGTGCCGCGCCATCCAGGCCGAAACAAATGAGATCGTGTAGGTGTCACGACAAAAAAACACACAGTCCACGCTGTAATGTGGCCGTGTAGGCAACACGGTAAAAACCTCCCACACCAACACTGTAAATGTGGTTGGTGTTAGGAAGGGCATCCAACTGTAGAAAACCTGCCAGACAGTCCTATGCGAGCAAGACAATCACTCTTGCTTCAAGTGGGACTACCCCCGTCCAAACCCATGCAAGCGTGGAACACGGACGTTAAACGTTGATGATGATGATGATGATGACATACATACACATGCACGCACACGCATGTATATATAAGGTGTCAAGTGCTGGTGCAATGATAAAATGCACCGAGTAGATTTAAAATGAGATAAGACATATAAAAGAAAACAAATATATACTTCAACACTCATAATTTAAAAGTAATGTAATAATAGCAAAGACTTAATAAAATATGGTTTAGTGGTTAGTGTTGGACTAACAACTGTGAGGTTATGAGTTCAACTTTTAGGTCAGGTGACATGCTGTGGCTATGAGTATGACACTTTACTTCATGTTGCTCCAGTTGACCGAGCTGGATGAATGAGTTGTGACATCACTGGTACCAAGCTGTATCAGCCGTTGGCTTTCTTTTCCCTTGGATAACATCAGTGGCACGGAGAGGGGTGATTGGCACACATGGGTATCAGCTGGTCTTTCCCAAAATACATTGACTTGGTTTGTACCTCAGAGAAGCACCGTCTATGTGAAAACCCATGGTCAGCTGGAACTGAAGGGGGCCGGCCTCCTCTTCCAGTAGAATATTATCTTCATATACTGAAATGTTTAGTGACATGGTTGCACAGGCATGTATCAAAAATATAAGTCAAATGCAAATAACTTATTCTAAAAGGGACTTAATAAAATATCTGTATATTTTGAGATGTTTTATCCTTTTGGTTATTAAACTGCTTAAAATCACCCATAATTTCATAATCCAAAACCCTTTATTTTTAAGTGTTTATATTTATCTAAACACCTTACATCAGAATTTTATTTAAGAACCTTCAAGAACTTTACACTTGACTATTTTCAAAATTATTTCTAAACTATAAGCAGTTATCTTTCATAGGAAATATGGTAACAAAATGATTAAATAGTAAAGAAATTAAAGAAAAACATAAAACCAAATCTATAAGCATAAATTCTTGGTCAGAAGATTAGAAACTACCAATACTGGAATGAAGTAATAAAAATGTATAAAGAAGGAATAAACGATTTTCTGTTTATATTTAGGAAATAAAAAAGAAAAATTAGATACAACCAATATTTGTTGTTATGTCTATGAATCATCTTTCAATTTCCTACAAATGGTCATCCCAAAAATTTAAACAAAACTATGTGTTTTTGATTTACTATCTATGACAGCATCGGGGGTAATTTTGAATTTTTCCCACTGACCAACCACTGCCCAGGCTCTAAACACCCTGGGAATTGATGGAGCTTGCTGCCTAGTTCATATTCTGACTAATTTTTCGCCTTCAGTTTTAGGCGAATCATGCAACATCAGAGGCTGTGTTCAATTTTTTTAACAAGTTTCAATTCTACCTTTGATGCTGTCGCAGGCTTAACAGCTATGAATCAGTCTACAGTTTCTGACGTGAATACTTTGTTAGTTACAGCACAGCATGTGTTCATCTTTTTACTGTTTTGCCTCAGCTAGCAAAAGCAGTAAACACATTCAATAATTACCAGTCATGTGGAACGATGATGAAATCAATGGCAGCATAACAGTATCACCATCTCTTACGTAAGATGAAACAGGATGGTTCATGGAGAGGAAATATGTCAAATGTGCAATTGATATCTCTTTACAGAAAATCAATGAATAATAGAAAGGGGTCCTCATCATTTTGTGCCTACTTTCCATCTTGGGATGGGTTGGATGAGTTGTTTCCCTCTGAGACCTGATGGGTTGAAGAACCACATTTTGCTCATATGTTCTATATTTGGCATGGATGTCCTTTCTAATGCCAACCACTTTACAGCGCATACAGGTGCATTTTGTTGTGGTACCAGCATTACCACTTTACAGAGTGTACTGGGTGCATTTTCTTATGGTACCAGCATTACCACTTTACAGAGTGTACTGGGTGCATTTTGTTATGGCACCACTGAGGTTATCATGTACTCTTTATATTGTCTCTGTTCGATCACCAAACACTTTACAGATTGTACTGGGTGTATTTTATTATGGCACCAACACTTGTGAGGTTATCAGGATATTGACAAGGCCAGATGTTCCTCTTTACTCCTATCATATAAATGTATCAAAAAGATCCAAGATGAAACTAGAAAAGAGGCCAACTAAACCTACTAGTTTTATAGAAAATAAGGAAGAAGAAACAGTAATATTGCTAGAATTATGCTTGTAATTCTTGGTTTATGTAAATAGATTATGTCCTAGACAACATTTCTACACCAATAATTCTTCCTAACAATGGAATAGTTTGTGACATGATCTCTGCCTTCAACTTAGTCACTTCGGCCACAAACCCTGGTACTGCAGCCTGCAATGCTGAGGAAAGGAAGATAAATACTGGGAATTGTTCAGCCTCTTCCTCTTCACACCAGTCGCCATCGAGACCTCAAGTGTACTTGGGTCCCATACTGCTGAATTCCTTTGCAAGATTGGAATGTCAGCAGCCTGTCTGAGGAAGGAGCCCCGCGAAGTGGGGTGGCCATTGTCCGCGGGAATGCTTTTGCGGTCTTGTCCGCAGCCCCAATACTGCCGCACCCTAAACCTAATGCCCACCCCCTCCCCCTTCTCATTCTTCTGTGACCCTAGAGTCCTTGCCTTTCCCTTCCTTTTCCGTTTACATAACCACAAAAGTATCTTGAGTTTTTTTTACAATAATTTATTTTCTGCTTTTCTTTAACAGAAAATGGGTTTGTTAATTCAAATGTTTATGGTATCTTTAATGGTGGACAGATTGTAAAAATTTGCAATAATCAAAAATACAAACTTTAATTTTATTTTTAATGTGATTCAGTCATAGCGTTGTTTTGTACTTTTCAAGAATATCTTATTAATGTAATTTCATGTGGACATTAAAAGTTAACCGTTTCATGACTGTATTTCTAATGAAACACTCAATTTCAATTAATTAATGAATTTTGAAGGATTTACTAAAATTATTAACAACTTCATAACTATAATAGTAATTTAACTCATGGTTCTCATAAAATTATGTTGGAAAATTTTAATTTAAATAGGAACTTTTTAAAATGAATGATTTTGTTTCATTGAACAAGAGCTGGTTTTGGGCAGTTTGGTATCAAAGGGTTAAAGAAGTATTTTCCAATTCAATAACCCAGCAACACGTATTTTCCTAATCTATCACCCAGCAACAAGTATCTTATTGTATTTTTTTTCTGTCAGGTGAATTCTTTATGTATTCAAATTTGATTTATTTTACACTCATGTACACCTACAATGACATGAATAAAGGCAAAATATACAGAACATAAATATGTGCTTGAGCAGTAATAGGCGTTTTGCTGTTCTCACCTTTACTTGTTTCTCAATCCTGCCATCAACAACTTACCATTCATTGGGAGCATATGGTAGTTCAAAAGTAAACAATCATCATCATTTAACGGTCACTGTTCCATACTAGCATGAGTTGGACTGATATAAACCATATATTTTTGTCATCTTCTAATGTTATCATTCATTTCACCTTTCTACCGGCCCACTTTCTTCATTTTCTACAGATTTAACCCTTTAGCATTTACATTACTCTCTATTTTCACAATAAAGGCTTTATCTCACATAATATTGAATCTATGAGATTTTGATGTTATTTATTTTGAGAACAATACCTTAACATCAGTATGAGTGGCCAATTACAGCTGGGTTGAACAGAAAGAGTTGAGAGAGTTCTGGTCGGATACAGCCAGTTTAAATGCTAAAGGGTTAAGTAAATGAAAGTACATCCTGAACAGCCCACTTTCAGCTGGCACATACACTATACAGACTCGCTTACTTGTGCACATATGCACAATCTGCTTGTACCTCACACATGCGAACAGCATTTTTATGTTGATCCCTTGGTCAACTTGCCATCTTGAGTGAGTTGGCCAAATTACAAACTCATATTAGTAATTTGGTACCAACATTCAATTTCCACTACCTGTTGACTCTACAACACTAAACATTTCCATCAACACGAGCATTTGCTTCACACATTCAATTGATTTTCTAAAATACTAAATCATATGTAGATTTTCTGTAAGACATCTCTATACACTCAGAATATAAGGTTCATATCATTTCAGTTGGTGTTCAACCAGCCGTATCTGCCCGGAATTCTCTCATCTCTGTCTGTTGAAACTGGCCTCTCATACTGATGTTAGGGTATTGTTCTCAAAATAAATAATATCGAAATCTCATAGATTCGATATTATGTCAGATAATTATGTGAGATAAGTATAGAGTAAGATAATTATGTGAGTATATATAGAGTAATATAAATGCTAAAGGGTTAACTGACTCTCCTACCTACTACTCTGATTCAGTATTAGTGAAAATGAAATCTAAAGTATGCAGATTTTATAGTGAAGTGTGAAACACAGCAAAAATCTAAAAAATGTTGAAGAAATTGTGGAAGAGCGAGTAGTATGATTAACTTATGGAATGTACTTATTTAGGGGGTCTTAACTTTTGTTTAACCCTATCTCATCACCTTATTTGGAAGGTGCTTCAATCATGACTTACAAGAAAGGACTACATTTTTCAATGTGGATAGTGGAATCAATCTTTTGGTGGTAGACTTAATCTGTCACCCAATTTAAGACCCACCTGGCCTTTGGGTGCCTTGAATAGAGTACACTCTGTGGTAAACCTTCTAGCCAGGTCTTCAGTTTGTGGATACTTTCATCACTCCCAACAGTCTCAAACAGTGAAGAAAAAGAAAAGATGCTTGGTGGGACTGAAAAGAGTTTGGGGTACTACATTTCTGTTGCTGATCAACAGAAAAGTTGTACTGATGTCATGATAAAGTGGTAGTGCTAGTGG
The DNA here is from genome assembly GCA_964016885.1 of Eledone cirrhosa. NCBI lineage: Eukaryota > Metazoa > Mollusca > Cephalopoda > Octopoda > Eledonidae > Eledone > Eledone cirrhosa. The sequence continues at coordinate 318,755,981 of OZ024742.1, forward strand.
CATGATAAAATGTACACAGTCCCCACTGTAAAGTGGTAATATTGGTGCCACAAAAAAAGCACCCAGTCTACCCTGTCAGTTGTTAGTGGTGGTGACACTAGAAAACAAACCTGGTACATTGCTGTGAAGTGGTTGGTATTAAGAAGAGCATACAGCTTTAGAAACCATGCCAAAATGGAATGTATGAGCAAGATACAGTCATATGACCTGTTTAGCCTTAGAACATGACAACTTGTTTAACCCATGTAAGCATGGAAAATTAATGTAAAACGATGGTGATGATGATATATTTTATCCATTGACTACGTTCTTTCATATGAATGATTTGACAATCCTGCTGGATGACATCACATGTCATTTTTTTCTTTTCTTCTTCTCCCACCACATATTCCTGGGAGGGTTGTAGAGGAAGAGTCCACAAACTCACCTTTCAGCAGGTCCTGTCTGAAGCAATCATCTCCAATTGATCCAACTGGATCCTCACACGAGACCAGTTGAACTCATGGATGTTATCAAACCACCTTGCTCAGGGTCTACCCCTGGATTGCCTGCTGGTTGGTTTTGCCAATAAAATTTGTCAGTGATTTTTCCTTGTTAAATATGTGTCAGATATATATAAATATATATGTTAGTCCCAAAACGTTACAGCTTATTCATTACTAGCTTTATGTTGTTTCAAGTAACAACCAACCATATTCCAATCACTAATGAGGATGAACAGTGTTGAAACTGGTAACAAAGTTATCTACCCATGGCTTGTCAAAAAATTATATTGTCGTAGTTGTTTAAGCCTAGGGTAACTTTCATAGGATGCCTTTGATCAAAGGTTTGCTTTATCTGTCATCATCCTCTCTTTTTTTTTCAGGTTGTGGACTACATTATCCAATGTGTCCATCCATTTTTAAATGGTAAGGTGCAATTTAAGAGAGATTTCAGTACTCCTCCTAGCAGGTTGGACATCTCGTCCAAAATATATTTTAACTTTTTAGCATTTAAACAGGCCATATCTGTCCAGAATTATCTCACCTCTTTCTGTTCTCAACCGGTCATAACTGGCCACTCATACCGACGTTAAGGTATTGTTCCCAAAATAAATAATATTGAAATCTCATAGATTCGATATTATGTGAGATGATTATGTGAGGTAAAGCCTTTACTGTGAAAATATAATAGTAAATAGAGAGTAATGTAAATGCTAAAGGTTTAAGCATTGGTTGTTTAGCCCTAGGTCAGCTTTAATTCAATATCATTAACCATTATCATCCAATTATTATTATTATTATTGTACCAGTAATGTACTGGGTAATTGCTGGCCTTGTGCCAAAAGTAGAAACAATTATTATTATTGTTCTTGTGAATAATAGGTTTAATCCATGCTCTTATGAAAGGGAGGAAGGTATTCCCAAACCAGAGACTTGATTTGAATGCTTGCAACAAAGGAACTCTACTAAAGGTATCCAAATGCCAGGTGATGGTGTTAAACTGACCAATTAATTGTCTTCCATACAAACCTTATATTTGTCTAATCTACTGCATTTTCTGTCCTATCAACAACAGAGGTCTTTATCAGTCCCATTATCTTTTCTATCACATTTCTCCCTAAAAATGAAAGGCAGGTTGTATGATGCCTGCATACGAACAGCAATGTTGCATGGCAGTGAGACCTGGGCATTGTGTGCAGAGGATATACGCAGACTAGAGAGGAATGAAGCTTGCATGCTCCGCTGGATGTGTAATAGTAATATACGTGAACGGCAAAGCATAAACGAACTAAGGGAAAAATTAGAAATAAGAGGGATCAGATGTTGTTTACTCGAGAGAAGACTACGTTGGTATGGTCACGTGATGCGCATGAAAGACGATAGCTGTATAACAAAGTGCAGGGCAATAAAGATAGACGGTAGCCACGGAATAGGCAGACCCAGAAAAACCTGGGACGAGCTGATAAATTCCGACCTCACACACACCTCTCCAAGACAATGTCACTGGACCGAGACCTTTGGCGGTACTCAGTAATAGAGAAGACCCGCCTTACCTAAATACAAAGTAAAACCTACTACAGTCAGTAGGCATCTCTAACAAAATACACCCCCATCCCACCATCCCCACCCCATCCACACCGCCCCTTTCAATGTAAAGTTATGTTGGTGCCACAACATCCAGGCCGAAACAAATGAGTCCACGCTGTAATGTGGCCGTGTAGGCAATGTGGCCGTGTAGGCAACACGGTAAAAACCTCCCAGCCCCACACTGTAAATGTGGTTGGTGTTAGGAAGGGCATCCAGCTGTAGAAAACCCGCCAGATAGTCCTATGCGAGCAAGATAATCACTCTTGCTTCAAGTGGGAAAACCCCCGTCCAAACCCATGCAAGCGTGGAACACGGACGTTAAATGATGATGATGATGATGATTTCTATATACTTAAATTCACAAGCTATAAAAGTACAGGCTACTGACAGGTTTATTATTGAACCCATAGCAGCAGAAACATCTGGAATCCAGAGACCCAGATCCATCTCCCTATTTATTACAACCAGCACAGAGATGGCCATCCATAAGAATGAGCCCTGTGAGTTTGACTAGTTCTTTTAGTATATCTCCATTGCTACTCTCCAGATTAAAACATTCATAATTCTGTCTGCTGGGACCATGAGGCAACATCCATCTAATTTTTGGCAAAGGACACGAGATGTTAGCGTTATCAATTAGTTGTTTTTTGTTTGTTTTTTGTTTGACAGTTTTATTTTAAACTGCTTGATGCTAGGCAGACTGTTTCCATTTATACACTACAAATATATTTTGTCTGAATAAAAAATAATCGTTTCTGATTTAGGCACATGGCCAGCAATTTTGGGGAGGGGAAAGTCGATTAAATTTAACCGGTGCGTTACTGGTACTTTATTTTATCAACCACATAAGGATGAAAGGCAAAGTTAAGCTGAATGAAATAATAATATTGGATTATAAACAGACCTATTTTTAGTAAGTTATCAGTTACACAACTTGCCAAAAATATTTGGCATTATAAGCAAATGTTACTATTATGATAAGAATAGTGGATTGGCAGAATCGGAATATTAGAAAAAATGCGAGCTTGTACTACAGTCACAATCTTGTACTACCTTCACAATCCTGTGTACACCAATGCCTTTTGATAGTGTGGGGTGGTGTGTTTGTAGGTTATATCTATTTTGTTTTGTTGTGGAGATTGTTTTGTCCATGTTGTTACTTTTGTATTTCATGTTTATGTAGAATATATGCCATATGAATATTATATATATAACATAAGCTATATGAATACCATATAGCGGTATATACTATGTAAATACCATACAGAATATATGCTATATTAATATATAAAATATATGCTATGTGAATATTTACATAATATTCACAAAGCATATATTTTATATGAAATATATGCTGGTTCGTTTTGATTTTATGGGCAAAAATAACTGACAGGAGACTGAGGGGAAGACCCTGATCAAGATGGTTGGATAACTTCCATGAGCTCAGCTGGTCTCGCTTGGGGATCTAGCTGGATCAGTTGGAAACAGTTGTTTCTGACAGGACTCACTGGAAGGAGTATTTGAAGACTCTGCCCCAACAACCCTCTCAGAAGGATGAAGGAGAAAGAAAGAAAAAGGAAAAAGGGAAAAAGGGAAAAAGGGAAAAAAGGAAAAAGGAAAAAGGAAAAGGAAAAAGGAAAAAAAAAAAAAAAGAAACAAGAAAAAGAAAAAGAAGATAAAGAAAAAAGAAAAAAAGAAAAAAAAGAAAAAAAGAAAAAAGAAAAAAAGAAAAAAGAAAAAAAGAAAAAAGAAAAAAAGAAAAAAGAAAAAAAGAAAAAAGAAAAAAGAAAAAAGAAAAAAGAAAAAAGAAAAAAGAAAAAAGAAAAAAGAAAAAAGAAAAAAGAAAAAGAAGAAAAGACGTGAATGTTATATAAAATATATGCTATGTGACTATCACAACATATTTATATTTATGTTAAATATTAGTCTCTGAATCATCAGTGCATTGAACAAAATGCCTTGTGGTTGTTAATCTGGCCATTTATGTTCTGAATTCAAATCCTGCTGAGGTTGGCTTTGCCTTTTATCCTTCCGAGGATATAATCAACTTTCCCCTCTCCCAAAATTGTTGGCTGTGTGCCTAAGTTAGAAGCCATTACTATTACTACTACTTCAATGATAATGGGGATAGAATTGAAAAATTCCTGTGTGTGTATGTGGTGGTGGTGGTGATGATGAAATAAGATATTAAGGAACAAGCCACACTGTAAATATGGTTGGTGTTAAGAAGGCCATTCAGCTGTAAAAGCCCTGGCCAAATTTATAATCCTGACAACAAGATAGGGTGTGGCCAATCCTAGCCAGACTTGTCTCTCCATGCAGACAACCCATCAAACCCATGCAAGCATAGAAAAATGGCCGTAAAACGATGATGATGATGAAGCCTAAAGATTCAATGACTATTGTATCTGGAAGAAAAATCAAACAAACTACATTTTATTTACCATATTTCCTGGCGTTAAAGATGCTACTTTTTTCCTAAAATAAGTCTCAAAAATCTACCATGCATCCTGGAGGCCGAAGGTTGTTAATTATTTTTTTTTTAAATTTTTGGTTGTCAAAATTAAGGTGCGTCTTCAAGGACGAAGCGAAGTGTCTTCGCAGGGAAAAATACAGTAAGTATATTTGTTAATAAATCAACCAGATCTAATGGGGTCAGCTGGTATGATTTGATGGAAACTGGAATGTTATAATAGTAGATATTAAATCAAACTAATATGGTGGACATATTTTTATGGGTAGTCATGAAAGGGAGTCTTTTTATGATAGTTTTATAACAAAGGAAGTCTTGTTAGTCTACAGGTTTCCTCCCCTCTCAATAGAAGGTTTTGCACATTCTTCTCTCTCCCTCCATCTCTGCCTATCAATATTTCCCCTTTCTCTTTCTTTATCTCCCTAATTATATCTTATTTGTAACTTGTATTTACTTACACAGTATGCTATGTTCTAAGTATTTGCTAAAAGGTCAAGCTATCTGTAAAAAGCACAAACGTGTGTCAAGTGATATTTGTGATTGTGTCTTATACTTCTTATCTTTTCAACACAGAATTAAAATAGTGAAACTCAAATTATGTGTTCATTTTAAAAGTATATACAGAGTTGATAAGCCATGACAGACAAGGAGAGGATTTTAATACCCTATATAATTGGTTTTACTTTTAGCATAAGTTGATTAAATCGACCCTGTGGTACTTTATTTTATCGACCCCATAAGAATGAAAGGCAAAGCTAACTAAGATCTGAACACAGAACGTAAAGGGCCATAACTACATGCCACAAAACATTTTGTCTGATGCTTTATCAATACTGCCAATACCACTTAAAAGAATGAAAGGCAAAGCTAATCTTGGCAGGATGTGAATACAGAACGTAAAGGGCCATAACTACATGCCACAAAGCATTTTGTCCGACGCTCTATCAATACTGCCAATACTCCTTGGAATTAAGAATCAAAACCAGAGAGACAAAGAAAGAAAAAAAGGAGGCAAAAGAAACAAAAATAAAAAAAAGGACAGATATAATCAGCTAAATGTTTTTGTTATTGAATCTTTTTGAAGTATCCATATATTGGAAGATCTTGTTTATGGTTGGTAGATCTTGTTTATGGTTGGTAGATCCTTGACAATGTATTGCAGCTCCTATCTTAGTTTTAAAAACCAGATTCAGCTATTTTTGCAGTTGATGGTGGAAACCCGTAGCCAGGTTTTCTGACAGGTAATGCCATTCGAATATATGTTAAAACATGGGGATGCCAAAACAAAATAAAGAAATATTGTTTAGTAAAATATATATTTTATTCTTGTTTGATGGGGATGCCAAAACTAAATTTGCTTTTGATAGGGGATGCCGGGCATCCCCTTGGCTACGGGCCTGTGATGGTGGCAATGCTGATGCTAGTGTTGTGTTTCAAATCACAGGTGTTATATCATAATACCTTTTCTTCTTCATCCATTTATTCCTGAAAGGGTCGTGGAGGCAGAGTCATCAAACACTCCTCCAACTGATCTAGCTGGATCCCCAAGCAAAACCAACCAAGCTCCTAGATGTTATCCAACCATCTTACTCATTGTCTACTCCTGGGTCTCCTACCATTTGGTTTTGCTCGTAAAATCTGTCCAGCAATTCTTTCCTGAGACATTCTAACCACATGCCAATATCATAATATCAATGTATGAAAATACTATTTGATTATTTAAAAAAAAAACTATTTTCTTAAAGATCCATAAGTATTTGTGAAAATATTATTATTACTTTATATTGAATGCAAGCTGTGATTGGGGGCCTGTAGCACAAAGGCCTGCCTGAATAAAATAAATAAATAAATAAAATATATATATATATATAGAGAGAGAGAGAGAGGGAGGGAGAGGTGAGGGTGAGAGAGAGGGAGGGAGAGGTGAGGGTGAGGGTGAGAGAGAGGGAGGGAGAGGTGAGGGTGAGAAGGGGAGAGAGAGAGTTCTATATGCATCAGTAAACTAAACTCTTTGTAGGGGCCAGAGTGCTGTGTTGACTCAGGCAAGAAATTGGCAGAATCAGTAGAGCACCAGGCAACATTACTGTCATTTCTAACCAAAAGTAAGACATTAATTAAAATAACAAGAGAGCAATGACATTAGCAAAAACAACAACATTAACAAGAACAACATTTATTCTAATAGACATATGTGTGTGTGAAGTACTGTACAGTTTTATTTATAAACTGCACCAAGAGAGACAACTGTAGACAGGGTACAAGGCATTACACAGCTCTATCTCTACTGCAAGACAAACTAGAAATAAGATTTTGATACCACCACTTCTCCCATATGGTGTCTCTAATAGCAAAGGTGGTGTTGGTGGAGGTGTGGGTGGGGAAGGAGACAGTATAACTGCTACAATATCCCAACCCCACTTTCCTCTTAAATAGGGTGGGGGTGGAGAGGGTGGTGAGACAACATAACTGCTACAATACCCCCCCCCCCCCACACACACACTCTTTTCTCTTAAATCAATAAAGTTAATTACTCACCTAGTGGAGTTTGTAGGTAACTACATATTATGAGAGAGAGAGGGAAGAGTGGGGAGAGAGAGAGAGGAGAGAGGGGAGAGTGGGGAGAGAGAGAGGAGAGAGAGGGGAGAGTGGGGAGAGAGAGGAGGGAGAGTGGGGAGAGTGGGGAGAGAGAGGAGGGAGAGTGGGGAGAGAGAGAGGAGAGAGTGGGGAGAGAGAGAGGAGAGAGTGGGGAGAGAGAGAGGAGAGAGAGGGGAGAGTGGGGAGAGAGAGAGGGGAGAGTGGGGAGAAAGAGAGGGGGAGAGAGAGTGGGGAGAGAGAGTGGAGAGAGAGTGGGGAGAGAGAGTGGGGAGAGAGAAAGAAAGAGGAAGAGAGAAATAAGAAAGTTAAGGTTATTCACAATGCAATTGCAGCCTAACCAAATAGGAAAGAACAGCCAAACTCCCCCTTGATTATTTTGACAAATATTTAAACAACCAGTGTCGTCATTAGGAATATGGCAATGAAAGTGTTAATGTCATAACACTCAACACTGTAAGGAAGCAATAACAGGATAGGGGTAGGGATAAGGGCTGCTGCCACAGGAAACCCAATGGTTTTCTGAGAGAGATGTAGGAGAGGTAGTAGATAGGGCTTTTTCTAGCAATGTCTTCCTCCACCTCTCTCATATAATTGTTTCTACTATAGGCACAAGGCCAGCAATTACACAGTGCATTACTGGTACTATATTTTATCGACCCCATAAGGATGAAAGGCAAAGTTAACCTCGGCGGGATTTGAACTCAGACCGTAAAGAACCGTAACTCTATGCTGCAAAGCATGGCGTCCGACTCTCTACCGATACTGCCAATCCATAATGTTGCGATAGATGGGAATGAAAGAAGGAAAAAAGAAAAGAAGGGAGGAAGAAGGCAAGTAACCCTATTCTACTACAATCTCACAAAACCAACGAGTCTCTAGGTGGTCGTTTGATAGGCTAGAAATAGCAGCCAGAAACTTCAAAAAATGTCTCATGATGTCCTGACATGAGGGCAATTGCAGCCTACCCCCTCAAATCATATCCCACCATGCCCTTAAACAAGGGCAATAGCAGCCCACCCCCTCAAATCATGCCCGACCATACCCCGAAATGAGGGCATATTAGATAAAGTAGTCTTCCATATGCACTAAAAAGATGGAATTGTTTTGATTATAGGTCTGCTTGATCAAAGTTGGTCTGGGGCTAAACAATCACCTATTACCCTCGCCCCCGTCACCATAACTGTTATGCATATATATCTTTATATACTACTAAAACTCTGTGATTGTGTGCTTGTCTGTAATGTAATACAGCCAAAATGGCGCAGAATGGGAAAATACTTTGAAAGGAAGTTGCCCCTGAAATGGGAATACAAATGGAATAAAACAAGTTTCGCGTAAATCGGTGCACGGGTTCCCTAGATACGGGGTTTTACCGAGTACCTTCAATAAATAGATAGAAAGAGAGTGGTTTTGAGAGAGTAGCGAATATTTCCTGCTAAATAAGAAAGAGGTGTGTGTGTGTGTGTGTGTGTGTAGGTCACCCCCCCCCCCCCCCCATATATATATATATATATGCCTTCCAATTTCATTTTACATTATATACATGTCTGTGTATATTTTAATTATTAAACATTTAAAAAAAAAACATTTTAAGTGAACGTGACCCAATAGGTCATGTGTGGTCTAGTTATATTTTAGAAAGGACTTCTACAGCAGTGCTACTCAAAGTGGTGGTCCGCGGACCGGTGCCGGTATGCGAGCCATCAGCTACCGGTATGCGTGACTTAAGTGTCAGTATGGAGGATAAATTGTTGGAGCTGGCTACTGATGGAGGATTGAAGAGGAGTTTTGAAACTACAACATCACTTGGTTCATTTGGGATAGAAGTGAAAGCAGAAAGCTTAGTGAAATTGCTCTGAAAACTCTTCTCCCATTTCCTTTAACATACCTCTGCAAGACTGGCTTCTCAACCATGAGTGTTATTAAGATAAAGTACAGGAATAATATGGATATTCATTCTCCATTGCGCGTGACACTGTCTTCAATTGAACCACGACTGGATAAACTGACAAAGAAGAAGCAGACCCACCTTTCACACTAGTAAAGATTAAGGTTATATAATTCTTATTTTTGTGTGAATAAACTGCTCCTTATTTTTTTATTACTTTTTTTATATGTTTTGATATTGTATTATTTGTTTACAAAATAAATCTTTATATATATAAAGCGATGTGTGTGTGTCTGTGTACAACTTTGGATACCTAAGGCTTTTACAATTACCAACTGAATTTGACCAAATTTTCGGTGCACGTTGCACAGGTCGCTAAGATGGTTACATCACAAACATTTTTCAAATCGACCCACGTTGAGCAATAAACAATCGATAGCAAAATTGATGTAAGGGAGATAACCAACTTTATTGACAATCCTTATAAAAAAAGGGAGATAACCAACTTTATTGACAATCCTTATAAAGAGACTGCTTATTTTGACAGGTTGGGGACAAATAATGTTCTTTTACTTCCTAGCTGTATATTCTTAGCATAATTTCAAACCCCGAGCAACGCCGGATAAAACTGCTAGTAGAAGATAAAAAAATGGTCAACTTTTATTATATTCATTATATATATCGTTTCCGGTATAAATTAATATTACTACGAAATATTAGCGATTCGTGGCACATTGAAAAAAAAATGCCGGTCCGCCACATCAGATAGTTTGAGAAGCAGGACTAGAACTGTTTCACTCATAAGAAATCATCAGGAAATAAAGAAGCCTGTACTCTACTAAAGCATTGAGTACCTTTTTAACTGTGGTTACTCCCAGATACATCGGAGTGGAGGGGGCGACCACGTACGTACGTGCGTGCGTGTGTGAACCCGGGATAAACATATATATACATACATACATATATACACACTCACAGGGTGTTCCAAAAGAATGTATACATACTTCAACAGCATTCTAATAAATATATGTATACATTTTTGGGTACACCTACCTCCAAACACACCCTTTCCAAAGTTTCTCAGCTACCTTGACCTGGTTTCTACATTTTGAAACAATGGAAATGATTTGTATTTGACAGAAGTATATGTGTGTGTGTGTAAATGTGTATTGTATGTGTTTGAGTGCTGTATGTGTATGTGTGTGTTAGGGTTAAGGTTATGACTGTGTGGGAGATGAGCCATACTTAGCATTTTTACATTCTGTTAATGCTTTGATGTTTTATTCACATCCTGTGTATGTCTGTGTAAAAATCTGTGTGTGTGTGTGTGTGTGTATGTATGTGTGTGTGTGTATGTGCATGTTTTTGTGTGCATGATGACCTATGTTTGTGTCTGTATGTTTGTGTGTGTGTGTATGCGTGTATGTTTGGGTGTGTGCATGTTTGTGCATGCATGCATGTCTAAGTGCATGCACACGTTTGCGTGCATGCGCATGTTTGCGTGCATATACTCATTTGTGTGCATGCACATGTTTGTGTGTATGCAGGTTTTCATGTATATTTATGTTTGTGCATGTTTGTATGTATATGCTGACTAACAAGTTAACAGAGCTTTAATCAGAGTTCACCAAAACCCAACAGAAACTTCAACTGAAGAAGCAAATTAAGAAAATAAACAACTAAATCATAACAGGTTCAACTTTTGAAGTCAATAACATGTGTACCAGTAATTACACTGATACCAATAAATTCATGGTCTTCTAACAATATAAGAAATCATTATTACTGATAAAATAAAGTACCAGTAATGCACGAGGATGATTCCTGGCCTTGTGCCAAAAAGTAGAAACAGTTATTACAAAACAATTTTAATTAGGTTTTTTTTATTTATTTTCTTTGTAAGGTGTGGTTTTCTGTATAAATTTTCAGATTTTTCGCTCAGTAATGACCTCTTAACCTCCATATAGTATATCTAGGCCAAATAATTTTGGCAGAGTCCATTATTCTCTTAACTCATACCTACAACTCTACATGAACTCACCTATGGTTACCAGCTAAATAACTTCACAGTTCTGCAGTTCCAATAAATAAACCAGAGGTTGGCAACCCCTGGCCCACATCCGACCTGCCAAAGGTTTCTATCTTAGGCTAAGTGATCCCTGAAAAAGTACTCCGAATTATTTTGAATTAGAATACCGACTAGAGAACATCTAGCCACATAACTTAGCTGAGCGTAATTTTTTGCGTCACATTAACAAACAATCAAAATCAACAAGAGAGTATCTCATTAAACAATTGACCATTCCTGCTTCTATTTTATTTGTCGTAAGGAATGTTTAAAATAATATCACATAAAATTCATTGTTCTTCTTTAAATCCTGTGGGATTAAGGTAACCTTCTGGACATAGCAGTCTGAGGTCAAGGAAATTTATTATATTTTGATATCATGGCCTGCCAACGAGACTGCATAGCAATGTGGCCCACCAACGAGACACTGCATAGCTAAGTGGCCCACCAATGAGACACTGCATAACAATGTGGCCCACCAATGAGACACTGTATAGCTAAGTGGCCCACCAACGAGACACTGCATAGCAATGTGACCCACCAATGAGACACTGCATAGCAATGTGGCCCACCAATGAGACACTGCATAACAATGTGACCCACCAATGAGACACTGCATAGCAATGTGGCCCACCAATGAGACACTGCATAGCTATGTGGCCCACCAATGAGACACTGCATAGCTATGTGGCCCACCAATGAGACACTGCATAACAATGTGGCCCACCAATGAGACACTGCATAGCAATGTGGCCCACCAATGAGACACTGCATAGCAATGTGGCCTGCCAATGAGACACTGCATAACAATGTGACCCACCAATGAGACACTGCATAGCAATGTGGCCCACCAATGAGACACTGCATAGCAATGTGGCCCACCAATGAGACACTGCATAGCTATGTGGCCCACCAATGAGACACTGCATAGCTATGTGGCCCACCAATGAGACACTGCATAACAATGTGGCCCACCAATGAGACACTGCATAGCAATGTGGCCTGCCAATGAGACACTGCATAACAATGTGACCCACCAATGAGACACTGCATAGCAATGTGGCCCACCAATGAGACACTGCATAGCTATGTGGCCCACCAATGAGACACTGCATAGCTATGTGGCCCACCAATGAGACACTGCATAACAATGTGGCCCACCAATGAGACACTGCATAGCAATGTGGCCCACCAATGAGACACTGCATAGCAATGTGGCCTGCCAATGAGACACTGCATAACAATGTGACCCGCCAATGAGACACTGCATAACAATGTGACCCACCAATGAGACACTGCATAGCAATGTGGCCCACCAATGAGACACTGCATAGCAATGTGGCCCACCAATGAGACACTGCATAGCTATGTGGCCCACCAATGAGACACTGCATAGCTATGTGGCCCACCAATGAGACACTGCATAACAATGTGGCCCACCAATGAGACACTGCATAGCAATGTGGCCCACCAATGAGACACTGCATAGCAATGTGGCCTGCCAATGAGACACTGCATAGCTATGTGGCCCACCAATGAGACAATGCATAGCTATGTGGCCCACCAATGAGACACTGCATAGCAGTGTGGCCTGCCAATGAGACACTGCATAACAATGTGGCCCGCACACCCCAAAAGGTTGCCAACCCCTGAAATAAACCATCCATCCCTCAGTGATAGTAAATGGATGTAAAGATATAAAGAAACATGATTGTAGCTATTTTTGTTGTTGTTATTTAGCCCCAGGCCAGCCCTTATTAAGTATGCATTTGATCAAAGACATTCCAACCATAACCATCCCAAATTTTTATTGGGTGTAGGGAACTAAGGATAACATTATCCTCGAGTATGTCTTTTTCTGAGATTGTACAGTGTGTTCTGAGTGAGATTTCAATACTATTTCTAGCAAGTCAAGGAATCAAATACAGTTTGGTTGCAGCTATTTTTTGGTTATCTCATTTTTTTGGTTATCTCGGAGATAGTAGGATGTATTGCAAGACTGATATACTTCAAATATCCTGTTAAAGGGAGCAGTTATTGGCAGTGGAATTAAGAGTTGTAATAAGGGTTAACCTTTTTAGCATTTAAAGTTATTTAAACAGAATTTTGGCTGTACCCGGCCAAAATTCTTTCCCCTTTTTAAAACTAACAGCAGCTCACAACGGCGTTAACATATCCTTCTTAAGATAAATCACATCATCAAAATCTCAGACTCGAAATTATCTGAGAATTATGTAATATAAAGACCCATGCTAGCGTGGAAAATGGACGTTAAATGATGATGATGATGAAAGCCTTTACCATGAAAATACAATCATAAATATGCTAAAGAGTTCATAAGAGATAAATATAAGTAATAAATTATATTAATTCTTATAGGCATAAAGTCTCAAATTTTGGAGAAGAGTATAGAGTCCACTGAGATTAACCTCCTTTCCTTATTGGTACTTTATTTTATCGACCTAGAAAGGATGACAGACAAAGTTGACCTCTACAAGATTTTAAATCAGAATTCATTTTGTCTGATGCTCTACCGATTCTGTCAATCAAATCTAAACTATAATAAAGTAAGAAGCGTGGGACTGCGTACAGTTTATAATTTTTTATCCCCTTAGTAAAATAAGTTGGATTACTTTGAATAAATAATGAACGAATATTACATAATTTATCTAATAAATTTTGTGGCTGTTCATTAAATATATTTTATTACTTATTTAAAGATTCACTTCTTTAAAATTTTCAAATGTCAACACTTCCGGTTAGCGATCGCTTAAATAAAAGTTCATATATTTCTGTCACTAATTTTCTAATGCAATTTATATATAATGTTTTTTTAATGTATCATGGATTACATTACTGATTACATAAGACAGTGTAACACGGTCTTCGTTCAATTTCTGTGTATATTGTCAATTACAATTTTATTTGATCATATCTACATGCATATATACTTGCGTATAATATACACACTACACATGCTAGCAGATATATAATATCGTCTTTTTTTTTAATGTATCATGGATTACGTTACTGATTACAGAAGACAGTGTAACACAGTCTTCGTTCAATGATATCAATATACAATAATATCAATATACACACTACACATGCTAGCAGAAAACCACCTGAAGGGTGGTTTTTCTGCTAGTTATATTAATAATGATTTCTTAATAATATATCAATAATAAAATAGCATAGTCAGAACCAGATTAACCCTTTAGCATTTAAACCAACCAATTCCAGCCAGAATTGTCTCATCTCTTTCTGTTCAAACCGGCTGTAACCAGCCTCTCATACTTATGTTAAGGTATTGTTCTCAAAATAAATAATATCAAAATCTCATAGATTTGATATTATCTGAGATAATCATGTGGAGTAAAGCCTTTAACATGAAAATATAATAGTAAATATAGAGTAATGTAAATGCTAAAAGGTTAAGTCCTTTTGAAGCCCTAATTACTTAAAAGATTATGGTGTCTCCCATATATAAAAGGTGCATTGTTTTGTCATTAAGGTGTTGGATTTATGATCATAATGTCATCGGGTTGATTCCTGGACTGGGTGGTTCATTGTGTTCTTGAAGAAAACACTTCATTTCATGTTACTCCAGTATACTCAGCTGAAAGTGAGTACCAGAGAAGTTGGGGGTTTAACTCTATGATGGACTGATGATTATGGTGTCTCCCTTCCCAAGGGGGGGGGGGGGCACCATAATCTTTTAAGTGCTTAAAAATTATCTAATATCATCCTGCTAATAAATATACTTCTCCCTATAAATTAATTGCAAGTGATTGTACCATCATTATTATCATTTTAAGGGTGGTGAGTTATCAGTATCGGTAGAGGGTCGGACGCCATGCTTTGCAGCATAGAGTTACGGCCCTTTACGGTTTGAGTTCAAATTCCGCCGAGGTTAACTTTGCCTTTCATCCTTATGGGGTTGATAAAATAAACCACCAGTAATGCACTGGGATAATTGCTGGCCTTGTGCCAAAAGTAGAAACAATTATCACTTTACATATTTTTCCATGCATGCATATAAACTTATTTCACTAACTTCCTTTGGTGAATCTGGATAATTAAGCTAAATTATCTTCTTATTTATGCTTTTTACTTATTATTATCAATTCTGTGTCATTAATTTATTAATAACTGCACTAAAGTAACATAATAATCACCTATACTCCTATATGAGCGAGACACAGTCACCCGACCCAACTTGCCTCTAAATGGGACAAACACGTCTAACCATGGTAGATAGACATTAATCGATGATGATGATGACTCCTCTCTATTAGTTTGTGGCCAGTAAATATATAAATCAATATATTAGCTATGCCCCTTAACCCTTTAGTTAGCAATCCGGCCAAAAATCGTTCTGGGTTTATAAAAAAAAGCCACCCATTTTAAAGGTTTCAAATTTATATTAAAATCTTCCAACATAATTTTATATAAGAACTTTACATTAACCCTTTAACATTTAAGCCGCCTGTATCTGGCCAGAATTCTCTCACCTCTTTCTGTTCAAACTGACTGTAACTGGCCACTCATACTGACGTTAAGGTATTGTTCTCAAAATAAATAACATCAAAATCTCATAGATTTGATATTATGTGAAATAATTATGTAAGACAAAGCCTTTACCACAAAAAATGCAATAGCATGTAAAAGTTACTATCTTAGTAATGAAATAATTAATGATTTTAATAAATCAAAATTCTTCATTAATTAATTGAAATAGAGTGTATTTCATTAAAAATGCAGACACGAAAGAGTTAAGTGTGTAAACGGTATAGTTAATCTACCTACATTTCAACTAAAACTTGGGCTAAAACAACAACATAGGGATAATCAGATGTGATAGGGTGTTGGTGTTTAGCCCCAGGTCAATAGAAGTATAATGATTTCTAGTATAAGCACAAGGCCAGTAATTTGGGGGTGGGGAAAGTCGATTAACTCGACCCCTGTACGTTACTGGTGCTTTATTTTATCGACAGAAGTATAATAAAAGGTGTTTCAACAAAGACCATCTCACCTTTTATTCAGACATAATGTATCTAATAACACAATAACAAACATTGTAAGTCCATTATCTTTGCTAAATCAGTTGTTAGCTTTGTTGGCTCCATGATAAGCCTTTCCATTTTAGCTTACCAAAGTTTCCATTTCCTTCTACAGCATCTTTAGTCATGTCTTTTGTAATCTTCTCCTTCCTTTATTTCTTCCATTTCTCCTCTCACCCAGTTACTTCCATCCTTCTTCAACACATGACCCAGCCATCTCATTCCATTTCTTATCACAACATTCATCACTGGTGTATTTAGGATTACATTATTCAGTGTCTCCTTTCATTTTTACAGATGGAAGGGTGTGATTTAGTTGCTATTTCTAATTTATTGGGTGATTATGTAGTGGCTTCTTCGTTGACTTGTGGGAGGTTAAAAAAAAGGAATTTTCAAAAAGAATTTTATATGTTTATATGTTTATTTTCTTTTTTCTAAGTACGGTTTATCATTGGAGGTAGAGAAAAGAAATTAGATAAACATTTTGGTTTACCATTAATTGTTGTTGCTTAGCCCAATGTCATCCTTGATCAAGCAGACCTTCCAATTTATAAAGTTTGCAAATATATGTCATCATCACTGTTTAATGTCCATTTTTCTACGCTGGCATGGGTTAGACGAGTTATCCTGTTTTGAGCAATGCCAGGTCAGGTGAGCATGTCTTGCTCAAACAGAACTGATCTTGGCTCAGTTTCTACAGCTGGATGCCCTTCCTCGTGCCAACGTCATTTACAGTGAGTACTGGGTGCTTTTTGTCATGTCACCAACATGACCACTTTACAGTGTAGGCTAGGCCCTTTTTACTGCGTCACCAACACGACCACTTTAAAGTGTGGGCTAGGCGCTTTTTGCTGTGTCCCCAACAGGACCACTTTACTGTGTGGGTTGGGCACATGTGTTGTCATCATGACTACTTTACAGTGTAGGCTGGAGTCTTTACTAGATGTATACTTCAGCTAGTCCTCATGGGAGATGTACGGGAGAGGGTGGGGTGGTGTGCTGCAAACTATATATATATGTGCTTCAGCTTCAGCATGTGCCCGTGGGAAGTCGGGTCTTCTGTATTACTGTGTAACGCCAGAGATCTTGGTGCTATATATATATATATATATGTAATAAACAACACAATATAATTATTCCATTACCTAAGGTTTCACAAAGACGATTTTAAGAGAAGCGTCTGAATTTCTTCATCAGAAGCTTGGAATAATTATATTGTGTTATTTATTATATAATTAAAATGCTCTGTACTATACATAGAGCACTCTTCTTTCCTTTACCTTTTCCATGGAAATACTTAAATATATATATATATATAGATGAAAAAAAAAATTATTTTAATGACAAATAAAATGGTGCTTCATTTTCTTTGAATCCCAAAACATGTTTATTTTGCTTATTGGTTGATCCAGTCCTGATTAATATGTTACATTGGTACACTGACTTATTGGTTGATCCAGTCCTGATTAATATGTTACATTGGTACACTGACTTATTGGTTGATCCAGTCCTGATTAATATGTTACATTGGTACACTCACTGGTTACAAGCTAGTAGAGAGGAGTATATGGGATTATATTATATAACAATATTTTTGTGTATTAGATTTTGTGAGGTTCCCACCAATAATTGTATGATGCCTGTATACGAACAGCAATGCTACATGGCAGTGAGACATGGGCATTGCGTACAGAGGACCTGTGCAGACTGGAAAGGAATGAAGCATGCATACTCCGTTATATACGTGAATGGCAAAGCATAAATGAACTAAGTGAGAATTACTTAGGAATAAGAGGGATCAGATGATGTTTACTTGAGAGAAGACTACATTGGTATAGTCACGTGATGCGCATGAAAGACGACAGCTGTATAAAAAAGTGCAGGGCGATCAAAATTGATGGAAGTTACGGAGTAGGTAGATCCAGAAAAACCTGGGACAATTTGATAAATTCCAACCTTACACACTTACACTTCTCTAAGAATGTCACTGGACCAAAATCTTTGGCGCCATGCAGTAATACAGAAGAAACGCCTTGCCTATGTACAAAGCGAAACCTACAGTCAGTAGGCACCTCTTAACCAAGTATACATCCCAATCCACTACCCCTACTCTATCCTTCCACTCCCACCAACACCACCTCTCTCTGTAAAGTTGGTACCATAACATTCAGTCCAAATAAATGAGATAATGAGATCGAGATCGAGATTGTGTAGGTGTCACAACAAAAAAACACACAGTCCACGCAGTAATGTGGCCGTGTAGGTAACATGGAAAA
Source organism: Eledone cirrhosa (assembly GCA_964016885.1). Classification (NCBI taxonomy): domain Eukaryota; kingdom Metazoa; phylum Mollusca; class Cephalopoda; order Octopoda; family Eledonidae; genus Eledone; species Eledone cirrhosa. The sequence continues at coordinate 318,774,413 of OZ024742.1, forward strand.
AATTCCTAGTCCACACTGTAAATGGGGTTGGTATTAGGAAGGGCATCCAGCCATAGAAAACCTGCCAGATAGTCCTATATGAGCGAGACACGGTTACCCGACCAACCTTGCTAGATGATGATGATGATTATATGTGTTTATATCTGTGTTTATATTTTCATTGTTAGAATTACAAACAATTTGAAATGTTATTTATACAACCGTGAACTTCACAAAATAAAACTTGCTCTCTCTCTCTCTATATATATATATCAAAAGAAGTCTTTTTTTTCTGATGCATATTTTCTGTATATACTATACATGCCTTTGAAATATATATTTTATTATTTTGTGATGCTGGATTTTACATGACAACGTATATTTTGTAATAAAACATACCTGTTTTATTATTCACAGTAAACAAGCCGACTCTAAATTGTTACTTGACCTGGTAAAAATAGCTGTCAAATTTCACCCAAATCACTCCATCATCTTAAATAGAGAATGCATGTGGCAGATTTTAACAGACTTTAGCTAACTTTTAACCATGACATCTTAAATATAGAGATAATATAATGTTACATACTCAAAAAAAGGCTGGATGGTCACAGTTGGAATGGGTTTGATCTGGGTCTGAAAAATTACCAATTTTCCACACACATCCAACGCTTAATTCAACCCCTGCTTATTCCAACTTCCTCACTTAATTGACCGCCGCCCTCTATTATTTTGGACCCTAGTGTATGACTTCTGTTTTTATAAAAAAACCACCTGTTATTTATTCTTTTAATATTCTAATAATATTCTTTTAATATTCTAATCGTTTTAGTTATTGGACAGCAGCCACGCTGGCGCACAGCCTTGCAGGGTATTAATTGATTACATCAACACCAGTACTTTATATATTTTTCAAATCTGGTACCTATTTTATTGATCTCTCCTTGCTGAACCACTAGATTAAGGGACATAAACAAACACTCATACAGGTTTGTCAACAAAGTGCCGCATAGTGAGAATGAACCTGAAACCATACGGTTGTAAAGCGAACTCCTTTCGTTACTGTATATCTAATAAAATAAGATATAATAATAATTGATTCTACTTTGGGCTCACGGCCAGCAATTACCCTAGTGCATTACTGGTGCCTTATTTGTAATGCACTGGAGTAATTGCTGGCCTTGTGCCAAAAGTAGACACAATTATTATTATTATATTATTATATTTAGGCGGTGGATTGGCAGTATCGGTAGAGGGTCGGATGCCATGCTTTGAAGCATAGAGTTACCTCCCTGTATGATCTGAGTTCAAATCCCGCCGAGGTTAACTTTGCCTTTCATCCTTCCGGCGTCGATAAAATAAAGTACCAGTAATGCACTGGGTAATTGCTGGTCTTGTGCTTAAAGTAGAAACAATTATTATATTTTATTACATATACAGTAACAATGAAAATTACTGTGTACAGTGCTCAGGTGCACTACAAATCATCAAAGGTGCATGTATAGTTGAAGAATAAGGTATAAATGTCAGGAAAGTGAACAGTGTATGAGTCAAGATATACACACAGATACATGCATGCGTGTGTATTGAGTGGGAATATCAGGTGTAGTGTTGGCAAATTTTGGGAAGTATGGAAGTTTTTAAGGATGCAGTGTCTCGACAGCTAACAACTGATGCAGATAGTTTGTTCCATACTTCTTATGTAGAATCTGGGAACGATTTACTAGAATTAAAATCACAATTGGATGGTATTTATAACATAATTAAAATTATATTGGAAAGTTATAATTTAAGTATGA
>OZ024742.1:318806586-318836586 GCA_964016885.1 Eledone cirrhosa
CAGAACTGGATATTTCAAAAAACGTTGCAACCGGAGGAAGACAGGAAGACGATACTTTGGTTCGTGGTAACGTTCGCTGGCAAAGAACGGGAAAAAACGAATAATACGTCATTAATAGGAGCGGTGAAAAACAATTACGCGCAAAGACAGAACCACGTTTATGGTATAAAAGAGGTCGTAGACTAATGTTCTCTTAGGTGGTGCATAGAGACGTTCTCTGGCAATGAACGAAAAAACGAAGATAATAAGTCGTATGTGGAGCGTGGAGAACAATAGCACGCAAAGACAAAACCACGTAAATGGTATAGCAGAAGTCGTAGACTAAAATTCTAACTAGGAGACCAAATGAATCTCCGCTACAGAGTTAAGAACAAAGTAAATAAATACAATACAGAAGTAATAAATAAATACATACACGCAAACAAAAACGTACATACACAAGCATACGCAAAACCTTACCATAGGTATACAAAACCACGCACATATAAATATGTGTGTGTGTATGCGTGTATACAAATAAATAAATAATTATATAAACGTATATAAATAAATAAATAAATACGTATATAACAAGCGCACACACATACCTACATATAAATACACGAATGTTCGGAGGCGTAAGTCAACTAAAACAAGAAGTACACATATACACACACCCACCATACGTACGAACCTACATAATCACACAGACGCAAAAACTCCCGTATACACATAGCCAAACCCTATGTACCAGATTATATAAAATTATACGCCATAGCAATCAAATATACGTACGAGAAGGTATACGTACCTTCACAAAACATACGGGTAGTATATACTTACCTATGCAAATAAGTAAAGGAATAAACAAAACATATACTTAGCCCCCACATCAAGACGTAAAATATCCACGTATAGATCGTACTATCCGTTAGGGTATAACGTGGGGCTGTAATACAGGAAAGTTTTGTGCAATTTATGTTTACAAGCCGAAATTGCCTCAGATATTTTGTTTAAGATATGATCTGCAGCGTAGAGTATTTCCAGGGCCTCAGCGGCGCAGAGGTCACATGGTCTTTTATTTCCGTTATACGATCTAGCTCTAGCTATGATCTCCCAGTGTAACTTATATTGGGTGTGGTTGTCTTTTAGACTCCAGATATAAGCTGAAAGTGACGTCATATTCCTTCTTAGAGGGTAACGAAAAGAATGGGTATGCATGTAAAGATGCTGCTTGAAACTATTGGCGGTTAACCCTATGTAGGCCCTACGGGACGTGGGTGTTACAACCTTACATTTGTAGACAATGCTACTAGAGAGGCATTTCCCGGATAGGGGGCAATCAGCCCGATTCCTACAATTACAGTTAGTACTAACTACAGGGTTGCACGTGTTCCTACGGCTAGGTAGTTTAGCTAAATTTGAAGCTGTGATGTTATGTGCAAGGTTAGGAGTCGTAGAGTAAGAAATTTTAATAGTATTTCTATTAAAAATTTTACTATATTTATGTGTAGGGGGAAAATGCTTCGTAATAAGGGAAAGAAAGATCTTAGCTAATGGTGTGGCCACCTCCATATTATATGGTGGGTTACACCAACAAATGCGACGGGATCTATTTCTTCTAGGTCTATTTTCGTACTCTGTATATGCTACCTTATCGACAAATCCACTTCGAACAAGAGCTTCATTGTAATAAGTGGAATGGTCGTTGAAAATACGCTCGTTGGTGGAAAAACGGGAAAGCCTCAACGAAACGTTTCTTACCAGGTTCTTGGTTATGCTGGCAGGATGGTTGGAATGCTTACTTATGTAATTAAGCATATCATTCGGCTTTCTATACGGGTAATACAACCCATTCAATAAATTGAGGGTAACGTCGAGGTAATTAACGACCGAGAGATTGGCCTCAACCTGTATAGAGAGGTTGAAGCCTTTAAAGAAGGCTGTGAGTTCTTTTCTGAACCTGTCGCAAGCACGAGGTCCGCACTTAGTCATGGTCAAAAGACCATCGTCACGGTACAAACCACCGCCCGCGTTGGGAATTCGTCCTTGATAGAGAAAAGAAGGAAAAGGCCAATAAGATCAGTAACCTCCGCAGAGTCACTGGCGCCCATACTCACGTCGTATGGGGTACTATTGGATATTTTAATCCAAATAGAGTCGTCGAAATTAATCACCGACTTTCGAGCATTGAGGATGACATCAACTTCGAAATCCTTAACCACTGTGAGTGTTTTAGCGAAATTGATAGCTCTAAGGAGAAGTGGTAAAGTGATGGAGGAGTAGTAATTGTTGATGTCGAATTGGATAAAACGGCAATGTTCCTTGTTACATATGCCGTTGAACCAATCAATCACCGCGAAAGAATTGTTCCACAGTGCAAGAGGGGCCAAACTTCTAATTTCAGGTATAATTCTATCAAGAATCGTTTTACTAAGTCTACCTAAATCGGACTTCGTAGGGTTAATAAGCCGAATAGGGGGGTTGTTAGGAAAATTGGATTTGTGATCCTTCAGGGTAAAGTGGGGAGAAATAGGGTCCAGAGGTTCGGTCCGGTCCAGGATGTTGAGATCAGATGTGATTTTAAACCCAGCATCGTTGATTTCATTGATGACGCACCGATTAGTTTTACGGTAATCCTTAGTTACAGCATTATGTAGTAGTTGATGGTAAGTACTGCGCTCCACTTGATATAGGTTGCCAGTTTTGTCGGAATGGACGTGCACGGCGTTAGAATCCTTAATAGAACGAATTCTATTCTTCAGGACTTGCTGGAAGGAATTGCTCCTATTCCGAAATTTGATACTCCGAATGAGTTCCAAGACATCATTTTCGAAGGGTAGCAATGCTGGGTTCCACGGGGGGTTATTATAGGTTTTAAATCCAAATTTATCCTGTTTGTTGTCTGCTTTTCGCGGATTATCGAAATAAAAGGCACGCCAACGCAACCTTTTAATGAACGCGTCTGTTTTCTGTATCAGGAGTTTTAGGTATGTTTTCCTGCTTGGTACGGGTATGTTCTTTGTAGAAATATTCAGATGTTGTTTCTGCATGATGAATATAAGTCAGTAGAGTGCTCTATATACATATATGCACATATATACACATATAAACACACATATATATATATACACATGTATGTACACATACATACACATATATATATACCTATATATTATATATATCCTGTATATTTATATAGACACACATATACATACATACATATATATATATGATATATATATTTGTACACTCACATATGTGCGTGTGCATATGTTTATATATATGATATACTAGTATGTATGTATCAACGTATGTATGCATGTATGCATGCATGTATGTGTAAGTGTTTGTATGCATATGCATACATCTTTGCGTGTAAACAGTGCTCATACAAAATATGACGTCATTATATTCAACCACAAACATTCCCGGCAGCTTCGTTTCAGCCATAAATAGGAATTTTGCAGCCAGAATAAAAAGCAGAGTTTTTTTTATCTATTCTCATACGTGGGTGTCATTAATAGGGCCGTCCTTCCTATAACGATGCGCTAGCTAAAAACTGTAAGTCCAGAGTAACTCCAAGAAAAGATAACATGGTTTCAAATTTAAATTATATCAGACCTGTCAACTCTCACTGTCCTACGGGGAGATCTCCCACCCACTTTGGGGTGGGTGAGAGATGTCTTCTCTTGTGAAAATGGGTATAGCTTTCATTATGTAAAATATCCCAATTTTGCCTCATTTCTCCCAGTTGTGAGGCATTTCTTTTCATGGTATTCCATGTTTGGGTTTTTAGAGGTTATCAGGTCTGTTATATGGTAGTTTTAACTTTATAATTTAAATATCATGAACTTAGCCAGGAACTGTGTAGCTCAAAATAGGACAACACTTCCCACCAACACACAAATACAATAATCCTTTCGACTTTCATAACGCTAATGTCAGTTTGACCTGTCAGGACAACCTTGCTTCCAATATTACAGACTACAACGGAAAGTACATTCGTACAAAGTAATTACTGCAACAGCCAACTTGTAACTATCGGAATCACTCTATCCACCTACTCATGGATCCTAACTTTCCAAAGTAATGATATATTTAATATTTACATCCCTAGATGGTATCGACAGATATATCACGAGATTTACTACAGATATTTCTTGCATTATTGAGTGTATTGAGACTACCTCAAATAATTGGACGTGAGTTGCCGTAATGCAATTACAACTCGATGAATCACATTATAAGTATGTCGGGCGGTGGATTAGCAGTATCGGTAGGGTGCCGGACACCATGCTTTGTGGCATAGAGTTACGGCTCTTTACGTTCTGAGTTCAAATTCCACAGAAGTTAGCTTTGCCTTTCATCCTTTTGGGGTCGACAAGATAAAACACCAGTAATGCACTGGGATTAATCCAATCGATTTTCCCTCCCACCAAAAATTGCTGGCCTTGTGCCTATAGTAGAAACAAGTGTTTGTATGTATGTATCCATACATAGCTTTTACTTAGCTTTTATGAACCAACTGAATGTCGGTCAAACGAATACTTCGGTCGATATATTCATGTTGAGGCATTACTAAACTCAAATTACAAGATATGATTTCAAAATTAATCCAAGAATCATTGGAGTTTGAAATCCTTACCAAGCAGATGATAGAAAGGCGTGTTAAATGTGGAAAATCGTCGAGAATGAAATCAAATCTAACCTTCTATGAAAATAAACTTCTTCAAGTTTTTATTATTATTATTATTTATTTATTTATTTATTTATTTATTTATTTTGCTAAAATGAATATCCAGTTCTCCTGCATATGAACGGTCTCATGCATCCCATTGCACACATACAGTCACAGAAATACGTGTTGTTTTAGCCTAAAACCAACCCTAAGCAAGCAAACCAAAGATAATTTGTTGTTGCTCGACAAGCTGAAGATCGCAAGTTGTTTAAGTATCGGCCTCTTCAGTAGGTTTGTCGTTGAAGCTAGAGCGGTGGCGACTCCTGGTGGCATTTTGTGTCCCTCCCTTTTCGCTGCTATCAAGGCGAAGTTGGCCTCCCGCAGAATTGCGCTGCGAGTTGGAATTCCTCTTTTTACGTGTTCTCCTCACTATCCTCCGAGGTAACACTTTCTCTATTCTGTCTTCTGTGACCTCGTGGTCCCAAATGTTCTACGCCAGAGGTTCTGCGCGTTAGAGAGACAGAACGGACGAACGGGGGAGGTGGAGGTGTTGAGAACTTTTCGTCGACTACTTCGTAATGTTACCGTAGACCATTACATCACATACTTGCATACACTCTTAGACTACACACTTGACTAGCATTCAATTTATATATTAAATAATTTCATTATTATTATTATTGCCATTGCGCACTTTTACTCCACCTTATTGTAAACCCCCACTGTCCCTGTCTTTGTATTGTCCCCCTACATGTCGGCCCTTGTGGCCAATAAATAAAATCATTATTATCATTATAATTAGGGCGGTGGATTGGCAGTATCAGTAGGTAGAGGGTCGGACGCCATGCTTTGACGCATAGAGTTACGGCCCTTGCCATTCTGAGTTCAAATCCCGCCGAGGCTAACTTTGCCTTTCATCCTTACAGGGTCGATAAAATAAAGTACCAGTAATACACTGGGTAATTGCTGGCCTTGTGCCAAAAGTAGAAACAATTATTATCATTATAAGATTTGCGAAAGAAACAAAGCAAACAGACTTATCATCAAAGCAGTGGTATAGCTAGAGTTTGTTCCGCTCGTTGGCAGTAATACAAATAATTCAAATAATGGAATACATTTTATTATGTTGGCTAGAAGAGAACTATAACGTTAGATTTTCTCTCCTTCCTCGTGACAAAATTTATTCCACTATTTAAATTCTTTGGTCACTGTTTGGCTACGTAAATCATCATTAGTTTCCTCGGATTCCATATAAAGTACACAGATATATAGAAAGACAGACATATTTATTGATGAATGGCTATATAAATAGATGTTTAAAAAATATGTAGATAAATGGACAATCTGATATATTGATTAATAGATATATATAGAGAGAGATAACAAAACAATAATTAGATTTTGTGACGACAGCGACGATGAACATTCCATTAGTACAATCAATGAAGTTATCTACTAATTGTATTGTAGTGTAATTGGTGGAGTATTCCACAGACATTTGTACTTAAAACATAATTTCCATGTAGAATCAACATGACATTACGTAGCATGACAGGCCTGGCTGTTTCAATTACAAGTGTAGTCAGAGCTGGCGCCAGGGTATTTAACGCCCTATGCTAGCTCTACAATGTGTGCCTGGGTATTTAACGCCCTATGCTAGCTCTACAACGTGTGCCTGTGTATTTAACACCCTATGCTAGCCTTGCAATGTGTGTCTGGGTATTTAACGCCCTAGGCTTGCTCTACAATGTGTGCCTTGGTATTTAGCGCCCTAGGCAGGCTCTACAATGTGTCTGAATATTTGACGCCTTAGGCTAGCATTACAATATGTGTCTGAACGAAATAGGCAAGCTCTACAATATGTACCTGGGAATATAATTACTAAGCTAGCATTACAATGTGTGTCTGGATATTTAACGCCCTCGGCTATCTCTACGATGTGTACCCGATTCTCACAAAAAATAATTTCAGCTTTTAAGTTGACGAACCTACTTTGTGACACTTTTTGCACTGACCACATTAAGAAAATTACTGATCCTCCAATTTCTACTACACAGTCCATACTCACCTACGGTACGACAGGTCATAATACCACACGGCCCTCTCCACAGCTTTCGATATTTCTATATAGCTGCTACATGGCAAAGATGTTTAGCGATTTATCTATTGATCGCACGAAACTATTATATATTGAATTTAATTAGAGAGAATTTCATAAAACTGTAATCCTTTAAGGTTCGGTGATGCGCTTCTTTGAGGTCTGCGCCCTATAGGTGGTTGCTTAGTTGACCTTAGTGGTAGACTCTGGGTAAAGTCAATCCGACAGGCTTCCATACATTTTTCGTCTGCCCGGTTTCAATCATAAGACATGAATATGCCAAAGGCTATGGTGGGAATTACTTGTTCAACATGCTGAACAGTAGGGTCAACTCGGGACCTCAAGAGTGTGAAACGAATTCCTTAATCATTCGGCCATATCTACGCCTATACAGAGAGGTATACAGATAGATAGAAAGGTAGATAGCTAATTCTAAAGTCTGTCTTAAGCCATTTAAAGCTCGTTAGGCCGGTGCTTATCCCGGTTTCATGATGTGAAGTGGCTGAGAGTATAAGACTTCCCCCTGGACAGGACGCCAGTCCATCGCAAGGTTAAAACCCCAGCTATTGCTAATACTCATTTTCAGCTGAGTATACTGGAGCAACGTGAAATGAAGTGTTTTGCTCAAGAACATAACACACAACCCAGCCCAGGAATCGAACCCACGACATTATGATCGTAAGTCCAACACCCTTACCACTAGGCTACGCGCCTTCACGAAGAAAAGAGCATATTAAATATGTATCTTTCTTTTAATGCATTGTGACTTGATTTATTTTCCACATGACATTCTGTTATATGTATATATTCATGCACCTATGTATGTTTTGCTCAAGAACACAACACGCAACCCAGCCCAGGAATCGAACCCATGACATTATGATCATAAGTCCAACACCCTTACCACTAGGCCATACGCCACCACACAACATAGCTAATTATTCATATGAAAATAATATATTTGATTTTAATGGGGATTACAGTCTTCTCCAATTAGAACCAATCCCTCCCACTAATTAACCATTATTCACAGTTTACTATAACAGAACTAGTAATAAATTACATCAATGATTTATATATGTATATATGTATATATATATATGTATGTATGTATGTATGTATGTATGTATGTATGTATGTATGTACGTATGTATCTGTGTATGTATGTGTGCAGGCGTGTGTGAATATATATATATGTATGTATGTATGAATGTATATATGCATGTGTGTGTGTATATAAGTATGTATGTATGTGTATATGTATGTATATATCTATGTATACATGCATGTGTGTTTATATGTATGTATGTAAATGCCAGGCTCTCAGAACTTAAGGAACTGTGTAAATAACTATACCCAACTATAAACATTTTTTTAAAAAACAAGGATTCGTGTCCCTGGTAGAGTCAAAAGCATCTGTGTCCCTGTGTGTGTGTGTGCGTATGAGTGTGTCTATATGTGAGCGCATTCGTATCTGTATGTGTTGTACGTTCACACACATACACGCACGTACACGCACGTTGTACGCACACATACACAGAGATACACATGCATGCACACATTCACACATACACGCGTGTACACACACGTTGTACGCACATATACAGATATACACGCATGCACACGTTGTACGCACACACACACACTTACACACATACACGCACGCACGCACACTGAGTGTACACATACACAGAGATACACACGCATACACACATACAGGCGTGTACACATACACACACACACACACACACACACACACACACACACACACACACACACACACACAGGCATAAACAAAAAAGTGCGCGTGTTCTTATGTTCTTAATCTTTAAAAAAATAATTGAAATATGGCATTTAATGTTATGTACATTCTCTCTCTCTCTCTCTCTCTTGCAAAGCAATGTGTAGTGACAGCGTTCACAACCACACTCCTCTTACTGCACAACACAGACACGCATGCATACATATATACAGATATACACGCGCACACACACACACACACATGCATACACACATATATAAGTACACATACATACACATACATGCATACAAACATATATATATACACACATACATACACACACATATTACACATATACATACATGCAGGGGTCTCGTTTGCCTTAAAAATGTGAGAGGAACAAACCAACATTTGTTGATTCTTAAAGGGGCATAAACTGCTTATGGTGTCTTTCCCAGACCCTATCACATAAGTAAATTTTACGCTAATTAAATTTTATATATTCAAATGAAGTTCAGATATAAAAGAATAAGCTTATAAAGAATTTATTATATCAAATAAACAAAAAATAAAATACAGACGTTTGAAAAAAAAAGGGGGGGGGGGGGCTTGTCCCCTGGTACGCCCCTAAAACAAGGCCCTTGCATACATGCATATATACACACACTCATAACATATGTATGTATAAATATGTATGAAAATAAGAGTTGTTACGGCTGTGATAAGTGTATCAGTTGCGGCGCTAAATTCCTGTCGAACCGAAACATCAACTGGGCTTCAATTCCCAATAGGAGAAATTTCAGTTGAGAAACACAGACACATAATTTGTTTTCTCTTATAAATCTAAGCCAGGGATTACCAAACCTTTTTGACTATAGCTCCCTACATGACACCTTTCGCTCCACATTGATCTTTAATAAAGGAACGATCGACTTTCGTCAGATCGGACCGAGGAAACAACGTTTCCATTCGTCTTTCCAATTGCTAATACTATCTATCGGTTGCAACTCCAGATATTAGGAGCAACGTGAAATAAAGTGTCTTGCTCAAGGACATAACGCATTGTTCGGTACGGGAATCGAACTCACAACCTCACGATTGCAAATCCAATTCTCTAACCACTCAGCCACACGCTTTCACAAATCTCTGGCAAACACAAAAAATATCCAATCCAATCCAGTCCATGGCTTTCTCGCTTCTGTTGGGGGAATCCCTCCTTGGTTGACCTCCACCATTTTGGTTTTGGTCATGTCTTCAGGGATGTAGTCGTACTGACTAGCTTTGCCAACGGCGAGTTGGTGAGGCTATTTAATTTAACCCAAAGTTAATATATAAATAAATAAATGATTAAATAATAGAATAAATAAATAAATCAGTAAACAATATAAAATATGTAGGAATTAAAAACTAATTATATATAAATTTGAGCGACTTCCGTCCGTCACACAATGTGTGTGTGTGTATGAGGTGGGTGTAAAAGGAAGGAAGGGGATGGTGAAAAAACTATAGCAAACAGTGGCTAGCGTTCCATTTCTACGCTGTGTATGAGTGTATGTGTATATGTGTCTTTGTGTAAATGTATGTGTGGGTGTTTGTGTGAATGTACGTGTATTTGTGTGAATGTATGTCTGTGAGTGTGTATTTTTGTAAGTGTGTCTGTGTTTGCGTGTTTATATACTAATACATATAAATGTATGCATATGCACAGACACACACACACACATATATATATATATATATATATACACATACGCGTCAGCGTGTGGAAAAAATTTCTAGTTATATATAAACCAGAAATCTGTATAAGCAAATTAAATTCTATTACATTATTTTATGTATTTTCATTTCTGTTGCAACTGTCCGGTTTGGGCTCCAAAATTCAATCGAAATCCTAAATAGTCCTGTAGCAGTAATTTGAACTCTTATGCTGATGTTAGCAAAGTAGGTCAGTGTTTCCTCATATACTGACCCCTGGGCAACACGATGTTCATTTTTTCTTTCTTTTGAATTATTGGCGCTAGTTAGTCTGGAGAAACTATCCAAATGAAGGTTATTCAAGATAACACATTCTGCTCTCGTCTCTCAAAGGAGACACCAAAAAAATAGTTGGTTTTCAGCAAGCAGAGATGTAGCGCCCAGCCACACACTCTGGCCCTCTCGACAAAGGGCCCATCTCAACAAAGGTCAGTCCACATATCACTGTAAATAATATCTTTATAAAATACATCACACCAACATAAGCCTTGTTTTCTCATATTGTCAACAATATCCTCGTAGCAGGTTATTAAATTGATAAATATATTTAAGTAGTGATTTGGTTTTTATACCATTACCTATTTGATCAGGGTAAATCACTTACCCAAGGAATTATCACATCATCATCATCATCATCATAGTGAACACTGTAGCTCACTTGCATACCCGCACACTGTATCAGGCATATCAATCTCCTTCGCATACACTCTACAAAAACATGACCACATCAAAAAGCAATCCACAGTTGAACAACGAACCACGATACCAACTAACGTCGTCAATTCTTCACTCGCTACAATCCAAATAACATTTATTGCTACAGTCCCATCAACCACATTGGAGTGTCATGCTCTAAGCTACGATTCTCGTGTATATTTATTTTATATTACACATGTCATTCAGTTTAAGCTATTATATATATAGTTAATAAATGAAACAAACAAAACACAGGAGGCAATTTTACCCAGTTATATTAGGTTCACGTTTGGTGAAAGTGGGGGAAGTTTCAGCGTTTCGGACAGAAGTCTTTCTTCAGGAAAATTCAGATAAGGAGAGAACAGATACGCGGATACATATAAGAGTAGTGAGAGACGGTTAGGGAAGGAAGTTTTTTAAATGGTCAAAGGGGGAGGTGGATGAATTGTCCGGTTGGGGGGGGGGGGTGAAGTGTTCACACCAGTGTATATATATATATATATATATATATAATATATTAATAAATGGAAACTATATTTATAAAACCATAATTATTTTATATATATTCCAATGCAGTTTTGGTGCGCTTTCATCAGATAAAATACAAGATTTGTTTTATAAATATTGACATAACCGTAGAAAAACAACCTTGACGGTTGAAAGTTCGCTGGATAGTCAATGTTGTTTTTCCACGGGTATGTCAATATTTATAAAACAAATCTTGTATTTTATCTGATGAAAGCGCACCAAGGCTGCCTTGGTTGCCCTTGAAATATATATAATAAAATAATTATGGTTTTATAAATATAGTTTCCATTTATATTGAATATTTACTCCAGTTATCAGTTGAGTGCTTTATATCAGTTATAAACTTTTAAGCATGTTGGAATCCCAACAAATTAAATATATCTTCTGCATATATATATATATACATATTTTTACATACTGCATACTTCGTTGCTCTAAAAGGTTTTTTTTTTTTCTCTTTCATAGAACCCTTTGTTAAACTCATGCACGAAGAAATATTCTCGCTCTATCTGCGAAATATTTATTCCTATTACTAATATTGTTGTACCCCTGTTTTTTTTTTTTTTGTTTTTTTTTTTGTTTTTTTTTTGTTTTAATTTGATTATTTATGTTTCATTCTGAAAGCAAGGCGAATGTTGGCTTGGTTTCGGTAGATTCCTACGGTTGTAAACATTGTGGCGCCCCACCAACTTTTGCTTACTAATCACTCTATCGACTGCTGATGAAGACGGTATATATAATTTATATATATATATATTCATTTCCACTAGAAACACAGAAAAAAAGTCTAAGTTTAAAGCCTGTCTTAAGCCAGAAGGCTCGTTAGGCCGGTTTCGTGGCGTGAAGTGACAGAGTACAAGACCTCCCCGTGGACAGGACGCCAGTCTATCGCAGGGTTAAACCTCCAGCTATTGCTGGTATTCATTTTCAGCTGAGTATATTGGAGCAACGTGAAATGAAGTGTTTTGCTCAAGAACACAACACGCAACTAAGCCCAGAAATCGAACCAACACCCTTACCACTAGGCCACGCGCCTCCACGAAGAAAAGATTACATTGAATATGTATGTTTATTTTAATGTATTGTGCCTTGATTTATTTTCCACATGTCATTCCGATTATTTGTATGTTTTCATGCACGTATGTATGCAGCATGCATGCAAGTATGTATGTGTGTGTAGAGAGGAGAGATAGATAAATAGATAGATGGACGAAGATAGATAGATAGAGAAATAGATAGATAGATATGTTTCTTTTATTTGCCACCAGGGCATCAAAAGTGGGACAAGTACAATGGGGGGAGTTTACAAAACAAGGCGTCCTCAATAAGGAGGAGGCAATAACAATATATAAAAATAAAATAAGATATAACAAAAAAGATAGATAGATAGATAGATAGATAGATAGTTTGGTAGGTAGATAGATATGCGGATAAATTGAATGATACATACATACATACATATATGCATGCACATACATAGATACATGCACATACATAGATACATGCATTGCATACATACATAGAGACAAAATACTACTACTAGTGAAATTAGAGAAAACCAAAAGATGAGGATTGAAAACACAAACACTCCCCATAATAATAGATAGATGATTTGGGAGTGATTTAAAAAGATGTAAAGATATAGAAAACCCAATACACTAGGTTTTAACACTTACTTATATGAAGCATACAAAAAAACAACACTACTCGACAATAGAAAACACTGCACTTAAAGCTGCGTTCGGTTGTACAATGAAAACACGCAGGGAAAACAAGATTACTGAACAGTAATTCTTTCTTTTTAGTATGGGCACAAGGGCAGTAATTTAGGGGAAGAACAAAATTGATTAAATCAACCCCAATACTTGACCGCTACTATATTTTATCGACCCCCTTCAGGAAAGATGAAAGGCAAGGTTGATCTCGGCGGGATTTGAACACAGAATGTAAAAGAGACAGAACAAATACCCGCAAAACATTTCATCCGACGCTCATACAATTCAGCCAATCTTCAAAATAATAAGGATTTGTACACGAGACACAAAGCCAGTAATTTAGGGGCGCGGTGAAAGCCGGTTATATCGGCTCAGTTTTTTACTGATACTTTATTTTATCGACCACGGAAGGATGAAAGGCAAAGCTGACCTCGGTGGGATTTGAACTCAGAATGTAAAGAGTCGGAACAAATGCTAAGCACTTGTCCAATGTTCTAACAACTTTGCCAATCCACTGCCTTAATCCAAAAAATAATGATTTTTAGGCTCATAGCCAGCAATTTGGGGGGTGAAAGTCGGTTAAATCGACCCGAGTACTTAACGGGTATTTTATTTTATCAACCCTAAAAAGGGGAAAGGTTGACCGCGGCAGGATTTGAACTCAGAACGTAAAGGGCCAAGATAGATAAAGCAAAGCATATCCAAGGCTCTAAAATTCTATCAACACAATATGATTTCTAATTTAGGCACAAGGTCAGGAATTTGTGTGAAAGGGAAAACCGATTATATCGACCCAGTACGTTACTGGTACTTTATTTTGTCGACCCCCAAAAGAGAAGAGATAATGTTGACCACGGCGAGAATAAATACTGCAAAGTATGTTCTCCAACATTTTCAGAATTCTGTCAATAAACAATATAGTAATTCTTTTAACATTGGAACAAGGCGAGCAACTTAGGGGAGGGGAAAGTCGATTATAGTAACCCCCTAATACTTAAATAATAATTTATTTTGTCAACCCCGGAAGGGTGAAAGCAAAATTGGACTCGGCGGGATTTGAACTCAGAACGTAGAAAGTCGCAACTAACTGCCGCAAAGCATTTTGTCCGGCGCTCTAGCGATACCGCTAATCCACTGCCCTAGCAAAGCATGCCTTAAGGTACCAGTGAGATTCGAACTCCCAACCTCCAGTTTACTAGGCTAGCAGTCTAACTAACTGATCTGTGGAGCAAACTTACACATGATATAGTACATGATAATAGTAAAAATTAAAATAATCTTACCATTATTTATAGATTTAGTGTTGATATGAATTTCCTTAACAGCAATTCCTCTTTGCTCCTTCCTTGTTCAGTTATTTATTGTCATTAAATCCACGTGAGCTTCTTATTTACGTCTTCTCTCTACTACTATTTTCTTGTTAATATTTTCTATTCTTTTTCTTTTTTTCTTTTCTGACGGGGAACTTTATGACAAAATAAAAGCTACTTATTGCTAGTCATGTTTTTGTTTTCTTACTTCTTACAAAATTTATTCCAAACTTTAGCTTCCAAATATTTTTCGTCTGATTTCCTTGTCTCTTTGTTATTTTATCTTCCTCTTTTACTTTCGTCCGTGCGTAGCCTTCTCGCTCTTTCCTCCTGTCTTTCTCTGTTTACCTTATATCATTAGTCTATCACGACTAGTCTTACGCTTTTTTATTCTAACTCCCACTCTTCCCCCCTGCTTTGCTTTGCTCTCTCTGCTGCTCTGATTCTCCGCCCTCTTTCTCCTTCTATATCTCTCTATATTTGTTTCTATAACTATCTCTCCTCCCCACACTCCATCCATCTTTCTCTTTCTCTTTCTTATTAACGCTTTTCCTTATCGTTCACTGTCATGTTCTCCACCAGTGCTAATTATTAGCTCCACAGCTTCCACCTGACTCTCTTTCTGTCTGCGGTTTAAACCTTCACTTTCGCGCTTATTCACATTTTTCCTTCCTCTTTCTTTCTTTCTTTCTTTCTTTCTTTCTTTCTTCTTTCTTTCTTTCTTTCTCACTTTAATTATTTCTTACTTTCTGTCTCCCCCCCTCTCTCTCTTTATATATATACAGAGTGTCCCCCAAAAATGTATACACACTTCAACAGCATTCTAATAAAAGCGTGTATACATGTTTTGGGGGACACACTGTATATATATATATGGTGGTGGTGTTGGTGGTGGTGGTTGTCGTAGTCGTCATCGTCGTTGTGGCGGTGGTGGTGCTGGTATAGTTGTAGTAGTAGTAGTAGCAGCGGTGGTGATGGTGGTAGTAGTAGTAGTGGCAGTGGTGGTGATGGTAGTAGTAGTAGTAGTAGTAGTAGTAGTAGTAGCAGCAGCAGCAGTAGTAGGGCAGCAGTAATACTAAAGCTTTCGTGTTTATTACTAGTTTATCTCTCACCATTGCTATCCTTTCATCTTTCTCTGACATTATCTTTACTCCATCCTAAATGACGCCATCACCACCACCATCAGTCCTGTTATCAAGACATATATACACTCCTTTAAAACTATCCACCACCTCGCTTTCACATTTCTTCTAGCATTTTTTTTTTTTTTCATTTTTTTTTTTTATCACAATATAAAATGTGACAGGGGTGCTTTTCTCCTCCATTCATCAAACTAATCTCACCAACCCTGGACACGTTTTAACCCTCAAGCCAACAAAGTTTAATTTCTTTTTTTTTTTTTTCAAATTAAAAAAAATATATATTAGCCCCCAAAAATCAAAACATAAAAAAAAAGAATACTGAGTGAATTGCTGTTAAGGAAATTCATATCAACACTAAATCTATAAATAATGGTAAGATTATTGTAATTTTTACTATTATCATTACTATTATCGGTGGATTGGCAGTATCGGTAGAGGGTCGGACGCCATGCTTTGCAGCAAAGAGTTATGGCCCTTTATGGTCTGAGTTCAAATCCCGCCGAGGCTAACTTTGCCTTTCATCCTTACGGGGTCGATAAAATAAAGTACCAGTAATGCACTAGGATAATTGCTGGCCTTGTATCAAAAGTAGAAACAATTATATTATGTGTAAGTTTGCTCCACTGATCAGTTAGTTAGATGGCCAGCCTAGTAAATTGGAGGTTGGGAGTTCGAATCTCACTGGTATCTTAAGGCATGCTTTGCTAGGGCAGTGGATTAGCAGTATCGCTAGAGCGTCGGACAAAATGCTTTGCAGCAATTAGTTGCGACTTTCTGGTGAGAAGGAGGGCGGGGATGGGGGAGAGGGAGGTATCCTCAATCTGAAAGTCTGTTTTGAATATTTTTATGCAACAGAGTGGACTCCGTTAAAAGACACTCGAGAACCAGGTGGTGGTGATAAACTGGACGACGAGTGAAATCTACTACCCAAGTAAGCTACAGAGAGATTCGAACTTAGAACGCAAAGCACCGGAACAAAAATCACAAGGAATCTCGTCCGATGCTCTAACACAGAGGTTCTCAAACTTTTGGGGCCTCCTCCACCCCCACCCTCTCGTGGTCATGTAATACCATCAGCGCCCCCACTCCTATTTCCAGAGAGGCCTGCCTACACGCAAAATGTAAATAATATATAAGAAATAAAATCGTTAATTTATATATAATAAATAATATAATTCGTTTTTGAATTTGTTTTGCGAGATTTCTTATCTGAAAACGTGTGTTGAAACATATATTGTTACACTTTGGGAGGGTCATGTTGCCAATAAAAACACACGCACCTGTTGGTTTTACTTCAATTTATTATAAACTTCCGGTTGTTTGGTTCGATAACCGGAAGGTTGTATATATATTGTCAAAGCTCGTTCGTCACACATTCTGTGACCACCTCAGTGACTAGGTTTTTATTTTTTGTGTCGCTCCTTTATTCTGTCCTACACCATTTTATATTTAATATACTATTTCATCATCTCTACCACCCCCTTGGGCCCCAGTGCTCCCCTTGACCTTCTCAACGCCACCTCCACCCCCGGGGGTGAGTGCAGTAGCCCACTTTGAGAAGCTCTGCTCTAACAATTCCGCTAATCCACTGGACTGATATTATATTTTATCGACCCTGAAAGAATGAAAGACAGTTTATTTCAATCAGACCAGCTGGTTCACTATAGAACCGGCCTTTTGTTCACTGGCCTGACAAAGACACATCTTACATGAAACCTATTCTGTTCTTCCATTCAATTTTTCCGCAACGTTGTAATTTTACCTCCTGTTTTTTGCGATGGGCTGAAATATAAAACCTGGATAGAACCACTATTTCCCATCCATTCACCACACTTACATATATAGAGCTTGCCTTGTTGCCAACAGACTGAAGCTGTAAAATTATCAGCCACTTTCCGATAGATTTATCGTCGAACCCATAGCGTTGGAAACACTCGGCGTCTTGGATTATAGAAGCCCGCCCCTACTCACTACGATCGTGATGGAGGTGGCCTTCAACAAGAACGAGCCCCGAGAATTGGACTGGTTTTTTTTCCAATGCTTCTCCCTTGCTATCCCTCCGGGATAACGCAACTCCTTCGCTCCAAGAGAAGAACCAGCAGCTGAGTTGAGAAAATATAGTGGTTATTAACCCTTTCTTTACCGAATTTCTAATGAAATATACTGCCTGTATGTTTCAACTAATTTGGAAAATGACCAAATAAGTTTTTCATTAGTAAGCTAATATTTAGAACATTACTTTAAAATTTCTAAAATATAACTATGATGGAAGGTTTTAATATAAGGATAAATATTTTAAATTAACAGTTTTGTATCATAGAGCCAAGGGCGGTTTCGGGTGGTTTGGTATCAAAAAGATTAAATAGACAAATATATGTTTCCATCATATACACTACAGTTTCCATCATATACAATACAGTTTCCATCATATACACTACAGTTTCCATCATATACACTACAGTTTCCATCATATACACTACAGTTTCCATCATATACACTACAGTTTCCATCATATACACTACAGTTTCCATCATATACACTACAGTTTCCATCATATACACTACAGTTTCCATCATATACACTACAGTTTCCATCATATACACTACAGTTTCCATCATATACACTACAGTTTCCATCATATACACTACAGTTTCCATCATATACACTACAGTTTCCATCATATACACTACGGTTTCCATCATATACACTACAGTTTCCATCATATACACTACAGTTTCCATCATATACACTAC
This sequence comes from Eledone cirrhosa, assembly GCA_964016885.1. NCBI lineage: Eukaryota > Metazoa > Mollusca > Cephalopoda > Octopoda > Eledonidae > Eledone > Eledone cirrhosa. Next base: position 318,824,985 of record OZ024742.1, read on the forward strand.
AGTTTCCATCATATACACTACAGTTTCCATCATATACACTACAGTTTCCATCATATACACTACAGTTTCCATCATATACACTACAGTTTCCATCATATACACTACAGTTTCCATCATATACACTACAGTTTCCATCATATACAATACAGTTTCCATCATATACACTACAGTTTCCATCATATACACTACGGTTTCCATCATATACACTACAGTTTCCATCATATACACTACAGTTTCCATCATATACACTACAGTTTCCATCATATACACTACAGTTTCCATCATATACACTACAGTTTCCATCATATACACTACAGTTTCCATCATATACAATACAGTTTCCATCATATACACTACAGTTTCCATCATATACAATACAGTTTCCATCATATACACTACAGTTTCCATCATATACAATACAGTTTCCATCATATACACTACAGTTTCCATCATATACAATACAGTTTCCATCATATACACTACAGTTTCCATCATATACACTACAGTTTCCATCATATACACTACAGTTTCCATCATATACACTACAGTTTCCATCATATACACTACAGTTTCCATCATATACACTACAGTTTCCATCATATACACTACAGTTTCCATCATATACACTACGGTTTCCATCATATACACTACAGTTTCCATCATATACACTACAGTTTCCATCATATACACTACAGTTTCCATCATATACAATACAGTTTCCATCATATACACTACAGTTTCCATCATATACAATACAGTTTCCATCATATACACTACAGTTTCCATCATATACACTACAGTTTCCATCATATACACTACAGTTTCCATCATATACACTACAGTTTCCATCATATACACTACAGTTTCCATCATATACACTACGGTTTCCATCATATACACTACAGTTTCCATCATATACACTACAGTTTCCATCATATACACTACAGTTTCCATCATATACAATACAGTTTCCATCATATACACTACAGTTTCCATCATATACACTACGGTTTCCATCATATACACTACAGTTTCCATCATATACACTACAGTTTCCATCATATACACTACGGTTTCCATCATATACACTACAGTTTCCATCATATACACTACAGTTTCCATCATATACACTACGGTTTCCATCATATACACTACAGTTTCCATCATATACACTACGGTTTCCATCATATACACTACAGTTTCCATCATATACACTACAGTTTCCATCATATACACTACAGTTTCCATCATATACACTACAGTTTCCATCATATACACTACGGTTTCCATCATATACACTACAGTTTCCATCATATACACTACGGTTTCCATTATATACACTACAGTTTCCATCATATACACTACAGTTTCCATCATATACACTACAGTTTCCATCATATACACTACAGTTTCCATCATATACAATACAGTTTCCATCATATACACTACAGTTTCCATCATATACACTACAGTTTCCATCATATACACTACAGTTTCCATCATATACACTACAGTTTCCATCATATACACTACAGTTTCCATCATATACACTACAGTTTCCATCATATACACTACAGTTTCCATCATATACACTACGGTTTCCATCATATACACTACAGTTTCCATCATATAAACTACGGTTTCCATCATATACACTACAGTTTCCATCATATACACTACAGTTTCCATCATATACACTACAGTTTCCATCATATACAATACAGTTTCCATCATATACACTACAGTTTCCATCATATACAATACAGTTTCCATCATATACACTACAGTTTCCATCATATACACTACAGTTTCCATCATATACACTACAGTTTCCATCATATACACTACAGTTTCCATCATATACACTACAGTTTCCATCATATACACTACGGTTTCCATCATATACACTACAGTTTCCATCATATACACTACAGTTTCCATCATATACACTACAGTTTCCATCATATACACTACAGTTTCCATCATATACAATACAGTTTCCATCATATACACTACAGTTTCCATCATATACACTACGGTTTCCATCATATACACTACAGTTTCCATCATATACACTACAGTTTCCATCATATACACTACGGTTTCCATCATATACACTACAGTTTCCATCATATACACTACAGTTTCCATCATATACACTACAGTTTCCATCATATACACTACAGTTTCCATCATATACAATACAGTTTCCATCATATACACTACAGTTTCCATCATATACACTACAGTTTCCATCATATACACTACAGTTTCCATCATATACACTACAGTTTCCATCATATACACTACAGTTTCCATCATATACACTACGGTTTCCATCATATACACTACAGTTTCCATCATATACACTACGGTTTCCATTATATACACTACAGTTTCCATCATATACACTACAGTTTCCATCATATACACTACAGTTTCCATCATATACACTACAGTTTCCATCATATACAATACAGTTTCCATCATATACACTACAGTTTCCATCATATACACTACAGTTTCCATCATATACACTACAGTTTCCATCATATACACTACAGTTTCCATCATATACACTACAGTTTCCATCATATACACTACAGTTTCCATCATATACACTACAGTTTCCATCATATACACTACGGTTTCCATCATATACACTACAGTTTCCATCATATAAACTACAGTTTCCATCATATACACTACAGTTTCCATCATATACAATACAGTTTCCATCATATACACTACAGTTTCCATCATATACACTACAGTTTCCATCATATACAATACAGTTTCTATCATATACACTACAGTTTCCATCATATACACTACGGTTTCCATCATATACACTACGGTTTCCATCATATACACTACAGTTTCCATCATATACACTACAGTTTCCATCATATACACTACAGTTTCCATCATATACACTACAGTTTCCATCATATACACTACAGTTTCCATCATATACACTACAGTTTCCATCATATACACTACAGTTTCCATCATATACAATACAGTTTCCATCATATACACTACAGTTTCCATCATATACACTACGGTTTCCATCATATACACTACGGTTTCCATCATATACACTACAGTTTCCATCATATACACTACAGTTTCCATCATATACACTACAGTTTCCATCATATACACTACAGTTTCCATCATATACACTACAGTTTCCATCATATACACTACAGTTTCCATCATATACACTACAGTTTCCATCATATACAATACAGTTTCCATCATATACACTACAGTTTCCATCATATACAATACAGTTTCCATCATATACACTACAGTTTCCATCATATACAATACAGTTTCCATCATATACACTACAGTTTCCATCATATACACTACAGTTTCCATCATATACACTACAGTTTCCATCATATACACTACAGTTTCCATCATATACACTACAGTTTCCATCATATACACTACAGTTTCCATCATATACACTACAGTTTCCATCATATACACTACGGTTTCCATCATATACACTACAGTTTCCATCATATACACTACAGTTTCCATCATATACACTACAGTTTCCATCATATACAATACAGTTTCCATCATATACACTACAGTTTCCATCATATACAATACAGTTTCCATCATATACACTACAGTTTCCATCATATACACTACAGTTTCCATCATATACACTACAGTTTCCATCATATACACTACAGTTTCCATCATATACACTACAGTTTCCATCATATACACTACGGTTTCCATCATATACACTACAGTTTCCATCATATACACTACAGTTTCCATCATATACACTACAGTTTCCATCATATACACTACAGTTTCCATCATATACAATACAGTTTCCATCATATACACTACAGTTTCCATCATATACACTACGGTTTCCATCATATACACTACAGTTTCCATCATATACACTACAGTTTCCATCATATACACTACGGTTTCCATCATATACACTACAGTTTCCATCATATACACTACGGTTTCCATCATATACACTACGGTTTCCATCATATACACTACAGTTTCCATCATATACACTACAGTTTCCATCATATACACTACAGTTTCCATCATATACACTACAGTTTCCATCATATACACTACGGTTTCCATCATATACACTACAGTTTCCATCATATACACTACGGTTTCCATTATATACACTACAGTTTCCATCATATACACTACAGTTTCCATCATATACACTACAGTTTCAATCATATACGCTACAGTTTCCATCATATACACTACGGTTTCCATCATATACACTACAGTTTCCATCATATACACTACAGTTTCCATCATATACACTACAGTTTCCATCATATACACTACAGTTTCCATCATATACACTACGGTTTCCATCATATACACTACAGTTTCCATCATATACACTAGGGTTTCCATCATATACACTACAGTTTCCATCATATACACTACAGTTTCCATCATATACAATACAGTTTCCATCATATACACTACAGTTTCCATCATATACAATACAGTTTCCATCATATACACTACAGTTTCCATCATATACACTACAGTTTCCATCATATACACTACAGTTTCCATCATATACACTACAGTTTCCATCATATACACTACAGTTTCCATCATATACACTACAGTTTCCATCATATACACTACAGTTTCCATCATATACACTACAGTTTCCATCATATACACTACGGTTTCCATCATATACACTACAGTTTCCATCATATACACTACAGTTTCCATCATATACACTACAGTTTCCATCATATACAATACAGTTTCCATCATATACACTACAGTTTCCATCATATACAATACAGTTTCCATCATATACACTACAGTTTCCATCATATACACTACAGTTTCCATCATATACACTACAGTTTCCATCATATACACTACAGTTTCCATCATATACACTACAGTTTCCATCATATACACTACGGTTTCCATCATATACACTACAGTTTCCATCATATACACTACAGTTTCCATCATATACACTACAGTTTCCATCATATACACTACAGTTTCCATCATATACAATACAGTTTCCATCATATACACTACAGTTTCCATCATATACACTACGGTTTCCATCATATACACTACAGTTTCCATCATATACACTACAGTTTCCATCATATACACTACGGTTTCCATCATATACACTACAGTTTCCATCATATACACTACGGTTTCCATCATATACACTACGGTTTCCATCATATACACTACAGTTTCCATCATATACACTACAGTTTCCATCATATACACTACAGTTTCCATCATATACACTACAGTTTCCATCATATACACTACGGTTTCCATCATATACACTACAGTTTCCATCATATACACTACGGTTTCCATCATATACACTACGGTTTCCATCATATACACTACAGTTTCCATCATATACACTACAGTTTCCATCATATACGCTACAGTTTCCATCATATACACTACGGTTTCCATCATATACACTACAGTTTCCATCATATACACTACAGTTTCCATCATATACACTACAGTTTCCATCATATACACTACAGTTTCCATCATATACACTACGGTTTCCATCATATACACTACAGTTTCCATCATATACACTACGGTTTCCATCATATACACTACAGTTTCCATCATATACACTACAGTTTCCATCATATACACTACAGTTTCCATCATATACACTACAGTTTCCATCATATACAATACAGTTTCCATCATATACAATACAGTTTCCATCATATACACTACAGTTTCCATCATATACACTACAGTTTCCATCATATACACTACAGTTTCCATTATATACACTACAGTTTCCATCATATACACTACGGTTTCCATCATATACACTACAGTTTCCATCATATACACTACAGTTTCCATCATATACACTACAGTTTCCATCATATACACTACAGTTTCCATCATATACACTACAGTTTCCATCATATACACTACGGTTTCCATCATATACACTACAGTTTCCATCATATACACTACGTTTTCCATCATATACACTACAGTTTCCATCATATACACTACAGTTTCCATCATATACACTACAGTTTCCATCATATACACTACAGTTTCCATCATATACACTACAGTTTCCATCATATACACTACAGTTTCCATCATATACACTACGGTTTCCATCATATACACTACAGTTTCCATCATATACACTACAGTTTCCATCATATACACTACGGTTTCCATCATATACACTACAGTTTCCATCATATACAATACAGTTTCCATCATATACAATACAGTTTCCATCATATACACTACGGTTTCCATCATATACACTACGGTTTCCATCATATACACTACAGTTTCCATCATATACACTACAGTTTCCATCATATACACTACAGTTTCCATCATATACACTACAGTTTCCATCATATACACTACAGTTTCCATCATATACAATACAGTTTCCATCATATACAATACAGTTTCCATCATATACACTACAGTTTCCATCATATACAATACAGTTTCCATCATATACACTACAGTTTCCATCATATACACTACAGTTTCCATCATATACACTACGGTTTCCATCATATACACTACAGTTTCCATCATATACACTACAGTTTCCATCATATACACTACAGTTTCCATCATATACAATACAGTTTCCATCATATACAATACAGTTTCCATCATATACACTACAGTTTCCATCATATACACTACAGTTTCCATCATATACACTACAGTTTCCATCATATACACTACAGTTTCCGTCATATACACTACAGTTTCCATCATATACAATACAGTTTCCATCATATACACTACAGTTTCCATCATATACACTACAGTTTCCATCATATACACTACAGTTTCCATCATATACACTACAGTTTCCATCATATACACTACAGTTTCCATCATATACACTACAGTTTCCATCATATACACTACAGTTTCCATCATATACACTACAGTTTCCATCATATACAATACAGTTTCCATCATATACACTACAGTTTCCATCATATACACTACAGTTTCCATCATATACACTACAGTTTCCATCATATACACTACAGTTTCCATCATATACACTTCGGTTTCCATCATATACACTACGGTTTCCATCATATACACTACAGTTTCCATCATATACACTACGGTTTCCATCATATACAATACAGTTTCCATCATATACAATACAGTTTCCATCATATACAATACAGTTTCCATCATATACGCTACAGTTTCCATCATATACACTACGGTTTCCATCATATACACTACAGTTTCCATCATATACACTACGGTTTCCATCATATACACTACAGTTTCCATCATATACACTACAGTTTCCATCATATACACTACAGTTTCCATCATATACACTACAGTTTCCATCATATACACTACAGTTTCCATCATATACACTACAGTTTCCATCATATACACTACGGTTTCCATCATATACACTACAGTTTCCATCATATACACTACAGTTTCCATCATATACACTACAGTTTCCATCATATACACTACAGTTTCCAGCGTATACACTACAGTTTCCATCATATAAACTACGTCCATTTTGTTTTGTTGTTGTTGAAGGGGGTTTTTTTTGGGGGGGGGGGGCGTTTGTTTTGTTTTTTTCATTGTCAAAATACAGAGTTAGTTTTCTTATCCCAGTGGAATGACTACATTCGGAAATGACTGATCACTTTCACCTATTCTTCTATGAACCAACAAGGAAGAGTGATCAATACGATGCTAGAAATAACAGTTAAATCCATCAAATATAAACTTATCGCGAGGCCTATGAGAAGAGAATGCAAAAGTAAATCATAGCCAGGTCTGAAAATTTCCCAAGATCTCAGAAAATGTTGACATATATTGAGCACTAGGCGGCGAATTGGCAGAGTCGTTAGAACGTCGAATAGAATGCTTTACGGTATTCGTTCCAGCTCTCTGCTTTCTGAGTTCAAATCCCGCCGAGGTCAACTTTGCCTTTCATCTTTTGGAGGTCGATAAAAAAAGTCCCAGTCTAGTACTGGGGTCAATTCTTCATTTATATACCAAAGTTCCAGGAGAGGGATGTACGCTGCCAGGCTTAAAATGCCCAAGAAATGCTGTATATCAATACGGCGGCCCTATTAGAGCGTTCCATATTAGAGGCAGAATCAAACACAATGCCCCCATTAGCTTTGTTTTTCTAGTCAGTGAGCTCTTGTCTCATTCCATTGAATTCCCAGTTGCTTTGGATACACAAAGTTCTGTAAAACTGCTTTGTTCTTTATTGCTGAACTTTTGACCAAAGAGAACTCTGATACATTCTGCATCATATTTTCCCCGGATTATAAACCATGATAAAAGGATTTCAGAGATCCTGCTGTGCAAAAACCAACTGTTTTTTGTTTTGTTTTGGTTTGTTTGTTTTTTTCGCGAATCCGAAGAACCAATTCAATGAGGCTGTTTAACTTTGTTTTGTGTAACGTTAAATAGATGAAACAAACATTTCAAAAACAGAACGAAAAACTAACGCCGATAATCTATTCTGGGATCTATTATCCACATTTAAGTCTACTGAAGTAATATAGAAAGGATTGAGTGGTCGATTCAAAAGCAACAGAACAATCAATGGTGAATTTGAACTCATGATTCATAAGTTAGCAGCCACTCAATAATATTACTGAGGGACGGAATAACTCCCATATTGTATCGTCCGTAACGTCCGAAATTTTCAATTAATTGATTTTATAAGGGCTATCTCCCTTGTTTGTTTCTTTCTTTTTCTGTTGATTTTTTTTTTCTTTTTAGATTATAAATATCCCAGATGGAGTTTTTGTCTACTAATGGTATAGATAATCTCACTTGACTGAAGTTTTTCAACACTGTATTATATATTTGAGACTGTGCAATATGATATAGACAGAAGAGAAATTGGTTACCCATTCGGCTATTATAACGCTTCTGCTTGCCTAAGGCTAATAAAAAAAATAGTAATAATTTCTACATTAGGTACATGGCCAGTAATCTGAGGGAGGAGGGAAAGTCGATTAAGTCGACCTCAGTGCTTTATTTTATCGATCCCGTAAACCTCGGGAGTATTTGAAAAGGGGCCATAACTCTATGCTGCAAAGCATGGTGTTTGACGCTCTACAGATACTGCCAATCCACCGAATAATAGTGATTTCTGATTTAGGAACAAGGCCAACAATTTTTAGGGAGGAAGAAAGTCGATTAAATCGACCCCAGTGCATTACTGCTGTTTTATTTATCGACACCGTAAGGATGAAAGGCAAAGCTAACCTCGGCGGGATTTGAACTTAGAACGTAAAGGACCGTGACCCTATGCCATACAGCATGTTGTCCGACGCTCTACCGATACTGCCAATCCACCGCCCTAATAATAAAAAGACCGTTCACAAATCTGAGCTTATTCCCTCCACTCTATACAACCCTGTTTAGATGTGTTTGAATTTCAGTTTGTTGGAAAATAAAAAAAAATCACCTAAAGTCTAGAGTACTAGTTTTCTTCCCCTTTCCACTAAACTCTCTGACCGTAGCTGATACACAGAAGTCAGTTGAATTGAACTGTATACGAAAAGAAGATAGCATTCTGAAACAGTTCCATGTATGCGTTTACTTGAGTTCAGTTTGGAATCAGCTAGACTGGGAAAGATTAAGATGGGCTGATGGCAAGGAAGGTTGTGACGAATGAGAGTAGAAGTTCAAGCTGGTGGGTGTACGCAGCACCCAGACAAAAAGTGGTAGATGATGAGAGAGGTTGCAAGGGTTTTTTGGCGTTTTTTAACAGAACAGATGTTATATGTCTTAAGAGTGAAAGGTTAATGAAATCTACAAGCAACAGTGAGTGATGTAGTAGCGGTGGTGGCGTCAGTGGATACTGTAGTAATGATAATTGTTTCTACTATTGGCACAAGGCCAGCAATTACCACAGTACATTACTGGTACTTTATTTTATTGACCTCGTAAGGATGATAGGCAAAGTGAACCTCGGCGGGATTTGAACTCACACCAGTTGTTGTTGTTGTTGGTGTAGTTGTTGTTGGTAGTGGTGGTAGTAGTAATACTGTTGTTGTCGTTAATGGTGGTAGTAACGATGATGATAGTGTTGGTTGTTGTTATTGCCAGTGTTGGTAATGGTGGTGGTGGTGGTAGTGTTGTTGTTGTTGTGTTTGATGTTAGTGTTAGTGGTGGTGGTGGGGTTGTTGTTGTTGTTGTTTGATGTTAGTGTTAGTGGTGGTGGTGGTGTTGTTGTTGTGTTTGATGTTAGTGTTAGTGGTGGTGGTGGTGGTGGTGGTGGTGTGTTTGATGTTAGTGGTGGTGTGGTGGTGTTGTTGTTGTTGTGTTTGATGTTAGTGTTAGTGGTGGTGGTGGTGGTGGTGGTGGTGTGTTTGATGTTAGTGGTGGTGTGGTGGTGTTGTTGTTGTTGTGTTTGATGTTAGTGTTAGTGGTGGTGGTGGTGGTGGTGGTGGTGTGTTTGATGTTAGTGGTGGTGTGGTGGTGGTGTTGTTGTTGTGTTTGATGTTAGTGTTAGTGGTGGTGGTGGTGGTGGTGGTGTTGTGTTTGATGTTAGTGGTGGTGTGGTGGTGTTGTTGTTGTTGTGTTTGATGTTAGTGTTAGTGGTGGTGGTGGTGGTGGTGGTAGTGGTGGTTGTGGTGTTGTTGTTGTTGTGTTTGATGTTAGTGTTAGTGGTGGTGGTGGTGGTGGTGGTAGTGGTGGTGTGGTGGTGTTGTTGTTGTTGTGTTTGATGTTAGTGTTAGTGGTGGTAGTGTTGTTGTTGTTGTGTTTGATGTTAGTGTTAGTGGTGGTGGTGGTGTTGTTGTTGTTGTTGTTTGATGTTAGTGTTAGTGGTGGTGGTATTGTTGTTGTTGTTGTTGTTTGATGTTAGTGTTAGTGGTGGTGGTGGTGTTGTTGTTGTTGTTGTTTGATGTTAGTGTTAGTGGTGGTGGTATTGTTGTTGTTGTTGTTGTTTGATGTTAGTGTTAGTGGTGGTGGTGGTGTTGTTGTTGTTGTTGTTTGATGTTAGTGTTAGTGGTGGTGGTGGTGGTGGTGGTAGTGGTGGTTGTGGTGTTGTTGTTGTGTTTGATGTTAGTGTTAGTGGTGGTGGTGGTGGTGGTGGTGTTGTGTTTGATGTTAGTGGTGGTGGTGGTGGTGTTGTTGTTGTTGTGTTTGATGTTAGTGTTAGTGGTGGTAGTGTTGTTGTTGTTGTGTTTGATGTTAGTGTTAGTGGTGGTGGTGGTGTTGTTGTTGTTGTTGTTTGATGTTAGTGTTAGTGGTGGTGGTATTGTTGTTGTTGTTGTTGTTTGATGTTAGTGTTAGTGGTGGTGGTGGTGTTGTTGTTGTTGTTGTTTGATGTTAGTGTTAGTGGTGGTGGTGGTGGTGGTGGTGTTGTGTTTGATGTTAGTGGTGGTGGTGGTGGTGTTGTTGTTGTTGTGTTTGATGTTAGTGTTAGTGGTGGTGGTGGTGGTGGTGGTAGTGGTGGTTGTGGTGTTGTTGTTGTGTTTGATGTTAGTGTTAGTGGTGGTGGTGGTGGTGG
>OZ024742.1:318844086-318856586 GCA_964016885.1 Eledone cirrhosa
GTGGTGGTGTTGTTGTTGTGTTTGATGTTAGTGTTAGTGGTGGTGGTGGTGGTGGTGTTGTTGTGTTTGATGTTAGTGTTAGTGGTGGTGGTGGTGTTGTTGTGTTTGATGTTAGTGTTAGTGTTAGTGGTGGTGATTTTGTTGTTGTTGTGTTTGATGTTAGTGTTAGTGGTGGTGGTGTTGTTGTTGTTGTGTTTGATGTTAGTGTTAGAGTTAGTGGTGGTGGTGTTGTTGTTGTTGTGTTTGATGTTAGTGTTAGTGGTGGTGGTTTTGTTGTTGTTGTGTTTGATGTTAGTGTTAGTGGTGGTGGTGTTGTTGTTGTTGTGTTTGATGTTAGTGTTAGTGGTGGTGGTGTTGTTGTTGTGTTTGATGTTAGTGTTAGTGGTGGTGTTGTTGTTGTTGTTGTTGTGTTTGATATTAGTGTTAGTGTTGGTGGTGGTGGTGTTGTTGTTGTTGTGTTTGATGTTAATGTTAGTGGTGGTGGTGTTGTTGTTGTTGTGTTTGATGTTAGTGTTAGTGGTGGTGGTTTTGTTGTTGTTGTGTTTGATGTTAGTGTTAGTGGTGGTGGTGTTGTTGTTGTTGTGTTTGATGTTAGTGTTAGTGGTGGTGGTGTTGTTGTTGTGTTTGATGTTAGTGTTAGTGGTGGTGTTGTTGTTGTTGTTGTTGTGTTTGATGTTAGTGTTAGTGTTAGTGTTGGTGGTGGTGGTGTTGTTGTTGTTGTGTTTGATGTTAGTGTTAGTGGTGGTGGTGGTGTTGTTGTTGTGTTTGATGTTAGTGTTAGTGTTAGTGGTGGTGGTGTTGTTGTTGTGTTTGATGTTAGTGTTAGTGGTGGTGGTGGTGTTGTTGTTGTGTTTGATGTTAGTGTTAGTGTTAGTGGTGGTGGTGTTGTTGTTGTGTTTGATGTTAGTGTTAGTGGTGGTGGTGTTGTTGTTGTGTTTGATGTTAGTGTTAGTGGTGGTGGTGGTGGTGTTGTTGTGTTTGATGTTAGTGTTAGTGGTGGTGGTGTTGTTGTTGTTGTGTTTGATGTTAGTGTTAGTGGTGGTGGTGGTGGTGTTGTTGTTGTTGTGTTTGATGTTAGTGGTGGTGGTGGTGGTGGTGGTGGTGTTGTTGTTGTTGTGTTTCATCTTAGTGTTAGTTGTGGTGGTGTTGTTGTTGTGTTTGAATCTCTTTCGTTAGTTCGAACAGGTTGGGCGGCGAAAGTTTTTGCGATTATAATAATAACTATTGTCAGCCATTATTGACAGACATTGAGTTCAAATCCCGCCGAGGTTACCTTTACCTTTCATCTTTACGAGGTCGATAAAATAAAGTACCAGTAATGCACTGGAGATCGATTTAATCGACTTTTCCCTCTCCTTCAAATTGTTGGCCTTGTGGCAATAGTAAAAACATTTATCCACGTTATCCAATATGTCCATTTCTAAGACGATGGGGTGATTTGACTATTATTTCTACCAAGTTGAGCGACCGACTACGCACAGGATCCCATATAGTTGAGCTGATCCAAAAGTCATCATAATTTTATATTAATTTATTCCAAACAGCAGCTTAATAATTCGAAAATCAATTATGATTCTAAAGACTTCCAAATTCTTCTCTAAAGTCTGTCTTAAGCCCAGAAGCTCATTAGGGCTGAACTTATCCCGGTTTCCTTGGCGTTATGCAGCTGAGAGTACAAGACTTCCCCGCTCTGGACAGGAGACAAGTCTATCGCTGGATTAAACCTCCAACTACTGCTGGTACTCATTTGCAGTTGAGTATACTGGAGCAACGTGAAATGAAGTGTTTTATTCAAGAACACAACACAAAACCCGGTCCAGAAATCGAAGCTACGACATTATGATCGTAAGTCCAATATTGTAACGATTAGGTCACGCCACTTCATCAATTCTTGACTATTTTCAAAATTATTTCAAAATTATAGACAGTGTCTTTCATTAGAAACATGGTAACAAAAGGAATACACATGTATGTTGACTAATAACATTTTTGTATTTTTGTTTGCTTGTTTGTTTGTTGCTTTTTTGCAAAGGATATATTGGTATAGAGTCTCAGATAGGCGTTACACCACGCCCGTTTGTAACTTTCACTGTCTTTTTTATAATAGGTGACTGTAGATGAATAATTACTAGAATTGGTAAGTATTATAATAGGTGACTGTAGAAGAGTAGATACTAAAACATGAAGGTTTTATATAAGATAACTAAAATTGGTAAGTTTTATATAAGATAACTGTAGAGAAATAGTTACTAAAATTGGTAAGTTTTATATAAGATAACTGTAGAGAAAAAGTTACTAAAATTGGTAAGTTTTATATATAGTGACTGTAGAGAAATAGTTACTAAAATTGGTAAGTTTTATATAAGATAACTGTAGAGAAATAGTTACTAAAATTGGTAAGTTTTATATAAGATAACTGTAGAGAAATAGTTACTAAAATTGGTAAGTTTTATATATAGTGACTGTAGAAGAATAGTTACTAAAATTGGTAAGTTTTATATATAGTGACTGTAGAAGAATAGTTACTAAAATTGGTAAGTTTTATATATAGTGACTGTAGAAGAATAGTTACTAAAATTGGTAAGTTTTATATATAGTGACTGTAGAGAAATAGTTACTAAAATTGGTAAGTTTTATATATAGTGACTGTAGAGAAATTACTAAAATTGGTAAGTTTTATATATAGTGACTGTAGAAGAATAGTTACTAAAATTGGTAAGTTTTATATATAGTGACTGTAGAAGAATAGTTACTAAAATTGGTAAGTTTTATATATAGTGACTGTAGAGAAATTACTAAAATTGGTAAGTTTTATATATAGTGACTGTAGAGAAATTACTAAAATTGGTAAGTTTTATATATAGTGACTGTAGAGAAATTACTAAAATTGGTAAGTTTTATATAAAGTGACTGTAGAAGAGTAGTTACTAGAATTGGTAAGTTTTATATATAGTGACTGTAGAAGAATAGTTACTAGAATTGGTAAGTTTTATATATAGTGACTGTAGAAGAGTAGTTACTAAAATTGGTAAGTTTTATATATAGTGACTGTAGAAGAATAGTTACTAGAATTGGTAAGTTTTATATATAGTGACTGTAGAAGAATAGTTACTAGAATTGGTAAGTTTTATATAAGACTAACTGAATGGCCCGACGTTGCTTGGGCTGCTAAACATAGATTGGCATGTTTATCCCTCCTTTCTGAAACAGTACAGAGAAGTACGAAATACCTGGGCCTGGGGATGGTGTCTACATTTTGTGCTTAGGCAAATAATTTTCCATTAATATTTTTCAAAAGCATGTAATTGCGTTCCCTCTCTTTTTTGTTGTTGTTTTTGTTGCTGTTGGTGTGATAGAAGCTGTTGGTCGTACTACTAACACAGTCTCGTCCTTCTTCAGCCAATCGTGTATATCCCCTTCTGCCTCGTCTACCTAAACAAGTGATTGTAGCACCTCCTTGTACACAATGTTCCTTGTTCTTCCGTGTCGGGCATATGCAAAGAAATTTGTCTTGCTTCCCACTCTTGAGCAGCCAACGTATAGTTGCCCGTGTGAAAAACATGACTCTTCCAAAAAAAGACCAGCAACAGCTAGGATCTGTCTGACCCTGGGATTTGTTGATAGACATTGCAAAGCTGGCACGGTTCGGCGAATGGTTCATTGGTTGTCTGTTTCAAGTGCTCTTCTGGTGGCAGTACGTTCAGCATCTTGCGACCGTCAAATAGCAGATTCCACTGACGATTCGTTTGCCCGCCTTGTTCTTTTTCTGGCCGCTTTCGCAGTATTTCGGCCAATGGAGTATCTCTTCCTTCGAGGCATGACCTAAAAGCAGGACGAAGTACACTAAGACTAACTGGTAGAGTAAGGAGTAAACTCGTCAGTGATGCATGTGATTTCCGAACCGTTGACTATGTAATTGCTGGCCTTGTGCCAAAAGTAGTGGGACTTTTGGGGTGGCATATCGGCAGTAACAATGACGATAAGCCGTCTGTGCTTTCGTGAAATAAATACATTTGTTTGTATTTTGTTTTTGTGTATGCAAAAAAAATATTTGTACCCGAATATATAACTATATATATATATATATATTAATATATATATATAGTGACGAAACAAGTCAATTGCATGAACTCATAATCCTTTATTTACTGATATATATATATATATATATATATATATATATATATATATATATATATATATATATATGAATGTATATACAGTGTATTTTGCAATACACTGTATGCTTAATAAAAAGCATTTTGAAGACCTTATGCTATTGTTTTAGAGTAGTGACAGACTCACTTACTTTAATTTCAGCAAACAGGGGGAGATAAAGCTGGCAAGGCCTTGTTTCTGCATTTATTGATGCTTATCAAAGCCAACTACTCCTCCCGTTTGCTGAAAACCTGGATGTTTTGGTTCTTATAGAATTCTAGTAAATAATCAGGAACTGATTATACAGAACGGTTGCCGGTCAAGCAGAAATTAAAAATTAGAATTGTTGCTCTGAAATAGCTATATATATATGAATGTATATATAGTGTATATAGTCTATAAGAACCAAAACATCCAGGTTTTCAGCAAACGAGAGGAGTAGTTGGCTTTGATAAGCATCAATAAATGCAGAAACAAGGCCTTGTCAGCTTTATCTCCCCCTGTTTGCTGAAATTAAAGTAAGTGAGTCTGTCACTACTCTAAAACAATAGCATAAGGTCTTCAAAATGATTTTTATTAAGCATACAGTGTATTGCAAAATACACTATATATACATTCATATATATATAGCTATTTCAGAGCAACAATTCTAATATATATATATATTAAAATAACAGATTAAAGTTTAAGCAAAGAATCGCTGCTTTCACCCTTAACGGGATCTTCTGAAACTAAAAAATTCAATCTGTGAACGCAGAAGTAAATATTTCAAAAAACGTTGCAACCGAAGGAAAACAGGAAGACGATACTTTGGTTCGTGAAGACGTTCCCTGGCAATTTAACGGAAAATACCGAAGATAATACGTCAGCAATAAGAAGAATGTTTTCATAATGTCGTAATGCAGACAGCTAGACATACAGACATATATTATAAGGGCGCGACGTTATAACTATGTATCTATCTAAAAAGACAGACTAAGAAAAAGAGAGAGATCGATAACCGGTGCTTAACACGCCTTTAACAACAGAAAATTGAAAAATAAAAGCTGCAGTTAATATCTTTAGGCCGCAAGGAATATATAAATGCAAGTTTGAAGTCAATCGGAGTAGAAATCTGGATTTGTATAGACTTGCAAAAATTAGAACACACACACAGACAATTTCAGTTTTATATATATGTATAGATATATCGGAAATAGAAGAAGTGTTAATTTCCTCAGCGGTACTATACACATTAGTAAGATTTTAATATCATATGACCACCGTAACTTCCTCAACGGTACAACATACAATAGTAAGATCTGAATATCATATGACCACCCAACAATTAAACCTATATTTTAATATCACAGCTAGTGTGTTTTTTTAGACTGCAGTATGTTTCTTACATTTATTTGTTTTTGTACTATAAAATATGCAAAATGTTACAAAAACATTAAAGTTCCCAAATTACCCTAATTTAAAAGTGTGTAGAGTCTGATATATTTTGTCATAGTAAAAAAAATTACATAACTAAACCATCTAATAGTTTAGAAGTCTTCAGTGAATTGGGAGAAGTATGTATATATTATATGTATTATATATATTCAAAATTAATTGGAAGAGAATCAACTAACATTCATTTAAAATGTTTGTTCACTTACAATGCATGAAATAATTATCGAGCAGTCTGCTACTTTCTACAGCTGGCATTTAAATTTATATATCTATCTCTACTCTCCTTTGAGAATTGATTATATTATTCCACTTTTGATATATATATATATATATATATATATATATATATATATATATATATATATATATATATGTGTGTGTGTGTATATAAATACAATAACAGAGATAGTTTAAAGCTAATCTCTGACTGGTAACCATCTCACTCAACAAACATTACGTTATATTTTAATATAAACCCAATTTAAGTGTTTGGGGTGCTAACAATATGTATTATGTGGAAAAGCCAGTTGTATTATTTTATGAGATATAATTAAAGTTAAAATATATCTCTCTTTCCAAACAATTGTTTCATTATAAGTTTTCTACAAATTCGGAGAATATTTCCAGTTTATGTAGAAGCCTAATATACATTCATGTAAGAATATATTTAGGTGGGTGCTTATAAATCATCAGTGGAAGCCCATTAAACCTTGATATAAGAAAAACATTTCTCACCACGGTTAAAAATCATGTCCGTTAAGTTGCTCCTTCCCGCATCGAATGACCGGCAAATTTGAAATTCCAGCAGTTTTTGACTGAGGAAGTGTTATAGCGTCACTAAGCGGGAAGGGGAGACAACTACTATCCACGAAAGGAGGAAAAAAAATAATATACACGCGGGTTAATCAGTTTATTCGAAAACATTATCAATCCAACGTGTTAAGAACTCAATTGAAAATTTAAAAAATATAAATATATGCGTGTATAAATTACACACGCATATAGATATTTTCTTAGGCTAAAATCAGAGGTTGTACCTGAATAAGAAACCGCATCTCGTAACCGTAGTAAATACGGAAAGTTATGCTTTAAAGGGCAAATGGGAATGTAAATCTCCGGCCGAATTTAGAGTAAAATATAAAACACACGCGGGTTAATTAGTTATTTCAAAACTAATATCAATTCCTCGTGTAAAGAACTCAATTAATTTAAAAAAATAAATGTATGCATGTAATTATATACATAGGCATATATATATTTTCTTAGGCTAAAAAACAGAGAAGTTACAACCAATAAAAACCACAATATCGCGGGTTAATCAGTTTATTCGAAAACATGTATATATATATATATATATATATATATATATATACATGTTATACATTAATATATATGATAAACACAAAACGTGTTTGCATTGTAACAGACAAAGTTAGCTATCAATGAAATAAACTAATTAAAGTGAATACAATTTGTCTGTCTCGATATAAGTCAATAAAGACAAGTTTATATTGGCAAAAGCCGTGATTCCTGGACAAATCTAAATTTCAAAATCCAAACCCGCTCCGTAGATGAATTTGAACTTCGAAACCTAAATATGTTTCGCAACAATGGTACATGAATTGAAAAATAAAGAGAATCGAAATGGAATTGAAATAAAAAGTGAAATATCCAAATCTTCTGTGCTTATCAACAGCAATATACTATATTATATTAAAATATAATATAGTATATTGCTCCTTAACTGTAGAGCTGATCTTTAATCCCGTATAAACGGCTGTTATTTCTAGCACCGGGAATGCGGGACGGCTAGTTTGGCTGGCTACACACACATGTATCTATATTATAAAGCTGACGGTCGTATGTATGTAACAAACTTTTTGCCAAACGGCTGGACTAGACAGCACCAAATTTGCACCATAGATGTAACTTTTTCCAAGTAAGAAAGTGAGGGTATTTTTGTCTACTAAATTTAGTTAAAAGAGTAAAGATATTTTTTTTATGTGCATAATATGCCTTGAAATTTCTGGAAAATCGGCTAGACGTAACGCCTCAAAAAAGCCCTAAAAAGCTGAAAAAATGAAGTTTTTCACCTAATGCAGGTCCTAGGCCATAAAAAAGTTGGATTTTCTTTGCCCACGGTATGAAGAAGAGACTGACTAATACATAGTTACAATTTCAAGGAAATCAGTCTGACGTAACGCCTCAAAAAACCCCTAAAAACCTGAAAAAACGCAGTTTTTCACCTAGGGATGAAAAAGTTGAATTGTTTATGTGCAGAACACTCCCTGAAACATAAGTAATACACATGTAAAGTTTGAAAAAAGTCGGTTGGGTACTTCTCGAGTTTTAGGGATTCAAACTCACAGACACACACACAGACATCCTCAGGGAAGTGACGTAATGCAGACAGCAGACATACAGACAGATATTATAAGGGCGCGACGTTATATGTATGTATCTATCTAAAAAGAGAAAGACTAAGAATTAAAGAGAGAGATCGCTAAATCGCCTAATGCGGTCCCTAGGGCATTGAAAATTTGAAATTGTTTTTGCTCAGAACACTCCATGAAACATAAGTATTACATGTGTAAAGTTTGAAAACAGTCGGTTGGGTGCTTCTCGAGTTTTGGGGATTCAAACTCACCCCCACACACACACATAGACAGACATCCTCAGTTTTATATATATAGATAACTGTAGAAGAATAGTTACTAAAATTGATAAGTTGGTCATGGTTTTAGTTAAATCAAGTTGACATTGAAGTTGTCTACTTTATTGAGATGAAGTATATACCGTATTTCCCGGCATCGAAGAGGCTACTTTTTTCCTAAAATAAGTCTCAAAAATCTACCATGCGTCCTGGAGGCCGAAAGTTGCATTTTTCATAGGCATATCCTAATCGCAGAGGGAAATGATCTATGATCTTCGGCGCCGCGAAATACGGTAGTTTTAAGTAGTGTTGCCGTGTTCTGCTTAGTGTGTGTATGTGTATTCTTGCTTTGTGTGTGTGTTCTTGCTTAATGTGTGTGTATTCTTGGTTAGTGTGTATGTGTTTTCCTGCTTAGTGTGTGTATATTCTTACTTAGTGTGTGTGTTTTTATTAGTGCGTGATATTATTGTTTAGTGTGTGTGCTGTCCTTGCTAAGTGAGTGTGTGTGTTCTTATTAGTGTGTGTGTGTGTTCTTGCTTAATTCCTATAGGCGCCTTGC
The DNA here is from genome assembly GCA_964016885.1 of Eledone cirrhosa. Classification (NCBI taxonomy): domain Eukaryota; kingdom Metazoa; phylum Mollusca; class Cephalopoda; order Octopoda; family Eledonidae; genus Eledone; species Eledone cirrhosa. The sequence continues at coordinate 318,852,894 of OZ024742.1, forward strand.
GCATAGAGACCATATAGTTAAGTGCAGGCTATCATGTTTAATATGATGAACCGGAAACAATTTTAACTGAAATTATAACCATAACGAAAAATCTCGTTACTCTCAAAAATGACAAGAAATATTATTCTCATTAGACCCAAATTTAAATGGAAATATGCAGGGAGTGTATCGTGAGCGGTCGCGCCTCCAAAGAAGGGAGCAGGGAGAACAATAGATGGCATTGGATGACACTGCTCCCCTACTTTTCAATGGTGTACTCACAGATTTAGAAAAATTTACGATGATATGCTTATTCCGGGACTCTGTCTTAAAGCTATTACAAAGTGCCCACCTAAAATGTTCCGAAGGCCCCATCCATCCATGTACACCTCGCCTCATCCCCCAGGACCAAAGCTTGGCAACGAGCCTGGTAGTGAATCTGGTTCGTTCACTCAAACATCATGTTACTCTCTGGTGAATTAATGCTTGGCGAGCATTATCAAATTACACTTACAAAATGCATTTAGCTAAAAACATAAATTGATTTTTTTTTTTCACTTACTCTCTTGCTTTCATTAATTCAATATATTCGTATGTGAATGCATTTACAAATACATTATTTTATTTTGCGTTATCGGGGAGTTATTTCCACACAAAAATTATATCTACTAGTCCTACTAGTAGATATAAACATTAGTACAGAACCCATTGTTTAACAGACGGAATAAATGATATTCGGTTTCTTCAGCCAACTTTAACAAACCTATGATTGCGAGTTATATACAGGATATTCCCCAAAAATGTATACACAAATTTATTAGAATGCTGTTGAAGTATGTATGCATATTTTGGACACCATGTATATATATATATATATATATATATATATATATATATATATATATATATATATATAACCTCATTAGTTCTTTCGTTCTCATTAGTTCTTTGGTATTGTATGGTTGGGTTTTGCCTACCGCAATTTTCAATTTGTCAAGCTATTTAAACGTAATGTTATTACTCTAAGGACCTATTATTGAGTGCTTTGCTACTCATTCCTTATTGTAGGTCGACTTTGCTTGGCCACAGCCAAAGCTTCGATTTTACTAAGCTTCCACTGTATATATATATATATATATATATATATATATATATATATATATATATATATATATATATATATATTGAGTCGTCAAGTATGAAATTTGTAGAAATTTGTAGAAAAAAAAAAAAAATTTCTATAAATTTCATACTTGACGACCCAATATATATATATATATATATATATATATATATATATATACAGAAAGAGAGTAAGAGGGAGAGGGAAATACATACGTACATACAGACAGACAGACAGAGAAATAAATGTTAATGCAAGTGTGTCTGTGTATGTTTATATACTGAAAGATTGAAGTGTTGAAAGCATGACAGTAAGTAAAACGAAAATCATCCTATGTTTTCCACTGATTGCATTCTATAGGTAGAGCTTGGTAATGCTCGACAAGCACGAACTGACACTTAATGGATTAGTTTGATGTGCTAGTGAATGGATTAACATACATAACATTCGTTTACAGTTGAATATAAGAAATTTAAGATCTCCTCTGAATGTGTTTCAAGTACTATTTTCACTAAGTAAATGTCTTACCAGCTCAGACAACCGTATATTCGGGTTTGCTATTCTTAAATCTATAAAGGATTGCTCTTAAAATTCGCAGTTGGGTATATCGACAGAGTATCCGACTACCAACTAACTAAGGGCCTCAGAATTTCGCATCCTGTATGAAAGGCTGGATTTAACAATTAAGCAAAATAAGCTTATGTTTAGGGCATCAATGGTCTCTAAGTTTAAAGTCTGTCTTAAGCCAGAAGGCTCGTTAGACCTGTACTTAACTAGGTTTCATGACCTGAAGCGAATAAGAGTGCAAGACTTCCCCTTGGATAGGACGCCAGTCCATCACAGAGTTAATCCTCCAGCTATTGCTGGTACTCATTTTCAGCTGAATATACTGGAGCAACGTGAAATGAAGTGTTTTGCTCAAGAACACAACACGCAACCCAGCCCAGGAATTGAACCCACGACATTATGATCGTAAGGCCAATGCCCTTACCAAAAGACCATGCGCCTCAATAGGGGCACCATTTTATTCAAATTAAATGCATTTTATCTTCAAAAAATATTTTAGCATATGGGGTGGGAAAGAGGAGTACCATAATCTTTTAAGTGCTTAGGTCCTCAAATGAACATAATCCGCCCCTACCTGTATCGCATCCCAGACGCTGAATTGCTGTGCCATTATTACTAAGATATTTTTTTAATATGTGACAAACATATAACACATCAGGTAAAGTTGGCCCAGAAGGATATAAAACTGGAATGGTGACGGTTGGAACAACATTGACCAAAGGTTTCCTCGATCAAGGATAACTGGGGTTTAAACAACAAGAACAACAATAGTTAAGAATGGCCTTAAAGAATATATTCACTTGGTAGAAAATGGGTACCTATGCGTGAGGAACATAGTCGTAGTATGGGCTGTTGCATTATTCTACTCAACAAGGTTGAAATCAGGGTCCTCCTGATACAATTGCATAGCTGACCAAAACAATTGTTCAACTCTGAACTGATCTGAGAAATCAAACATACATGACGCTCTTTTATAAATCTTGATCAACTGATCTTATTGGAGTTATTTCCCTTACAATTAGTTTTTAGATTTTACTCCCTCACAGAGAGAGTTTTTGTCTACTAATTGATTGGATAATCTCAATCGTTCAAAGTTTTACTGTTCACTATATTACATAAATGAGAGCCTACCTGTCTTTTACAGAAGAATCTACAACTAAATATTCTGCACCTTCTCACCAAAATAATCCCTCGTAAAGTGAACTTTGACTTACTAGAAATAGCAACCAAATATCCTTCCAATCATACCGTCTTAGGAAAGGGAATGACAAGATAACAACGACCTAGAATAGACTATGTCTGTAACAAAATATATGATAGATGCTTACAGCTGGAGTGTCTTTGGATCAAAAGTCTATGTGGTGAGAGCTGACCTAGGGCTAAAGAACAACAAACTACACAGATACAGCATCAGTAGATTCAAACTCAAACTCTCTCTTTCTCTCTCTCTCTCTCCTTCTCTCTCTCTCTCTCTCTCTCTATCTTTCTCTCTCTCTATCTTTCTCTCCCTCTCTCTCTCTCTCTCTCTCTCTCTCTTCTCTATCACCCACCTTCTCTCTTTCTTCCTCCCCCTCTCTCTCTTTCTTTCTCCCATCCCCTCTCTCTCTTCTTCTTCCCTCATCCTCTCTCGCTCTCACTCTCTCTTTCTCTTCCTCCCTTACCCCCTCTCTCGCGCACACACAGAATCTTTATTCCAGCGCTCCTATTATGACCATCACCATCCCATCTTTTAACATGATGTCCACATGTCCTTCCTTTATATTTGAGATGGTAGGGCGTAATTTCTAGGAGATATATCTAGCTGCTATTTTTAGTAGGTCGAATGAATTCATAAGAGGCTGCCTCATTTACTTGATCTGTGGCTGTGCTTGCGTGTGTTGATGTGCAGTTTCAACTAAACAAATATCTAGCAATCTCAGATGTACGCCATGGGAGGGCTCAATGTTGTCATTAGTTACATTAGCAGTTGAACCTATGCAGGGATTACAACGTGTAGAACAGCTAAGATAATTGTTCTACGTGCA
>OZ024742.1:318861586-318864086 GCA_964016885.1 Eledone cirrhosa
CTCGAAATCACGAAACGCCCCCCCCCCCTACCCTATTTTTCCATTTTTCAATATACTACTGATTTTGATATCAGTAGATTACTAAAAAATTGATTAACAATATTCCAAAGATACCATTGCAGGCAGCTGAGAGTATAAATACATTCCTTGAAAGGAAATATATAAATTTCAAAAAAAGGAACATAAATGTTCTTTTTTATGAATAAGGACCAGTTGAATTTGTTATATTCTCACCAGGCGATACCAGCTATTTTGAACATTTATACAAGAGCAACTCTGTCTATCCAAAGAGTGCTCTTATCTGGAAGAAAGTGGCAATTATATCATTTCAAAGCTTTCCAATGTTCCCTTTAATGAAACGGACAGGATAAATGTTGATATCTAACTTGATGTCCCCTCTTCTTTGTGAGCTTAGAGACCACGGAAGAGGGTTTTCATGACCACATAAGAGGGTATATTTATTAGTAAATGGTAAAATATATACAACAAATGAATAAGTGGATTGAAGTAGATGGTTTCCAGTCCAGGCAGACTGCAACTACAAATAAAAAAAATGTTAGTTTACTTTGTAACAATAGCATATACAAGTTTTCGGATAAATCAACTTACTTTAACTTTGACCTTATTTCAATGTGACCCTTGAGCTTCATGGAGTCTAGCTAACTCTTTGACGCCAGGCTCGATTTTCGTAAGAAGTAGCCGGAGATCTCCACGTGTAATTACATTGTAGTGGTTGCGAGCCTTACTGTGCAGTCTGGAAACAGCGCCAAACCCCCTCTCGACTAAGTATGAGCTTGGAAAAGGCAGAGCAAATCTCTTAGCGTCTGCATGTAGGTGTGGAAATCGACGCTGAATGTCCTCTTGCATCCCAAAAAGGGGTTCACCTATTTTGGGAAATCTAATTTTGATCATGTCATCTGCTTGAAGTTTAATGAATTCTTCCTGAAATTTAACGTCCAAATCATCGATGGTAGCTATGAAGGGATCTGCTATCCACATATCCACATTGGGATGTCCATCGGCAAAAGGTCGACAAACCGTTCTCTCATGTTGTCTTGTAGCGCACGGAGGTGAGTGGTATAAATTTGGAGTTGGTCATCGCTTACAATGTTTTGAACATTGGCAACACTAGGAAAATTATAGAATTCCCGTCAACAAAGATTCTTTTCGATGACATTCAATTTGGCCAGGAATATTTTCACAGCATTCCTTGTTTTAAGCAAGGTGATCTTCTTCCCCAGCAAAGCCAAAATGACGCTATTGCATTTGTCGAAGATGTTGATGTGGGAGGCGTAGTCTTGCCTCACATCGAGGGTTTTCTTGTACAGTTCTGTGTTGCGTCCTCGCAGAAACTCAATGATAAAATTGAAGAGTTCAAAGAAGTGAGTAAGGCACTTGCCCTTTGAAAGCCACCTCACTTCAGTATGAAAGAGCAACTTGACGAATTCTTCGTCATTATCTTTTTACAGTTGCCAGAAAATTCGTTCATTGAGGGAATGCTGTTTGATAAAATTGATGACATCAATGGCCACCTGCAAGGACTTGCTCAGAGGCTTGCTGAGTTTCTTCACAGCCAAGTGTTGTCGATGAATGACACAATGAGCAGCAAATACAGATAGATTTTCTCTCTTCAGAAGAGTGACGAAGCCCTTATGTTGGCCGACCATTGCTCTTGCGTCGTCCGTAACACATGATACAATGTGTGTTGTATGTGGTCCTAGATGTATGTATTACCTGCCTGTGTGTTGTATGTAGTCCTAGATGTATGTATTACCTGCTTATGTATTGCATGTGGTCCTAGCTGTATGTATTACCTCCTTATATGTTGTATGTGGTCCTAGATGTATGTATTACCTCCTTATGTGTTGTATGTGGTCCTAGATGTATGTATTACCTGATTATCTGTTGTATGTAGTCCTAGATGTTTTTATTACCTGATTATGTGTTGTATGTGGTTCTAGATGTTTGTATTACCTGCTTATGTGTTGTATGTGGTCCTAGATGTATGTATTACCTGCCTGTATGTGGTCCTAGATGTATGTATTACCTGCCTGTGTGTTGTATGTAGTCCTAGATGTATGTATTACCTCCTTATGTGTTGCATGTGGTCCTAGATGTATGTATTACCTCCTTATGTGTTGTATATGGTCCTAGATGTGTGTATTACCTGCTTGTGTGTTGTAGGTAGTCCTAGAGGTGTGTATTATCTGATTATGTGTTGTATGTGGTCCTAGATGTGTGTGCTACCCGCTTCTGTGTTTTTTCTTTTCTTTTTTTATTTGTAATATTATTTATACAATAGGGAATGAAATAGATCTACATAGTCTTAGCTCGTTACGGTTGAGTCAATGACTTCAGACAAGATTCTAACTGGCTGCGCTCAAAGTGTGTCCTTGACCCAGTTGACTGTGGGTTTTTCCATTTTTAGGATCTCAATTGCCGGTTAATGTCTAAACACGCCTGCACACCTGCTCACAACTGCGGTCAGACTATAGTTATG
>OZ024742.1:318869086-318884086 GCA_964016885.1 Eledone cirrhosa
CCACCGTGGAAACACTTGTAAGCACACGGAATAAATTACCTTTTTATGATGTCTACCTGTTATTATTCATTCTTTATATACACTCCGGAATACAGAAGGATCAGGAACTAAGTTTCTTCAACAATTCTTCCATAACTCGTAGAGTAACCTCTCACCGTACGTCAACCATATCCAGTGTAGTAATTAACCATTACTACATCTTGGATAATCCTATACCTAATAATCGCCTCCTACACAGTTGAGCAACCACACCGACACACGGCATTAATATGGAAAGGCATCATATAGGTATGTCACTTAAAAACATACCTATACCTAACAAAAGGGAATAGATTCTTAGTATGATTCAACGCAATAACGACTTCATTCGGCGTGTACGATGGAAAGCTTTCCATTTCGATAAAGGACGCGCCAGTCACTCGTCTGAATCATATGGTTTTAAATCATGTAAAAACCCACCCACAAACCCTCATCTCGATGCTTTCGAACAAGATTTAATGAAAACGACCATGAACATTAAGTTCAACAAACATAGAAATAATGAGCTGCAGAGCAACATGAAAGCACTACTCCGAAGATTGCAAAATACCAATGGAATTGTTGTGAAAGCCGACAAGACCTCTAACGTGTATACCATGGATATCGATACGTACAATAACTTCATACGCAACGAACTACACAAAAAATATAGAAAAACAAATGAAACTACGCTAGCAAATATTAACAACGAGGCATATAAAGTGGTGAAGAATCTCAAGATAGACGATAGAACCGAGCCGATTATACCCGCTAACCCCACCTTCAACCTGAAGGACCATAAGGTAAATTTTGACTCTAACCCTAAGATTAGACTTATATGCCCTTCTAAATCAGACATAGGAAAAATTAGCAAACATATACTTGACAGAGTAATAACTCAAGTGAAAAAGAAAATTGAAATTAAATTATGGGGCAACACTAGCGAAGCAATTCGCTGGTTTAATAACGTTAAGAATAAGAATAAATCTAAGTTTATACAATTTGACATAGACGAATACTACTCTTCCATCTCACCAAGCACTTTACGTAAGGCCCTATCGTTTGCTAAGGTCAATTCCGACCTAACGGAGGACGAAATTAATATTATTCTCGAGGCTAGAAAAACCATTATTAAGTTTGATAACTGCTACTGAGAACGTAAGGACAGACCCACAAATTTAGACATTACCATGGGTTCCAACGACTCAGCGGAGGTCACGGATCTCGTGGGAATTTACATAGCCCACATATTACATAGTAAATTTAGTAATCTACAGGGGGGGGATATACAGAGATGACGGGCTCTTATTAGTTAATAACTCGAATAACCAAAATCTTGAAAGGCTACGGAAAAATATTAGAAAATCTTTTAGTGAACTGGGTCTAAAAATAACATACGAATACAATCTTAAAGTAGTAAACTTTCTGGACGTAACTCTTAATTTAAATACCAGACAGATACGACCCTTCCACAAGGTGAATGAGAACCTTACGTATATTAACTTTAACTCTAACCAACCACTCTCCATGATCAAATCAGTTCCCCGGAGTATTTCTCTTAGAATCTCTCGCCTATCGTCTAACTCTGATATTTTTAGTGAACACGCTGAATACTACAATAATGTATTAAGGAAGGCCGACCACCGGGATACAATAGAATACATTGATAGGAATTTCCATAACACACATCTACACGAAATCAAGGAATACGTAACCGGGGGACTAAAATACAAGCGCACACACACAGTACTACCAGACATACTAATAATAAAAAATCACCACCAAATAAATCACGTTGTAGAAAGTATATCTGGTACAATCCTATTTTTAATGCCTCGATTAGTACAAAACTATCTCTTTCATTCTTTAAGTTAATCAACAAACATTTCCCTAGTTCCCATAAATACAGCAAAATTCTGAACTCTAAAACTATTAGACTATCATACTCCACGGCACCAAACCTTGAAGCATACATAAAAAAAACTTAACTTAAGGCAATTAAACAACTCTACAAAACAAAACATTTTAGTAACAGATGGGCAGAACGTAATATCTGCCTCCCAACCACTAAATGGGAGACGGGTATTACACAATCCACCTGTACCGCTATCACACCCTATCCATGGTATACCCGCTACCCACAACAAAGAATGTAACTGCCATCTACCTGAAAGATGTCCATTGAAGAATGAATGCCTAAAGTCCAACATTGTTTACCAATGCACGGTTGAATCGAACGACCAGAAATGGTATTATATCGGATCTACCACCACCTCGTTTAAATCTCGCTGGTACCGTCATCGATTCTCAATCAAACATCCTAATCACCGTTTTGTGACCACGCTCGCCAACAAGACCTGGCAACTCCGTGAACACAACCAACAGTTCACCTTAAAATGGGATATACTTTCCAGCGCAAGTGCATATCGGAGTGGATTGAAGTACTGCAGGTTATGTAACCTTGAACTCTTTTACATATTAAAATCCAAAAACAAACTACTTAACGATAGAATTGAACGGTCATTATACTGCAACCACAAACTAAAAGCTAAATTCTCTCACTATAAAATAATTTAACATTCGAACCCGTAACTATAACATCGCTTTCTAGCTAACCACCTTCTCTTCCCCCACACTACAAGACAATACACTGCTTATCACTATAAATGGTAACTCAGTGCAATTCGTAGATTACTACTACAAACCCAAAGTTCACTCACCACATAAACTTCGTCTGTCCCCTCTCTACCTCTTTCTCTACATCCATTACACTCTCTCTCTCTCGCCTTTGGCCTACCTCCCTCTCCACATCTATGAACCTGCCCTCTGGGGCAATAAATAATTCCGACCTTAACTATCAACCCATCTCTCCAAAAGTAACCAGTATAATAAAACCCCTACCATAACATTTTGATTAAGATATCTACAAACCACTCTCTCCTACTTCTCCAACCCCTGCATATCTTTCTCTCTCTCTCTCCCTCTCCCTACTTTTCTCTCTTCCTTTTCTACTCTATCTTCCCCAACAACCTCACTTAAGGGTATTTACATTGTACATTTTACCATTCTGCTCTGAGGATACAGTGGTCACAGCATTGGATATTTGAGTTCTGCAAATACTTGTAAATTTGCACATAGCATAACTAGGCTGTAGTACCACCGTGGAAACATTTGTAAGCACACGGAATAAATTACCTTTTTATGATGTCTACCTGTTATTATTCATTCTTTATATATATATATGTACATCTTCACTCAGACCGAGTTGAAGATCCGCATAAGGTGAAACATTTGTTCACGGAATGATGAACTAACTGTTCTGGAACTATATATATATATATATATATATATATATATATATATATATATATATATATATATATATATATGAGGGGGGGTGTATATCGGTGCATGTACATGTGTATATATAGATTTATATATATGTACACATAACGTTTTCAACTTGTACAAAAATACCTAGGGATCTAATTGACATTGTATATATACAATATATATATATATATATATATATATATATATATATATATATATATATATATATACGAGGTGTGTCAGAAATGTTCCAGGACTGATGTCACAAAAGATTTATTTCAAACCCAAACTTCACACTAAGAGTTTTCTCCTTCAAAGTAATCCCCCTGGAGTCTAATGCACTTTTCCATCCTTTTTTGCCACGCTTGCATGCACTCCTGGGAGCATTCTTCCGGGATCCTCCGCAGTTCCGTCGTCACGGCCTTTTTGATGTCGTCCATGTCTTCAAAACGGGTCCCCTTGATGACCCCCTTGAGCTTGGGGAATAGGAAAAAATCACACGGAGCCAGGTCGGGGGAGTAGGGTGGTTGCTCCAGCATGGCGATGCTCTTCTCGGCCAGGAACTGTCGGATACTCGGAGCATTGTGAGCAGGCGCGTTGTCATGGTGAAGCAGCCACGAGTTATCCTGCCACAACTCTCGCCTCTTCTCACGCACTGAACGAAGCAAACGCTGCAGTATCTCTTTGTAGACATGTTGGTTGATCGTCTGGCCCGGTGACAAGAACTCGCAGTGGACGATCCCCCTCACATAGAAGAATGTGATCAACATGACTTTGACTTTGGACTTCGACTGTCATGCTTTCTTCGGCCTTGGCGACGACGGACTCTTCTACTGAAGGCTCTGGCGTTTGGTTTCCGGGTTGTACTCGAAAATCCAATACTCATTACCGGTGATGACTGTCCCCAGCAAGTCTGGTTCGATTTCAAGATGCTCGAGGATGTCCTGGCACACTTGCATGCGTCGACCCTTCTGGTCATCGTTCAGCAGTTTTGGCACCATCTTCGCGCAAACTTTCCGCATGAGCAAATCTTCAGTGAGAATCTTTCCAGACGCTGTCCCGATTCATGCCCAGCTCATTTGCCATCAGTCGAACAGTCAGCCGACGATCGCTACGCACCATCTGCCTGACGCGCTCAACGTTGTCCTCAGTCCTGGTTGTTGAGGGCCTTCCGCTCCTGGGGTCATCTTCCACGTCCTCGCGTCCTTCTTTAAACCTCTTGCACCACTCAAAAACACGTGAGCGTGACATCGTCTCATCTCCGTACACTTGCTACAGCAATCCCAGTGCTTCTGACAGAGTTTTCCCCAACCCTACCAGAAACTTCAAGTTTGTTCGTTGCTCTGTGATCATTGCTTGACGACCTGAAACAGAGACCTGTATATAAAATTATGAAGAAAAAAGTTTGATCGCTGCAGAGAGCTAAGATTACAGTTACATACTCCAGGGGGATTACTTTGAAGGAGAAAACTCTTAGTGTGAAGTTTGGGTTTGAAATAAATCTTTTGTAATAATAGTCCTGGAACTTTTCTGACATACCTCGTATATATATATACATACATACATACATACATACATACATACATACATACATACATACATACATACATACATATATGTGTATATATATATATGTATGTATATATATATATATGTATATATATATATATGTATATATATATATATATATATATATATATATATATATATATATATATATATATATATATATATATACCGATATAAAGAGATTTATTTACGCTTTAATTTATATTTTTAATTATCGTGTCTATAGTCTGCCTTTCATAGGTTATAGATTCCATACACTGGTGGTTCTTTTCCCTGTTTTATTGATAGCGCACTGTATATCTCTCTCTGGTGTGTTACCTTTTCAACATATTGTATTTTAAAGAGCTCAGGATTTCTTCTCCTTTGAGCACATTATTTACAGGGAATAGCGAGGGCCTATGGCTCCATTAATTTATCGTGATATTTCGCTCCTTATAACAGTCTTTCCTATCCCTCTGTTTGGTTGAGCACACTTCTCTGAGTGGCTTTGGGCTGCCCTTTCTAACAGTTCGTCCCTCAGGGGCCACTGGTTCACTGCCCTTAAACACGCTGTGACTTCTCTCTCCCACGTGTAGCTGGACAGTCACTTTTAAAATTCTCCTAGTGTTGTCTGAAATGTATAGCCTTACACACGCTGATGAACCGAGGTTAATCCATTTCTTTCAACAAATTACTGGTGAAACATATCTTTGGATTTGTACGTGTGTTATATAGTTATAAAGGTATTTATTTACGCTTTAATTTATATTTTTAATTATCGTGTCTATAGTCTGCCTTTCATAGGTTATAGATTCCATACACTGGTGGTTCTTTTCCCTGTTTTATTGATAGCGCACTGTATATCTCTCTCTGGTGTGTTACCTTTTCAACATATTGTATATATATATATATATATATATATATATATATATATATATATATATAGTAATAATAATAATAATAATAATAATAATAATAATAATAATAATAGTAATAATAAATTTGAAGACTAAAATCCAAAGAGGGCTTGATAAGGATAAATATATATTAAATATATAAGAACCGTAGAGCAAATATTTATTAAAATAACAGATTAAAGTTTACCCTTAACGGGATCTTCTGAAACTCTGAGTTTCAGAAGATCCCGTTAAGGGTGAAAGCAGCGATTCTTTGCTTAAACTTTAATCTGTTATTTTAATAAATATATATATATATATATATATATATATATATATATATATATATATATATATATATATATCCTCTCTATACATATAAGATAAACCCTACCAAAATTAATCAAAATCGCCAACTCGCTATTCTGGGATGGCTGTTCCCTCGGTATAAAGTAACGTTCAAATATTTTTCTCGATTCTTCTCTCCATTCTAATCCATTAGTCATTCATTCAATCACCATTCTATGTCATATTTTCACACTATATCATATTTTCACCATTCTATATCATATTTTTTCTCTAAAATCATATTTTCCCTATCACCGCATTTTCTCTATCGTATTTTCTTAAACAAAACAAATCTTGTATTTTCGTTTATTGTTAAATTATGCCCAAAATACGGGGATCTTATCTTAAACCTTACATTCTCGCTAACTACCCAACATCCATCCCTCCCGCCCCCACGCACCACCATTATTACGTGGACCAATCATAAGTCAGAGGCCCATACTATCGCTTAACTGGTTGCTTTTCGATATGATGGATGGACTACGGAATTCTGGAGAGTTGAAGAGAGAAAAATCTGGACGCTCAGCGACAATGCCAAAGATAAAGACAAATTCACCTCGTGGACGAGAATGCAAGCACTCCTCCTTGTTTCGGCCGAGGATGGCTAACATAACCCCCCCCCCCCCCCCCCCGCGCCCCACCGCTCCCACCCTCCAAACGCAATCCAAAACTTCAGAGTTGGTACCATGAATGTAGGCACCTTAAAGGGTCGCTCTAACGAGGTTGTAGAAATGCTTGAACGTAAGGAGGTCGATGTTTGTTGTATTCAAGAGACCAGGTGGAGGGGAGGGTCTGCTAGATTCATCGTGGGTAAAGAACGATGCTATAAGCTTTTCTGGGTGGGAAATGACAATGGGCTGGGTGGAGTAGGAATCATGGTAGCAGAAAAGTGGGCAGATAAGATAATAGACGTAAATAGAGCGAACGACAGAATAATTAAAATAAGACTCGTCCTCAATAAAACTACGGTGACAGTAATATCTGCGTACGCACCCCAATCCGGACTGCCCGGCGCTATAAAAGACAGATTCTATGAGACACTGATGCTCGCTACCTCCCAAATAACCGACAGTGACTATATAATTATTGCAGGCGACCTAAATGGTCATGTTGGACAACATTGTGACGGCTATGACGGAATCCATGGAGGCTATGGGTTCGGTACTAGAAATGAGGAAGGCTCCAGAATCCTGGAATTCTGTGACGCAAATAACTTAACTATCTGTAACACTAACTTCAAAAAACGAGACAATCACTTGATCACCTATAGATCGGGGGAACGCACAAGCCAGGTAGACTATATCCTTACCAGAAGACGTGACAGTGTCTGTTGTTAACACTAAATCCCTCCCCCATGAAGAATGCACCTCCCAACATAGACTGATAATTAGCGACCTCATAGTCAGGACGAGACGTACTAGACAGCGGAAGAGGACTATCCTCAGGAGAAAAATATGGAAGCTAAAGGACCCCATAGCCAGAAATAAATTTCAAAGCATATTACTTGATGCTTTCGACAGTAAGGAAGAGCAATTAGAGTCGTATAATATAGAGGAACAGTGGGAATTCCTGAAAGCAAACCTGCTGACGGCGGCAGACGAAGTCTGTGGCTGGAGCAGGCCTGTAGGTAGGAGGAGAGTAACATGGTAGTGGAACAGTAAGGTGGAGGAGTCAATTAAGGCCAAAAAGCAGGCTTGGAAAGTATGGCGGGATGGGGGAAGTAGAGAAGACTATCAAGTGGCCAGGAGGGAAGCTAGGAGACAAGTGTACTTCGCAAGAAGGGAAGCAGAGGAAAGAGAGTTCAAGCATGTTCTACAACGTGAGTACCAAAAACGTGAGGTGTTCAGGATTGCTAGGCAATGTGTCAAGGAAAACCGTGATATTGTCGGGGAAAAGTGTGTATTTAATGATGATGGCATACTTGCCATCACTGACGCTGATAAGAAGGTAGCTTGGAAGTGTCACTACGAAAGGCTTCTAAATGAGGAGAACAAATGGGAGAAAGACAGTCTCCCCCACATCGACCCAATAGAGGGACCAGCAGTGTTAGTCGAAGGTAGTATAATAAGTAAGGCAATCAAAGATATGAAGACGGGTAAGGCAGCTGGGCCTTCGGAAATAGTTGCTGAGATGCTGAAAGCCTCTGGAACGGTGGGACACACCATGGTCACCCGGATAGTAAACCAAGTCATACAGAATGGGGTTGTTCCGAAGGACTGGCATAGCAGCATCATCATTAACTGTTACAAGGGTAAAGGAGATGCCCTAGATAGGTGTAACTATAGAGGCATTAAACTAATCGACCAGGTCATGAAGGTCACGGAAAAAGTTATAGCGCAACTAATCAGAGAGAGAATTGATCTAGATGAAATGCAGTTCGGGTTTGTGTCAGGAAAAAGTACCACAGACGCTCTTTTCATTGTACGACAACTACAGGAGAAGTACCTAGCTAAAAGTAAACCCCTATACTTAGCTTTTGTTGACTTGGAGAAAGCCTTCGACAGAGTCCCCCGTTCCATTATCTGGTGGGCTCTTAGAAAACTAGGTGCTGACGAATGGCTTGTGAGAGCTATACAAGCCATGTATAAAGAAATAGTCAGCAAGGTTAGAATTAACAACGAATATAGTGAAGAGTTTAGCGTAAAAGTTGGTGTCCATCAGGGCTCTGTTCTTAGCCCCCTACTATTTATTATTGCCCTTCAGGCTATAACAGAGGAGTTCAAGACTGGCTGCCCATGGGAACTCCTATACGCAGATGATCTAACGCTCATAGCTGAATCAATGACCGAACTAGAGAAGAAATTCCAAACATGGAAGCACGGCCTAGAATCAAAAGGCCTTAAAATTAACCTAGCTAAGACTAAAGTTCTAGTTTGTAGGAAAGAAAATAAGGCGGCGGTCCCTTCCGGGAAATGGCCATGCTCAGTGTGTAGGAAAGGCGTAGGTAGAAACTCCATTTTATGTCCCCAATGCAAAGTATGGGTGCATAAAAGATGTAGTGGGATCACAGGTAAGCTAACTAAGAACATAGATTTTACATGTGGCCGGTGCTCTGGTGCAATAAGTAGCAGCAAGTGCCCACAAAATACTAGCTCTTTCAATTGCGCAGAGGATTCTATAGAAATAGTGGACAGCTTCCGTTACCTGGGTGACAAAATCAGCAGTGGGGGAGGGTGCTCTGAAAGTACAGTAGCTAGAGTCAGAACTGGATGGAAAAAGTTCAGAGAGCTTATACCACTATTAGCCGCTAGAGGGTTCTCACTAAAAATGAAAGGCAGGTTATACGATGCCTGCATACGAACAGCAATGCTGCATGGCAGTGAGACCTGGGCATTGTGTGCAGAGGATATACGCAGACTAGAGAGGAACGAAGCTTGCATGCTCCGCTGGATGTGCAATAGTAATATACGTGAACGGCTAAGCATAAACGAACTAAGGAAAAAATTAGAAATAAGAGGGATCAGATGTTGTTTACTCGAGAGAAGGCTACGTTGGTACGGTCACGTGATGCGCATGAAAGACGACAGCTGTATAACAAAGTGCAGGGCAATAAAGATAGACGGTAGCCACGGAGTAGGCAGACCCAGAAAAACCTGGGACGACATGATAAATTCCGACCTCACACGCTTACACCTCTCCAAGACAATGTCACTGGACCGAGACCTTTGGCGGTACTCAGTAATAGAGAAGACCCGCCTTACCTAAATACAAAGTAAAAACCTACTACAGTCAGTAGGCATCTCTATCAAAACACACCCCCGTCCCACCACCTCCACCCCATCCACACCGCCCCTTTCAATGTAAAGTTATGTTGGTGCCACAACATCCAGGCCGAAACAAATGAGATCGTGTAGGTGTCACGACAAAAAAAAAAAAAACAGAGTCCACGCTGTAAATGTGGCCGTGTAGGCAACACGGTAAAAACCTCCCAGCCCCACACTGTAAATGTGGTTGGTGTTAGGAAGGGCATCCAGCTGTAGAAAACCCGCCAGACAGTCCTATGCGAGCAAGACAACCACTCTTGTCTCAAGTGGGAAAACCCCCGTCCAAACCCATGCAAGCGTGGAACACGGACGCTAAACCTGATGATGATGATGATGATGATGATATATATATATACATATATACTGTATATATATATATATATATATATATATATATATATACTGTATATATATATATATATATATATATATATAAAATATTAAACAAATAATGAATAAACAATGAAAACAGTTCCTTATATTAAACAAAAAAAGTTCATTATTTAACGATCGTTTCTAGGATATATATGTGTTAGAATTGGCATGCATATTCAACAGATCTATGTACAAAATTATACAAAATTATACAAACTATCAAGATTAAATATACATACCAACACATATATACGCCGTCTTCAGAAATAATCATTATTTCTGAAGACGGCGTATATATGTGTTGGTATGTATATTTAATCTTGATAGTTTGTATAATTTTGTATAATTTTGTACATAGATCTGTTGAATATGCATGCCAATTCTAACACATATATATCCTAGAAACGATCGTTAAATAATGAACTTTTTTTGTTTAATATAAGGAACTGTTTTCATTGTTTATTCATTATTTGTTTAATATTTTATCTTGACACTGTATACCGTTTATCTTTCACCGAAAGTGATTTTTCATTACATCTCTTCTTTCCATGATATCCGGAATACATTGAGTTCTTCATACGGATTGGACACTACCGTAAACTCTTGGCAGATTTATCTACATATATATATATATATATATATATATATATATATATATATATATATATACATACATATATATATATATACATACATATATATATATATATACATACATATATATATATATATACATACATATATATATATATATACATACATATATATATATATACATACATATATATATACATACATATATATATACATACATATATATATATATATATATATATATATATACATACATACATACATACATACATACATATATATATACATACATACATACATACATATATATATATATATATATATATATATATATATATATATATACGGATTAACAAATAATAGTTAAAGGCAGTCCACTTAGGTGAAGTCCAGTTATGGTATTCCAGGTAGTGGATGATATTAACGCTTGGCTTGGTTTGACTCAACAAGGCGTTTTCATAGTGATGCTGCGGGTATGCTGTAATTCCTATGTTGTAAACACTTGGAGTAATAATAAATCAGGAAAGAAGGTTTACATGGTTTGCTATACAAAAAAGTTTTTAATCACATAGCTTACATTTGTTTCACTGAACTGGTATGTCTAGAGATCGCTATCCGCCTAATTTTGCGTCACTCGATCGCCAATACAGAATTATAACCAGTCAGATCTTCGGAGCATGCGAGAATGAAGAAAATACACAGGCAAGAAAATAAAAGAAAATATGGAGTAGTTATGGCATTCAATTAGAACAATAAACAACAACAATTATTACAACAATGCTATCAATAAACTATTTAAGGAGACCCTGACATTACTTAGGTGGGGGGTATATAATGTATCTAATGTTACGGCGTGAAAACCAGCTGTCATAAGGCAAAAAGTATCGTAGTGTGTATCAATTTTAAATTATAAAGATAAGCTAGTTTTTACAGTCTTTCTCTTCATCTTCAACCGTATACATGAGTGGAACCACTGTCAAAGCTCAATAGTTGTAGAGTTAATACAGAGGTTAACGAATTAATATACGCATATATCTACGCACACACACACACACACACACACACACACACACACACACACACACACACATATATATATATATATATATATATAAATATAAATACATATACACATATATGTGTACATAGACACATACATACACACTAATATACACTCGTACAAAAATATACATACATGCAAAGAGAAAAGCGTGCTAATTGTAATATGGCAAAAAGAAGGTAAAGTAACATTGTAGTAGTGAAATGAGAAAAACTAGGATCTAGGATCAAATGATTGCAGCAGCTGAGAAGGAGTAAGATTGTTGGTAGATGAGGTATTTACAGACTATTGTGTGGTATAGACTTGTGAAGGAAATAGTATACTTAATGAATATATATTTTTTGTGGGTAGTAGGTATCCTAATTTAAAGCTATGTTATGTTGGTTCGATTCACGGAGGTTTGAATCTTATGAATTTAGTGGCTATTCTATGCCTGCAGAAGATAGATCTTTCTAACTTATTATTAAGTAGTCTTTTAACATTTCTAAGGATATACAATAGCTCAAGATCACACAGCCCGCAATAGGACATACCTGTACTATAGGTTTTAGCAGCCGACAACTTCGACCAGTTGATAGTGTAGCTAGCGTTGCTGTCCTTCAATTCCCATATTTTTCTGGCGAGGGTGGTGGAACCCATAAGAGCTCGGTTTTTCATCGAGTGCCTGTGCACATACCATCTTTTCTTAAAAGAACCCGCGGTGGATCCTATGTAATTCCAAGTGGAGTTACCCGAGATGACAGTGCACATGTACACCAGGCTCGAATCGAGACATCTATTCGCCAATGGGCACCTATCTGGGAGGTGACAGTTGCAGTTTGAGGCGCTATTATGTGCAGCTTTTACATTCCTATTTAGTACCCTGTTATAAGTGGGTTGTGATATATGCCCAATGGGGTTTTGCTGCTGCGCGTTTGTATGCGCTTGTGGTTGTGATGTTGTGATGAGTTTGTGCTTATGTATAGGTGCAATTGATTTACTTGAGATCTTTCTGCGGTTGATCTTGCGTATGTGTGATTCTATGTTAGCTGCTGTTGAAAAAGAGAGTTTTATAGTAGATCTATTGAGTAGTTTGTGATATCTATGCGAGATAGGGAAGTGTTTATCTATTAGTTTAAAGAATATAGAGGGCAGTCTAGTTTTTATAGAGGAGTTGAATATTGGGTTGAACCATAGGTATTTCCTTTGTCTGTTTCTTCTATTGTTTCTAGGGTTTACGTTATTAGTGTTTTGGCCGTTTACTCTAGGTGTTACATGTCTAACCCTATGTCTAGTCAAGCTATTCCTATTATTATGTGAGCGGTTGGAGTAGAAATTACTAGGATTGTTTATGTTGTCCTTATTCACTATATACTGTAGTTTATCTTTATGACCGGCCCTACTTAATGCTGCATTATAATAGTCAGCATGCTCGTTAAAGATTTCTAGGTTTGAGGATAGGCGGGATATTCGGAGGGATATACTACGTGCTATGGATTTAATTATGGATTTGGGGTGATTTGAGTTGTAACTAATGTAGGCAAGATTTTCATTATTTTTGTGGAAAGGTTCTATTAATCCAGTATTTAGATTTAGAGTTACATCTAGAAAATTTACCTTCTTATGGTTTAGTTCGTAGGTAATACTTAGGCCTAGTTTTTTGAAGAATATTCTAATATTTTTCCTTAGTCTTTTCATGCTCTGGTTGTTTAGGTTCCTAGCTATAAGTAACGTGTCGTCCCTATAAATTCCTCCTTGGAGGTTACTGAATTCCTTATGTAGGTTGTGTGCTATGAATAGCCCCACGATATCTGTAATTTGCGCAGAATCATTTGAACCCATTGTAATATCGAAGCTATTTATTCTATCCTTTCTTACCCAGTAGTTATTTTCAAATTTTACGATAGTCCTTCTAGCCGCTATTATTATTTCAATTTCATCATGGGTAAGATCAGAGTTATTTTGGGCAAATATAAGCGCCTTATCTAGGGTAGCTGGGGATATGGATGCATAATAGTCGTCTATATCAAATTGTATGAAGTTACACGTATCCCTATTTTGTATTTTATTGAACCATTTAATTGCCTCGTTAGTGTTGCCCCATAGATTGATTTCTAGTTTACCCTTTATTTGTGCGATTACCCTATCTAGAATGTTTTTGCTAATTTTACCTATGTCTGACTTGGATGGGCATATTAATCTAATGGTAGGATTAGTTTCAAAGTTATTTTTGTGATCTTTCAGGTTAAATGTAGGGTTGCACGGGGTAAGCGGTTCGGTCCTATCTGAAATTCCGAGTTTATTAACTATCTTGAGGCCCTCCATGTTTATGCTGGTGAGTGTAGATTCATTTGTTTTTTTATATTTTTTATGTAGTTCACGCTGAATAAAGTTATTGTATGTGTTAATGTCCATAGAGTATACGTTTGATGTTTTGTCTGCTTTTACTATGATACCGTTAGTGTCTTTTAGTTTTTTAAGTAATGTGTTTAAGTCATTTTGCAATTTGTTGTGATTTGTTCTTTTTTTAAATTTAGTTTCACTTATCATGTTCATAAGATCCAGCTCGAAGGCATCGAGTGCGGGGTTGTTTGGCGGGTTTTTGCAGGATTTAAACCCGTAATTCTCCTTGGAAAATTCCCTTCTGTTGGTATTCGGTCCCTTATCGAAATGGTAAGCTTTCCATCGGACCCTGCGGATGAAATCATTAGTCCGTCGTATCATGCCCAGTGTATAGTCCTTTTTTGTAGGTACAGGTATGTTTTTTAGTGACATACCTATACAGTGCTTCTCCATGTTGTTGCCGTGCGTTAATGGTGTTGCTCGACCAGGTGGGAGCTAAATATACGGATTAACAAATAATAGTTAAAGGCAGTCCACTTAGGTGAAGTCCAGTTATGGTATTCCAGGTAGTGGATGATATTAACGCTTGGCTTGGTTTGACTCAACAAGGCGTTTTCATAGTGATGCTGCGGGTATGCTGTAATTCCTATGTTGTAAACACTTGGAGTAATAATAAATCAGGAAAGAAGGTTTACATGGTTTGCTATACAAAAAAGTTTTTAATCACATAGCTTACATTTGT
>OZ024742.1:318889086-319064086 GCA_964016885.1 Eledone cirrhosa
TTGAAGATAAGCTCGTTTGATTCACAAACTCCAGTACGACCTTGATTCTGACTATCAAAATATGGAAAACATCAATGAATAAGCTTCTAACTTACACATAACATTGTCTTTAAAAAATAACTAGGAAGAGTTTTATCTTACGGTGAATAGTGTATTCTTATCTTGATAAAACAAAATGAAAATAAACATTGAATAACACGAAACAAACAAATAGATATTTGCTGAATAAACATATGGAGAACTCATTAACACTTCCTCTAAACAAAAGAGTTGCTGAAATTGCCAGTCGTTAAGTCTGTTAAACAATATAGCCAGCAAAAGTACAAAATCGTGAAATAATCATTACTCTCAACGTAATTCTAGTCAACACAAATATTTATCAAAACGATATCGTTATTTTTCTGCAATTCTATTGTTCCATTTATCGTCTTCGTACCTTCAATAACAACTTTGACTTTCATCCTTTCGAGTTAGATAAAAAAAAAAATTGCCAGTCTAATACTGAAGTTGGTTCTTCCTCTATATCTCTTTCTCATTTCCTCTATCTCACTTTCTGTCTTTCTATGGAAGAAATCTGCTGTACTCAGACCTGGAGAGGGATGAGCTTCGCCAGACTTAAAATGCCCAAGAAACGCCGTATGTCAATACGGCGCCCCTGCGACTTTATCTGGAGTTACGGGACCATGCATACATACATGGTGGCTGCCAACTCGTTTTCGAGTACGGCCACTACTTTATATCCATGTAGAAGAACTCCTACCGATGCGCTGAACGAGTGTTACTTTTTAGTCCAGCCAGCGACTTGAAAACTCTGGTACAAACACTACACTTGTGACAATTATTGACACATAGTGCTGGGCCCATGGTACCATGTGACGACAAGTGCAGAGAGATCTCCAGACATAAAGCAATGCCTGTGCTGTGAAGCTTTTATAGTGAGCAAAGGCACTGCACAAAGCCAGTCCCACTCTCTTAACCAAGATGATATTTACCAAAAAGAAGAACAAGTCAACATCATTGGATACCATCAGGGTTGCAGGTGTTATATCAGAGTTTTCCTTCTCCTAGAATTCTGCCTTGACAAAGGCTAAGGGGTCATCTCTCCCGGTGATTTTGGATGGCCATTGACTCTTAAGAGCTCCTTTGCCCTTTGACAGGTTTTGTTTTTAGTCCTGCAGGATGTCCAAAGTCACCCTCCTCACCAAGAAACCTTGGTGGGGTTGCCAGTTTAGTCGCCAACGACCCGACCATGAGACATACATACATACATACATACATACATACATACATACATACATACATACATACATACATACATACATACATACAATCGAAACATTAGTGGTAGTAATAATTCTTTCTAACACTGGTACAAGTCCAGCAATTTGGGGGAAAGGGCAAAATTGACTGAATCAACCCTAGTATTTAACTGGTACTTTATTTTATCGACCCCGGAAGAGTGTAAAGGCAAAGTTGGCCTCGGCAGGATCTGAACTCAGAACGTAGAAAGTCGCAGCTAAATACTGCACAGCTTTTCGTCCGACGCTCTACCGATACTGTCAATCCCTAACCTTTTTAAAAAGATTAATTGGGGACGAGTGGGGGGTTGGCAGAATCGGTAGAGCATCAAACAACATGTTTGGTGGCATAAAATTACGGCTCTTTACGTTCTGAGTTCAAATCCCACCGAGGTTAACTTTGTCTTTCATTCTTACGGTGTCGATAAAATAAGGCACTGGGGTCGATTTGATCGACTTTCCCCTCTCCCATAATTGCTGACCTTGTGCCTAAATCAGAAACTATTATTATTATTAATAATTTGTAACCAATAAAAGAAAATATTAAATGGGGAAGGGTGGTGGATTGGCAGAATCGTTAGAACATCGGACAAAATACTTTTAGTCATTTGTTCCGAGTCTCTACATACTGAGTTCAAATCCCGCTGAGGTCAAATTTGCGTTTTGTCCTTCCGAAGTCGATAAAATAAAATACGAGGCAAGTGCTGGGGGCTGATTTAATTAACTTTCTCCTCTCCTCAAAACTGTTGGCCTTGTGTTTAAATTTTTAAATTTAAAGCCATTATTATTAATTTTAACACGCACTTCTTGTAATGTTAATTTGACTAGAACAGAAGGATGTAATATC
Organism: Eledone cirrhosa; assembly: GCA_964016885.1. Classification (NCBI taxonomy): domain Eukaryota; kingdom Metazoa; phylum Mollusca; class Cephalopoda; order Octopoda; family Eledonidae; genus Eledone; species Eledone cirrhosa. The sequence goes on from OZ024742.1 coordinate 318,891,232, forward strand.
CAGGCTTTTTCCAGGGGTAAAGGCGCCGGAAAGGTGTCGTAAATCAAGTAAAAAAAACACCAGCTGGGAATCGAAACATGATCATGTAGCTTTACTCATTTCAAATTGAAGGCGCATGGCTTAGTGGTTAAAGCATTGGGCTTGCTATCGAAAGGTTGTGAGTTCAATTCTCGGACCGGGTGATGTGTTGTTTGCATGAGCAAGACACTTTATTTCACGTTGCTCCAGTTTACACAGCTGTAGAAATGAGATGATAGGACTGGGATCCCTATTATTAAATTACCCAAGACACCTCCAACGAAATATACCTTGGAGGAGGCCAGCTAAACCTGCATAGGTGTGAGATGTCACACACACACACACACACACACACACACGCACACACTCATTTCAAAGGCGGTGCTCATCACAGAGCAATTAAATTCTCGTTCATAAGTTAAAGAAGCAGTAAACACATAAATAACTAACAAGGAAATATAAAACATATTTCAGAAGAAATGTTGTTTTTTTTAAATATTTGTTTTGTGTCGAATTTCCTTAAATATATAAAATGCAGAACAGAAGAAACGGAATTTTTGGAAGAAAACGTAGGAAATTACTTATGACCAAATTTGTATTGCTTCGTTCACAGATTTACCGCCTGTTTATAATGCTCCCTATTGCTTAGATTTATGAAAAGCGAGCAAAATATCGATCTAATTTCGTATTAAGCCACTTAGGGCAATTGAAATCTTTGTAGATCGATAAATTTCAACTGACTGAAGTCATATTGCAAAGAGATGAAACGAATAATGAATTCTATTATAGCAAGAATCTAATTTGATATCTCCAGCGCAATCTCCCGCTTAAATGAATAATTCAGTTTGTTTCGTTGTAATACATATTTCATTTCTTTCATTCTGTCCAATTTCCCAGAAAATTGAGTCTACGACCTGGTTTCAATTTCCAATTAGAAATATATATATATTAGAAATATATATATATCACTTAACGATCTCACTTCAACGCTATACTGTTGATTTCTTGCATGATGATTTTTCTAGGTGAAATCTCTTGATTGAACCGACACCAATATATTACTGGTAAGTATACGCAAAGTCAACCTTGACTAGGTTTATTCTCAGCACGTGGAGAGACGAAAATATAATATTGTTTTTGTTCATCCTTCGTTGTTGAAGATGACCATGTCACAGGATTGACATGTAAGTCCAGTCAGGTCTGGTCTGGTGAGAGAGACAGCAACATTGATTTATGGTATAAATAAAAGCATTCTAGATCATTTTCCCCTCCTCTTTTTGTCTTATATTTATATTTCTTACATGAATTCTAAATATAATTTTAGAATGTTTTTGACAGAACATTGCGTAAAGTTATCATAATATAGATTGCTAGTTCCAACACGCAATCTTAAAGACACTATATTTGACATTGACTTTTGGATTTTGTATACGATGATTAATTAGTACGTATTCATATGTAACTGGTGTGTGTGTGCGTGTGTGTGCGTGCGTGAAAGAGAGAGATGTAGGGAGACTTCGGGCGGAAAACAGACTATTTAAAGATATGTACAATATACTTATATACTTTGTTTAGAATCAGGTTAGCTATAATTGAGCAAACCTATGGTAAAAGGTAGTCTTGCCGTGACCATCCTGTCGTTTTGTATATAATTAATTGCCAAATTGGCAATAAATAAAGTGAAAGACAGACAGAAGAAGTACATGAACAGACGAATAAGGGACAAGATTGGCACTTGGACGATACAAAGATGTTGAGGTGAAGGGGACAAAACAACTGGTTGTCAGCTGTCGAAACCAGACCTGCCAACCTCTAAAAACCCAAGCAGGGAGTACCATGAAAAAAAGGACCCCAAAATGAGGAGAAATGAGACAAAATGGGGAGATTTTACATAATGAAAGCTATACCCATTTTCACAAGAAAAGACATCTCTGACCCACCCCAAAGAGGGTGGGAGATCTCCCCGTTGGATGGGGAGAGTTGACAGGTCTGTGAAATGGACTTACAGACAATACTGTTGGTCCATTCAGGCTCATAATATCTAACAAGATATTTAAACACAGCCCTGGAGTATTTTAAAGGACGGGGAATTAATTATCTGTGACGCAACAGAGTTTCTTCCTCCACGTCGTTAAGTTGTTTATTATTATTATTTCTATTATTACCAGGGCGTTGGATTGGCATAGAATTTTTACGGCCCTTTACGTTCTGAGTTCAAATCCCGCCGATGTTAGCTTTGCCTTTCATCCTTAACGGGGTCGATAAAATAAAGTACCAGTCATGTACTGGGTCGATTTAATCGACTTCTCCTCACCCAAATTACTGGCCTTGTGCCTAAATCAGAAACCATTATTACTAATATTACTGCAACAGTACCCTATCTTTACCTTCTTATCTTCATCCTTTGTCACGTCGTCCTATTGATTTTTTTTTTTTTTTTTTTGTGATCCAGAATTGTTTAAATTTATCTCATTTCTTGGTCTCAGAAAAAATGAAAATATCACATGATCCACATGACAGGTGCAATGTGTCCGAACACGGAAGAGCCGAACTCCCCCACCACCACCCCCATCTCTCTCGCCCTCGCCATCTCTCTGTATAGTGAGCAAATGGGGTCTCACGTGCTGGCCTCCCCACAGCCCCGGCAGACAGAATGGAGATGGCGTTTCACAGGGGGATGGTAAGGGTGATGCGCTGGAAGAGTCATTTCACTGCTGACACGACACCATTTGAATGTGGTCTGTCACTGGCTGGCCCAGAATTTTTGGCCGAAAGGCAACTAATTTCTTCTCTGTGTTACCTACTCTGTGAGGATAATATCAATTGGTTGAAGTTTTTCCACTCACTACATTCAGTATGTGAGAGACTAGTGCAGACATGGGCAGCCTTTTTCGAGTAGTGGGCCGCATAGGATGTGGATCATCATAAAGCATTACTATAAATTTCAAGACAATTAAAATTAGGCGTGCCATTCAGAAAACCAAACCGACCACATGCATCTCGTGGGTCGCAGTTTCCATGATTGGTATAGTATATAGAAGATTGAAGCCGTTTCCTATCAATTGTGCTCTTGGTGAATAAGCAATGGTAACAATGGGGATATACAATATGATGAGGGAAAGTACGTAGCTAAGGGGTTAGGGTGTTCGACTCACACTCGTACGATCATAAGTTCGGTTCCCAGTGGTGTGTTTCATCCTTGAGCATGATACTTTATTTGACATCGCTCCGGTCGGCTCAGCTAGCAAAATCAGCTGTGCCTTTAATTCAAAGGGCTAGACTTGATACTCACTATTTCAAGCTGAATCTCCCCGAGAATTCCGTTAGGGGTGCACGCGTCTGTAGAATGCTTAGCCACTTGCGCGTCAATTAAACGTACAGGCTGTTCTATTGATGGAATCACCTGGAACACTCGTCGTCGTAACAGACGGATGTCCAACAACGCACACATAGTATGATGTGACAAAATTATATTATGGATGACATATGATGTTGATAACAAATGATGTTGATGACATGATGTTGACATATGATGTTGACATATGATGTTGATATATGATGTTGACATATGTTGATGATGATGATGACATATGTTGATGACATATGATGTTGACATATGATGTTGACATATGATGTTCATGACATGATGTTGAAGACACACGATGATGACATATGATGTCGTTGACATATGATGGTGACATGTGATGTTGTTGACGTGAATTGGCAGTATCGGTAGAGGGTTGGACGCCATGCTTTCTAGCATAGTTACGTCCCTTTACAGTCTGAGTTCAAATCCCGCCGAGGTTAACTTTGCCTTTCATCCTTACGGGGTCGATAAAATAAAGTACCAGTAATGTACTGGTGAATTTGCTGGCCTTGTGCCTAAAGTAGAAACAGTTATTAATACATGATGTTGTTGACATATAATGTTGACACATAATGTTGACATATAATGTTGACATATAATGTTGACATATGATCCCACAAGGAGATATTTTCAAAATTGAAGACATTCCGTCGCATTCGTCACCTCGTATACTAAAAATTAAAGTTATTGATTTTAAACATATGGTACAAGGCTACAAATCTGTTCAAGAATGCACAGTTGATTAAATCGATTTCAGTTCTGTACTTGACTCAAATCTATTCTGTCCATTCCGGAATAATTGAAAGGCAGGATCGATTGTGGTGGGATTTCCATATAGAAGGTAAAGAAACATAACTAAACACTGCAAAATATTTTGTCCGCCGCTCTACCGATTCTGTCTTCCAAGTTAGTAATCCTCTACCTTTATTTTGTTTCTTTTACGGTGAGATTTTATTTCATTTTTTTTTGTTTTGTTCTTGTTTTTTGTTTCTCTATTACTTTTTTCTTGGTTTGTAATTTCAAATTGATAAAACTGAAATCCTTCCATAACCTGGAATTTGGTGGTTGTGAAATCAAATAAGGAAAAGAAAAATTAGTTTAAAAAAAAAAAAAAAAAAAAATTCGAAATTACAAAATCATAGGCGCCATGATGGAATGTCATTTTTCCCGTTCAAAGAATGTGGGGGAGGAGCGGAGGGGTGACAAGTCACTCATCCAATGAAGCACATGTTGCGACACATTCTTTAGTGCCAGTCTCGTCGCTTTGGTCCCATCCCCGGGAGGAAGGAAACTGTCCGCCCGAACAACGACGGGCGAAAGATGAATAAATACCAGCCATTAATGGGCAGATTTCTTTTCACGTCGGTCGCTGTCATCACCTCCGATGATCACGCTCCTCAAACTATCATCGTCCTCTATCGAATTAGTATAAGTTTATCACACATGAGGAAAGAACCTTGAAATGTGGAACCCCGGATATGACAGGTTGTTCTTAGAGGCAACACTCTTGTCGTCATGTTCGCGTGACAGAGCTGAGACAAGCTGTTTAACAGTGAGCATGAAGTTTGCTTGCGTTTTGGGGGTGGGGGTGGGGGGGGTGAACATTATTGATTTATGGTGGAATTTTAATCTTGTATTAAATTTTTTCTTTTCGATTATATTTTTCTATTTAACCCTTCTACCCTCTTTTCGATTTTCAATTTAAAATTTTTTAACCAACAGAAGACCTGAATAGAAAAAATACAGGTAAAAATATAAGATTATGGGTGTAATTACCATTTTGAAAAAAAATCAACATTTAAATTAGGCCATGTTTGAACAAACAATAATATCCATTAGGATTAAGGTTGTGTGACTTGCATATTTTTCAAGGACATTCATTTCACTTCCCTCACCTCCATTTTTCCTTTTTCTCTTCGTTGTGGTGGGGTCGCTGCAGAGTGGAGAAGTGTACCACCTTTCTTTATCCATCTCTGTTGTGATCCCGGACTTAGGTTGTCGCAAAGTCCTTACCGGTACATTCTATGGTGTTCTCCGTCAAGGCTTTGGTACTCGTTGTAGTTGGAAGAGGATTCAGAATATTATTGGTCGGCACTCTTTAATTCAAGGAATGTATTTCAGTGCCATTGAAAAGTAGGGAAAACGACAGTACCAGATAGTGAAACCATCACCCCAACCCTTTTCTAGCGAGGGTTCGTATTTGTCCCATTTGAAAAGTAGGGAGAGTGACAGTACCAGCTAGTAAGACCACCACCCAAACCCTTCTATAGCGAGGGCTCCCATTTGATCTGTCCCATTTGAAAAGTAAGGAGAGCAAAAGTACCAGCTAGTGAGACCCCCACCCCACCTTTTCTCAGGTGAAAGGCCTGTATCTTCCCCTCCTTTTTTTTCTTTTGACGTTCTTGCCTTCTTGCCTTCTTTTCGCCTAAGATGTTCCTTGGAGACTAGTCTTGGTGAAACGACCAGGAATATTAGGAGTATAATGAAGTAGGTGGGTTCCAACCAAGAAACAAGAACCATATTGTGGTCTTCACTTGCCAACAGTATATATTAGGTCATACTTCACCACACTTCCTACCATTCCACTCATTGCCAACAGTATATATCTGGTCATACTTCACCACACTTCCTACCATTCCACTCATTGCCACACCCTGCTATCCACCCTACTATCCACCCTGCTATCCACCCTGCTATCCACCCTACTATCCACCCTACTATCCACCTACTATCCACCCTACTATCCACCCTACTATCCACCCTACTATCCACCTACTATCCACCCTGCTATCCACCCTACTATCCACCTACTATCCACCCTACTATCCACCCTGCTATCCACCCTACTATCCACCTACTATCCACCCTACTATCCACCCTACTATCCACCCTACTATCCACCTACTATCCACCCTGCTATCCACCCTACTATCCACCTACTATCCACCCTGCTATCCACCCTACTATCCACCCTACTATCCACCTACTATCCACCCTACTATCCACCCTACTATCCACCCTGCTATCCACCCTACTATCCACCTACTATCCACCTACTATCCACCCTACTATCCACCTACTATCCACCCTGCTATCCACCCTACTATCCACCCTGCTATCCACCCTGCTATCCACCCTACTATCCACCCTACTATCCACCCTACTATCCACCCTGCTATCCACCCTACTATCCACCTACTATCCACCCTGCTATCCACCCTACTATCCACCCTACTATCCACCTACTATCCACCCTACTATCCACCTACTATCCACCCTACTATCCACCTACTATCCACCCTGCTATCCACCCTGCTATCCACCCTACTATCCACCCTACTATCCACCTACTATCCACCCTACTATCCACCCTACTATCCACCCTACTATCCACCTACTATCCACCCTACTATACACCCTACTATCCACCTACTATCCACCCTGCTATCCACCCTACTATCCACCCTACTATCCACCTACTATCCACCCTACTATCCACCCTACTATCCACCCTACTATCCACCTACTATCCACCCTACTATACACCCTACTATCCACCTACTATCCACCCTGCTATCCACCCTAATATCCACCCTACTATCCACCTACTATCCACCCTACTATCCACCCTACTATCCACCCTACTATCCACCTACTATCCACCCTACTATACACCCTACTATCCACCTACTATCCACCCTGCTATCCACCCTACTATCCACCTACTATCCACCCTACTATCCACCCTACTATCCACCCTACTATCCACCCTACTATCCACCCTACTATCCACCCTGCTATCCACCCTGCTATCCACCCTACTATACACCCTACTATCCACCCTGCTATCCACCCTACTATCCACCCTGCTATCCACCCTACTATCCACCCTACTATCCACCTACTATCCACCCTACTATCCACCCTGCTATCCACCCTACTATCCACCTACTATCCACCCTGCTATCCACCCTACTATCCACCCTGCTATCCACCCTACTATCCACCCTACTATCCACCCTACTATCCACCCTACTATCCACCTACTATCCACCTACTATCCACCCTGCTATCCACCCTACTATCCACCCTGCTATCCACCCTACTATCCACCCTGCTATCCACCCTACTATCCACCCTGCTATCCACCCTACTATCCACCTACTATCCACCCTACTATCCACCCTACTATCCACCTACTATCCACCCTACTATCCACCTACTATCCACCCTGCTATCCACCCTACTATCCACCCTGCTATCCACCCTACTATCCACCCTACTATCCACCCTACTATCCACCCTACTATCCACCCTACTATCCACCTACTATCCACCTACTATCCACCCTGCTATCCACCCTACTATCCACCCTGCTATCCACCCTGCTATCCACCCTACTATCCACCCTGCTATCCACCCTACTATCCACCCTACTATCCACCTACTATCCACCTACTATCCACCCTGCTATCCACCCTACTATCCACCCTACTATCCACCTACTATCCACCCTGCTATCCACCCTACTATCCACCCTACTATCCACCCTGCTATCCACCCTACTATCCACCCTACTATCCACCTACTATCCACCTACTATCCACCCTGCTATCCACCCTACTATCCACCCTGCTATCCACCCTACTATCCACCCTACTATCCACCTACTATCCACCCTGCTATCCACCCTACTATCCACCCTACTATCCACCTACTATCCACCTACTATCCACCCTGCTATCCACCCTACTATCCACCCTGCTATCCACCCTACTATCCACCTACTATCCACCCTGCTATCCACCCTACTATCCACCCTGCTATCCACCCTACTATCCACCTACTATCCACCCTGCTATCCACCCTGCTATCCACCCTACTATCCACCCTACTATCCACCTACTATCCACCTACTATCCACCCTGCTATCCACCCTACTATCCACCCTACTATCCACCCTACTATCCACCCTGCTATCCACCCTACTATCCACCTACTATCCACCTACTATCCACCCTACTATCCACCTACTATCCACCCTGCTATCCACCCTACTATCCACCCTACTATCCACCTACTATCCACCCTACTATCCACCCTGCTATCCACCCTACTATCCACCCTACTATCCACCTACTATCCACCTACTATCCACCCTGCTATCCACCCTACTATCCACCCTACTATCCACCCTACTATCCACCCTGCTATCCACCCTACTATCCACCTACTATCCACCTACTATCCACCCTACTATCCACCTACTATCCACCCTGCTATCCACCTACTATCCACCCTACTATCCACCTACTATCCACCCTGCTATCCACCCTGCTATCCACCCTACTATCCACCCTACTATCCACCTACTATCCACCTACTATCCACCCTGCTATCCACCCTACTATCCACCCTACTATCCACCCTACTATCCACCCTGCTATCCACCCTACTATCCACCTACTATCCACCTACTATCCACCCTACTATCCACCTACTATCCACCCTGCTATCCACCCTACTATCCACCCTACTATCCACCTACTATCCACCCTACTATCCACCCTGCTATCCACCCTACTATCCACCCTACTATCCACCTACTATCCACCTACTATCCACCCTGCTATCCACCCTACTATCCACCCTACTATCCACCCTACTATCCACCCTGCTATCCACCCTACTATCCACCTACTATCCACCTACTATCCACCCTACTATCCACCTACTATCCACCCTGCTATCCACCTACTATCCACCCTACTATCCACCTACTATCCACCCTACTATCCACCCTACTATCCACCTACTATCCACCCTACTATCCACCTACTATCCACCCTACTATCCACCTACTATCCACCTACTATCCACCTACTATCCACCCTACTATCCACCTACTATCCACCCTGCTATCCACCCTACTATCCACCCTACTATCCACCCTACTATCCACCTACTATCCACCTACTATCCACCTACTATCCACCTGCTATCCACCCTACTATCCACCCCTGCTATCCACCCTACTATCCACCCTGCTATCCACCTACTATCCACCTACTATCCACCCTGCTATCCACCCTACTATCCACCCTGCTATCCACCCTACTATCCACCTACTATCCACCCTACTATCCACCCTACTATCCACCTACTATCCACCTACTATGCCACCTACTATCCACCCTACTATCCACCCTGCTATCCACCCTACTATCCACCCCTGCTATCCACCCTACTATCCACCCTGCTATCACCCTACTATCCACCCTACTATCCACCTGCTATCCACCTACTATCCACCCTACTATCCACCCTACTATCCACCCCTACTATCCCCCTACTATCCACCCTGCTATCCACCCTACTATCCACCCTCTATCCACCCTGCTATCCACACCTACTATCCACCCTGCTATCCACCCTGCTATCCACCCCTACTATCCACCCTACTATCCACCCTACTATCCACCCTACTATCCACCCTGCTATCCACCCTACTATCCACCTACTATCCACCCTACTATCCCCCTACTATCACCCTACTATCCACCCTGCTATCCACCCTACTATCCACCCTGCTATCCACCCTACTATCCACCCTACTATCCACCCTGCTATCCACCCTACTATCCACCCTACTATCCACCCTGCTATCCACCCTACTATCCCCCTACATCCACCCTGCTATCCACCCTACTATCCACCCTGCTATCCACCCTACTATCCACCCTACTATCCCCCTACTATCCACCCTGCTATCCACCTACTATCCACCCTACTATCCACCCTACTATCCCCCTACTATCCACCCTGCTATCCACCTACTATCCACCCTACTATCCCCCTACTATCCACCCTGCTATCCACCTACTATCCACCCTACTATCCACCCTACTATCCACCCTACTATCCACCTACTATCCACCCTGCTATCCAACCGATTCTTTCTTTCCACCACTTTCTTACCACTATCACCCCCGCTCTCCACTCATCTCTCTCCATTCCTTTCACGCCACCATCACCACCCACTCTCTCTCGCCACCCCTTTGCCGACACCATCACTTACCTCTCTCTCTCTCTCTCTTCTCTCTCTCTCTCTCTCTCTCTCTCTCTCTCTCTCTCTCTCTCTCTCTCTCTCCCTCTCTCTCAATGGATAGAAACAAAGGCACGCGTGTAAAAAGTAGGTAAATCAAATCAAATATTAAGTTTTCCAGGCTATCATCTTTGGAATATCTATCGACATTAAAGAGAGAGTGATATATATATATATATATATATATATATATATATATATATATATATATATATATATATATATATATATATATATATAGAGAGAGAGAGAGAGAGAGAGAGAGAGAGAGAGAGAGAGAGAGAGAGAGAGAGAGTTATCTGTTCTGAAATAAAATTGTAGAAACAACTGAGAAATGTCTTTGTAATGAAGATACCGTGTGACGGATTTTCTGTCTAGATTTGTTTTCGTTGTTGTTGTTGTGGTAGTAGTACTTGATGTTTGTTATTGTTGTTTGCTTCTTCGTTTCTTTGTCTGAATCTCAGCAGGCCTCAAATTAATGGCTGTACATTAACAAGCCAAACAACACGTTCAACACATCACCAACGTTTGTGTTTTGATAACAACAAAGAAAAACAACCAGCGAGAAAAAAATCAAATAATAAACTAAACACCAACACACACAGATCGACACACTGATAGACGCACACATACATACACATACACACATACACCCACATAGACGCAAACACACAGATAGACACACACACACACACACACACACATATACACCCACATAGACACACACACACACACATAGGCACATACACCCACATAGAGACACACCCACACGTATACATAGATACACGATCGCACACATACACACACACACAGATACACACACACACACATACACAGACACATATATATATATATATATATTATAGGAAAAGGTATGACCCCGACGGCAGAGCTCAAGCCGTTTCGACGGCTATTTCTGGACCAGAAATAGCCGTCGAAACGGCTTGAGCTCTGCTGTCGGGGTCATACCTTTTCTTATTATCCACTCTACTACCTTAAGTATTGAGTACTCTGGTGCGTTATGGTCCATCTGGTTCCTTACCACACTTCCTTCGTTATATATATATATATATATATATATATATATATATATATATATATATATATATGTGAGAAAATGGGGAGAAGAATACTGCAGGTTGCACATGGATAACATGTTATAAAATGAGTCCCTCATCAGTGATTTGCCAACGATCATAGATATTTCATTGCATTAAAAATCATATACCTCACGTTGGTGCAATAATAACTAAATTAAGTTATTAGAACAATTAAAACGCGTAAAGCGAGTGAGACAAGTAACAACAAAGAGGAAAGCTAACCGTAGATAGGAAGGGCACAAGCTACATAGTTATTCTGTCAGCATAAGCTGGGTGAATATATGAGCGCGTAGAAAAAGACCTTTCGAGATGAATCCAAATGTAAGAAAGAAGGAAATTGTTTTCGTCGCGAACGGGGTGAAGTGAGAAGGGGAGAAACAGTGAGTGAGTGAGTGGAAGTGTGAGGAAGAGGTCAGTAGAGAGAAAGTGTTAACTGACATGGCAGAGGGGACGAAAGAAAGTAAGAGAAACAGAGAGAACGAGGGAGCAGTAAGAGAGAGAGAGAAAAAAACAGAATCGCAGTTTAGGTAAATATATGTGAAAAAATGGGGAGAAGAATACTGCAGGTTGCACATGGATAACATGTTATTTCCACCCCTCCCTCCACTTCACCACCTCTATCTCCACCACCCACGTCCACTTCTTAGACATCTCCGTCGCCTTCGACCCCTCCCACCACTCCCTCGTCACCTCCGCCTTCTTCAAACCCACCGACTCCCACTCTTTCCTCGACTTCACCTCTTCCCACCCCACACACACTAAACACTCTATTCCCTACTCCCAACTCCTCAGGATCCGCCGCCTCTGTAGCCGAGATGCTGACTTCGAGTCCCAGGCCCTTTCCCTGGTCAGCCATTTCATCCGCAGAGGTTACACCCCCCCCCCCCCTCTCTCGTCCACACCGCTCTCACCCGCGCCCGTGCTGTCCACCGCTCCACCACCCTCACCCCACGCCACTGCACACCCACCCACCGTCTCCCCTTCCCCTTCCCCATCACCTACCACCCCTCCACCTTACCCCTCCACCGCACCATCCGCCGCTTCTTCCGACGCCTCCAGTCCGACCCCTCCACCTCCCACATCTTCCCAACCCCACCACTCCCCTCCTTCAAACGCGCACGCAATCTCCGCACCCTCCTCGTCCACAAGCTCCCCCCCCCCACCCACCCCCGGTTCCTTTCCCTGTTCTAGGCCCCGCTGCAACACTTGTCCCCACATCACCAACACCACCACCTTCCAGGGTCCCAACGGCCACTCTCTCTCTGTCCGGCATGCCTTCCTCTGCACCTCCTCCAACCTAATCTATGGACTTCGCTGCACTCCGTGCAGCGCGACTTACGTCGGACAGACGGGACGTCGCCTGGCGGACAGATTCACTGAGCACCTCCGGGATATTCGTCTCGGTGGTAGTTCCCCCATCGCCCGCCACTTTGGTGCCCCTGGACATTCCGCACGCCATCTCACAGTCTGTGGCCTACTCCAATGCCACGGAACACCCGCCAATCTCCTCAGAGTTGAACAAAGAACTATCTTCATCTTACAGACCCACACTCCCCCCGGCCTGAACTCCCCACCCTTATTCCTTTAGCCTTCGACCGCCCCCCTCCCCCCACACATATCCCCCACTAACACCACTAACACCACTAACACACCCCTCCTTTTCACCGCCCACCCCACAACTAACAATACTAACACCTCCACTCCACCCCTCATCCGACCACCCTTCCCCAACTAACATACTAACATCCCTCCCTTCTTCTCCCCCCCCCTCCTTATCACACGCACACACCCACCGGCACATATATACACGCGCTCACACTAAACACACACCCTACTACCACCACTAACCCTCACCCCCACACATCCACCCCACCACCCCGCAACTAACATCACTAACACCCCCTGACCCCAAGCACACGAACACACGCATCCACTTACACCACCCACCCTACACGCAACTAACATCACTAACCCCCCCCCCCCCCAACCCCACGCACACGTACACACACACCCTCTTACACCACCAACTCTACACACCCTACCACCACTGACCCCCACTCACACCCGCATTCAACCCTTTCTCCACCTCCTGTATACTAACACCCACTAACATCCCCTTCATCAAACTACACACACACCAGTACACCACACTGCCTCCATCGACCCCCACACCCTTCTCTCCCCGCTCCACCCACACCCTTTCTCAAACACTCACTCATCCTACTAACACCTCTACTAATACACACACACACCCTCCTCACTCCTACTTTCACACCTACCCATCCTCGCCTCTTTACCATTCCACCCTACTGCTGCTATGCCCTCTGACCACCTCCCAGCACACACAGACACACAGCACTCCTACTGCCTTGACCACTTCCTGTTGCGCGCGCACCCCACATCTCCCCTCTTCCGACCAATCTCTTCACGGATTACTCGTATGTGGACCTTGACCGCGGAATCAACTACCATCCTAGGATTTTACTAACCTTTCCACCACATCTTCTTACGGAATCACCTTCATGACTCACCCACACACACACCCAAAAAAAAAATTTTTCCCACACGCCACCTACACCCACACCACGCTTAAACACCACACACACGTGCGTTCCGCCACTTATTTACACATTCAGCCTCCGGATTCCTCTCCCCCCACCCCTCTATCCACACACGCACACACACCTCCGACCTACACCCCACCCCACCTCTTCCTGAACATGCAACCCCGTTCTTCCCCCAACCCTTGCTTTCACATACACACACACACACACGTACACCTACACACACACACCACCTTCAGCCCTCCCCGCTGGGACACCCCGTCTCCCTCTCCCCACTCCACCCGCCACCACCCCTACACTCCCCACACCCTTCCACCACCTGTTTTACCCCATTTTAATTTTATTTTATTTTGATCATGCTTTTATTTTTAATTTCATTTGCACCGTTTCCTCCCACCCCCTTTTTGCTATATGTCTCTCCACCACTCCCCTACACACCCTTTGAACTCTCTTCCCACACACTTTTCACCTGAAGAAGGGCGTATGCCCGAAACGTCGTTCCCCACCACCACCCCACTCTCAAGAGCGTGAAATTAATAAACATTCGTTGTACTGCCTCTGTTTTGTTCCTGTTCAAATTTTCCATTATATATATATATATATATATATATATCATAAAACATGTCTACAGAATCACCAGATAAAATATATACCCTTTCCTCTCCCAATTAGCATAATTAACCATATAAAAAATCAATTAGACCAAGCTATAAGAATAAAGGCTCCTATGAAGAAATCTCCGACAAATAACCGAAAGCAGCCCTTTGCGGCGGTTGCGACGGAGTATTTATCGAGTATTTCGACAGCATGTATAAATCGACCAGATATACATTCAACTAAACAGAATTAGGTGTAAAATAAACTAGGAGAAAAGTGAACATATTTAGTTACCTCTACCATGGTTTCGTCCGCATTTTAAGATATCCGATAACATTGGAAATCTGGAGCACATGACTCTTCAGGAGTTAGCTCAAATTTAGACAATTAATTTTCCAAAATGATCGTGCCAAGAATACATTCAAAAATGGCTAAGAATCGTGACGTGGCAGCGGTCAAGTTAGAAAGAATGTGACTAGTTGCTTACGGCTAGTGGCCTTTTGCTAGAAAGCGCAGCCCAATACAGCAAAAATTGTATCTCAACCTAACGGGAGATTATTACATATAAGGTTTACATATATATATATATATATATATATATATATATATATATATATATATATATATATATATATAATCACTGATGAGGGACTAATTTTATAATATGTAACCTATGTGCAACCACGCAGTATTCCTCTTTCTTCCCATGTTTTTCATACATATTTACCTCGACTGCGATTATCTGTTTCTGTCTTTCTCTCTTACTGCTCCCCCGTTCTCTGTTTCTCTCACCTTCTTTCGCCCCCTCTGTCAGTTACACTTTCTCTCGACTGACCTCTTCCTCGCACTTCCACTCACTCACTCTCTGTTTCTCCCCTTCTCACTTCCTCCCGTTCGTTAGTAGTGGGGTTCTTTCTCACATCTCATTCACGGCGGACGGTCTGTTTTCTGACCGCTCATGAAATTCACCCAGATTATGCTGACCGGATAACCATCATGTTGCTTGCTGTTTTCCTACCTTCGGTTTGCTTTTCCTTCTATGTTGTTTACTTGTCTCACTCGCTTTACGCGATTCACTTGTCCCAATAGCTTATTTTAGTTATTGCTCGCACCAACCTGAGGTATCTGATTTTTAATGCGATGAATACCAATGATGGTTGGCAAATCACTGATGAGGAACTAATTGTATAATATGTAACCCATGTGCAACCACGCAGTATTCCTCATTCTTCCCATGTTTTTCATATATATATATATATGTGTGTGTGTGTGTGTGTGTGTGTGTGTGTGTGTGTGTGTGTGTGTGTGTGTGTGTGTGTGTGTGTGTGTGTTTTGCAACGGGTCACTTTGTGGCTCAATGAAGAGTTAATAAATTAAATAATCAGAGCTATATATCAAAAAACATGTCTATAGAATCACCAGATAAAATATATACCGTTTCCTCTCCCAATTAGCATAATTAACCATATAAAAAATCAATTAGACCAAGCTATAAGAATAAAGGCTCCTATGAAGAAATCTCCGACAAATAACCGAAAGCAGCCCTTCGCGGCGGTTGCGACGGAGTATTTATCGAGTATTTCGACAGCGTGTATAAATCGACCAGATATACATTCAACTAAACAGAATTAGGTGTAAAATAAACTAGGAGAAAGGTGAACATATATATATATATATATATATATATATATATATATATATATATATATATAACGGAGGAAATGTGGTAAGGAACCAGGTGGACCATAACGAACCAAAGTACTCAATACTTAGGGTAGTAGAGTGGGTAATATATATATATATATATATATATTTACACACAAACACATACACACCCTTTGACGTCTTTTCTTTAAAACTTTTTGTCTATGTCGACCTCAAACTGTGTGTGTGCGCCGTGTGAGTGTCTGTGTGTGTGTGAGTGTGTATGGCTGGGGGGGGGGGGGCGTGCGAGTGTCTGTCTGTGTGAGTGTGTGTGTGTTTGTGCGTGCGACGTGTGAGTGTCTGTATGTGTGTGTGTGCGTGCGACGTGTGAGTGTCTGTATGTGTGTGTGTGCGTGCGACGTGTGAGTGTCTGTATGTGTGTGTGTGCGTGCGACGTGTGAGTGTCTGTGTGTGTGTGTGTGCGTGCGACGTGTGAGTGTCTGTCTGTGTGTGTGTGTGTGTGTGTGTGTGTGCGTGCGACGTGTGAGTGTCTGTCTGTCTGTGTGTGTGTGTTCGTGTGAGTGTCTGTCTGTCTCTGTGTGTGTGTGTGTGTGTGTGCGTGCGACGTGTGAGTGTCTGTCTGTGTGTGTGTGTGTGTGTGTGTGTGTGTGTGTGCGTGCGTGCGACGTGTGAGTGTCTGTCTGTCTGTGTGTGTGTGTGCGTGCGACGTGTGAGTGTCTGTCTGTGTGTGTGTGTGTGTGTGTGTGTGTGTGTGTGTGCGCGTGCGACGTGTGAGTGTCTGTCTGTCTGTGTGTGTGTGTTCGTGTGAGTGTCTGTCTGTCTCTCTGTGTGTGTGTGTGTGCGTGCGACGTGTGAGTGTCTGTCTGCGCATGTGAGTGTCTGTCTGTGTGTGTGCGAGTGTCTGTGTGTGTGTGTGTGCGACGGGTGAGTGTCTGTCTGTCTGTGTGTGTATATGTGTGTGAGCACGCGCAGTGTGTCTGTCTGTGTGTGTGTGTGTATGTGTGTGTGTACGCCGTGCGAGTGTCTGTGTGTGTGTGTGTGCATGCGCAATGTCAGTGTCTGTCTGTGTGTGTGTCTGTGTGTGTGTGTGTGTGTGTGTGTGTGTGTGTGTGTGTGTGTTTGTGTGTGTGTGTGCGCAGTGTGAGTGTCCGTCTGTCTGTGTGTGTGTGTACGCCGTGTGAGTGTCTGTGTGTGTGTGTGTGTGTGCATGCGCAGTGTGAGTGTCCGTCTGTCTGTGTGTGTGTGTACGCCGTGTGAGTGTCTGTCTGTGTGTGTGTGTGCACGCGCAGTGTGAGTGTCCGTCTGCGCTCGCGGACAGATTCTAAATCTGTTTCGCAACAATTATTAAGTGAAAGTCCCTATCCCTGTGCTCTTCTGCGGGTATCCAGGAAATTCGAACCTTTCACTTCAAAAGACTTAAGAAGACTGAGAAATATGTGTTGTTGAACACACATGTCACAGCGCCTAACTCGTCTCATACTCGTGCCGCTAAAAATAGCAGCCGGTTTTATGGGACTAAAATTAGCTCTACGTATGGGGCCGAGAATATCATATATTGAGTTATAAACTCCACTTAATAATTGTTGCGAAACAGATTTAGAATCTGTCCGGGTATCACGGCCATTGCCAATATAGGTTTGTTATTTTTATTGATTTATTACTTTAAATCGAGACAAGCAAACCATATTGTTTTAAATTAGTATTTTTTCAGCCTAGCTAACTTGGTCATTTGCAATACGAACACATGTATACTTGTATCGGTGTTCATCCCTCTCATATATTCATTTGTATATATATATATATAAACAGAAGCTGGCAACAAACATGATCGATTCATTCAACATCAAAGAGGAGAGGTGGTATTTTTAGATTGGCTAAATGTTTTGTAGTGTGTGTGAGGGGGGGTGACCTTCCGTCAGTTCCGACGATGAGTGTTCCAGTTGTTTAGACAACGGAACAGCCTGGTCGTGAAATTCATGTACAAGTAACTGAGCATTCCACAAACACTTATATTCTTAACATAATTCTCAGGAAGATTCAGCACGACAGTGTATGACAAGGTTGTCTCTTTGAATTACATATACAGCTGTATTTTGGTTGGCATGATGTGGAAAATATTCCATCAGCATTGCCCAAATGATGTTGGCATCATCCTTAAAGTACACCTAAGACTTGGGCCTCGTGCTATTCGGCCACAACAAAAATCAATCTCACATCTCATAACATTATGGCACAAATATTTCACCTCAATTGGCCGCACTCTCTTTAACATTACACTAAAACACATAAAAACAGAAACAGATCCCATAAAATTCAAAAAAGTCTTTGGACAAATTCTTTCAAGAAATCCCGGATAAACCTCCTACACCCGAATATGTCTCCGTAAACAATAACTGTCTACTTGAGTGGGCCATAGTGACTAAATCATGATTTGAAAGACTTCACAGCTCCAATACTATGGGCGTGTGGCTGGTTTCGCCTGGGGATCCAACCGGCTCAGTAGAAGATGGTTGTTTCTGACAGGACCCGCTGAAAGGAGTGTTTGAGGACTCTGTCCCTCTCAAGAAAAAGAAGAAGTTAGATATCTGTTCGTCAGCTTGCTTGGACTCGACAATCTCCTTATATCTCTTTGTTAGACACTTAGCATAGACTTTACTGAAGGGGCTTAACAAGGAGATCTCTCTGTAATTGGATCAATCGCTCTTGTCTCCCTTTTTGAAAATTGAGATTATCACTCTCGATTGCCAATGCTTAGGTGCCTTTCCAGAGATCCAGACCACCACAATCCAACACACACGAGTCATATAAATACATTCCTGGGCCGGTTTTTGTGATATTCACTAATCTCAATAAAAATAAGAATTATCTGAGCTTTATAAGCCACAGCACAGGCTCCGTCGAATATATTCTTTATTGCGTTATAAATAAATACAATGAACGTTCTATTTTACCCTGTGGCGAGTATTATGAACAAAAGGGTAAACCTTCAGCAAGAAGGGGTAGTATCTGCATAACCGCCCACAAATTACACTCTGCTCTCTTGGAAAGGAAAAGACACATTTAATGTATTCCTACATAGCCCTAAAAATACAGGATGATCCTGGTTTGATTGTCTTTGATGTTCAATCAGTGTTGACAACAACTCAGTGCTTTGAAATACAGATCAAAGCCCAGAGTCGGATTCTGAATATTTAATGTCCTTGGCTAGCCCTACAATGTGCAACCCTTTTCTCCCAGTTATGCATCCCATTCTCTCAAATAAGATAATTACAACTCTTGAAGGAGATTTGATTGCTCTTTCTAGCAGGTCAATTGACGATGTATAGGTTTCCTCGTTTGGCTCGTTATTTC
Source organism: Eledone cirrhosa (assembly GCA_964016885.1). Classification (NCBI taxonomy): domain Eukaryota; kingdom Metazoa; phylum Mollusca; class Cephalopoda; order Octopoda; family Eledonidae; genus Eledone; species Eledone cirrhosa. The sequence continues at coordinate 318,910,999 of OZ024742.1, forward strand.
ATATGGCAGGGTGGTGTTCTCGTGGGTCTACTTGCTGCAGCAAACAAATAACACCGCCCTCCCTCGCCACCATTAGCAATAACTAACAATAACAAGTTCGACAGATCACAGGCACAGTAGACACACACGGCCGGTAGAATTGCAATAATTATATTTCAAGATAGTCTTCACAACAGAATATATCTGTAACGTGAAAAAAGGCTTTCTGCTTGTTTACTTTAATGTTACACTCATTATTTGCCAGAAAATATATAGGCAAAACATCTCAGGGGTTTTCCTTCAAAGTTCTCACTGTAAAAAAATACTTTGAATTACTCTACCTATGTAAACAACATACCAAAGATGAGCCATCGTATTACCAAAAATGAACCAATACGGGTTCCCTCGACCTGCTAGAAGTAGCAGTCAAATCACACTCAACAAAAGACACGTAAGATAATGTGGTCCTGAGTTCTTTGCATATTGAATGTTTTTAGTAGGTCGTTATCTGAATTCATATCCTGGCATTGACTCACTTGAGTTATTTCCTTAAGCTCATTTGAAGTAAAAGAAATTGGATTCGCAATCGTGGGGTTGCGAGTTCGATTCCCGGACCGAGCGATGCGTTATGTCCTTGAGCAAGGTACTTTATTTCACGCTGCTCTTTCTGCCTGGAGTTGTGGCCAGTAAACAGCATCAGCAATGGAAAGACCAATGGAAACATTGTTTCCTTGGTCCTATTTGACGACTTGCACCCAACTCTAGACCTGCCAAACTCTAAAAACCCAAACGGGGAGTACCATGAAAAAAGGGCTCCAAAACGGGGAGAAATCAGGCAAAATGGGGAGATTTTGCATAATGAAAGCTATACCCATTTTCACAAGAGAAGACATCTCTCACCCACCCCAAAGTGGGTCGGAGATCTCCCCGTAGGACGGGAAAAGTTGATAGGTCTGCAACTCTGTAAGCGAATGATGCCAGAATGGCTTTGTCCCCGGCCGCTGAGAATCTATGCTACGCCATTGGTTTAACGTTTGAGGCAGGCAGAAACTCTTCGAATGAGAGAAAAGCAATGTCAAAGTAATGTCAAAAATAATTAAGATGAGAGAAAAAGAAAGATAAGGAAGAATTAAAAAGAGTTAGAGGTGGACGAAGTAACGATCAGAGAGAGGAGAAAATATAAGGAATGCCAACAAATTTGAAATGCGATGCGACGGTGGCAGGGGGTAACGCTAACGAAACATTAATACAGACATACAATAAAGTTGTTTTTGTTTCAAATCTTCTGCTGTTCCATTTATTTCTCTTCACTGGTTGTTGCTTGCTCCCTCCACTGACGCTTGTAACCTCTTCTTTATTTCCCTATCAGTGATAGGAATTGGAAACTGGGTATATATAGCATGGCTGTATCTAGTATTTACTTCCAGAAAAATCAGAAAGCTTCGTTTGGGATGAATGATATGACCTTTTGACGACCTTTTGACGACCTTTGATCTCAATCTAGCCTAACATATACAACATAGGTCTTCAAAAATACTGTATGATTGTAGCTGCATTACTGCAATTCTGCAGATTCATTGAGTGAGATAGACGTTGGCTGGAGAACGTTGATTTAATACCAGCGATCTTCGTTAATTTTACAGTGTGTGTGTGTGGGGGGGGGGGGGTCAGTTTGCGCAACAGATTGGAGCCCGCTCATTTGGTGTGTTACATGTGAGACAATAACAAAACAAAAATTAGACAGGAAAAGTTATGAGTCTTTCGACCAAAGGAGATAAATACGTAAAAAATTACAACTAGAATTAACTGGACAATATTTGTAAATGTGAAACACAACTGGCCAGAAGCAGATGAAATGTGGTGGAGTACAGAACGAAGAAATTATGTCCACTGCTTACTAGTGCTAATGGCCGAATATATATATATATATATATATATATATATATATATATATATATATATATATATATATATATGAAAAACAAGGGGAAGAAGAATACTGCATGGTTGCACATGGATTACATATTATAAAATTAGTCCCTCATCAGTGATTTTGCCAACCATCATTGGTATTTCATCGCATTAAAAATCAGATACCTCAGGTTGGTGCGAGCAATAACTAAAATAAGCTATTGGGACAAGTGAAACGCGTAAAGCGAGTGAGACGAGTAAACATAAGAAGGAAAAGCAAACCGAAGGTTGGAAAACAGCAAGCCACATGGTAGTTATCCGATCAGCATAAGCTGGGTGAATTTCATGAGCGGTCAATATATATATATATATATATATATATATATATATATATATATATATATATATATATATATATATATATTCGTAAGGATGAAAGGCAAAATTAACCTCGGCGGAATTTGAACTCAGATCATAAAGGGCCGTAACTCTATGCTGGTTTACATACAAATAATAAATAGTTTTAACAAAGCAATATCAACTGGCGGTCATGATGAAGCAGACTTATAATCACGGACGTTCTATTTCCGATCATCCGGTCTTTGTTCAGACAGTGAATCTAGAACAAAATTATCCAATGTGCTGTTCCCTTTTGAAACGATAAACCAGGAGTTCTATTGGGCCACTGTCTCCCCGCCCCCCTCCATCACGACTGCGTAATACTCTATTCAACCCCCCCCCCATCCCCTATTTCCAGAAAGACCTACCTACACACAAATTGTAAATAATATATAATAAATAAAATCGCTAATTTATATGTAATAAAAATATAATAATATATACGGGCCAGCAATTTTGGGGGAGGAGAAAGTCGATTAAACCGACCCCAGTCCGTGACTGGTACTTTATTTTATCGACCCTGTAAGGATGAAAGGCAAAGTTAACCTCGGCGGGATTTGAACTCAGATCATAAAGAGCCGTAACTCTATGCTGCAAAACCGATGGTGTCCGACTCTACTGATACTGCCAAATAATATTATAAATAATAAATTCATAGCGCCCTCGCACCAAACTCTTAGGTCTTGGCGCCCCCTTGGATCTTCTCCCGCCACTCCTATTCGTGGGGGTGGTAGCGCCCAATTTGAGAACCTCTGCGATAGACTATTATCTTGAAGGGGTTTGGCTGCTGCATCTAGCAGATCGACCGACCGTGTGGGTAGGGGCTCCCGCTTTGTTTTGAGTAAATTAGTTTATTGAGATTGTTGTATCTTTTATTTGCAATGCTTCTATGTACCAACTTGAGAAATATTCAATTTGTTCATATTCCAAAAGATAAGAAAAAATAGAAGGATAAATATTATTTTTATATTCTGAAACTTAACTCTAAAGGAACGTCTTGGGAAATATTTTAAAGACACTTGTCAGGAATTTGGTACGATTTTGTTTTTTGTTGTTTTTTCTCCAAAGACCATGTTTTAGCGTTGCGACAGCTGCTAGAAAATGATTTCTTACTTTCGCACAAAACCACAAATGTTTTCAGGAAGGCTGTAAGTCGACTGAATTGACCCTTAGGGTTTTGAACTCGGAATGAATATATATAAACGAAGGAGTTGTGGTAAGGAACCAGATGGACCATAACGCACCAGAGTACTCAGAAATAGCCGTCGAAACGGCTTGAGCTCTGCTATCGGGGTAATACATTTTCATATATATATATATATATATACAGCGTGTCCCCAAAAGATGTATACACACTTTTATTAGAATGCTGTTGAAGTGTGTATACATTTTTGGGACACACCCTGTACATAAATATATATAGAAAGAGAGAGCGGTGGGGAGATACTTAACTAGGCATTTCATCACTACTCATACCTGGTATCCAGTGTTCAGTGGAATACGGAATGGACCTCTGTCGGTTTCGGCGATGAGTATTCAGTTAACGGAACAGCCTGCTCATGAAATTAACGTGTAAATGGCTGACAATTCCATAGACGCATGTGCCCTTAACGTAATTCTCAGGGAGATTCAGTGTACCAGTGTGTGCTGAGGCTGACCCTTTGAATTACACCTACAATCAATCTGGCGGCTTTCAGTTAACCATTCGGCCATGTCGTGGCTACTACATACCATGTGTGTGCATGTATGTATATATCTATGTATATATGTGTTTGTGTATCTGTATTTAAGCTTACAAATCACGCTTAAAAACCGGTTCAGTTTGTGTAAATCCCGTAACTGTCACACACACACACAGCACTGAATTTAATGGGGACAAAGGGGGCGTGCCCCGGGCACCCTGCAGTGGGGGACCCTACCAGCGACGGCCGTAGCAATTTATTTGAGCCCTCAGCTGGGTTTTTTTTAGTTTTAGGGTGGTAAGAATTTTTTTTATTTAATACCTGTATGTATAACTTTTCAATTCCAATTATTTGCGTTAGAAATTCAGCGTTTGTTGCTGCCACCACCACTCACTCTCTCTCTGTCTTTCCCTCTCTCTTTCTTTCTCTCTCACACACAATTGTCCTATCCTCTTTCCACAAAGTGACAGATATTTTTTATACCCTATGTAATTTATTGTGAGCACTTTGCTATAATAGATGTATAGCCTCGACACAAGATCATAAAATACAGTTTGTTTGAATCGGCTGTTTTATTGACTACAGAAACATAAAAAGCCAAGTGGACACTGACAGCATTTGAAGTCAGAACATAGACAGATGTAACTAAATATTAATATGTATTTAGACTGACATTTTCTTGCGTCTGCCATTCCACCTCCCAGGATGCTAGTAATTGTTTCTACTTTTGGCACAAGGCCAGCAATTTGAAGGGGAGGGGAAAGTCGATTAAATCGACTCCAGTGGATTGCTGGTACTTTATTTTATCGACCCTATTAAGATGAAACGTAAAGCTGACCTCCGTGGGATAGAACGTAAAGGGCCGTAACTCAATTACACTTCACCTCCCAAGATGCTAGTAATGGTTTCTACTATTAGCACAAGGCAAGCAACTTGATGTTATGGAGGATGCCGCCTTAGAAAGATTGCTCTAAAAATACAAGTTTCGAAACTTAATTATATACTACTGTAGGACTTAATTTTGCCAGATGTGTCTCTTGCCAAAGGAAGTAAACATTTTATTTGTCTAGGAGCTTCTAATATAACTAGGCATTTTCCTTTAACACTGTTTTTTTTATTTCAATAAAAAATGTGCTAGTGCTGCTCTTCGCTAAAAAAATTTGTTTAAGAATTTAATCAGCTTTATCGACAAATCAGCTTTATCGACATGCCTTTTCTGTCGATTGGTATCATATAGTCTGTTGCGAATATTCTTATAATGGGAGAATAGTTCTCAGTGCATTTATCTGGATCATCTTTGGTTTGTTGAAATTATAGTAGAGTCTTTCAAATTCCTGCTAAACAGGTGTTGCAGAATTTGCAATATCTGGCTTAGTAAAGCCAGCCAGCTTAGAAAGATTGTAGAGTTTTCAAATTCCTGCTCAATAGGTGCTATAAATTTAAAGAAAAAGTTGAAGCACCTAAAATTCTGGAACCCCTGACAACTACCTATTGTGTCTGTAGGCAGACCTGTCACTCTCCCCACCCGACAGGGAGATCTTCCACCCACTTTGGGGTGGGTGAGAGATGTCGTCTCTTGTGAAAATGGGTATATCTTTCATTATGTAAAATCTCCCCATTTTGGGGCACATTTTTTCATGATACTTCTCGTTTGGGTTTTTAGAGGTTGGCAGGTTTGCTGTAGCAGTAATTTGATATTCTCCTCAATAGAGTTTCTTTCACACTATCGAGCAGCCACCATTAAGCATTGATGGCCTTACAGCTAAGTTTCTATCGGCTTTTAGACGCCAACAAATCTGAGATTTTGATATAGCAAACGGCCATCTGCTTGTTCTTGTGTTCAGGAGACAGAATAAACGATAGTGATAAATAATAGCCGGCTCCCCGAGTGAAAGACGGTTGCAAAGTTCCTACTGACCAGCTAAGATGTAGTGGCTATCTGTCTCACACACAGACCCCCCCCCCCTCTCTCTCAACCAGGTCAGCGAAACCTAACCTATCAACAAAAGTTTGGTAAATACATTTTTAATTATTGTACACACGCATACACTGCAACAACATAAGCCTTGTTTTCTTATATTGCCAACAATAGCCTCGTTATTAAATTAATAAATACATTTATGTAGCAATTTGGGTTTTATTTCATTATCTATGCGATCAGAGTAAATCACTTACCCAAGGAATCATCATAATGAACACTGTAGCTCACTTGCACACCCACAATCCCTGGTCACACTGGGTCAGGCATATCAATCTCCTTCGCCTACACAAACGTGACCACATCAAAAAGCAATTCACAAGTAAACAAGGAACCACAGTAGCAACTTATCACCAATTAACATTGCCAACTACAACCAAAAATACTATTTATCGCTACATGTCCATACGATAAGGCGGCTCTACGTGCCGTATCTTTCCTCTGCCTACACTATCGCTGTTATCTTCCGAATGAACCAAATATTTACTATGTCCGCCGTCAGTAAAACATACTTCCTGCATCGATCTCTCCCTTTCTTGTCATTTTACCGTATTTCCTCTTGCAGATGTCGAACATTTCACCTAATTCTGACCTGCCAACCTCTAAAAACTCAAACGGAGAGTACCATGAAAAAAAGTGCCCCAAAACGGGGAGAAATAAAGCAAAATGGGAAGATTTTACATAATGAAAGCTATACTCAATTTCACAAGAGAAGACATCTCTCTCCAACCCCAATGTGGGTGGGAAATCTCCCCGTCGGACGGGGAGAGTTGACAGGTCTACCTACTCCTTCCTTCTAAGACTTGAATAACTCAGAACGTCCTCCAACTCCCGTTTACATTCCAATCAAGCTATTTATCTTTCTCTTTCCCTATTTTGGAATGGCTTAAAAGTGTCGTTAATGCTGAACTTCTTTCTCTAACTAATAATAGAAAACAAAAAAAGTAACAATAATACTTTTATATTCATGATATTTTCCTCGTATATCGAAATAAATCATTGAAAGAATAAACTAGGAGTAATGTCTATGTCAGCATCTGAGTAGGCGAAATCGAAAAGAAAATGTTTCTTCAGTTCTGTGAGCTATTCAATCGAAAGAAAAAAAATCGTAACACTTTTATTCCATTGCTTAATTTTTATGATAAATGGCAAAAGATATCTGTATTACATCCAATTTGTTCTATTGAACCCCACCCCTCAGCTCCCGCCTACTTGACTGTTATCAGTTCACAAGGAACTGTACTGCTGAATAAGTTATAGCTGCCGACAACCACCGGTGGACAGAACCAATTAATAAATCAGAAATGACAATGAAAGGAATGAATACAAAAATGATTGCATATTAAACGAATGAATACAAAAGCCAAATTAGATAGAAGCAGCGATGGAGGAAAGCAATGAATACCTTTGCAAGTTAAGAAGATTGGATGCAATACACAGGAGAATCAATCAAATTACTAACCAACTGTGAATGCAATGTACGGCGGCGTTATTCAAATTCAATATTATAGTTTGCCATTTGAAGCGAGCAATCCTCAATCTTGTTAAGAAAACGTAAAAAAAAAAAAAAAGGCTATGAAGAGAGAACGCGTTTAATTTCGAGATCTTTCTTTTTGTTCTTGTTTCTTCTGTATACTTTCACTGGTTGAATATAAAAGAAAGATTGCTCATCATGATGGTAGTGGTAACGACGATCATCATCATCATGAGAAGTAGGAGGAGAAAAGAAATACAGAGGAAGAAAAAGTATCGATAGCTACTACAGAAGAGGTAGTCTATTAGACGAGAGGATTCTTGTGGACATGAAACAACGATGAGTATTTTTTTCTAAATGGTGGTACAGATCTGAAACCCGCATAGTGAAAATTGAAGGTGATGTTTTACTAAATATCTTACAGTATATTATTATACTAACTGACCAACAACTACCAAGTATTAAAGATCAATAAGAAATTTAATTTTTATAAGTTATATATATATAAATATAGCGAAATCTCTTCGTACATACTGACCACCGAATGACATCTGGCTACTATTTCTCTTTATCTAGGTTGGCATCAGTGGTTTGAAGAGGCTGGCCAACTTGAGGTTAAATGAGATAAATTTTTCTTTGAGTCATTAGACTTTGGTTCCCCGGAAGAGAAGGATCACTTCGAGTTGCTCAAGCAAGTATCGAGACGTAGCACTTAGCAAAAAAAAGCTTCGGTCCTCTCGACAAGGGCCCGACAGCAATTCTTCCATTGGCACTTTCAATGGCTCGGTTACCTGCCTCTACTCTTAGACAACACAGTTTCCTTGCCACTGCGAGTTAACTACGACCTATGCTGGTACGTACTGTCTGACTACAACTTTTCACTTTTAAGGAAACATCGCAGAAGCCTTTTTGAACATTATATTCATTTGTGAATACTACAATCAAACCTTATATGATTCGAAGTAATTATGTTCTTCCTTTTCGATAAATCCAACCAGAATTATTGGTATTTGTTGTGTTTATCGTCCTCTTCCACAACAACCCCAAAACTTCGCATCATATATATATATACAGTATATTTTGCAATACACTGTATGCTTAATTAAAATCATTTTGAAGACCATACGCTATTGTTTTAAAGTAGTGACAATGTCACTTACTTAAATTTTCAGCAAACAGGGGAGATAAGTTGACAGAGCTCTGTTTCGTACTTGTTGGTACTTATCAAAGCTCACTACTCTCCCTGTTTGCTGAAAATTACTGATTATACAGAGCGGTCGCCGGTCCAGCAGAAATTGAAAATTAGAATTGGTGCTCTGGCAAAATACACTATATATACATTCATATATATATATCGCTATTTCAGAGCACCAATTCTAATTATATATATATAGTCGACCATGTCGAAAACAACCTTGAGGGCGATGTAGAGGCAACGATCTGTACGTAACTCCCGAGATCTTTTAACAATGAGGCAAACGTGTGGTTGGCAGTGGATCGATTAGGCGTGATTCCGGCTTGTTGTGGGGGACGTCCACTTCTATTGGCGGGAAGAGCACAGTTGGGGAGGATCTTGGTGGAGACCTTGCTTGGGAGATGCCATTATGATTGCTGCAGACGAGTTTGTCGCCCTTCTATTTCCAGAGCTATTGGATAATGCCTCGAGTCCAGTTACTTGGGAGCTGCTCTGACACCCATACATGGTTAATGATACGGGTAAGCCACTTGATCATGTTAAATCTGGCCACCTTCAACATCTCTGCAGTGATAGTACAGATTCCAAGGGCTCTGTAGTTTTTTAGTTTCTTCAAGGTAACTAAGACTTCATTGAGAGTGACAGGATCGAGTCTGCAGGAGTCGTTGGTTGCAGCCGTGTCTGCGGTGATGGTTAGGCAGGGATCAATTGAAATGGGTGGGTGATGTAGAAGAAGGCTGAAGTGCTCCTTCCAGCATTCAAGGAGGTGGTTTCAGTGGTGATGATGTTGCCATTAGTATCCTTCATGAGCTCTGCTGAGTGTGTTGAATATCTGGCTGAGGTTGTTGTGCCTTGCCACTGTCTCCAGGTGTTCAGCTTCTTCCGCCCCAAATTTCTCCCAGTCATCCATGATGGCCTTGTTGCATATTCGGCTGCGCCGGCAGTACTCATCCATGTCACCATGCAGGCAAGCCTTGTAACAACAGTTAACTATCTTCAGCATCCACAGTGAAATCCAGGGCGGTTTGGGAAGTGGTCTTGAGTTTACCAGGGTCACGCACAGACTGGTTAACGCTTGATTTAAAGATCTACCAGTTGTTGCTCTCATCCTCAACCAGAACGCTGAAGCGATTGATGGAGCACGCAATTGTAGTGGCGATGTTGAGATTGCAGAGACAAGATGAGTCAGAGCGGGGTTGGTACTTGGTGGCAGGGTCAGCTCGCAACCTCAGCCTGTGTCGCAACCAACAACCGATGATCAGTATTGCCGAGTTTAGTTCCTCAGTAGACCTAGCAGTTGATGACAAACGACCTCCAGCAACAGGAGATGATGATATGGTCGATTGCCACCTGGGTGTAACCTTCCGGACTGTACCAGGTCCAGTGATAGATGTCGGCGATACACAGATCGTTGTAATGGCAGAGGAGCAACAGGTGATCACCATTGTCATTGGTGGATGGGCTGAGTCTGCAATGGGTCGGTTGGAGAGAGCCTGGCAGAAGAAGAAATGGTAGCGTTGACATCTGTCAGGATGATCATGATGTCTTGGGGTGGGATGGGATTTGTCCTAAGACCTGAATAAAATAATGTTGTTGTAAAGTTGTAGTGCTGGTGCCACAATAAAATGCACCTATAATAATAACAACACTAATCCATTTCTCCTTTTCATTTTTAGGTACTCTCAGGTATTGTATGCCCCAAATCAGGTATAGTCTGCCCCAAATCGATTCAATAGAGGGACCAGCGGTGCAAGTTAAAGGTAGTATAATAAGTAAGGCAATCAAAGATATGAAGACAGGCAAGGCAGCTGAGCCTTCGGAGATAGTTGCTGAGATGTTGAAAGCATCAGGAATGGTGGGACATACTATGGTCACCCGGATAGTAAACCAAGTAATACAGAATGGGGTCATACCAAATGACTGGCGTAGCAGCATCATCATTAACTGCTACAAGGGTAAAGGAGATGCTCTAGATAGAGGAAACTATAGAGGCATTAAGTTAGTTGACCAGGTCACAGAAAGAGTTATAGCGCAACTAATCAGAGAACAAATTGATCTAGATGAAATGCAGTTTGGGTTTGTGTCAGGTAAAAGTACCACAAACGCTCTTTTCCTTGTACAGCAACTACAGGAGAGTACCTAGTTAAAAGTAAACCCCTCTACTTAGCTTTTGTTGACTTGGAGAAAGCCTTTGACAGAGTCCTCTGCTCCATTATCTGGTGGGCTCTTAGAAAACTAGGTGTAGATGAATGGCTTGTGAGAGCTATACAAGCCATGTATAAAGATACAGTCAGCAAGGTTAGAATTAACAATGAATATAGTGAAGAATTTAGCATAAAAGTTGGTGTTCATAAAGGCTGTCCTTAGCCCCTCCTATTTATTATTGCCCTTCAGGCTATAACAGAGGAGTTCAAGACCGGCTGCTTCTATACGCAGATGATCTAACTCTCATAGCTGAATCTATGGCTGAACTAGAGAAGAAATTCCAAACATGGAAGCATGGCCTAGAATCAAAAGGTCTTAAAGTTAACTTGCCTAAGACTAAAGTTCTAGTATGTAGAAAGGAAAATAGGTCACAGGTGCCCTCTGGGAAATTGCCATGCTTAGTGTGTAGGAAAGGAGTAGGTAGAAATTCCATTTTATGTCCCAAATGCAAACTATGGGTATATAAAAGATGTAGTGGGATCATAGGTAAGCTATCTAAGATGTTCTATAGAAATAGTGGGCACTTTCCCTTTCCTGGGTGACAAAATCAGCAGTGGTGGAGGGTGCTCTGAAAGTACAGTAGCCAGAGTCAGAACGGGATGGAAAAAATTCAGAGAGCTTATACTGCTGTTGGCCACAAAAGGTTTCTCTCTAAAAATGAAAGGCAGATTATATGATGCCTGTATATGAACGGCAATTTTACATGGCAGTGAGACATGGGCATGGTGTGCAGAGGACCTGCGCAGACTGGAAAGGAATGAAGCATGCATGCTCCGTTGGATGTGTAATAGTAATATACGCAAACGGCAAAACATAAATGAACTAAGTGAGAAATTAGGAATAAGAGGGATCAGATGCTGTTTACTCGAGAGAAGACTACGTTGGTATGGTCACGTGATGCGCATGAAAGACGACAGCCGTATAAAAAAGTGCAGGGCGATCAAAATTGATGGAAATTACGGAGTAGGTAGACCCAGAAAAACCTGGAACGATTTGATAAATTCCGACCTTACACACTTGCACCTCTCTAAGGCAATATCACTGGACTGAGATCTTTGGCGCCACGCAGTAATATAGAAGACCCGCCTTGCCTATGTACAAAGCGAAACCTAGTCAGTAGGCACCTCTTAACCAAATATACACCCCAACCCACTACCCCCACTCCCACCAACACCACCCTTTCTCTGTAAAGTTATGTTGGTACCACAACATCCAGTCCTAAATAAATGAGGTCGTGTATGTGTCACGACAAAAAAAACACACGGTCCACGCTGTAATGTGGCCGTGTAGGTAAAACGGTAAAAACCTCCCAGTTCCACACTGTAAATGTGGTTGGTGCTAGGAAGGGCATCCAGCCGTAGAAAACCTGCCTATACGAGCGAGACAAAGTCACCCGATCAATCTTGCCTCAAGTGGGACAATTCCCGTCTAACCCATGCTAGCGTGGAAGATAGACGTTAAATGATGATGATGATTAAAAAAACATTACAAGAAATCTCATATTTTTAAAAGTACAATTACTGATACCCCTCCCCCGTTTATTCCACCCCCACCCCCACTTATAAAAATTTAAGCAACTGTCCACCCCACCTATCTTATTCAAAACACCCCCACCTCTATTATTTGGGACCCAAGAGTAAATGATAAATTTAACACATAAATAAATGAAAATTTGCATTGTTGCTTTTGTTTTGTGAAAAAATTGCTTTATTATGAAAAATATATAAATACTGTAGAAATAATGTGTCATAACTGAGACTCTGGTGTATGTAGTTCATCAACATCAAAGACAAGGGCTCGGTTGATGGGTGTAGGAGGATGGCTGGCTGTGGAATCAGTTAAGGAGAGAAATAACATATTTAGAGAAACGGGGAAAAACATTGTTATCAGGAGTGAATCAGTGACCATGACCCTTTTCAGGGCCTTCAAGTCATGTGAGAAAGAGGAAGGAATGTATCTACAAACCAGAAACCATACCCAAATGCTTGCAACAGACTGGACTCCAATAAAGGCACCAAAGCGTTAAACTGGGTGACTGGTTAAATCTACCGCCAAAGAAGGCCACAATGGGATTTGAACTCAGAATGTAAAAAGCCAGAACAAATTCTGGCAATAGTTTATTATCAAAGACCAGCACTTGATTTTATCAACCCTGGAATGATGTAGACTTTGGCAATATTTGAATTAGAGAAACTGACAGACACTTAGATATATAAGATAGATGGACAGATAGATAAGAAAAATATACATTCACAAACAATATTTGTCTCATTCATTTCTCATACAGATTTGAGATTTACACATGGTTCCACACACAATCACACATACAATCACATATATGATGATCATCATCATCATATTTACATCCACTTTTTCCATGCTCACTTGGGTTGGAATGAGACATTTTGAGAAGAGTTTTCTAGAAATGGATGCCTTCAGATGGCAACTCATATTTGACTCTAAGTATGGTATATATACCACTAAAGTTCATCAAACTGTTATACTGCAGGATATATTGTTTATAGGGGATATAAACAATGTTACCACTAACTTTTTTTAAATAAAAAGTGCTGACATGATACTTTTGTGGTGTCTACCAAGTTCATTCACAAGACAGGATCTATAGCAGAAGACACTCAAGGTTCCATGTGGTAAAACTAAGCTCAAAACTCTATGGTTACAAAGCAAACTTCTTAATCACATAACCATTTTCTCTCTTTCAAATATATGCTAAAATATGATGCACAATCTACCACTTCCTTTTTACACACACACACAAATATGTGTATTGCAAACAAAATTTCAAATATGCATAATTAAAGTAAAATTCATCAAAGAAATATCATCAAAAGGATATCTGTAAAGCAGTTTAAATATTCCAGTTCCAATGCTCATTGGTATTCCCATAATGATGCATTCACTGACTCCTGCAATGTAAAGAATATATGTTATACTTTCATCTTTGGCAAGGTATCACAAACAAGTTAAACATATACTGTAGCACAGAAACAACACCATTATATTTTACCACCTTTACTACTATCACCAATAACCATAACAAAAACATGAAGAACTTTATTACATATATTAGCCCAGTGTTTTATAGAAATCAGCTCTAGGATCATCCTCACTGCTGTCACTGGTACCACTACCACCACCACCATCATTACCACTACTATCCACAACAAAACATACAGAACTTATTACATATATTAGCCCAGTGTTTTATAGAGATCAGCTCTAGGATCATCCTCACTGCTATCACTGGTACCATTACCACCACCACCATCATTACCACTACTATCCACAACAAAACATACAGAACTTATTACATATATTAGCCCAGTGTTTTATAGAAATCAGCTCTAGGATCATCCTCACTGCTGTCACTGGTACCATTACCACCACCACCATCATTACCACTACTATCCACAACAAAACATACAGAACTTATTACATATATTAGCCCAGTGTTTTATAGAGATCAGCTCTAGGATCATCCTCACTGCTATCACTGGTACCATTACCACCACCACCATCATTACCACTACTATCCACAACAAAACATACAGAACTTATTACATATATTAGCCCAGTGTTTTATAGAAATCAGCTCTAGGATCATCCTCACTGCTGTCACTGGTACCATTACCACCACCACCATCATTACCACTACTATCCACAACAAAACATACAGAACTTATTACATATATTAGCCCAGTGTTTTATAGAGATCAGCTCTAGGATCATCCTCACTGCTATCACTGGTACCATTACCACCACTATCCACAACAAAACATACAGAACTTATTACATATATTAGCCCAGTGTGTAATAGAAATCAGACCCTACCATTTTAACCTTTTTGTAACCATATTTTTAACAAGAGTATATTCTTACTTTCTGTTTTAATTTTCAAAATAATTAAGAACTAAATGAGATTTAGTGAAATAACTAACTTTCAAATTATTAAAGATTTCTAATTTGGGCACAAGACCAGCAATTTGGGTGAAGAGGAAAGTCGATTAAATCAACCCCAGTACTTGATTGGTACTTTATTTTATCAGTATATGAGTATAAGTACTAATATAGAATATTAACTTTAACTTGATTTGAATCATAACTTTATACTTTACTAACCTGTGATGGCATCTTTTTGCCCATGAAAAGCAGCCTCAAATAAATGGTCAGCGGTTTTTTCAAACTAAGAAGAAAAGAACAAAAACAAATTCAAAGCTACCATTTCATATGAACAAAACAAAACATGAAACTAAAAAATCCAGGATGAAACAGAAGAATGAGTTGCAACCAGCAGATAGTATCAGTGATGAAAAGACCAATGGAAACATTGTCTACTTGGTCCGATCTAACAATCAGCTCTTTTTCTTTAATTATAAGGCTGAACTGAAAACATTGCATTCCTAAAACCAACCAAAAATCTAACACTTCCAGAATGTCTACAGAGGCAAATATTTTTCATGATATGTCAACAATATGCACATATTCAAAGATTTGATAAATCTAATTAGTTTTTAATGAAAACAGAAATGAAAAACTTACAGAAGCAAGCATTAGGACACTTTCTTTCATCTTACTCAGTCCAAATCTTGTAATACCAAGTACTTCACCCTAGTGAGGAATAATAATAAAAATAATACAGAATAATATAATGACAGGGGAAAAAAACACGTTTTATTTAATATATCAATGACAAATCAAGAAAAGAAAAAAACATGGAAAATGCAACACCAATTCACCTGAAATTATTCTTGGTTCAAGGATACCAATTACTTATTTTAAACAGCTAATATTTATCTAAAAATCTTTCATCATAATTTGTAGTAGTAGTAGTAGTAGTGGTGGTAGCAGGAGTATGATAAAGAGGAGCCTTTTTAAAGTTGGATGCTCTTTGTCAACTTTTTAGTAAAGACAGAACCTAATTTTGTTAGCGAGACAAGCTTACAAAAGCAGAGTTATCTCCCTTTCTCGGAGCGATACAATAATTTAAAGCAGATTCGAATTTAACTGAGTAAATCTCCATTTAGAAGTGGTTGTTTTATATCCTTCTTTCCCCACAAAAGCAGTGGGGTAATTTTGGAAGAGCAATGTTTTTCAAGTTGAATGCTCTTCCTTAACTACTCGGTAAAAGCAGAACTTGTTTTCGTTAGTCAAACAAGCTAACACAAGAAGAGTTATCTTACTTTGCATAACGAAATGACTGAATTTATGATGTTGGAGCTATAACACAGACAGACTCATAACTCAACAATCACAATAACCTTATACTAGAGGCTCCAGTATTTTTACAACAGCATCAAATAGAGAAGGTAGAATTAATAGCATAAGGATAAAAATATAGAGGTACCGTCTATTTAGTTATATAAAGAACACTTATTTACCCAAAAATTTCATATCAAAATCTGTTTGTCTTATACATATAAGAAGATATAAATATTATAATAATTATTATTATTATTATTTCATCCTTACGGAGTCGATAAAATAAAGTATCAGTAATGTACTGGGTAATTTCTGGCCTTGTGCCTAAAGTAGAAACAATTATTTCAACAAAATATGGCGGTGGAATGGCAGTATCGATAGAGGGTTGGACGCCATGCTTTGACGCATAGAGTTACGCCCCTTGCCATTCTGAGTTCAAATCTCGCCGAGGTTAACTTTGCCTTTCATCCTTATGGGGTCGATAAAATAAAGTACCAGTAATGTACTGGGTAATTGCTGGCCTTGTGCAAAAAGTAGAAACAATTATTATTTCAACAAAAGCACAAGCCAGTATTGGAATGATACTTAATTTTATCAACTCCGGAAAGATGAAAGACAAAGTTGACCTCGGTGGGATTTGAACACAGAAAGCTAGAACTACCACAAAGTACTTCAATTTATACTAACAATTTTGCCATTCCACCATATAATAATTGTTTCTGATTTAGGCACAAGGCCAGCAATTTTTAGGGGAGGGGAAAGCCGATTAAATTGACGCCAGTGTGTTACTAGTACTTTAATTTATCAAACCCGTAAGAGTGAAAGACAAAGTTATCCTTGCCAGTATTTTAACTATGTTGACTTAGAACAAAATTGTTGGCCTTGTGCCTAAATCATGAACCATTATTATTTTTATTAAACACTGCTTCTTAAGGATACCAACTACAGTGAAATACAAAACGTAGACTCTCACATCAGTAGCTGGACCCAAATATTAGCATTGAGTGCTCAAACTGATGTAACAAAAATTATACACTATTATACATATATATATCAAGGGCTTAAGCCTTGAATTGTCTTTCCTCTTTCCAATATAAAGCGTGAAACTAATACGACTTTTTGTACCTCTGTTTGTTGTCTCCTTGAACTAATATATATATAATTCAATGTATCGGACATTAGTTGTTCATCAGAAGTAGAGGAATACAAAGATAAGGTTTAAAGAGTAGAAGTAGCACAAAGATGGAATTCATATATAAAAGAGGGACATGTGAGTGTGTGTGTTGTATCCAACACATTGTGTGTATGTGCTGCTGAAGTGGTGCATACATAGTTGGTGATGGCGTGTATGTATGTCTGGGTGTATCAGCATCATATATGTGCATGGTTGATCATTGTATGTATCAAATAAAGTTATAAGAGAAAAAAAAATAACCTGACTCCAAAAGATGAAATAACTGGAGTAAAAATAAACATATGATGACCGTTATATCATCATGGTAACACAATATACATCGTTAAGTGGGAATATGTATGTACATAGATGTGTGTGTGTGTGAGAGAGAGAGAGAGAGAGAGAGAGAGAGAGAGAGAGGGGGAGAGAGAGAGAGAGAGAGAGAGAGAGTGTGTGTTTCTACATGTGTGTTTATAAGCAAGTGTATTAAAACTGGAGTGGTTTGGGGCAGGTTGCTATCAAAAGATTTAATGAACAAAATGAAAGATAAGCTGCTATTAAGTTTGATATGGCCTGGGCTAATACTGGCCGGAAGTTATCAAAGTTACTTACTCTGCAGGTCATAAGATCAGCAAGAAGCATGACATGCCGGATATCAATACTCATACCATGGTTGACCATGGTGTAGACAATCTCTTCAATTATTGTGGTACGGGCAGCCTCAATACCTAAAGTCTTTTCCACCTCACATGTGTTGTTTGATGTTGATAAGCTTCCATTGACACCTTTATTTGAAAATAAATTGGAACAAGACAAAAATTATTCTCCATACCATCATTATAACAACAAGCATCATCATCAACATCACCACAATCATCATCATTGTTTTCATTTAAAAAGACATAATTTGGGAAAATGAGATTTTATGTTATGTAAATGTGGTTGGTATTAGGAAGGGCATCCAGCCGTAGAAACCAAGCCAAATCAGTTGTGAGTGAGTGAATCACAGTCCTCCAACCTGATCCCTCACAAAGGGACAGCCTGTCCTGCCCATGCTAACATGGAAGATGGACGTTAAATGATGATGATGATAAAGTTTTATGTATAGATGATATGGAAACTGGACAAGGCATTTGATTACAGGGTCTTGGATCATGTCACATGGTAGTCACATCAGTATCTTACTGAAAACGACATTTAATTTTAGGGGTTTTGGAACATTTATCTAAAAAGAAAATACCAATGTATTGTAGGAGGAATTGGAGAGATTAATGTCAGGAAAGACATCTGGCTATAAAATATTGTCTCAAAATGTCCTGTCCAACCCATGTTTTGTCGGGCTGGTTATTACAAAGTTATGATATTACAAAATTGTGATTATACATTATACCTCAGAATGTCCTTTCTATTGTAATTAATTTAGGATTTGTATATAGTTATTTACCGACTCACAGGCCACTACATCAGACACAATGATGAGGTGGTAAACAAGCTAATGCTCTGACAAATTACTGAGGGGAAAAACCTGTAGAAGAAGGAGAAAAACAACCTAGATGGACACTGCTTGAAAACACACCGATGGAGACAGTATGGAGTCATGAATGACTATGGTGAATGAAAGTGATGTGTGGAATCAGTGGGGCATCCCACTAGACAAGAGAGGATAGGATAGGATATTTACCTCGTGTGGCCATGACAGCTCTCAAATTGTCACCCTCAACTAGTAGTTTATAGTGATTTGCTTTCTTTTCATCCTGATGAATAACAGCTCGTGTCACTGAGGGAATTCCCTGTAAAGTTAGAAGACAGACATTGAACAGATTTTTTTGAAAAACTGAAGGGTTTTTTTAAAGTTAGAGAACATCATAGAATGAAAGAATCATTGCAGTCATTTCTTCACACAGTTAAAGAATCAAAGAACTACTATAAAGTCGAATTATCAACCACATCACTACCATTTAATGAGGCTGACCTCAGCAAGATTTGAATTCAGTATGTAAAGAGCCAGGACAAATACCACAATGGCATTTTATTTGAGGCTCTACCAATTGTTTCATAGAATCATAAGCAATTTTAGGATGGTTTGTATCAAAAGGGTTAAAAAGGAAAGGAAGGTCCCATTTGATATTGTAGCCCTACACTGTGTCTGAAAAAATGCTGGCATTGTCCCAGCTGAAATGCCTTTGATCATGTCTGATTGATCAGAGCAGACTTAGAACTAAACAACACCCTAAAGCAGAAGATATTTACAATACTTGTAATGATTCAGCAGAAAATATCTAAAACGGGTTTCTTAATTAAAATGTTTGTAGTATCTTTGCTAGTGGAAAGATTGTTGGAAAAATTTACAGTAAATATTTTAAATTTCAATGTTATGCATGTTCTGTGCTTTTCAAAAATATGTGGTTCATGTGGTACAGGATGTTAAGAGTTAAGGTATATCCTAACTATCTATTAATGCCACATAGACCACATTAGCAAGATTTTAAATTTCAATGTGATGCAGTGATAGTGTAGTTCAGTACTTTTCAAGAATGTCTTGCTAATGTGGTACAGGATGTTAAGAGTTAAGATATATCCTAACTATCTATTAATGCCACATAAACCACATTAGCGAGACATTCTGGAAAAGTACAAAACAACACTATGACTGCATCACATTGAAATTTAAAATCTTTACTTTAGTTTACTGAACAATCTGTCCATTAGTAAAGATACTACAAAAATTTGAATTAAGAGACCCATTTTTCATACATTTGAACAAAACTAAGCAACAGAAAAGTTCAATAAACACTTACTTTTATCATCACCTCTGGTATTTCTTTTTTCAGTTGCTGCATTACATAATACATAGAACTTTTTGAAGTTTCTTGTGGAGCTATGGTAATCACAGAGTCACTGTGCGTCTGAACTTGCTGAAAAATATTGAAATAATTTATTAAAATGAAATAGTGCCAGGAGATGCCTATAGAAGCAAGCTGCAGTAAAGGAAGACTGAGAAAACCTGAGCAGAGATAGGTAGAGCTGATCTCAAAACACTGAACTTCTTAGTGGGAATGATGAAGAAATGCTGTTCTGGAAGGGACCCATCCAAACCATGCAAACATGGAAAGCAGATGTAAAAATGATCATGATGATGAGTTACTGCTAATAGTGATTTCTTCTGCTAATGTTTGAAGCTAATTTCAGAGATGATTTATAATCTAGCGAATTTAATTAAGCTCAATATATTACCAGAGAGTTGTAACTCACTGAATCAACAAAGTGTAAGATTACTAGCCAAAGAGTTAATACTTTGTATCTTGTCATGGGTGTTGTGTTGTACCAAGAAGCTTTATACTTGCTGGTACAGTTCACCTAGCTTTAAAATGATATCATGCATAGGTACAGTTAGAGGTAACACTAGTCAAATATACAATGCTCTCGGATATTGACATTGTGGTCATACAGCCAAAGTTATGTTGTGCTCTTGGGTCATACATATAATATTTCTTGCTCAGCTTCATCAGACAAAAGAGGTCATGATAGCATTAGCAAGCATATTCATTTTTGAACTTAGAAAAATAAAAGAAAAAGCAGGGGACATCATCACTTGATGGTTTTAAACAATGCTTACTGTTATGAAAATTTTATGTCATTTCATTTCATTTTACGTCCACTTTTCCCTGCTTGCAAGGGTGGGACGGGAACTGATTCTGGCTTGATTTCAACAGCTGGATGCCCTTCCTAACACCAACCTCATTTACAGTGAGTACTGGGTGCTTTTTTGCCGTGGCGCCTACACGTCCACTTTGCAGTGGAATGATAAGGAACCCAGTCCCTATCATCTCATTTCTACAGCTGAGTAAACTGGAGCAATATGAAATAAAGTGTCTTGCTCAAGGAAACAACACATCACCCGGTCTGAGAACTGAACTCGCAACCTTTGCCATGTGCCTCCAACATTACTATTATATTTTCATGGCGAAGGCTTTATATAACATAATTATCTCACATAATATAGAATCTACGAGATTTTGATGATCTTATTATTTATTTTAAGAACCTTAATGTCAGTATGAGTGGCCAGTTATGACAGGTTTGAACAGAAAGAGGTAAGAGAATTCTGGCCAGATATGGCTAGTTTAAATGTTAAAGGTTTAAAAAAATCTTCTTCCAATAATTTGTGAATATTAATTTTTAGTCATGCTAGAATGAAAAAACAAATGTAAAAATAGTTCTTAAAAGGAAGTTATTTGTAAGTAAAAGTTCTATACAAAATATTGAAAAATCAATACTTACAGTGTTTTTGATCCTTAATTTGGAACTACAAATGGAATTTACAATTGAGTCAACATTGACTTCCAACTGAAAAAAAAAAAGAAATTGGTTAATTAAAGAAGCGGCCAGCCCATGGGCCCCGATTTGCTCACAATAGTGAGGGATGGTGAGAGAAGGAGGGAGTGACAGCGGGAGTTTGGTTCTTTTGTGTTCAGACTTGGTGTATATATGTGTATATAAGAGAGAATGAGTCTTTCCCTTGAAGTTATAACAGTATAGTTGAATATAGTTGAATTAAGAGCCAACAAGAAAAATAGTAAATTTGTATAAATTTTCAATCAGAACTTTGGTTTTATATATTATGTGAGTTTTTATTATAAAATAAATTGACACTTTCACTCTCCAGACTTTTTGTAATGAATACTTTTGATTCAACAGTGTGTGTATGTTTTCACCAGATTTTTATTATATATCTATCTGATATATTGGTTCATTGGTCTGGTGTCACATTTGACAACATATATATAAAGAGATTTAAGGTTAAAGGAGGAGTATACTCACTGAGTTGAGTGGCAGGCAGAGAACACTTAACAAGAGACATACAATAGTTACCTACTAACGATTTGTACAAAGTTTACATTTTCTTTTTACCCTTTCTTTGTTATTTTTGAGGAATGAAATATACATATATGAAAATATATATATTCCTTTACTAAGTTTTTTTTCTTTTAATACTATATTTGTAACATGAAATTCCGTCTTTTGAGAAGTTGGTGGTCAGTGGTCCTTTAACATCAGTGCCAGATTTACCATTGTGCTTAAGCACATAGCCCCGTTGGCCAGGGGGAGGGCGGCATCTTCCTGACCTCCTTCAGAGCCCAAGTAAGGTATCTCATAACTGAACTAGCACAGGGCCTCATTTGTCCTAAATCCGGTACTGTTAAACATAGTGGTTAATGCACTCGTCCGACATCCAGGAGACCTCCGTCTAAATTTCTTTGGTTTTTAAGGATACTTTATCAACTATTATTATGGTCATTTGTGATGGGATGCAGACATTTCGAATTTTCCCAATGCTTCTTAAGTCAACTGATACAATTTCACAGGCAGGTCACAGAGTATATGGCGAAAATTTTGACAGTACAAAATAAATGAAAAACGAATATTTTCGTGGTGTTTTTTTTTTTTTATTATATAATAAATAGCTCATCCATGACGAAATTATTTATTATTAATAATTGTTTCTAATTTTGGCACAAGGCCAGCAATTAACCAGTGCATTACTGGTACTTTATTTTATCGACCCCGTAAGGATGAAAGGCAAAGTTAAACTCGGCGGGATTTGAACTCAGAATGGCAAGGGTCGTAACTCTGTGTGTCAAAGCATGGCGTCCGATACTGCCAATCCACCGCCCTTTATTATTAATAATGTTTATTATGCGACATTTATCGCTTTTGCTACCATATTTCTAATGAAAGACACTGTAGAAAAAATAATCAAGAATTCAGTTGCTGTTTTGGTGCATAACTTAACAAATGTTCTAACATAAAATTATGGTGGAAGGAAATTTTTAGATAAATATAAACAATTTTGTCAAAAAATGGCTAAAGTGAATAGATATACACACTTATATAAAGTACATACATATATTCGTATACACATACATTAATAGATATATCTGATAGGGGCCTGCAATCGGATTAGGCCCATATCACTAACGTCGAGTTGGAGATAATACTTGAACATTCATAAAGTCTAATTTTCAATTGTTTACTAACCTCATTGAAAGATGAGGCTTCAAAAATAAGTCTATAGACTCATTAAAATGTTCCTCCCCACGGAAATCTTTAGTAAAAGGCGAAAGATTTATCCGCTCGGGGTGAGGAGAAACCAGAGTAACTTACCTATTTTCAGTGTGTATATATGTACAAAATATGTTCAAGTAGAAACACTGATTATTATAAATAAATTATAGTATATATTTAATTCTGTAGTAAATATATGTTTAGTATTTTGGAAATATTTTAATTAATACAGTATTCTAAACAAGTATTATAAACGGTTCCTTTCAAATAAAGGTTTATTTACATCTAATTTAATTTGTATAAATCAGTCATTTTTCAGAAATATAGTTTCACCTTCACCTTGACAACTTCCGAATTATCAGAGACGTTATCACGTTGAATATATAGACAGAGTGAGAGGTACTAATGTGGTGACGGTGTTAGAGCTTGTAATAAGCTACTGAGGTGGTTCAACTAACCCTCGTCTTCTTATTCTAGATGCGTGAGTCGGTGCAACAAATACATATACACTAAGGTCCGTACACAAAACAACCAAATTCCCGTAGTTGTTTATTGATTTCAGTCAATTACTATTATGGTTTCCCCTAAGCTATATGAGACCCTTCTCTAAAAAAAAATTAAAATTATACATAATTACTATTTTTTTATATTAATGTTAAGATAAAGTTTGTTCTAAGCCGAAAGCTCATTAGGCCGGTGTTTATACATGGTTTCCTTGGCGTTAAGCGACTGAGAGTACAAGACTCTACCTCGATACGATGCCGGTCTATCGCAGGATTAATTTCCCAGCCACTGCTGGTACTCATCTCATCTGAGTGTATTACTCAAAAACACAACTCAACAGCCTGTTCAGGAATCGAACTCTAATCATTAGGCAATGCGCCTTCATGAAATTAATATATACAGGGTGTCCCCAAAAACACGATGATTACCTGTCGAGGCAATATTTATTAAAATGCTGTTGAAGTGAGTATACATTTTTGATGGTTTAATGTTAAAGAATAAAAACTAATGATAAAATAACAATTTGAAATGTATTTTAGATATATTAGGAATTGTGAACCGCTGAATGTAATAGACTAACAAAAGCAGACTATTTCATTGCCAAAGTTGCTATGTGATCACTTGAACTGCTAGAAAAAGCAGCCAAAACTTATTCAAACACCCTACTGTCCTTTGAACAAGCGTGTTCTTGTAAACAAAACTAAAACAATAATCATTTCATCGTCGCTCGACCTGCTAGAAACAGCAGTCAAATAACCCTCTAAAAACGGAAATGATATATTGGATCGATAATCTACACGATCAGTTGTGACTCGACCTGGTAGAAGAAAAAAAAAAAGCAGTCAAACTAAACAATACTAATATTAAGGAAAGACAAGTCTGATATTAATTGAATTATATGCCTCATCTTTCGATGAGGCTGCAAAAATAAGTCTATAGACTCATTAAAATGTTCCTCCCCACGGAAATCTTTAGTAAAAGGCGAAAGATTTATCCGCTCGGGGTGAGGAGAAACCAGAGTTACTTGTCCATGATTAGTGTGTACATATATACAAAATATATCGTAGTACAAACACTGATTACGCTAAGTATGTTATAGATTATATTTAATTCTGGAGTAAATAAACTAACAAATATTTTCACATTTCACAATTTAAACAATATTATAAATAACTTGTACTAGTTGTTGTATTTCAAAATGAATTTATAATTAAATAAAACTAAATTTATTCATATGTATCAATCATATTTAAGTTCGACCTTGACCTTGGTTATTTTTCTACTCTTTTTTTTTGGAGCCTTGTAAAGAGTGAGCTAGCAGTTTATCGTTTCTTGTTCTTTCTGTTTATTTTTATTATACAAAAAACAAATTGTAATCTTGAAATATAAATTAACATGAACACTGATGATGAAAATATTAGAATTATTTCAAACACTACATTATGGTGCAAATACTCTGCCGTTCAGAGAAAACGTCTACTGCTCAACCGGCTAGAAATAGCAGCTAATTTTCTCGAAAAATGCCCTACTGTCTTAGAAAAGTAAAAAAGACACATTGGATAATTTAGTCACTAGATATACAAGGAGGCGGAATGGTCACGACTGGAATGCCTTTTGTTATGGGTTTGCTCTACTAACCTGGAGCTTAACAACAACTAATACACGAAGGCGATTCTTAAGTTTGGAAGTCTTGGCCGACAACGATTTTTATAGAAGTCGTGCTGCGGCCACAACGTTGTTCAAAGGATTTCTTTTAATCTTTTTTGTTGTTAATTTCGGGGCGATCGTTACAGCCCGTTCTGGGTTCAAATCTCGCCGAGGACAATGAATTAAAGCGCCAGAAACACACTGGGATAGATGCCATCAACTTTCCCTCCCCTCAAATTGTTGGCTTTGTGTCTAAATTAGAAAATAAATTTGGGGGCGATCGTTATTATTTCTGTTTCCCAAACCGCCTAAAATTAACTGTCGGTTTGTGTACGAGTCCACTTTTTCTCGTCTCTCAGGGAAGTTTACCTAATTTTCTCTATTATTATCTATAGTGATTGACTGACATTACAGTTTTCTCACACTAATATATATATATAATACTAATCCTTGGTCTTATTGAATTTTGAATTATAAATGCTGTGCTACTATAACTATTCGCTCCTGAAGAAAGAAGGATAAAAATGTGCATTGAGCTTAACTCATCTTACTAATGATGAAAATAGCGAACTAGTACACTATAACTTTATATATATATATATATATATATATATATATATATATATTGTGGTCCCGTTCCAGATTTCCATAAGGAAAATAGATAACCAGAATAAACACAAACGGCGGAAGGAAATCAGTTTCTATATGTATCCTGTCACAAATAAAAAGTGTACTTAAAAGAGTGAACAATTGTACTTATAATAGAAAAACAGATATTGTTAGATGTAATTAAATATATTTATATAATATAATATATAATGAAATTATTGTGTACAGTGCTCAGGTGCACTACAACTCATCAAAGGTGCATGTATAGTACATAGAATAATGTACAAATGTCAGGAAAATGAACAGTGTATGAGTCATGATATAATAATAATAACAATAATGAAATATTGTGTACAGTGCCCAGGTGCACCACAACTCATCAAAAAAGTGCATGTACAGTACATAGGGCAATGCACAAACATCAGTAAAATGAACAGTGCACGAGTCATGATACACATGTGTGCATGTGTATGGAAGGGGTACATCAGGTGTAGTTTTGGCGTATTTCGGGAAGCATGAGTATCTTAAAGGATGCAGTGTCTCGGCAGCTAACAATTGACGCAGGCAGTTTGTTACATGCTTCAGCAACTCTGAGCGTGAAAAAATGTCTACGAAAGTCATGGGAGCTGTGCTGTTTTCTGATCTTGTAGGCATGTCCACATATATGGTAATTGTGATAAATGTAGTTAATATAGAAAAAGAACAACTGTTAAATGTAGTGGAAAGTGTATGCACGTGTTCTTTCTATTTCGCTAGCAGCATATGTACAAAAAAAGAAATTCAGTAATCTTGTGGCAGCGTATATACACAAAATAAGCATATTTCATTCTTTCCAGAGAAACAAAAAGTATGTACGTTTCGGTTTTTGACTTTTTTTTTATTGTCTGAAACTTTCAGTTTCACTTTAATAGGAACCTAAAATATGTCACTAATTCTACTACAACTACGTCAAAAATTCCAATCCTGTAACAAACGAACTGGCCATAGCACGTCTCAGATATAATTCACAGTTCCCCATATAAAAAGATACTTCAATTAAACACGGTAAAATCATTACACACAGTCATACACACCTAAAGTGGTGGAGAGGATTGAAATTATTTTATTTGGGAGAAGGGGATACATATTGCAGAACTAGCCTAGGGTGCTAAATATCCAGGTGCCAGCTCTGACGTTTTAATTTGCTTACACTACTTTCAATTCTATCAGAAACATTTCAACATGAACTTGGAAATGAATTTCATTAAACTATTTGTTTTAGTAAGGATGACAAATTAATTTATAACAGAAAACAACATATCAGATAAGAACTTGTACATCTTAAATTTTGTAATATTTTGAAGAAAAAAAATGACTAATAACAACTGAAATGGGTTTTTTCAGCAAGGTCTTTAGAGTAATGTTACTTCATAGGGTGTGTAGCTAAGAGATCAAGGAGCCATTCAAAGTAGAGCTGCTACTTCCCCAAATTGAGAGATCACAGCTCTGATACTACAGACATGTAGTTAGAATGTCTCATGAAAGAGTCACTAGACATTCTACAGGCAAAGGCCACCGGCAGGAGACCCAAATGTAGACCATGAGTAAGATGGTTAGAAAATATCCATGAACTCAGCTGGTCATGCTTGGGGGATACAGCTGGATTAATTGGAGACAGTTTCTTATGATGAACCTTCTGAAAGCTGTGCCTGAGAACATGGCCATCCCATGGAAGAGTGGGTGAAGAATAAGATATTAATAACAATATACATCTACATGTGGAGGGAACACATTTGCATTATAGCAAAATGTGTCATATTAATGTTTTAATCAATTTTATTTTTTAATTGTGAATATTAAAGATTTATTTGGACTATTGTCCTCATCATGGTTGTTATAGTCACCTCACACCATTTGTACTGTCTTATTCTCTTCAAATACCTACCTTATTCTGTAATTTTCTCTGAGTAGTTTGTTCTCATTCCATTGTTCGTGTCTGGAGTAGCTTCATACTAATTAGTAGTTGTGATGTTGCTCACACTATAGTATATGTGTATATTCACTAACCCAGAGAATGCATTCTCAACCAGTAGGTAATTTAGCATACTTAACATTTAAAAATATGTACGTAGGTATGGACCTGTAACCACTGGTGGAGTCGTAAGGGCGCCGTAGTGTCATATTGCGTTTCTTGCGTATTTTTTTACGCGATGGAACCCATTTCCTCTCTATGTCTGAACAGAGAAAGAGATATCGAGGAAGAAGCTACCCAGTATTGGACTGGTACTTTTTTTTATCGAACTCGAAAGGATGAAAAGCAAAGTTAACCTCAGTGGAATCATAACTCAGTGTGCAGAGAGCCAGAACAAATACCACAAAGCGTTCTATCCAACGTTCTCATTTAAAATTATACATGCAGAAAATGTATTTTGATTTGGTTGTCGCCTTGATTTTCAATGGGTTTTCTAAAGCTATTTTCAAAAACATCACATCAAAGATGAATATTTTTATCGTATATTTCATTTGACTGGCATAAAAAAAAAGAAAAATACTACCATCAAAACACACATAAACTTAAGAAAAATAGCAGTGCTCAGAGTTACCTCCCTTATTAAACTCTGTTCTGAATTTTTGTTATACAGTAGAGGAACATAAACAAAATAAAAAGTTTTTGTTACCTTTAGCAGTTTGATTCTGTCCAGATCTAACTTGACAAGTAGAAAACAGTCATCAGGTAAATAAACTTCTTCAACATACTCTGACACCTGTATAATTAATATATATAATAATAATAATGGGTATTTAAAATATATCAACTGTATTCACGGATATTTGAGCAAAACATTTCATGAATACAATTGATCCTTTGTTTACATCTACTGGCCTAAAGGTAAGTGGTCAATCTTACTCTGGTATAATGGTAAAATAGCTATTCTTCAAACAGCAGGTCTGGGTTAGAATCCCACAAGCTATACTGTTCACTTTTTTCTATCTCTAAGAGCTTATATATCCAAATTTTTCGACTGTTTTTTTGTAGCCAACAACCTGCATTGAAGCATCATATGATACATTAAGCTAAACACACTTTCAAAATTAAAATATATACTTATATAAAACACTGAACATTGTTAAAGATAAAATATTAAATTCGTAAAAAGGAAGAACAGCCAATTACTTCCAAAGGAGTGAGAGGAAACAAGAAAGAGACATAGAGGAAGAATCGACCCCAGTACTGAACTGGTACTTTAGCGACCTTGAAAGGACGAAAGGCCAAGTTGATCACAGCAGGATTGGAAATACTAGAATTTTTTTTCAATATCCTGATGTGGATGTCTGTATGTGCATATGCATACATTTATATGTATGAGTATATAAATATAAAGGTGCAAACAGACACACTTACAAAAATACACACTCAGACATACATTCACACAAACACAAATATACACATACACTTATACACAGCGTAGCAAATAGAACGCCAACTGCTGTTTTGCTATAGTTTTTTCACCATCCACGGAAGTCGCACAAATTTATATATAGATATATAGGGTCCAAGAGGCGATTAGGGAAATGAAAAATGGTAAGGCTGCCGGACCATCGGGAATAGTTGCTGAGATGCTGAAGGCATCAGGGGACGTAGGCACTAAACTGGTTGCATGCATCATCAATCAGGCTATATATGGTGGTGTCATACCCAAAGACTGGTGCAGTAGTATTCTCATAAATTGCTACAAAGGTAAAGGGGATGCTTTGGAGAGGAGCAATTATAGGGGTATAAAACTGATAGATCAGGTTATGAAAGTGGCAGAAAGGATTTTAGCACAACTAATTAGAGAAAGGGTCAAACTAGATGAGATGCAGTTTGGTTTTGTGCCTGGGAAGAGTACAACAGATGCCCTCTTCTTGGTGAGACAATTGCAAGAGAGGTTCTTAGAGAAGAATAAGCCACTATACTTAGCCTTTGTTGACCTAGAGAAGGCCTTTGATAGGGTACCCCGATCTGTCATCTGGTGGTCCCTAAGGAAGCTAGGTGTTGAGGAATGGCTTGTGAGGACAATGCAAACTTTGTACAGAGGTACTCTCAGTAAAGTCAGGGTAGGAATGGAGTTTAGTGAGGAATTCCAGATACAAGTAGGAGTACATCAGGGTTCGGTCCTCAGCCCGCTCTTGTTCATTATAGTCCTCCAAGCCATAACAGAGGAGTTTAAGACTGGCTGTCCATGGGAACTTCTCTATGCTGACGATCTGGTTCTTATAGCAGAATCAGTAGAGGAGCTAGAGAATAAATTCTGGCTATGGAAACAGCAGTTGGAAGCAGGAGGACTGAGAGTGAATCTAGCTAAGACAAAAGTGTTGATGAGTAGAAAAGAGGACAAAACCCTGATTCCGTCAGGGAAATGGCCATGTTCGATATGCAGAAAAGGAACTGGCATAAATTCTATAAAATGCACACAATGCAGATCCTGGGTACACAAGAGATGTAGCGGGATAGCAGGCAAACTAACAGGTAGGGAGAAATATGTATGCAGTAGATGTACAGGGAAATTAGACAGTAGAAGTCGCACTGATAGACACATTTTTCAAATGCAAGAGGGCGCTATAGAAGTGGTGGATAGCTTCTGGTACCTAGATCAGATTAGCATGGGAGGAGGGTGTTCCGAGGCCATAGTATCTAGAATAAGGATGGGTTGGAAGAAGTTTAGGGAGCTGCTTCCTCTGTTGACGAAGAAGGGTTTCTCCCTGCGTACGAAAGGCCGGTTGTATGATGCCTGTGTGAGGAGCGCGATGCTGCATGGTAGTGAGACATGGGCAGCAACTGCAGAGGATATGCGACGGCTGGAGAGAAATGAGGCAAGCATGCTCCGTTGGATGTGCAGTGTAAATGTGCGTGAACGACCCAGCATAAATGTGTTGAGAGAGAAACTGTGTCTGAGAGGGATAGAATGTAGTGTACGGGAGAGGAGACTGAGGTGGTATGGACATGTGATGCGCATGGAGGATGACCGATGGGTGAAGAAGTGCCAGGAATTGCCAGTTGAAGGAAGACGTGGTAGAGGTAGACCACGAAAAACATGGACGGAGGTGGTGAGAACAGACCTCAGATCATTGAAGCTCACGGTGGAGATGACGAGGGACCGTGACGAGTGGAGAGATGCTGTGCTGAATAAGACCCGTCCCACCCTTGCAAGCAGGGAAAAGCGGACGTAAAATGATGATGATGATAATGATGATAGTCGTCCCAACACAATTGACCATAATAATAGTTGATCGCTAGAAATAGTAGCTAAGAAAATCAGGTAAAATAGCCTTAGAGACCAACCAAAAAAAGTGGACAAAGCGTCCCCCATCTCCAGGGGTATTTTACCTGATTTTATTAACTATTATTTATAGTGCTCAACTATTATCATGGTCATTTGCGTTGAGACAACTGCATTTCAAATTCCAAACTGATATATTTTTACCTCGCCAAGGAGTGTTTTCTCAATCCGACCTTTGACACGTCTGGCAATTTCTGGATCATTGTCCACATCTAACTGGGCTGTGATAATTGGTGTGCTTATGTTCCTGGTAGCGTTGATGATTTCTTTGATACGAGGCACACCAAGTGTAATGTCTAATTAGTCAAGGAACATTTTCAACAATTTATGAATATAGAATAGGTACAACGTATCCCTATGTCCTGTAAAAAGCAACTAAAAGGATTATTATCAGGAAGGGCATGCAGCTATTAAAAAATTGCCTCAAAAATCCTGTCCTAACCATGATTGTATGGGCCTTTCATTCCTTTGATTATTCCCCTAAACTTCCAGCAATTATCCTTCAAATTTATGAATATGGAAACTTTCATAAACACTTGTTCTTCTTCCTATCACTCTCTTTCTACATCTCTGAATTATAGACTTATACAGCCTATGATAATGGTTTCTAATTTAGGCACAAAGCCAGTAATTTCGATTAAATTGACTCCAGTACTTTTATCAAGGATGAAAGGAAAAGTTGACCATGGCAAGATTTGAACTCAGAATATAAAGAGGCTGAAGAAATGCTGCAAATCATATTGTCTGAAATATTAAGGGTTCTGCCAATCCAGCTTATCATAATAGCATAGAAAAATAGACATCATGACAATAATGTTTCATTAATCTTCCTACAGGCCTTAAGAAAGTACTTCAAACCTGTTAGCATTTAAACCAGCCATATCCGGCCAGAATTCTCTCACCTCTTTGTGTTCAAACCAGCCATAACAAGCCACTCATACTGATAAAATAAATAACATCAAAATCTCATAGATTGGATATTATGTGAGATAATTAAGTAAGGTAAAGCCTTTACAATGAAAATATAATAGTAAATATAGAGAAATGTAAATGCTAAAGGGTCACACTCATTCCAGTAAACTTTTTCTGACAAATCCTACAAATGGTTCATCTTTATGTTGGACCTAAGGGATCATCAAAATACTTGTCAGATGATTTGTTTTTATCCTCACATATGTAGAATTTTTTTTTTTAAATTAAATTTTAAAAAAGGTAAAGAAAAATTTAAGAACTAGTTAAGATTGATGCTATCTTGGATCCCATCGAGCTTACTAAGAAGCATTACAGAGGCCATGGGTGCTGCACACTATACTTTAAATATTTAATTCTTTAACATTTAAACCAGCCATATCAGGCCAGAATTCTCTTACCGCTTTCTGTTCAAACCAGCTGCTCATACTGATGTTAAGGTATTGTTCTCAAAATAAATAATATAAAAATCTTGTAGCTTTGATATTATGAGGTAAAGCCTTTACCATGAAAATATAATAGTAAATATAGAGTAATGTAAATGCTAAAAGTTCTTTAAAAAAAAGGGGTAAAGAAGAATTTAAGAATTAGTAAGATTGATGCAATCTTGGATTCCATCAATCTTACTTAACTAAGAAGCATTTCAGGGGCCATGGATACTGCATGCCATTCTTTGTATATTTAATTCTTTAAAAAAAGGATACTCATGGATGCAACACCAGCAAAATGGAAAGTTTTCAATGTCATCTGTGTTCCTGGTTCTCCAATACTTTGAGCACAAACAGCACCAACAGCTGTACCTGGGAAGGAAAAACACAAGATGAAACTTATACCAAGTGTTCCTATTGCCTTCCTAAACTTCCTTCCACATTCACTTCCACCTCTTCTTATCCTGTCACTTTCATTTTTACTCAACCATCTCATTCCATTTCTCATCAATGTTTCTATTCCAACCATCTTCTGTAATTCATTATTTGTCTTGCTCTCTTCGCAATACCCCAATCATTCACCGGACCATGTTGAATGGGCAAGGTGGACCAGACTCTACAAAAATATCTAGAGTGCATTGAAGAAGTTCCGTGAACAGCTGGAGCACATGATCAACCAAACTAAAGTAACAACAAATGACTACAAAAGTTATTATTGTTGAATAAAATGAAAGGTGTTAAATTGTTTGTTTGTTTGTTTTGGCTTTCTATTAAATATTGATATAACAATGACGAAGTCATAGACAAAATGCTTTATTACTGGAGTATTATTTCTGATATAAAGTAAGAATGTCATCTATTTGACAGTCATAAGAGGTGATATACAAAGGCACAATTCACTTCCTGCAACAAAGTTTTCAACTATGTCCAGCATGCTAACAATAAAGACTCCTCTTTTTTTTCTTGGACCCTAACTTCTGATTGAATCACTAGGCTGCCATCCTGACATACTTGGGCATTTAACTTGGCAGAGCCCATTCCTTTCCAAGTCAAAACACTGCTGATTCTTTCCAGAGAAAGAGACAGAGTGAGAAAAAAAATCATATAAGAAAGAGACATAGTGGAAGAACGAACCCCTGTACTGGACTGCTTCTTTTGAAAGGATAAAAGGTAAAATTGACCTCAACAGGATGTGCACAAAGAGCAGAATAGATACTAAGTATTTTTAATCCAACACCCTAACGGCTCTGCCAATTCACTATTAAATTTCAGAATTAAGCAAGTCAAGAAAGTTATGTCCTTCAATGAAAAAAAATATATTTATAATAAAATTTCACTTAAAAAGGCAAATTATAAAAAATAAGGAAATCACATATGCATGTGACACAATAAATAAGCACCCAGTCTACCCTGTATAGTGGTCATGTTGGAGGCAAGACAAAAAGCTCCTAACCCACCCTGTAAGGTGGTTGTGTTGGTGACATGACAAAAAGCACCCGGTCACCCTGTATGGTGGTCATGCTGATGACAATGAAAAAGTACCCAATCCAGCCTGTCAGATGGCCAAAATAAAAAGCACCTAGTCCATGCTGTAAACATGGTTGGCATTAGGAAGGGCATCCAACCATAGAAACCAAACAAAAAACAGTTCTGTACGAGTAAGACATAGTCACTTTATCTTACAATGGGACAATCCGTTAAACCCATGCTAGCATGGAAAAAAGATGTTAAACAATGATGACAATGAAAGAAACTTACCTGGTTCCATTTTGGATCGAAGGTATTTTTGTCGACAACATTCCAGAAATCTCTCAAACTGAGTTTTAGTAACTCTTTCCAATTGAAACAACACTGAAAAATATGAAACAAACTAAATCAGCTGGAGAAGAATTTATGAAAAATATTTTTAAATGGTTTCAATATTGTTTTTCAAAGTTAAATAAGTTTCTATATTTTCAAAAATTTATATAACTGTAACTGTTTTCATTACTGGTTCCATGACACAAAACTATTTGTTTTAAAGTGTTTATATTTTTCTAAAAAACTTCCATCATAATTTTATATAAGAACCTTTGTTAAGTTATGCTCCAAACACTAGTTTAATAAAGCTTTATAACATAGGCACAATGCCAGAAATTTGGGAGAGGGAGAAGTCCAGTACTTGACTGGTACTCTATTTTATTGACTCTAGAAGGATGAAAGGCAATGTTGACTTCAGCGAGATTTGAACTCAAAGGGTGGTTGGAATCCAGGAATATTTCATTCATGGTTTATTCTGGGATGGATCTTGATTTCTGTGCCAAATTTTGTGATAATTCATTGAGAAATAGCAGTGTTGTTTCAAGACAAACAGACAAATTTAATATACTTATTATATAGATATAGACTTCTCACATTGATACAAGGCTATAATTTGTGTAATTGATTCTATTAACCTTGGTATACACCTGGTACTTATTTTATCAACCCCAGAGGATGAAAAGGAAAGACAATGCTGGTGAGATTTAACTAGATCCAATCTAATCCAATCCAATTCAGGGCCTTCTCACTCTTGTTGGAGGAACCCCTCCCTGGTTGACAGCCACTTCCTGTTTGGTTTTGGTCACGTCAGGGGTGTAGCCGTACTCACCACGCTCAGCCAATTGCAGGTTGGTGAGGCTATTCAATCCATAGTTGGAGTAGATGGCCATTGACTGAGGCGTTCATCCGCCCTTTTTACAGCTTGTTTTTTGTGCTGCAGGGGTTCCACTTACGCTCCTAACCAGACCGGGGTCTGGTGGGAGCTGGTTTGGTCACCAACCACTCGACCATGATGCAGATTGTCAGAAGCCTGACTTGACATAAAAACTATTCCCAAGTATTTTGCCTGATGATCTGCTGTTTCTGCTTTGAAACAGCAGAAACAGGTTTCACTACCATGGCTCAACTTATGATATATATAAGCAATGTAACTCAAAACCATACATAACTTATGTTAAAGATAAATTCCTGGAATATTTTTTTTAATAACATCCTTATTAGTTATATATGTAGACTAACTGATAAGCTTGCTTCACTCACTCACAGCCAGCTTCTACAGAAGGCTTGTAAAGTACTCACATTTTTAAATACTACTTCTTAATAATTTTAAGGAAACTTTAAAAAAGACCAAATTATTGTAGAAAACTTTTTAAAAAAACTTAAATTATTTTAGACAAGTTTAATGCTATGTAAGTGGTTAAATTTGACAAAAGTTTTTTAATAACTAAAAACTACAAGACCATAGGTAATCAAAAAACAAATAAAATAACCCCCCCCCAATGAAATAAAAAAAATTAAACAAAGTCAAAAGTTAATATAGAATAAAAACCTAATAAAATATCTTTTCTGATAAAGTAAAATATCATACATATGATCAACAGATTCAGAAAACAAAAAAAAAGGCACCACAGAAAAAACATCTCCATGTGGGATTACATACCTGACGTATCAGATCTTTTTAATGTCGCCATATCATAACCATCCCAAGTATTCTTGATGCGGTTGCAAGTAACAGTTAAAAAGTCCCTAAAACAAGAAAACAAGCAAAATTTTCACATTCTGTTAAAATTAATTTATCCCACTATTCTATATTCAACATTAAACTAAACTCTGTCCTATTTTATAACAGACCTGCCAACCTCTAAAAATCCAAACAGGGAGAACCATGAAAAAATAGGCAGTTTTTTCATAATGAAAGCTACACCCATTTTCACAAGAGAATACATCTCACACCCACCCCAAAGTGGGTGGGAGATCTCCTCGTCAGACAGGGAGAGTTGACAGGCCTGTTATATGTGAAATTTAGCCACTAAAATTTGGGGAGACTTGTGATGATAAACACCAGGAAATGCAAGAAACAAACAAAACAAGAAAGAATATTGAATGCTTCAAACAGAACACTTTATTGAATGGTGTTTACCGTAGTTTATTTAAATTTCCTTCACATTCTGTAAACAGCTGCCAACATATTAAAAAAATTTTTTTACTAGTTTCAATCATTAGAGAGCAACCATGCTGGGGCACCACCTGACTATCAACCCCAAACTTATTTTTTCTAGTCTGGTATTCACTTTATCAGTCCCCTTATTGTTGAGCCACTAATAATAATAATAATTGTTTCTACTTTAGGCACAAGGCCAGCAATTACCCAGTGCATTACTGGTACTTTATTTTTTATCGACCCCGTAAGGATGAAAGGCAAAGTCAACCTCGGCGGGATTTGAACTCAGATCGTAAAGGGACGTAACTATGCTGGAAAACATGGCGTCCGACCCTCTACTGATACTGCCAATCCATAATAATAATGAAAATTGTTGTGTACAATGCTCAGGTGCACTACAACCCATCAAAAGTGCATGTACAGTACATAGAATAATGTACAAATGTCAGGAAAGTGAACAGTGTGAGTCATGATATTCACACAGATACATGCATGTGTATGGAGGGGGAATATCAGGTGTAGTGTTGGCGAATTTCAGGAAGCATGGAAATTTTGAAGTATGCAGTGCCCCAGCAGCTAACAACTGATGCAGGTAGTTTGTTCCATGCTTCAGCAACTCTGAGCGTGAAAAAATGTTTCCGAAAATCATGGGAGCTGTGCTGTTTTTTGCAGGATTTAAATATATATATATATAGTTGCTAATTTGAGTGTGTTCATATTTAAATTCAAACTATCTATCATAATTTTATTTAAAATTAAGTTACAAGTTTACACACACACACACACACACACACACCCTTCCCCATTGAACATAGTATTTCCTTAGAAATGTGGTTACATTAATAAATTCTTTCAAATTCTTTCTTGATTAATTTAAAAAATAATTGAAACATGTGGGTATAGTATTTCATTAGAAATATGGAGAAAAATTGTTAAACTTATATATATATATATTAATTCTGTAGAACTAAACAATGAATAAGAAAATATTTTACTGTAATTCTTTCTGGAAATCTTCTCCAAAGCCTACTTTGAACCGTGGTAAGCTCAGTAGAGCAGTACCTAGTTCTTGCAATTCAGCTGAATTAAGTCCTGCTTCATCTCTGCATTCATATGATGTGACAGCCTAGAAAATAACAGTCATAACAATATATTTTTTTTTTTTAATTAGCATGGAAAATGGGCATTGAATGATGATGATGTTGATAAATTTTTCTATTCTTTTTTTCTCTATTGACTTATTTACTTACAATAATTGCTATTTTTCATACAAAGAGACATTTAATGCCACACCCCACTCCAACCTGACTATGGTTACATTGAGCACCCTAGTGCTGGTGCCGCAATAAAATGCACCCAGTGTTGGTGTCATGATAAAGTGTTCCCAGTACACATTGGAGTTTAAGAGCCATAGAAACAATCCCAAAATGGAGCATATAAGCAGGTCATTGTCACCTGACCTGTATAGCCTCAGTACATGACAGCTTATTTAATCCATGCAAGCATGGAAAATAAACATTAAGTAATTAAGAATATAAACTTGATTAACTTTTCTTGGATATGAAGCTAGTCTATTGCAGGTAATTTTCCCTTAAAAGATTGGTACCTATTCCTGACAGTTATGTGAATTAAGAGAATAGAAAATTAAGTCCTGTTCAGAGACACATTATCACTGAATACAACCTCATTGCCTGTGGGTTGGTAGATCTTTTGCACCTTAAAAATTTAATGAAGCATAAAAATGAATATTTTAACCCTTAATGAAAGACACTACCTATGATTTTCAAATAATTTTGAAAATAATCAAGAATTTGGAGGGATTTAGTGAAATATAATTTTCTTATTATGAAGCTGATGTTTTGAGCATAATTTAACACATGTTCTGACATAAAATTATGATGGAGCATTTTTTATATGAATATAAGCATTTTAAAACAAAGCTTTGTATCGGTGTTACGTACCTGCTTCTTAAACGTGGTGGGTACTTCCTTCTACACCAGTTATCACGCTTCTTCCAATTCTGTCTGAACAACAGTGCTACTCCAGAACAGTGGAAAACTGCCAGTGTCATTCCTCTGTTCAAAAAGGGTGACCGCACATCACCTGTGAACTATCGTCCAGTCAGTCTTACTAGTTGCATTGCCAAACTGATGGAATCCTGTGTCAGAGAAACACTTTGGAACTTCTGGAGGTCTCACAGTCTTATCCGGCCCTCGCAATTTGAATTTATCCCCAACTCCAGCTGCTGTGATCAACTTATAGAGTTTCTTGAGGACATCACCCGGATCACTGATGGCGGCTCATGGGTGGATGTTGTTTACCTTGACTTTGCGAAGGCCTTCAATTCTGTGCCACACAAAAGGCTTATGGCAAAACTCTCTGCAATGGGTGTGAAGGATGATCTTTTTAACTGGTTAAAGTCCTTCGTTCTCAGTCGAAGAGAGGTAGTCACGGTTCTGGGACAGCATTCCTCACCATATGAGATGTCATCTGGTGTACCTCAGGGATCTGTTCTTGGCCCCCTTTTGTTTGTGGCATATATTAATGACATAGATGCCAACTTAAGGAATGCCACAGTACTAAAGTACGCAGACGACATCAAGCTGTACCTTGAGATAAAAAGGACAGATCCTGAACACTATAGATCTTGCTTGCAGTCTGACCTGGACACAATGCAACAGTGGATCTCAGACTGGCAACTCAAGCTAGCTGTGGACAAGTGCACCACCATGCATTTTGGGATTAAAAACCCAGCGTCCACATACTCCCTCCACAGCACTAATATCAAGAAGTCTTCCTGTGAACGTGACCTGGGCATTACGGTCAGCAGCGATTTGCGTTGGACGAGGCACGTCTCTAAAATTGTCAAGAGGGCCGAGGGTGTCTTAGCATCACTCAGCAAGACCTTTGTCAGCCGCTCTCCAGATATCTATTTAAGGCTGTATACAGCTATGGTGCGACCACACTTAGAATTTGCATCACCAGTCTGGAACCCCTATCTTGCTCAGGACATTGATCGCCTGGAAACTGTTCAGAGACGTGCAACCAAGCGAATACCCTCCATCAGGCATCTACCATACTCTGAGCGCCTTGTTTCCCTGGGCATGGATTCATTGAAGCTCCGACGCCTGGCAACTGACTTGGTAAACACCCACAAAGTTATTAACCATCTCGCCAACAACAACCCTGAGCACCTTTTTGATCTCCATGTGTCTAACACACGTGGACATGCCTACAAAATCAGAAAACAGCACAGCTCCCATGACTTTCGGAAACATTTTTTCACGCTCAGAGTTGTTGAAGCATGGAACAAACTACCTGCATCAGTTGTTAGCTGTCGAGACACTGCATCCTTTAAGGTCTCCATGCTTCCCGAGATCCGCCAACACTACAGCTAACACATACAAACATGTACTTCCCTGACATTTGTGTATTATTCTATGTACTATATTGACGAGTTGTAGTGCACCTGAGCACTTTACACAATAATTTCATTATTATTATTATTATATCACTAGGTGCTGCTTGATAACAAAAGGGTTAAAATAATTATTCAAAAATTAGGAATTAGAAACAATTTTTAAAAATTAAGCTTACCCTGATATGATCCAAAACTCTTCTGAAATCAACTGGCCGGTCTTTGCCTTCCATTGAAGCAGGGTCCAGACCATCACCTCCATAAAGGAACTGAACAATTTCACCGGTGGAATTTCTTACAGTTAAATCATATTGTGAACACAAATCTTCAAGAGACTGTTAAAATATGTAAAAATACATTTGAATTTTGAGATTTCATTCATTTTTAACACTTAACTCCATTGTTAATTAGCAGTAGCAATAATACAGCATGATTCATATAAGTGATATATCGACAGTCGATTGACAAGATCCTACACCTCATTTGCTTAACAAGTGGGGTGGAGCTCGTCAAATTGGACCGAGGAAACAATGTTTCCATTTGTCTTTCTAATTGCTAGTACTATCTGTCAGTGACAAATCCAGGCAGAAGAAACAATGTGAAATAAAGTATCTTTCTCAAGGACATAACACATCACCCGGTCTGGGAATCAAAATTGCAACCTCACGATTGCAAATCCAATTCTCTAACCACTCAGCCACGCGCCTTCAGAGATATATGGAAAGGTATATATAATATGTTTATGTATAATAAACATATATATGTCACATTATGAGAGTTTTAAGCTGCAATTAGTTCACAGCTATCTTAGTAGCTGTGTGATAAGGCCAGACACTAGTGTTTCAAGATTTTCTAGTTATCATCAGTGACGTTTTACTCACTTAGTACAGAGATTAGAATAAGCTACAGCTTATATAATTTTTGCATATAAAACATCTGCTCGAGAAGTTAATTTACATATACTACATGCTTGACTTAGCTGGAATTAAGATGGGAATGAGGCTCAATAATTTTATTTCTCCCTTGTTTCTATAACCTCCAAAATGTTTGTGTGAAAGATGAAGAAAGAGAGGTGTGTGTATTTGTGTGTGTGCACATGCACACATACACGGTGTCCCCCAAAATATATTCACACTTCAACAGCATTCTAATATTGCCTGTACAGGTAATCGAAGTGGGTATACATTTTTGGGGGACACCCTGTATATATGTTGCGCTGAATATCCATAATATCCATAAACTTCCTTAGAAATGAAGTATTAAAGTATATGTTATATGTAATATGTACCATAACAAAATTATAAAACTTTTCAAGAGAAACAAAAAATATTTTAGATAAAACTAGATTTTTTTTCAACACGCTGATGCGTATGCCTATGTGTGTGCGTGTGTGTGCATATACATACATTTATATGTATGAGTTTATAAATATAAACGTGCAAACACAGACACACTTCTCCTTCCTTTTACATGCACATACATTCACACAGGCAGCAGACATAAAGAGAGAGGAGTAGTATGAGGTAGTCAAACTCCGCCTCTCTCTTTACATGTTGTGACAGAATTGCAGAAATTTATATATAGATTGAAAGTTTTACTTTAACCAATCTCCGTTGCATGTAACCAGTTTCAGCAGTTTTAACTGCTGTGTCCACCAAACCTTCACGACCACCCATTGTATGAAAGAAGAATTCAGTTGGTGTTAGTCCAGAGTAGAAACTATTTTCCACAAAACCTCGAGCTGCTGGGTCTTTGGCTGTAAGTCAAAACAACAGTAATATGCTGATAATTTTCTAATATATATTAAGAAAAAATGATGTTTTTTTAACAATTTTCTAACAAAAGAAAAATGATTGACTAAATCACTCAATGAAAATTTTATTAAGCCTTTACTAGCAAGGAAAAAAATAACGATGATGATGCAAGTATTAACTACCCTAGCTACAGCTAGTCAATAAAATAGGACTTGCTTACCATGTCGAGCAAAATGAGGTAAGGCTCTATCTTCAAATCCATTAGGAACCCTTTTACCACCAAGAGCTTGCTGACCAACACAGGCAATCATTTGAGAAATATTGATGAAGGAACCTGCAACATATATATATTTATAAAATAAATTGAAATAAAAACATCTCAATTTCGTTGTTCTGTAAAAGCTCAATGGAAGTAAGATTTAAGAAAAATACATTCCAGTTTGTTTGTTTGTATGTATGTGTGTATATATCATCATCATCACCGTTTTACGTCCGTTCTTCCATGCTAGCATGGGTTAGACGGGTTGTCCTGTTGTGGGCAGTGTCTGGTCGGCTGACCATGCCTTGCTCATACAGGAACTGATTTTGGCTTGATTTCTACAGCTGGATGCCCTTCCTAACACCAACCTCATTTACAATGAGTACTGGGTGCTTTTTCCGTGGCGCCTACACATCCACTTTACAGTGTGGGCTGGGTGCTTTTTTGCCATGGCACCTCCACGACTACCTTGCAGTGGGAGGGTGTGGGGGCATATTGTCTATATGCTTCAGCTTGTACCCATGGGAGGTCGGGTACTCTGTATTACTGCGTGACGCCAGAAGTCACGGTCATGTGTCATCGCCTTTGAGAGGTGTAATTGGGTAAGGTCGGCTTTTATCACCTCATCCCAGGTCTTCTTGGGTCTCCCCCACTCCGCGGTTTCCATTGACTTCTAGTGCTCTGCACCTTTTTATGCGGCTGTCATCCTTCATACACATCACATGTCCATACCAACGCAACCTCCTCTCCTGCACACAGCATTTGATTCCTCTTACGCTCAGTCTCTCTCTCAATTCATTTATGCTTTTTCGTTCGCGTATATTACTATTACACATCCATCGGAGCATGCAGGCTTCGTTTCTTTCTAATCTATGTAAGTCTTCCACCTTCAGCGCCCAGGTCTCACTACCATGTAACATTGCTGTTTGGATACACGCATCATACAGCCTGCCTTTCATTTTGAGGGAGAAGCCTTTTGCAGCTAGCAGTGCCAGTAGTTCCCGGAACTTCTTCCATCCCGTTCTTACCCTAGTTATTGTACTTTCTGAACACCCACCTCCGCTGCTAATTCGGTCACCTAGGTAGCAGAAGCTGTCTACTGTTTCTACAGAGCCCTCCCAGAGATTGGTGGTACTTGTTTCCTGTGGCTGTTTGCTGCTTGCTGTCTCAGCACAGCTGCTGCATGTGAAGCCTACATTCTTAATTAAGCTTTCTGAGATCCCGCTACATCTCTCGTGTACCCATTGTTTGCATTTGGGGCAGAAAATGGAGTTCCTACCTACACCTTTCCTACATACTGAGCAAGGCCATTTCCTTGAGGGGATCTGGGTTCTGTTTTCTCGTCTACTTACAAGGACCTTAGTCTTTGTCATGTTGACTTTGAGACCCTTTCTTTCTAGTCCCTGCTTCCAAGTTTGGAATTTCTTCTCTAGTTCTACCATAGATTCAGCTATAAGTGCGAGGTCATCAGCATACAGGAGTTCCCATGGGCATCCGGTCTTAAACTCCTCCGTTATTGCCTGCAGGACTATGATGAACAGGAGAGGGCTAAGAACAGAGCCCTGGTGGACACCAACCTGTACGCTAAATTCCTCGCTATACTCATTGCTAATCCTAACTTTGCTGACTGCTCCCCTATACATGGCTTGTACAGCTTTCACAAGCCATTCATCTACTCATAGTTTTCTAAGAGCCCACCAGATTACAGCAAGTGGAACTCTGCCAAAGGCTTTCTCGAGATCGACGAATGCCAGGTAGAGTGGCTTACGTTTAGCTAGGTACTTTTCCTGTAACTGCCTCACAAGGAGGAGGGCATCAGTGGTGCCTCTTCCTGGTACAAACCCAAATTGCATCTCATCTAGTTTCACCCGGTCCCTAATCAACTGTGCTATAACTCTTTCTGTTACTTTCATGACCTGGTCCATCAGCTTTATACCTCTATAGTTTCCTCTATCTAGTGCATCACCTTTACCTTTGTAGCAGTTGACAATATGCTACTGCACCAATCTTTTGGTATGACACCTTCTAGTATTACCTGGTTAACAATACATGTGGTTATAGTGTGACCTACAGACCCAGATGCCTTCAGCATCTCGGCAGCTATACCCGATGGACCGGTTGTATGTATATATATATATATGTATATATATATTATATATATATATATAAGTCGATAGCTGTATAACAAAGTGCAGGGCAATAAAGATAGACGGTAGCCACGGAATAAGCAGACCTAGAAAAACCTGGGACAAGCTGATAAACTCCGACCTCACACACTTATACCTCTCCAAGACAATGTCACTGGACCGAGACCTTTGGCGGTACTCAGTAACAGAGAAGACCCGCCTTACCTAAATACATAGTAAAACCTACTACAGCCAGTAGGCATCTCTAACAAAATACACCCCGTCCCACCACCACCACCCCACCCCATCCACACCACCCCGTTCTATGTAAAGTTATGTTGGTGCCGCGCCATCCAGGCCGAAACAAATGAGATCGTGTAGGTGTCACGACAAAAAAATACACAGTCCACGCTGTAATGTGGCCGTGTAGGCAACACGGTAAAAACCTCCCAGACCCACACTGTAAATGTGGTTGGTGTTAGGAAGGGCATCCAACTGTAGAAAACCTGCCAGACAGTCCTATGCGAGCAAGACAATCACTCTTGCCTCAAGTGGGACTACCCCCGTCCAAACCCATGCAAGCGTGGAACACGGACGTTAAACGTTGATGATGATGATGATATAAGTGTGTAAAAGAAATAAAGTGTGTTCTGTTGGATGTA
Organism: Eledone cirrhosa; assembly: GCA_964016885.1. Lineage (NCBI taxonomy): Eukaryota > Metazoa > Mollusca > Cephalopoda > Octopoda > Eledonidae > Eledone > Eledone cirrhosa. The sequence continues at coordinate 318,955,919 of OZ024742.1, forward strand.
TAATTTCTAAAATGAAGCAAGCGTACTCCATTAGATGTATGATGTTAAAAAGAAATCAAATGGACATGCTCCACCGGATGTGTAATTTTAGAAATCAAGAGGACATGCTTCACTGGATGTGTATTGTTAGAAATCAAGAGGACATGCTCCACTGGATGTGTAATTTTAGAAATCAAGAGGACATGCTTCACTGGATGTGTATTGTTAGAAATCAAGAGGACATGCTCCACTGGATGTGTAATTTTAGAAATCAAGAGGACATGCTCCACTGGATGTGTATTGTAGAGAAATCAAGTGGACATGCTTCACTGGGTGTGTATTGTAGAGAAATCAAGTGGACATGCTTCACTGAGTGTGCATGAACAAGAGAACACAAATGAGCTGAGAGAAAAACTGGAATCAGATATAGTGTTCAAGACATAAGACTGAAATGGTAGACATGTGATGAGCTGGGACATTGTCTTCAAGTATATAGTTGATTATATTGTCACCACCCCACCCCCTGCCATTACTTAACTGGTACTTATTGTATTTACCCATGAAGGAGGAAAGGCAAATATGTGTGTGTCTACTATGTTTGTGCTCATATATGTGTCTGTTAGTGTGTGTGTATGTATAACAACTACAGATTAGTACTCATTACATTTTAGACTTCAATAGTGAAAAAAAATTACCTTTTGATCCACAAATGGCCATATTCAAAGGACTGTTGCTTTTATGCAATTCTTTCAAACATGCTTTACCAGCATGGTCTCGAATCAAAGATAACTCTTTAAGGATCATAGCCTTAAAAAAGAAAAATACTTGATAATTTTTGTGTACTGATATGCAATATTATTATTATATATATATATATATATTCAAATTAAAAGATATATGTATATATATAGAGAGAGAGAAAGAACCATATATACACAATAATAATAATAATAATGAAAATATTGTGTACAGTGCTCAGGTGCACTACAACTCATCAAAAGTGTATGTATAGTACATAGAGTAATGTACAAACGTCAGGAAAATGAACAGTGCATGAGTCATGATATACACATGTGTGCATGTGTACGGAAGGGGGACATCAGGTGTAGTTTTGGCGAATTTCGGAAACAACTGATGCAGGCAGTTTGTTCCATGCTTCAGCAACTCTATTGCATATATACAAAGCATATATTTCAAAGAAAAATATGTACTCTACATGGAGTACATATTTTTCTTTGAAATATGTGCTTTGTATATATGCAATATATTGTGTATTCTTATGGATATGTGGTTCTTTCTCTTTCTTTATATATACATATATCTTTTAATTTAAATTATTATAGCTCTGAACAAATATTTGAATGTTACTCTCATACAAAGCAGTGTGATGAGGAAAACACCCCACACTTTGGTAACAGAGAATGTTACTCTCGTACAGAGCAGTGTGATGAGAAAACACACCCTACACTTTGGTAACAGAATGTTACTCTCGTACAGAGCAGTGTGATGAGGAAACATACGCTACACTTTGGTAACAGAATGTTACTCTCGCACAGAGCAGTGTGATGAGAAAACACACCCTACACTTTGGTAACAGAGAATGTTACTCTAACATTTACAAGATCTTGATAAATCCGTTTCACATTGAAAAATGATAGTTTTTAATTAAATTCTACACAAACCTGACACCTAAGAAACATACAACTGTTTAACTGAAAAGACCACACTTCAACCACTATAGCTTCTTAACATATTGATTTGTTTCTCTCTAGCCTTTGCTCAATCATTCACCATCCATGTCTCACTACCTTGCAATATCGCACTTCTCATGCAGGCATTATACAATTTACTCTTTGCTTGGAGAGAGAATCCCTTAGCTCCCAACAAAGGTAAAAGATCCCTGAGTTTTTTTCCACCCTACTTTCAGAGTAACTTCCACCATGCTTTCAGAGTAACTTCCTCCATTACTAATTAGGTCTCCTAGATAACAGAAGCTATTAACTACTTCTCTAAAACCATTCCTGGATTGGGAAAGGTTTGTTTCCTTGGTGTTATTACTACTTACTATTCCTATGCACCTACCACATACAAAGTCTACCCTCTCTGTTAGCCTGTCTGCAATTCCATTACATTTCTTGTCTACCTATATATCATACTGAGTATATCATAATAGTGGTGCCCCAGCATGGCCGCAGTCTGTCAGCTGGAACATGTAATAGAGTAATATAGAATTCCTACCTACTCCTTTTCTGGACATTGAACATTACCATTTCCTTGATAGTACCAGCACCATGTCTTCTTTACTACTTATTAAAACTTTGGTCTTTACTAAATTTACTTTAAATCCTTTTGATCCTAGGTTTTGTTTTTTCCACAACTGGAATTTCTTCTCTAAATCTTCCACAGGCTCAGCTAAAAAACTAGGCCATCATGTCTTTATTTTTTTCTGCTATAGTGTATCTAGGACTACGTTTTCACTTTGAGATGGTGGGGATTGATTTGAAGGTGATTTGACTGCTATTTCTAGCAGTTCGAGCAACCTTATTGGCTTGAGTCTCTATATTGTGTTTCTTTCATGTGACCTACCAGAAACATTTTCGTAGCGCTATTAAAAAAACAAAATTCATAATACCTCAAGAGATTCTTCTTCAGAGCAGCCTGGTTGGGTGGTTAGTTTCCCTTCATTCAGATCATTAATGTAACTATCACATTTTGTGTAACTGTAGAAAGAAAGAAATCATTGAAGATGAATTCTCAAAAATACTCATAGCTATCTTATGAATTATCGAAGCCTGTTCACCCTGTATGCTGATCCAATACTACAACAACAAAGTCACCTAGTCTATCCTGTAAGGTGGTCATGCTGGTGACATGATAAAAAGCACACTGCCCACAGTGTAAGACAGTCATGCTGGTGACATGGCAATAAGTGCCTAGTCCACCCTGTAAGGTGGCGCTGTTGATGACATGACAAAAAGCCCCCAGTCCACTCTGCAAGGTTGGTTACACAACAAAAAGTGCCCAGTCGACCCTTTAAGGTGATTGTGCTGGTGATACGACAAAAAGCGCCCCATCCACCTTGTTAGATGGTCATTTCGGCACCACAATAAAAAGTACCCAGTCCACACTGCTATGTGATTGGTGTTGGGAAGGGCATCCAGCCGTAGAAACCAGACCAAAACAGAAATCCATATAAGCATGTTGGTGTCTGGACCTGACTTTTCTCATGTGACACCCATCTAACCCATGCAAGCATTGGAAAATGGACCTTAAATAATGATTGATGGGAGTGCTTAAAATTTGAAAATGTGAAAGTCCCAAATGCAGAAAACAACTGTAATAACAGTTGATAATAGTTGAGAAAATTGGGTAAATTACACTTACGTGGATGAGTGGTTAGGGAATTCGATTCACAATTGTGAGATTGTGAGTTTGATTCCTGGACCAGGCAATGCGTTATGTCCTTGAGCAAGACATTTTATTTGACATTGCTCCTTCTGTCAAGAGTTGTGACTGACAGATAGTGTCAGCAATTGGTCCGATCTGATGAGTTCCACACCACTCAGTAAGTGAAAGAGGTGTGGGATCTTGTTTAGATCCATTAAGAGAGAGAGATGGAAAAAAGTAGACAGAGGAAGTTCTCTCCACTTTTTTCCTTTTCTAAGAGTAATTTATCTATTTTCCTCAACTATTATTTATAATTGTTTCTACTTTTGGCACAAGGCCAGCAATTACCCAGTACATTACTGGTACTTTATTTTATCGACCCCGTATGGATGAAAGGCAAAGTTAACCTCGGCAGGATTATTATTTATAATGATCAACTGTTATTACAGTTATTTTCTTCACTTAGGACTCTCACATTTTCAAATTCATAGCTATACTTCAAGGAATTTTTGATTTCACTGTTTTTTTTTTTCATAAACTGTATTCCTGGAAGGTGAGTAAAGAAATATTGAAACTGAAATTCAAACTCGATGACAATGATGATGATGATATACTGACCCATTTTCTAATAGCTGATTTTTGGCATTAATTAAACCTTGACCAGGAGTGACATCACCAATTCCAATAGAGAAACCACGATTAGCTGCAAAAATAAATGCAAAAATTAAATTCCTGATTAAATTTAAAAGCATTTAACCAAAGAAAACTAAATGTCTGATTGATGAGTGTGAGTAAAGTAAACTTGTATTCTCGTGTCTATTTTACTGCTGATATCTACCTGGTGAGACAATAAGCCACCAAAGAAGCCTCTGCATGGTCATTCAATCTACTAGAAATAGTAGCTAGATCTTACTGAAAATACATCCTACAGTTTTTATTTTAAAAAAAAGAACACATTAGATAATGTAGTCCTAGATAGACTGTGTTTCAAAAAAAATATGGAAATATGATGATTGGAACAAAACACTTTGGCTCATAAGTCTGCTGGATCATGACTGACTTGATAAATTAATTTCTCTTCCTTCAATCATCTTAATTTTCATTTAATTGTCCAAATTCCATCCTATTTATAGCTTTCCCAATCCCACTTTTTCAAATCTCTTTTCTCAGGTGGCAATCAATTTTTTTTTTTATTGAATCATAGACATTTCTATGAAGTCTTAGAAAAGTTAGTATCAAACCTTAAAGTTGTTAGTATTAAAATATAAAGAAAATTGTTAGATGTAATTTATTATATTTTGTCATATTCTGATAGTCCTTTATATGTTGCATTAGTTTGAAAGTTAAGATAAATTAAAACAGATTTGAAAATACAGAAGACTTGCTTTCCCTACATACAAAGTTAACCTACAGTCAGTAGGCACTACCTAACCAAATATACACCCCAACCCACTACCCCTACTCCATCCTCCCATTCCCCCCACCCTTTCTCTGTAAAGTTATGTTGGTACCACAACATCCAGTCCAAACTAAAGAGGTTGTGTAGGTGTTACAACAAAAAAGCACCCAGTCCACACTGTAAATGTGGATGGTGTTAGGAAGGGTATCCAGCCGTAGAAAACCTGCCAGATATAGTCCTATACGAGCAATACACAGTCACCCGATCAATTTTACCTCAAGTGGGACAATTCCCGTCTAACCCATGCTAGTGTGGAATATAGATGCTAAACGATGATGATGATGATGATTACTATGACAGCATTACATTAAAAATTGAAGTTTTTACTCTACTAGAATTTTTTCCATATGCTGACGCATGTGTGTGTGCGTGTATGTGCACATGTATACATTTATATGTATGAGTATATAAATATAAATGCGCAAACAGACACGCTTACAAAAGTACACACTCACATACATACATCCACACAAACACACACATTCACAAAAACACACACATACATTCACTCAAATACACACACACATACATTTACACAACCACACACACATACATATACACTCACAATCCCCATCCTTTTACACACACATACATTCACGCAGACAGCAGACATAGGGAGAGAGGATTGGTATGAGGTAGTCAAATTACTCCTCTCTCTTTACGTGTCATGACTGAATCAAAGAAATTTATAGATTGTAAATGTTCACAAAGATCTGTCTAGTAGTAAAAATACTATAAACAGTTGAATTTAAAAAAAATTAGTAACATATATTAAATATTTGAATAAGATAATGTTGAAAAGAATACGAACACAAGAAAGCTGGACAAAGTCTAGCAAGTCTGGATAAAGTGATGGATGCATGTAACTCTCCATAGTCTCGCAATATCACATAAAAAATGTTGTTTTTGGAGCCTGAGCCAAGAGTGGCCTTATCCATTGCACCACAAAGCAATTCACTGTTTCGAATGACAATAACTGAAAAAGGTTGAAAAGGTGAAGTGAGTAAATTAAAGGTTAAAAATTATAACATCAAAATAACATCTTAGTAATAAAAATATATATCTACGTAATGAAGAATAGTTAACCCTTTAGCATTATTCTGTGTACTATTATATTTTCATGGTAAAGGCTTTACTTCACATAATATCTCACATAAAATCAAATCTATGAGATTTTGATGTTATTTATTTTGAGAACAATACCTTAACATCAGTATGAGTGGCCAGTTACAGCTGGTTTGAACAGAAAAAGGCCGGTTTAAATGCTAAAGGGTTAAAGGGATTTACTAAAAATATTATTTGATTAGTAAGATAATCGTTTCTACTTTTGGCACAAGGCCAGCAATTATCCCAGTGCATTACTGATACTTTATTTTATCGACCCCGTAAGGATGAAAGGCAAAGTTAACCTCGGCGGAATTTGAAGTCAGACCGTAAAGGGCCGTAACTCTACGCTGCGTAGCATGGCGTCCGACTCTCTACCGATACTGCCAATCCACCGCCATTTCATTAGTAAGATAATTGTTTCTACTTTTGGCACAAGGCCAGCAATTATCCAGTACATTACTGGTACTTTATTTTATCGACCCCATAAGGATGAAAGGCAAAGTTAACCTCGGCGGGATTTGAACTCAGAATGGCAAGGGCCGTAACTCTATGCGTCAAAGCATGGCGTCCAACCCTCTACCGATACTGCCAATTCACCGCCCTATTTCATTAGTAAGATAATAACGTTAGATATGGTTCTCATATATATAATTATGTTTGAAGATTTAAAATTAAATGGGTATCGCTGTGTAATTAATGAGTTCACACATGTCTTCTACTATAATAGCCTTGGGTTGACCAATGGCTTGTGAGTGAAATTTAGTAAGTAGAAATTGCAGAAATGTATGTATATGTGTGTGTGTTTATGTCCTTTAACTTAGCAGTTTGACTAAAAAGTGGTCGATAAAATAAGTACAAGATTTGAAAAAATAAGTATTAGGACCAATATGACCAAGGTCAGTCTAATAACTGAAACCAATAAAAGGGTAAAAAGAAGAATAAGAATATTGAACACATGAAATTTGAAGGAAACAAGTGTTAACACTTACAAGAATCATTGTAACATAGATCTTCACCAGTAGAATAGTTCTTGCCTTTAGTTCTCAGATTAGCCAACACAGGAGAACTACTGTTTGGTCGCAGCAGCAAACTAAATATTTGTTTACCTGTCCACAGTTGACACGGCTATCAAAGAAACACAATATATTAGAAATTATCAATAAACGATTGAAGTTTCATATTCTGCATCATTGCTTCTTCTTTTTTTTCCTATCATCATCATTATCATTTTTACATCCATTTTTCCATGCTGGCATAGGTTGGACAGGTTGTCATGGTTTGAGACTAGACAAGTCAGAGCAACTTCACATCTTGCTCAAGCATTCTATATTTAACATGGTTTCAAAAAGCTGGATACGCTTCCTAACGCTAACTACCATACACGGTGTACAGGGTGGATCTTCCATGGCCCCAGGATACCACTTTACAGAGTAAACCGGGTGTATTTTATCATGGTACCAACACTACCACTTTACAGAGTAAACTGGGTGTATTTTATTGTGGCATCAACACTAAAAACTTTACAGCATGTACTGAGAACATTTTATAATGGTACCAACACTAAAGAGGTTGTCACATGCTAAGTCTAACTAAAGAGTCCTCTCAAACCCAACATTGTCTCCATTTGATTGCCAAACACTCTAGCCTCCAGTCTCTCATCATGTTTACTTTTACTTTTAGTGCTTCAGTCCTTGTACAGGTGGATGAATCTATTAATATGAATATATTCATGGATGGCTGTAAAGAAAAATTGCCAAATTATGGTTATTTTATGGTCTAACCAAACATCATCATCATTTGACGTCCATTTTCCCCTGCTAGCAAGAGTTGGACGGGTCTTCACAGACCAAGTCAGTACTGAAGCAAGGCCACTGACCTCCCAGACAGGCCGGGATTTGCATCTCATTTACATACAGTTCTACATTCTTCCAAGTGCATTTATCATTACACCAGCACTAGAGGAGTTGTCATGTCCTTAACACAACTGAAGGGTCCTCCCAACCCTTTGTTTGGCAGTTATATGGAGGTTAAATGATTCAACAGATATGATATTGTATTGCAGGTTCATGAATTGCAAGTTTTAATCCAATGTAGGTATTATATTTGTTGAATTTCTGGGCTCAACACTCAATCCCAAATTGCCTCAGTTTAATTAACAGTAAGTAATAAGTACTAATTGTTCATGGTAACATTGGCTGCAGTAGACTAGTATCTAGTCCATTGTCATATTTGTCTCTTATCTGCTTAATGTTACAGAAACTAGGGTTAAGTACTAAAACTACAATTCATGTAGTTAATGCTACAGAAACTGGGCTTAACGTCAAGCTCAAAACAGATATCAAATGAATTATAAATCTGCATCATATTTAATCCCTGAATCTAAGCATTGATGAAAATTAAAATAAAAGATTCAACACACTTGTATATAAATATTATTTAACTCAATGAAATATAAAAAGAAAAAGATTTTGAAGCCAATACATACTTTTAGAATTGCAGGCATTGGAAGATCAATTTTAATATTTTCATCTTTGTAAGCTAAGATGGAAGCAATGAGCTGCGAGGCATGACTACGATCAAAAAAGACATCTTTCTGCGTTATAAGGTAGCCACCTGTTAAAAAAGATATGTCTCATTGCTTACGTGTGATCATTGCTTAAAAGGAATTTATTCACAAGTGAATATATAACTTCTTAATATATAATTTTCAATCAAATTACATAGTTCAGCCATGTAAAAACAGCTATTGAAACAAGATAATGGATGGAAGGCACTCCATCGGTTACGACGACAAATGTTCTAGTTGATCTGATCAACGGAACAGCATGCTCATGAAATTAATGTGCAAGTGGCTGAGCATTCCACAAACCCTTTATGTAGTTCTCAGGGAGATTTGGCATAACACAGAATGTGACAAGGCAGGCCCTTTGAATTATAAGTACAACTCATTTTTGCCAGCTGAGTGAACTGGAGCAACGTGAAATAAAGTGTCTTGCTCAAGGACAGATCGTACTGCGGGGAATCGAACTCATGACTTTACGATCGGGAGCCAAATTCCCTAACCACAAAGCTACGCGCCTTCACAAGATAATGGATATACAACTTTCAAAACACAAATGAAAAAATTATTCTTAAGTGATTAGTTTACAATAAAATAATTACCAGAAATATAGTTGGTAGTAAACACCTTAAAATGACATCCAATTAGCAGAGCCAATTGGATAGAATGCTTTGTAGTATTCCTCCTGGCTATCTGCTCTCTCATTTCAAATCTCACTGAGGTCAACTTTACTCTTACTTCTCTCTATCACTCTATCTTTCTCTGGAAGAATAACCTGTGTTCTGAACTGGAGAGGAGATGGGCTCTGCCAGGTTTAAAAATGCCCTTAAAAACATTGACTCTGTATGTCAATATGACACCTCTATGACTTCATCAGGAGTTAAGGGTCAATACCATACCCTTTTGTATGAACATTCTAGAACATCATCCATCAACACTGCTATGGTTCAAAGTAATCATATGCACTTATTGAAGTGAATAAATGTTTACAATGTAAATGATATGCTTTTCCTTCCTTCAACACACACCTCATGCTATCCAATTCAACACACATAAACATTTCATTTTGCTTCAAATTCAAGTTAAAACTTTGATATAATTCTATTGATATATTTCTTCAAAGAAAGATCAAGCTGATTTTATAAGTTACCTGTGATGAAATCTTGTATAGCAGCAATAAGTGGTTCCCCATTTCTTGGAGTGATAATATTGGATTTCGACTGAAACATAATGCATCAACATAAAATTATTGGTATGTATTGTGGATATATATCATTTATATTTCCCACTTACTGAACTTTTACTAATTATCATCAAACAATATTTTATAAATACCCAATCCAGCCTGTAAGATGGCAATACTGGTGCCACAACAAAAAACACCCTGTTCACCCTGTAAGATGGCAGTGCTGGTGCCATAAAAAATGTTCCCAGTTCATGCTCTAAAGTGGTTGACATTAGGAAGGGTATCCAACTCATCAAATAGCTGTCCAGTACCCTATTAATTCAACCATCCACAACTCCCATGCATATATATAAAGAGATAATTCTTCATATCTACTATCATCAACTAGCCATTGCATGAGATAGCAAAAAATTCTATAGAGTTGTGAAAACACTTTTAAATACATCCTGTTACTAAATTGGGAACTGCAAACAACACACTCTCAAACTCTAAAATATTGTTAATAGACTGACTCTGTTTGTAACCAAGCATTTAACTTGTTACACCAACAGATGTATTTGAGCAGACTGAGGTTACTCAACAACTTCCAAAACCCAACACTGTCCAAATTTATTTTTCATTCATTAATAAGAAAGAATCACTAGACAGATTTTACAGGCAAAGCCAACCAGCAGGAGACCCTGAGCAAGATGGTTGGATAACAACTATGAGCTTGGCTGATCTCGCTTGGGGATCCAGTCAGAGATGGTTGCTTCTGACAGGATCCACTGGAGGGAGTGTTTGAGGACTCTGCTCCCACGTCCCTCTCAGGAATAAGTTAGTGAAGAAGAAGATTCATTAATACGAGAATTAATATCTCAATTAATACTGATCTTACCCCCATTAATACTAGAGCTTCTGCCTTAGCTTCTTCTGTTTGAGGTAGATGTAAATTCATCTCATCCCCATCAAAATCTGCATTGAAAGGACCACAACAACACTCATTGAAACGGAATGTACGGTGAGGCATGATTTTAGCCTGAAATAAAAGAACAAGCAATCATAATAAAACATGGATTAAAATCTATTTTGAAAAAAATCCAAATTGAAAGTAATATACATAATTTAAAATATTCAAAAACAGATATTTTACCTGAGTTGCAAAATATTTTTTATGGCCATTATTTAAATTATTTTTTTGTTAGATATTACCTGCCATGGGCAGGTTGAAAGTATCAGTAGAGTGTTGAACAAATTGATTTGTGGCATATAGTTACAGCCCTTAATGTTCTGAGTTAAAACTTGCCAAGGTTAACTTTGCCTTTCATCCTTAAGAAGTTGATAAAATAAAACACCAGTAACGCACTGAGGTTGTTTAAATCGACTTTCCCCTTCCCTGCAAATCACTAGCCTTGTGCTAAATGTAGAAACAACTATTACCAGGTATCACACTATTACCATTGATACCAGGTGACATGTAGTAATGGTTATAGATAAAGTCTATACTTTAACTCTTTAGCATTTAAACCAGCCATATCCAACCAGAATTCTCTCACTTCTTTCTGTTCAAACTGGCCACTCATACTGATGTTAAAAAAGGTATTGTTCTCAAAATAAATAATATCAAAATCTCATAGATTCGATATCATGTGAAATAATTATGTGAGGTAATACCTTTACCGTGAAAACATAATAGTAAATATAGGGCAATGTAAATGCTAAAGGGCTAAACAAATGAAAGTCTCATCAGTTATAGAGTTCTAATGCTGCTCAGTAAGCTGCACTTTTCAATATTTAATTAGTGTTATTTAGAGTAAACCATAGAGAGTTTAGTTCTTTTACTGAGGATACCAGAGTGTCAGTGATGCAATATAAAACATACAATACCTTCAGTCAGGAGTCTGGCAGTCTAATAACTTTGCCAATAGAGATTTATATTAATAGATTAAATACAAACAATCTAAAATCAAATCTGAGTTGGAAAGAGTGAATAACTAATTGTCTAAACACTTGTAAGATTATATTATGTTCTAAAGGGCGGTGGATTGGCAGTATCGATAGAGGGTTGGACGCCATGCTTTACAGCAAAGAGTTACGGCCCTTTATGGTCTGACTTCAAATCCCAACGAGATTAACTTTGCCTTTCATCCTTACGGGGGTTGATAAAATAAAGTACCAGTAATACACTGAGATAATTGCTGGCCTTGTGCCAAAAGTAGAAACAATTATGTTCTAAAGTCTGTCTCGAGCTCAGAGGTTCATTAGGCCGGTGCTTATCCTAATTTCCTTGGCAGTAAGCAACTGAGAGTATAAGATTCCCCTCTGGACAGGATGCCAATCCATCCCAGTGTTAAGTCCCCTACTATCATTGGTACTCATTTTCAGCTGAGTATATTGGAGCAACATGAAATGTAGTGTTTTGCTCAAGAGCACTAGGCTCTGCACCTTCATTATATTATGTTAAGTATTTATATATTCTCCAAAGCAGAAGGTATCTAGTTCAGTCAAAGTTAGCAAGTGAGAATTTCATTTTAATGAAACAAACACCCAATGAACTGTAAGGACGTTTTCCTCCATAAAACAAGAAATGTTGAACCCTAACTGCAAAGCCCTTTGTATTTTGAAAATACAATAACTTTTAACTACATTAAAAAGTCAAACACTTGGAAAAAAAATTGGAATACAAGAAAACTGTATTACTCACAAAAAATGCTTGGATACTAAGTTTGTGGAGTGAAGGTTGTCGGTTAAATAGCACAATGTCTCCATCTATCATGTGGCGCTCAACAATATCACCAAATCTCAACTCACCAGCTATTTTCATACGATTTCCATACCGAAGGAATCTGTAAGAAAACAAACAAAAAAACACACAAACATATGAAAGATATAAAAATGTCATAGCAAACAAACCAAAAACACATTCATCATTGTTTAACATCCACTTTCCCTGATGAGGATCCACTGTAGATTATTTTGGTTTCCACCACTGTCAATACCTTTATAGTGCTGGCTGCCTCCCATGCCATGCTGCTTTCAACGAGGTTATAAAGCATGACCTGGACACCGCAGGTTTCTCTTCCCAGCTCAAGCCAGTGGGGCTGGACTAAGGAGACAGTAAAAGGCCAGATGGCATGACAATCTTCCCATTCCGCGGGAGTAGGCCTCTCATCTATGATGCCACATATTGTGACACCTTCTCTAGCAGCAGCCTGGAGTGTTTGGCCACCAGCCCAGGTTTTGCTGCCTGCTTGGCTCAAGAGAGCAAACTGTCAAAGTACCATCCACTCTCTAATAGATTTGTGGTTGAGCCTGTGGCAGGGAAGAATTCCAGAGTTGTTGGCCCCCAGACCACATCCCTATTCACTGCTATCGGAGCAGAGTTGGCTACTTGCAGGTGTGAGCCGCGTGAGGTGGAGTGGCTGTTCAATTGAATCACCCTCACCATCCTCTACGGCAATGTCTTCTAAATCACCTCAGGGTAAACTGACCCTTAAGTTTCATTTATGGTAGTAGCAGGAATAAAGTTCTTTCAGTGTTCTAGTCCAATTTCACTCCTCTCCATTAATCCACTTTCATTTTAACGCATTCTCATTACTTCACACTAGAAGCTACAATACAAAATACTGAATATATTGTAAGTGATAACATAAATAATAAATGATAACAGCAGCATGACTCACTTTTTAACTTTGGTCCCTCGTTGTTCAATGAAGTTTGCCCCTGGGTGACTATCCGGCCCATTAGTTACCATTTTCTTCAGCATGTTAATATTAGCCTTGTTTACTCTCTCTGGATAGGTAAGAATCTTTGCCACGTGCACTGGTACAGACACCTGTGTAAAGATAAGGGTTTTTAAAAAATTGTTTATTTTATCATCAACATCATTTTTATGTCAACTTTTCTGTCTGTATGAGTTGGACAGGACTTTCTGAGACAATGCTTTACAGCTGAATGCTCTTCCTGATACTAATGCTTTTAGTTACTTCTTAGAACATGTAGGGATACAGTGTACCTATTCTAAACTGGAGGCTTTCTTTATTTTCATTTTAGGAGATAAAAAAACGAATAGTAAATATGTGTGTGTGAGTGTATATATCCATGTATGTGTGTATGTATGCATATATATGTATCTGTAAATGAGACACAGTGTGTTTGTGTATACAAGTGAAAATGGTGCATCTCCTTTATGCCAAGAGGTAAAACTTAGCCATTTAATAAATGGAGATCTATAAAATAAATATTGGGGTTGAAACAACAATAAAAACAATTCCAAGTTCATAAAATATAGGCTTGTATCTATATGTCTAAAGAAAATATATATATGTGAAATTTACTTAAAACTGTAGGTTTAAAACCATGAACATCTAGTCTTTCAACCATTGTATCTTTCTTCTATTTTTAGGGAATAGTTTGTTAGTAATGAAATAGTAAACTATTGATGAAAAATCTAGATCCATTATTTTTTACCTATTAAATGATCAATGTCTTACTTACCTGATCAATTCTCATATTTGGATCAGGGGAAATCACAGTTCTTCCAGAGAAGTCAACTCTTTTTCCAGACAAATTTCCTCGAAAACGTCCTTGTTTTCCTTTTAGTCGCTGAACAAAACCTCGAGTGAACTTTTTGGGCTATAAAAAATTTTACAATTTTTTACTATATGATAAAGGGTTAATGGAAATTAACAAATTTCTCTAGTTCTTTTTTCTTCTCTATTCCTGGCTCAATTGTTGAATATGTCACTCTGAGGCTTCAGTGTTGCAGAGAACACAACTACTTTAGATATCAAGTGAGGTTTTGTGGAGTATATAGCTGATACATCACATTACTTACACAGTATTTCCACTGCTTATAGCAATGGAAATACCATCTCATGATACCTATTTACATTTTTTTTCTACTAAGGACAGAGCACAATACTTGTGATGTGATATGAGACAATGATGTTTAGACAGTAGGCTAGTATTCTAAACCTGACCAGTAATAACTCAAAATTGTTTTCAGATCATAAATATAAATAGAACATCAAAATGGTGAAAAAATTGAGAATTATAGCTTCACCTCTCTTTCTTTCATTGTGTAATGTTGTCATTGTATTGATCTTGGAGAGTTGAAAGGCAAAGTTGACCCGTGCAGGATTTGAACCAAGAACAGTAAATTATTAAACTAAATACATACAAAACATTCCAGTCCAGTGTTCTACTATTTTGGTATACTCACTTCCTATTTAGAACAAATATTTAATAGTTCAAATTTCAATGAAATATAAAACACTTTAGACAAGAAAGCAACATACCTGCATGTGGAGAGGAATTCCTGATGTTTCACTGTTATACAACAGTGCAACCTGCAACTGGAGAAAATCCCAATCTTCCTAATAGAAAATATAACATATACGTCAATCTAAATATTTTGTTTCAGATAGATATAAAGCATTTTTATTCACAAGAGACAGCAGTTTAGAAATGATATCAGCCTAACAGGAAGAATTCAATTGCTGAATACATAGGATGGTTAGCCTCTTGAATCATAAATTCTGACTGAGTAAATTACCTAACATTATACCATGTCTAAAGTTTGTCTTAAGCCAAAAGGCTCATTTAGGCTGGTGTTTATCTAGTTTTTATAAATCATGTAGATGGCTGCTATTTCTAGACAAAATAGCAACTCCTTTATTGACTCATCTACTTCATAGTTAAGTAGTTAACTGTAAAAATAATTGCTCTAATAGTATGTATATTTCCAACTCACTAGGATAGCATGGTTATAAAACAGTTACAGAAAAACTGCATAGGTCTGTATCCCCGAAAAGCAGCTTGTTTCAAATAAATTTGATTAGATTACATGTGGATTAAAATATTTACCATTATCATTTGCATTTTAGCACCAGATGCTCGATGTTTCTGAATTACATTATTCATAAATATGATCTCAGTTAATTTCATTGTTATATCATCTTCATTACTAGAAAAGAATAAAATGGTATAGAATTCTTCAGTCAAAACTCATTATTTTGATAGAAACTACTGGTATACAAATGCACACACACACACAGACATAAATATATATATATATATAATGTGTTGATATATCTCAACGACTACACAACCGACTATATATATATATACATATATAGATGTGTAGGCAGCAAATTAGCAGAGTCATTAGAACATTGGATAACATGCTTTGTGGTATTTGTTTCAGCTTGCTGAGTTCAAATTCTGCCACGGTCAACTTTGCCTTTCATCCATTTAAGGTCGATAAAAAAAAGTATGAGTCAAGTATTGGGTTTGATTCTTCCTCTATAAATCTTTCTCACTTACATTCCCTCACTCTCTATCCTTTTCTGGAAGAAATCTGCTGTATTCAGACCTGGAGAGGATTGGGCTGAACTAGATTTGGAAATTCCCTAGAAAGGATGTATGTCAAAAGAACACCCCTATGACTGCCTCAGGAGTTATGGGACCATGCATGCATATAGAGGTGTATACATGTGACCAAACACATACAGTATAATAAATGCATGATGCAAAGCTAAGAATTTACATTCATAAGTTAATACAAAAGATATATGTAGGTAATATAGGATATACAGAATTTTCTGGTATGCAGAATCCACAAACTAGTTCTGACTTTGAGTCAGAATCATTTCACTTCACTTGTATATTTAATTTCACTTCTGAAGGGATTAGCTGTCAGAATTCCCACAGCCTGCCCACCCCGCAACTGTAAATATTACAGTGAATTTAATCATGGTCAATTACTTGGAATAAGACAAATTTAACACACCCAGTACACTGTATGGTGGTTGCTGATAGAAAGAGCAATCAGCTATAGAAACCATGCCAAAAAGGGTTGAGAGGATTCTTCAGTTGTGTCAAATGTACAATGACAATCTCTAACACCAACATCAGACTCTTCTAAGTAACAATTCAACTAATCTTACTATATGGAAGTTAAACAGAGACGCTTTAATCCAAACAACATAAGTGCCCTGATGGTACCTACACTGACCTACTTCAACGCATTCAGAACATAAGCTGGCAACATCTAACTTTGAAAGAAATATATGCCAGCCTCCCACACATATCTGTCGTTGTACGTAAAAGGAGAGTAAGATTTGCTGCAATCATGCCACCTCTGAGGCTGTGTCCCAACTAGTGCTTTGGAAACCACAAGCAGTCACTAATAACAGGGGCGCAAGCTTTCCTATCCCGATGTCATCTCCAGAGATTCTGGTATTGAAATCCAGGACTTGGCAACGGCAATGAACGACAGACCCACGTGGATGACAATGTTGGTATACAATAAAACACGCCTAGTATACTCTGTAAAGTAGTTGGTAATAAGAAAGGCATCCAGTCATAGAGAACAGGTCAAACAAAGGATATAGAGGACTCTTCAGTTGTGTTAATGACATGACAACCTCTTTAGTGCTCATGATAAAATGCATAGCGCACTCTACAGAGTGAACTTATGTAGGTGACATGATGTCTTGACCAATCTGAGAGATCTGTGACTCTAATTAGCTACTGATTTGGGCTGTAACAACTCATCCAACCCTCACTAATAAGGAAAACAGATGTTAAACGATGATGATCATGATGCCTCAAACAATTATAAAATATTCAAGACAGATGCATAAATAAAAATGCTTTTTGTATCATTCATACTTTTCATCAGCTTAGTATAAAATGTGAAAAATTATTAAATTTTCCCATTTCCAAATAACATTTGAATCCTAATTCTACACTTTCAGCCAACGTAATATGAAATTATATGAGCAGTTAATCCAATCAAAAGCTTCATCTTGCTAGAACTCTGATATCTATGAGATACATGGATAAATAGGACAAGTAGATTTGTTTTTAGAAGAAAAATGTGTATGAGCTGACAGTGTGATTCCTGGGGAAGTTAAATAATTTAATAACCTTTAAAAAAAAAAGTGAAAAAAAAAATGTATCTTACGTGCCAGATTTTAAATCTGATACCACAGATGGACGAATGCACAATGGAGGACACATTATTCGTGTCAAGATTAAATCTTCTGGTTTACCAACTGCTGGGTTCATCACAAGTAATGGAATATCCTGTGATTATATATCGGTAGAGAAGATAAGGTTATTATATAATTTTTACCAAATAAAAAAAAAAAAATCTGAAAAAAAAAAAACAGTTGATGTCATTAATTCATGTCTCTATTACTAAACTGACCATTCAGAGGGAAACATGGGAAAGGTATAACACCTATGTCACCTGGATTTTATTTTTGTTTTTTGGGGGGGAAGGTCAGAAGTCATTAATAATTGCTAGGTGAATGAGATGTTATAAGCTGGTACTGGAAGGTATATATAGCAGACCTGTCAACTTTCCCCATCTGATGAGATCTCCCCATTTTGGTTCATTTTTCCTTGCCTCCCCATTTGGATTTTTAGAGGTTGGCAAGTCTGATACAGTAGCAGGAAATGAGAAAAAAAAAAGGTTTGGTAAGAAGCAGTCTGAACAGACTTAAGAGAACTCAATCTCTCAGAAGATATTGTGCAGGACTAAAAAATGTGCAAAGATGTTGCATTACAGACCTGTCTAACCCATAAAGTAATGATGATAGTAATTTACTGTACAGAAAAAAATTACTATACCTCTTCTGGAATTCTTTTAAATAAGTCCAACACAGTTAAAGGTGTGAGAATTTCCTGAAACAGAAATAATTTGCAAAATCAAAATGTAGTCAAAGGATGTTAATCCCAGTTGGAAATATACAATGAATAAATTACACACATGCAGCAAATTGGTAGAGTCTTTAGAATATCGGAAAACATTATTTGCAGTATTTGTTCTGGTTCTCTGTGCACTGAATTCAAATCCTGCTATGGTCAATTTTGCCTTCCATCTTTCGAAGGTCAATAAAAAAAGTACCAGTCCAGTAATGGGGTCGATTACTTCCTCAGATCTGGAGAGAGGATGTGCCCTGCTAAGTTTAAACAAAAATGCTCAAGAAACACTGTATGTCACTACAGCATCTCTATGACTCTACCATGAGTTACAAATCCATACATACACACACATGCATACAGTCTTTTCTGCTATATTCTATAATAAGGATGAGCTCCATTGGCTAGAAAGAGTAAAACAGTATATATTCTACTATAAAATATATTATATTATATATAAGTATGTATACGTACATACATATATGTATACAGATGCACAGTAGTATGTATATATATACATACATGCACACACATATATATGTATGTATGGGTCCATCGAACATTTATTATAATGCTCAGTTTGTTTGTAAACAAACAGCCCGAATTAAGCCGTACAGTGTTTAGCAACCATCGTTGCTCATTTGTTCAACACTGACAAAAGAACGATGTACTAGTTTCAAGCTTATTAGCTATCGTCAGCATCGTATACCTTTCTGCCAGATGATTGAACATCTGAAAGTATATACTTTCCTTATGCATATTAACGGCTGAGCAGCCTAATTTGCATATCGAGTGAGTTAGTCGGCCGGGCGCACCAAAATCGATAAATGGAAAAGATGTACGGCTTAATTCAGGCTGTTTGTTTACAAACAAACCGAGCATTATAATAAATGTTCGGTGGACCCATACGTACATATATATATGTGTGCATGTATGTATATAAACAAATCTCTTGTATTTCTGTCTTGATTGTAAAAATACGGAGTTTTTGTCGTATATTTACTAAACAAACCTTGTATTTTTGTTCGTTAATACGGGGTTCTCACTTAAAACCTATCTTCTCATATACAAATATTTTAAATATATTTGTTACTTCAAACTCTTAACAATATTTCAATATATGTTACTATTTCAAACTCTTATTCCCGCTCCTTAATATCTCCTTTCCCATCCACCACACTCTACAACATGCGGTCAAATCGCCACCATCACCCACCCCTCTCTCTCTCTCTCTCTCTACCCAACCCAGATACATATATAAGACAAAGTAATTCACTTTCGCCAAACTTGTGGCTGTAACTTCATCCATTCATGGTTAAAATGTAATGTACTCATTTTTCCACCTCTTCTAACATACGCCTAACTCCGTAGTCAGCCCTTCAAACAGCATTTTTTTCTATCCTCTTTCCATTCCCCATGTATTTTCCAAAACAAATCTCTTGTATTTCTGTCTTGATTGTAAAAATACGGAGTTTTTGTCGTATATTTACTAAACAAACCTTGTATTTTTGTTCGTTAATACGGGGTTCTCACTTAAAACCTATCTTCTCGCTCACAACTCAACACCCCTCCCTCCCGCCCCCACACACCACCATTATCATTACGTGGACCAATCATCGATATGTAGGATGGTAGGACTACGGAGTTCCGGAGAGTTGAAGAGAGAAAAATCTGGACGCTCAGCGACAATGCCAAAGTTAAAGACAATCACACCTCGAGGACGAAAATGCGAGCATGCCTCTTTGTTTCGGCCGCGGATGGCTAACATAACCCCATCTCCCCCCGTTCCCCACCTTTCCAACCCCCCAAACGCAATCCAAAACTTCAGATTTGGTACCTTGAATGTAGGCACCTTAAAGGGTCGCTCTAACGAGGTTGTAGAAATGCTTGAACGTAAGGAGGTCGATGTTTGTTGTATCCAAGAGACCAGGTGGAGGGGTGGATCTGCTAGATACATTGTGGGTAGAAAACGATGCTATAAGCTTTTCTGGGTGGGAAACGACAATGGGCTGGGTGGAGTAGGAATCATGGTAGCAGAAAAGTGGGCAGATAAGATAATAGACGTAAATAGAGTGAACAACAGAATAATTAAAGTAAGACTTGTCCTCAATAGAACTACGGTGACAGTAATATCCGCGTACGCACCCCAATCCGGACTGCCCGGCACCATAAAAGACAGATTCTATGAGACACTGATGCTCACTACCTCCCAAATAACCGACAGTGACTATATAATTATTGCAGGCGACCTAAACGGTCACGTTGGACAACATTGTGACGGCTACGACGAAATCCATGGAGGCTATGGGTTTGGTACTAGAAATGAGGAAGGCTCGAGAATCCTGGAATTCTGCGACGCAAATAACCTAACTATCTGCAACACTAACTTCAAAAAACGAGACAATCACTTGATCACCTACAGATCAGGGGAACATACTAGCCAGGTAGATTATATCCTTACCAGAAGACGTGACAAAGTGACTGTCGTAAACACTAAATCCCTCCCCCATGAAGAATGCACTTCCCAACATAGACTGATAATTAGCGACCTAATAGTCAGGACGAGACGTACTTGACAACAGAAGAGGACTATCCTCAGGAGAAAAATATGGAAGCTAAAGGACCCCACAGCCAAAAATAAATTCCAAAGCATATTACTTGATGCTTTCGACAGTGAGGAAGAGAAATTAGAGACGTACAAGGTAGAGGAACAGTGGGAATTCCTGAAAGCAAACCTGCTGACGGCGGCAGACGAACTCTGTGGCTGGAGCAGGCCTGTAGGCAGGAGGAGAGTAACATGGTGGTGGAACAGTAAGGTGGAGGGGTCAATTAAGGCCAAAAAGCAGGCTTGGAAAGTATGGCGGGATGGGGGAAGCAGAGAAGACTATCAAGTGGCCAGGAGGGAAGCTAGGAGACAAGTGTACTTCGCAAGAAGGGAAGCAGAGGAAAGAAAGTTCAAGCATGTTCTACAACGCGATGACCAAAAACGTGAGGTGTTCAGGATTGCTAGGCAATGTGTCAAGGAAAACAGTGATATTGTCGGGGAGAAGTGTGTACTTAACGATGACGGCATACTTGCCATCACCGACGCCGATAAGAAGGTAGCTTGGAAGTGTCACTATGAAAGGCTACTAAATGAGGAGAATAAATGGGAGAAAGACAGTCTCCCCCACATCGACCCAATAGAGGGACCAGCAGTGTTAGTCGAGGGTAGTATAATAAGTAAGGCAATCAAAGATATGAAGACAGGCAAGGCGGCCGAGCCTTCGGAAATAGTTGCCGAGATGCTGAAGGCATCTGGTACGGTGGGACACACCATGGTCACCCGGATGGTCAACCAAGTCATACAGAATGGGGTTGTTCCGAAGGACTGGCGCAGCAGCATTATCGTTAACTGTTATAAGGGTAAAGGAGATGCCCTAGATAGGAGTAACTATAGAGGCATTAAATTAATCGACCAGGTCATGAAGGTCACGGAAAAAGTTATAGCGCAACTAATCAGAGAGCGAATTGATCTAGATGAAATGCAGTTCGGGTTTGTGTCAGGAAAAAGTACCACAGACGCTCTTTTCATTGTACGACAACTACAGGAGAAGTACCTAGCTAAAAGTAAACCCCTATACTTAGCTTTCGTCGACTTGGAGAAGGCCTTCGACAGAGTCCCCCGTTCCATTATCTGGTGGGCTCTTAGAAAACTAGGTGTTGATGAATGGCTTGTGAGAGCTATACAAGCCATGTATAAAGAAACAGTTAGCAAGGTTAGAATTAACAACGAATATAGTGAAGAGTTTAGTGTAAAAGTTGGTGTTCATCAGGGCTCTGTTCTTAGCCCCCTACTATTTATTATTGCCCTCCAGGCTACAACAGTGGAGTTCAAGACCGGCTGCCCATGGGAACTCCTATACGCAGATGATCTAACGCTCATAGCTGAATCAATGGCCGAGCTAGAGAAGAAATTCCAAACATGGAAGCACGGCCTAGAATCAAAAGGCCTTAAAATTAACCTAGCTAAGACTAAAGTTCTAGTTTGTAAGAAAAAAAATGAGGCGGCGGTCCCCTCCGGGAAGTGGCCATGCGCAGAGTGTAGGAAAGGCGTAGGTAGAAATTCCATTTTGTGTCCCAAATGCAAAGTTTGGGTGCATAAAAGATGTAGTGGGATCACAGGTAAGCTAACTAAGAACATAGATTTTACATGTGGCCGGTGTTCTGGGGATATAAGTAGCAGCAAGTGCCCACAAAATACTAGCTCTTTCAACTGCGCAGAGGGTTCTATAGAAATAGTGGACAGCTTCCGTTACCTGGGTGACAAAATCAGCAGTGGGGGAGGGTGCTCTGAAAGTACAGTAGCTAGAGTCAGAACTGGGTGGAAAAAGTTCAGAGAGCTTATACCACTATTAGCCGCTAAAGGGTTCTCCCTAAAAATGAAAGGCAGGCTGTACGATGCCTGCATACGAACAGCAATGTTGCATGGCAGTGAGACCTGGGCATTGTGTGCAGAGGATATACGCAGACTAGAGAGAAACGAAGCTTGCATGCTCCGCTGGATGTGTAATAGTAATATACGTGAACGACAAAGCATAAACGAACTAAGGAAAAAATTAGAAATAAGAGGGATCAGATGTTGTTTACTAGAGAGAAGGCTACGTTGGTATGGTCACGTGATGTGCATGAAGGATGATAGCTGTATAACAAAGTGCAGGGCAATAAAGATAGACGGTAGCCACGGAATAGGCAGACCCAGAAAAACCTGGGACGAGCTGATAAACACCGACCTCACACACTTACACCTCACCAAGCCAATGTCACTGGACCGAGACCTTTGGCGGTACTCAGTAATAGAGAAGACCCGCCTTGCCAGTAGGCATCTCTAACAAAATACACCACGTCCCACCACCACCACCCCCACCCCATCCACACCACCCCGTTCTATGTAAAGTTATGTTGGTGCCGCGCCATCCAGGCCGAAACAAATGAGATCGTGTAGGTGTCACGACAAAAAAACACACAGTCCACGCTGTAATGTGGCCGTGTAGGCAACACGGTAAAAACCTCCCAGACCCACACTGTAAATGTGGTTGGTGTTAGGAAGGGCATCCAACTGTAGAAAACCTGCCAGACAGTCCTATGCGAGCAAGAAAATCACTCTTGCCTCAAGTGGGACTACCCCCGTCCAAACCCATGCAAGCGTGGAACACGGACGTTAAACGTTGATGATGATGATGATGATGATATACATACTACTGTACGTCTGTATACATATATGTATGTACGTTTACATACATATATTTAAGTAACAGCCATACTAAGAGAGAAATGAAATTTTGTTTCATTTTTTCCATTTATCGTTTTCGGTGCGCCCGGCCAACTAACTCACTCGATATGCAAATTAGGCTGCTCAGCTGTTAATATGCATAAGGAAAGCATATACTTTCAGATGTTCAATCATCTGGCAGAAAGGTATACGATGCTGACGATAGCTAATAAGCTTGAAACTAGTACATCGTTCCTTTGTCAGTGTTGAACAAAAGGGCAACGATGGTTGCTAAACACTGTACGGCTTAATTCGGGCTGTTTGTTTACAAACAAACCAAGCATTATAATAAATGTTCGGTGGACCCATACGTACATATATATATGTGTGCATGTATGTATATATATACATACTACTGTGCATCTGTATACATATATGTATGTACGTATACATACTTATATTTAAGTAACAGCCGTACTAAGAGTGAGAAATGAAATTTTGTTTCATTTTTTCCATTTATATTATATATATTTATAAATATAATATTTATATGTAAAATATTTATATATATAATATTTATATATAAAATCAGAAATCATTATATACATTTATATAATGATTTCTGATTTTATATATAAATAGGTGAATTGGCAGTATCGGTAGAGGGTTGGACGCCATGCTTTCTAGCATAGTTACGTTCCTTTACAGTCTGAGTTCAAATCCCGCTGAGGTTAACTTTGCCTTTCATCCTTACGGGGTTGATAAAATAAAGTACCAGTAGTGTACTGGGTTTTTGCTGGCCTTGTGCCTAAAGTAGAAACAATTATATATATTTATATATATGATATACTCAATAATTATAATATTTAGGATAATACAATATTACACATTCTATAATGCTAAATATTATATTACATAATCTATATTTCTAAATATGTTATTACAAATGGTATTATTCTAAATAGTGAAGGTAAGTGGCCATAATGTTGTGATTCCTGGACAGAGTGGTGCATTATGATCATGAGCAAAACACTTCATTTCATGATGTTCCAGTACATTCAGCCGAAAATGAGTACCGACAGTAGCTGGGGGTTTAACCCTGTGATGGACATTCACTTAACACAAACGAAACCGAGATAAGCACCGTCCTGATGAGCCTCCAAGCTTAGGAAGGACTTTAGACTATTTTTGAAAATGATTTCAAATATTCTATTATTCTAAACATTCTATTGTAAATACTACTATATAAACCAAACAGTGAGTGTGTTTTACTATATTTTTCTGGTAATATTAGAACACGACCCTCCCCAAATATAACATACTATATATTCTATTTCTGTTTTACAATCATAACAACACACCTAGCTCCTGAAAACATTGCTACAATAAAATCCATCCCAGTTATGCTGACATTAAAAACAAAGCGGTGAAAAATACAAATTGAAATTTACAAACGTTTACAGTCTATTACCTGAGTCTTTGATAACAAGGGTTCTAATTCTTTATTGTAGTCTTTACAGGAGTCAAATGATGACAGAAAATCCGTAATGATTGGATCAGAGTCCTTCCTCGGTGTTTTGTATTTATCATGAGCAATCTTTAACATTCCAATCTTTTTAGCCATACCTGAAGAAGATCAATACAAAATTGATAGCAATAGATATAATACATTGTCATCATCGTCATCACCCGCGATACCTTCCTCACCATCACCTTCGACATCACCATCTTCATCATTGTTGAATGTCTATTTTCATCTGCTAGCAGGGGTTGGACATGTCATCACAGACCAGTCAGTACTTCCAGGTGGACCAGTGACCTGGCCTACTATCCTGCACTTTATTGAATGCATTGTCTCATGGCACCAACACTAGGGAAATTGTCATGTCTTTGACATAGCTCAAGACTCGCCCTGTCCCTTTGTGTATGTATATATATGGAGGTGGTGGAGGTGCACATGTGTTTATAAACATACATGGTCATACATATATATGTATTCTCAGCAGCAAATATGTAGCTGCCACCCTGTCTCTCTTCTATTACACCCTCCCCTCAAGGACCTGTTCTCTTCCATTACTGTTTCTACAGCTATTTTCTCACCCCAACTACTCTGCTCCACCCATCATACTTCTGCTTCCTTCATCCCAGTTATTTTCCTGTTCTTGCTCTATTTTCTATTTACCATCTTGCGTTCATTATCTTGAACAAGGGCGATGGATTGGCAGTATCGGTAGAGAGTCGGACGCCATGCTTTGAAGCATAGAGTTACGTCCCTTTATGATCTGAGTTCAAATCCCGCCGAGGTTAACTTTGCCTTTCATCCTTACGGGGTCGATAAAATAAAGTACCAGTAATGTACTGGTGAATTGCTGGCCTTGTGCCTAAAATAGAAACAATTATCTTGAACAAACAGAAACACCACAGAATAATGTTGAAAGATGAGATCACCTGGTCTGTCTGATTAGTCAGTAGCTCCTCTTGAGTACTGACCTGTTCAACCCTTGCTAGCAAGGAAAACAAACAAAAACAAAACAAAGATAAAAGTAGCCAATATTTACCATTAAAGGAAAAACAGTAAACACACTTGCTAATTTTCTTACAACGAATCAATATCTTTTTCTTGAGGTTCTTACGCTGCAAGTATGTCATGTAGGGGTTTCGACCAGCATCAATAAATGCTGCCCGCTCATGCACAGGAAGCAGTACACGACTGCAGGTCTGAAATAGATAAATATTTGTGGTGTTAGACAAACTCCTCAAACAATTTATTGTATAAGTTATTAATATTTTGTTTTAAGAATGGATGTGAGTGGTTAGAAAAGGTAGTATGTTAGATTAAGCATTGCAATATTGTTTAGTTTTAAATTTGCTAAGCTAAGCATCTATTTGAGTAGTGGAAAATTTAATCTCTTTTCTATGATAAAAATATTTAAAAATTAGAATTTAAAAAAATGAAATTTAAATTTTAACCAATAAAAAATTTGGTTGGTTAAGTTTAAATTTGCATTTGAACACCAATTCCAGAGATTTTCCCTACTAATGTAGCTTTTAAAATATAAGTTTAAACTTTTCAAAAAGAAAAATAATAAAATAGAATCTCAACCTAAATTTCCATTTCTGATTTTGACATATTAATAAAACAATTCAGCTTTTAACTTTTAACATCCTGTAATGATTTAGTAGAAAACATCTAAAAACAGATTTATTAATTCAAATACTAACTTTACTATTGGATAGATTATTGTGAAAATTTAAAGTAAACTAAAGACTTAAATTTTTAATGTGATGCAGTCGTAGTGCTGTTTTATACTTTTCTAGAATGTCTTGCTAACAGAGGTAACTGGTGATGCTCATGAGGGAGATTGGTTGTTCCAGCACAGCAGCCTCGCCATTACTTGAGGTAACACTGCGAGCATGCTGGCTTGCCTCAAAAATTATTAGAGAGGTTTCCCAGTGTCCCTCACGATATTGTTATCTTTTGTCCACTCCTTTCACCTGCCTTTTGTTGTATGTGGTCTTAGATGTATGTATTACCTACTTGCATGCTTTTCTTTGTTTTCCTCTTTCTTTTTTCCTTTCCCTTTACTTTCTTTTTTTTTTTTTATTATTTGTAATGTTATTTACATACAAAATAAAGATAGGATATTAAGAGTTAAAATAAACAAAGAAACACCAAAGACTAATAAGAAAGAAAATGAAAAGTACTTACTTTACAAATCATCTGTAATATTGTGATAATGGATCTAAAGTATCCAATATGAAA
Source organism: Eledone cirrhosa (assembly GCA_964016885.1). Lineage (NCBI taxonomy): Eukaryota > Metazoa > Mollusca > Cephalopoda > Octopoda > Eledonidae > Eledone > Eledone cirrhosa. Next base: position 318,983,305 of record OZ024742.1, read on the forward strand.
AACAGGAAGTTCCAAATCAATGTAACCGAAGTGACCAGTGCAATCAGCCAAACATTTACCACAGGTCTCACAATTGCTGTCCCGTTCACTGGTGCCCTATAGTTAATATAAATGTTGTTGTCTTTATTTCTTTAGAAATATCAACTTTATCACAGTAAAAGCTAAAAGAATTAAGTCACATATAATTCCTAAATTACTTCAATCTCATTTTAATATTGACCTTTTCCTGGCAGTATTTTACATGAAATTTACTATATTTCAATTAATTTTTGGGTAATTTTCTGGGATTTACTAAAATTATTAATTATTTCCCTATATATGGTTTTTAGATAAAATCTTGTTGGAAGATTTTAATTTAACCCTTTAGCATTTACATTACTCTATATTTACTATTGTATTTTCACAGTAAAGGCTTTATCTCACATAATGTCGAATCTATGAGATTTTGATATTATTTATTATGCTAGTGTGGAAGATGGACGTTAAACAAAGATGATGATGAGAACAATGCTTTAACATCAGTATGAGTAGTTAATTACAGAAAGAGGTGAGAAAATTCTGGCCGGATATGGCCAGTTTAAATGCTAAAGGGTTAAATATTTAATTATGTGAATAACATGAGTGAAAAAGAAAAATTAAGTTTGCTATTTACCATTCTGTGGTCCAAGACACCATGAATAACAGGTTTGCGAATTCCTCCTTGGATATACAAATCTTTGCTAACAACATGAATGTGAGAAGCTTGTTGCATCTGACTTTTACTCATTAATCCAAACGTGACATGGCTACTGCAAAAGGAGAAAAAAAGAATTTTTTTCAATTATAATAGTGGTTTCTCATTTAAACACAAGGCCAGCAATTTTGGGGGAGGAAAAAGTCGATTAATTCGAATCCAGTGCATGTCTGGTACTTCTTTTTATCAATCTCATAAGGATGAAAAGCAAAGCTAACCTTGACGGGATTTGATTTCAGAACGTAAAGAGACATAATTATATACCACAAAGTATATTGCCTGATGCTCTACCGATACTGCTAATCCACTTCAATTATAATAATTGTTTCTACTTTTGACACAAGGCCAACAATTATTCCAGTACATTACTGGTACTTTATTTTATCGACCTCGTAAGGATGAAAGGCAAAGTTAACCTCGGTGAGATTTGAACTCAGATCATAAAGGGAAGTAACTCTATGCTTCAAAGCATGGCGTCCGACCCTCTACCGATACTGGCAATCCACCACTTCAATTATAATAATAATTTCTTGCGAGGCACAAGGTCAAGAATTTGGGAGAGGGAGTGAACAGTCAATTAAAACCAGTGATGCATCATTTTATTGACTCTGGAAAGATGAAAGGTAAAGTTGGCTTTGAGAGGATTTGAACTAACAACTTAAAAAGACAGAACAATACCACTAGACATTTTATCTGTTATCTAAACATTCTCCCAATCTAAATAAAAAGGTCTGGCTGATTGAACCATCTTCCATAAGTTACTGGGACAAATTTTATCATCTATAGAAGGATGAAATGCTAAGTTGAACCTCGCATAATATGAACTCAGAATGTAACCATACACTGCAAGGTATTTTAACAGATATCTATTATTGTTGTCATCCACATTGTTACATGGCATTAGGAAGGGCATCCAGCTGTATAAACTAAGCCAAAATATAGATCCATATGAGCAAAACTTGGTCTCCAGACCTGACTTGGCTCATAATATGATAACCTGTCTAACTTATGCAAGTGTGGAAAAACAGACGATATGGATGCCCTTCCTAATGCCAATCAGCCTCAGAAATATAAAGAATAAAAAGCACCAAAGAGTCTAACACAAGTTGCAGCCGACAGAACTTCATCCCAAGGATGTGAAGATACAAAATCAGAAATTAAAAAATTCTTTAGAAAAAAAAAAATTTTTTTCCAAAAATTATTATCCAAATTTCCTTATGGTTTTACTGAGACCATCGGGAACGGGCTCAAAATCAGCATCATCAGAGTTTATTTTCACATATTTTCAACTTACATATATATCAATTATAGAGATGGCAACAACAACAATATATACTGAAAGAATTTCAAATAGGGAATCAAAAGTTGTCAAATAATATACTTCACTGGGAGACCTATATGTTTCACTAAAGGTTTTTCCGATGTGCTTTAACAATATCAAAAGTGAGATAGCATCATCAGATGAAGTTGCTTTATTGTGTAAGTATTCATACAGTATAAAACCATAAGGAAATTCGGATAATAATTTTTTTTTTATTATTTCTGATTTTGTAATTTCACAGCCTCAAGATGAAGCTCTGTCAGCTGAAACATGTGTTAGTTATTGACTCTTTGGTGCTTTTTAATCTTTATATATTTATTAGCAAAATGGCCCGGCATTGCTCAGGCTTCTAAACATAGATTGGCATGTTTATCCCTCCTTTCTGAAACAGTACAAAGAAGTACGGAATACCTCGGCCTGGGGATGGTGTCTACATTTTGAGCTTAGGCAAATAATTTTCCATTAAGATTTTTTTTTGTTGTTGTTTTTGCTGCTGTTGGTGTGATAGCAGGCGTTGGTCATACTACTAACACAGTCTCGTCCTTCTTCAGCCAATCGTGTATATCCCTTTCTGCCTCGTCTACCTAAACAATGATTGTAGCACCTCCTTGTACACAATGTTCCTTGTTCTTCTGTGTCAGGCATATGCAAAGAGATTTGTCTTGCTTCCCACTCTTGAGTAGCCAACGTATAGTTGCCCGTGTGAAAAATATGACTCTTCCAAAAGAAGACCAGCAACAGCCAGGGTCTTCCCTGGGATTTGTTGAGAGACATTGCAAAGCTGACGCGGTTCGGCGAATGATTCATTGGTTGTCTGTTTCAAGTGCTCTTCTGGTGGCAGTACGTTCAGCATCTTGCGACCGTCAAATAGCAGATTCCACTGACGATTCGTTTGCCCGCCTTGTTCTTTTTCTGGCCGCTTTCGCAGTATTTCGGCCAATGGAGTATCTCTTCCTTCGAGGCATGACCTAAAAGCAGGACGAAGTACACTAAGACTAACTGGTAGAGTAAGGGAGTAAACTCGTCAGTGATGCATGTGATTTCCGAACCGTTGACTATGTAATTGCTGGCCTTGTGCCAAAAGTAGTGGGACTTTTTGGGTGGCATATCGGCAGTAACAATGACGATAAGCCGTCTGTGCTTTCGTGAAATAAATACATTTGTTTATATTTTGTTTTTGTATATGCAAAAATATCTGTACACGAATATATAATTATATATACAGGATGTGGACGATATTTGTTCGCAATTTTCAACTGCTAATTTTATGCAAATTTTTTTTACTTCCGTTGTCACTCTTGTCTTCATAAAAAAAGTGACTATATTTCCATTATTTATTTTCAGAATAATTGATTATGAATAATTTTGAACCTCCAAATTTGTGGAAGAGACACAGAGTTCTTCTTGGAATCCGCGCCGGGAGGACAAATAAGGAAATTTCAGACTTTCTCAGCGGCAGCAGGAGAATGGTGGAAAAGGTCAGAAAGGAATTGGAAGATTCAGGATTCGACTACGAAGCAATCAGAGAGGAAAACGCATGATCGACGATCTGACACCTTCAGAACGCCCGAGTTCGTCGCTGAAGTTCAGGATATCATCAACAATGAACCTAGCAAGTCGATGCGTGCCATTGCAAGGGAGAAAGGCGTGGATGAAAAGCTCATTAGGCTGGTGGTACATGAAGACATTCGCTACGTTTCATACAAGATGAGGAAAGGACAATTTCTGTCAAAGGCGATGCAAGAAAAGCGACTGAAGCACGCAAAGAAGCTGATCAACAAGTTGAAACACCCACTGGAGCCAGACATGCAGTGGTTTTTCTCCGACGAGAAAAACTTCTGCCAAGACCAGTAGATCAACTCCCAGAACAACAGGTGGCTCGCTGTCTCATCCATAGACATGCCCAGAGTCATGCAGACAAAGTTTCCAGTGACAACATTGGTCTTCGGTGTCGTCAGCAGTCAAGGTGACGTCATGCCACCTCACTTCTTCCCTGAGGGCCTCAAGCTGAACACCGATGGCTACATCCGCGTTCTGAGCGAGGTAGTAAAGCCCTGGATCAACCAGGTAGCTGCAGGTGGGCCGTACATGTGGCAGCAAGACTCAGCGCCCTGCCATACCAGCCGAAAGAATCAAGCCTGGCTGTCAGAGAAGTTGGTCGACCACACTTCACCTGACATCTGGGCTCCCAGCTCACCTGACTGCAACCCCCTCAACTTCTTTGTGTGGGGCGCAGTGGAACGAGACACCAACAGATCTAGCTGCAATACGAATTGTTTCTACTTTTGGCACAAGGCCAGCAATTATCCCAGTACATTACTGGTACTTTATTATATATATAATATATATAATACAACATTCTTTTTAGATAGATACATAGCTATAATGTCGCGCCCTTATAATATCTCTCTGTCTAGCCGCCTGTCTGCATTGACTTCCCTTCTAACCAACTTTTAATTAATTATATATATATATAATTATATATTCGTGTACATATTTTCAACAGTCATACTATACTATATATTTTCAACAGTAATACTATACTATATATTTTCAACAGTAGTACAGTACTATATATTTTCAGCAGTAATACTATACTATATATTTTCAGCAGTAATACTATACTATACTATATATTTTCAATGGTAATACTATACTATATATATTTTCAACAGTAATACTATACTATATATTTTCAACAGTAATACTATACTATATATTTTCAGCAGTAATACTATACTATACTATATATTTTCAACGGTAATACTATACTATATATATTTTCAACAGTAATACTATACTATATATTTTCAACAGTAATATTGTACTATATATTTACAACAGTAATACTATACTATACTATATATTTTCAACAGTAATACTGTACTACACTATATTTTCAACAGTGATACTATACTATATATTTACAACAGTGATACTATACTATACTATATATTTTCAACAGTGATACTATACTATATATTTTCAACAGTAATATTGTACTATATATTTACAACAGTAATACTATACTATACTATATATTTTCAACAGTAATACTGTACTACACTATATTTTCAACAGTGATACTATACTATATATTTTCAACAGTAATACTGTACTATATGTTTTCAACAGTAATACTGAGATGGCTTATCGTCTGTTTATCCAAGCGAAACTAGGTACATCAGCTATATATATATATATATATGGATGCTGTAGAACACGTCAATGGTAGCCGGGCGCCAGCCGGACGGGCCAGCTAGTATATATATATATATATATATATATATATATATATATATATATATATATATATATATATATATGAACCAGCAGTAGTGTTGGTAGGAGTTGAAACCAAGACTCCACCGTGTATAAATATATATACATATCTAATATGCAGGCATGTAAACATGCCAAAAAATATGAATTTCCCTGTAAATTGAAAAAAATTATAAACATCAATTTTCAGATCTTATTGGACCCTCATCAGAAGACGTGTATATCACCCAATCAACCACAAGGAAACATGTATTTAGTGGGTATATATACCCATTCACTGAGTATTATTCTGAAATGGACGTACTAATTTCTGACTATATATTTATGTTATGTCCTTATGGATAAACAAATACACTGCAAACAGTGTAATAACAATATAATCGAAATAAACTGCGATAAGCACACGTAACGTAACAACAATCCAACACACTAACTTGAACTCCAACTTTGACTATCAACACATGAACTGTGGAACTAATACCAACTTGCCCACTTACTCAGGCCGCTACTATTTATATGTAGTGGTCCAGCCCATTCTCGCCAAAGGGCATCATATTCTCGCACAACAATATATAAATACACATATATATATATATATATATCCATATATATATATATATCCATCTATACATATGATATTGTAACCCGACTCCCGGGTGAAGGTGCATGGTTTTGTGGTTAGAGCATTGGGCTTGCAATCAAAAGGTTGTGAGTTCAATTCTCAGACCGGGTGATGTGTTGTTTCCTTGAGCAAGACACTTTATTTCACGTTGCTCCAGTTTACTCAGCTGTAGAAATGAGTACCGGCCTGCCCGCCCAGCCAGTGGGATGGCGTTATCTTATGGCTAAAACAGCACGACGTGCTGTGACCAGCGGCGCCAAATGGACGCCAGACGGACTGGTCGGTCAAGGTGGTCAAGATCAAGGTGACATATGGTATGGCCCCGTAACTCCTAATAGAGTCATAGGGGCGGTGTATTGACATACAGCATTTTTTGGGCATTTTGAGCCCATCCCTCTCCAGGAGGGATGGGCTCTCTTCAAGAAACCACTGATAAATGAATTATGTTGTTTATTACATAACTAAAAAGCTCTGTAGCCTACATAGAGCACTCTCTTTTCCTTTACCTTTCCTACGGAAATACTTCATATTATATATATATATATATATATATATATATTATATATTATATATATATATATATATATTATCACCTTGACCGACCAGTCTGTCAGGCGCCATTCGGCACAGCACGTTGCTGTTTTAGCCATACAATGACGCCATCCCACTGGCTCGGCAGGAAGGCCATAAGTCTAAAGTCTGTCTTAAGCCAGAAGGCTCATTTGGCCGGTGCTTATCCCGGCTTCATGGCGTGAAGCGACTGTGAGCACAAGACGTCATGCCACCTCACTTCTTCCCTGAGGGCCTCAAGCTGAACACCAATGGCTACATCCACGTTCTGAGCGAGGTAGTAAAGCCCTGGATCGACCAGGTAGCTGCAGGTAGGCCGTACGTGTGGCAGCAAGACTCAGTGCCCTGCCATACCAGCCGAAAGAATCAAGCCTGGCTGTCAGAGAAGTTCGTCAACCACACTTCACCTGACATCTGGCCTCCCAGCTCGCCTGACTGCAACCCCCTCAACTTCTTTGTGTGGGGCGCAGTGGAACGAGACACCAACAGATCTAGCTGCAATACGAAAGGCAATCTGAAGGCCAGGATCACAAGTGCCTTTAGGGGCCTAAGTCGGGAGACAGTGACTAAGGCCTGTAGCTGGTTCCGAGGCCGCCTTGAGGCCGTCATCATAGCTAATGGCGGGTTTATCGAATAAGATCGAAAGAACAAGTCATGAAGACAAACTGACCCAAGTTTGATAAATATATCTTAAAAAAACTACTGTGTTATTTTTTCATAGACAGTAATCTTGCGAACAAATATCGTCCGCACCCTGTATATATATATATTGATGACCTCTCTGTCCGCAATCTTTGCAGCACGTTTTTACCACCGTTGTAAAAAACCCTTCTGGATTATCTCCCTTTCCCTTCACCTCCTCACTTTTGGTTGCCCGTGTCTCTCTCTCACTTTCTCCTGTCTATGTGAGAGGCAGCACGATTATACCAGCTCTGAGTTGTAGCTGACCACCAGGCTAAAGTCTCCCAGGTTGGCCACAACTTACTTTCCCTATTTTTCCACGGTTACTTTTACCTGTGTCTTCCCACGATGGGATCTGTACACTTTTTTTTCTTCTATTCCTTTCCTATTTTTCCCCTTCTTCCTCTCTCCTCATCTTTTTCCCCCCTGTTCTTCCTCCTTTCCCTCTCTTTCCTTTTCTCTCTCCTTTTCCACCTGGCCTTTTGATTAATAAAAGGCCTTGTGTGCACCCAAACTACACCGATGTCCTGTAATTCAGTGCCGAAACATCGGTTCGGGAAACATTTACAGCTGACGATGGAAACTCCTTTCTTCCTTTCTCCTCCTGTTCCGTCCTAACCACCATCCTAAACCTTGTTTTAGTAACCACACAGCTCCTTTCATTTCATAACTTTTTGTATATATATATATATATATAATATACATATATATATATATATATACACATATATATGTATATAAATAGGGAGAAACAAAGCAGGCTTTGTTTAGAAACAGCTAACGAATTTGAAAATTAAGTAGTACTCAATACTCATCCTTTTTTCCATTCAGAGGGTTTTTTTTTAATCCCAACTAACAGACTAATTTTATTTAGTCTGTAGCGGCCCCTTACGGCTGTAACTCAGCACGTATAGGAGCTGCGTCCCTTTGTGACGGTCGCGACTCCCAGTGGCAGATCCATGTACTAAATGGAGTTGCGTCCCCCTGGGGACTATATATTTGAAGACATCAAGGCAGCAACTCTCACTTCCTGCGCCGGCAGCCTAAAGAAACACTTGAACCTTACCAAGAGACGATTTCTGTTCTTCTCTACACACTCCGGTCTGGGAGTTGTAACCAACTGACCATCAACATGTGGTAAAAATTATTTCTATTAATTTATTTGACTTCTGTGAAGTAAAACCATGTCACAACACTCACCTGCATTTATTGTCATTCTTAATAATATATATACACTGATACTAACATTCTAAATTGGTGACCCCGACATTTAAAAAAAAAAAAAAAAAATGGGAAAAAAAAAATGAAAGAAAAAAACATTTAATACAGAACAACACGCTTCATTCTGATCTGGCTGTATTTTACTGATTTCAGCATCTTTATCTGTAACGTTTAACAATCAAACTCCTCATATGTGCAAAGCGAACATTCCATTTATTTACACACAAACACAAAAAAAAAAAGATAACATTATATTGCCGCTAGTTTCCTAGCGAAACAACAATTGTATGAATGTTTTTTCTCCTTTTCTTCTTTTCTCTGGCTAAAATTTTTGAGGATGACAAGATGGCGGCTTTCTTCTCCATCAATAGTGTTTTTGGCGCGAAATCGTCCGCCATGTTGGTTTTAGTTTTAAATTCCCTGCCTATACCTTGTTAATGACATTGCTCGGTTAGTCGCTCCTTTACATGTTGTCTCGGATGCATTCTTTTTCCTGTCCAGTTGTTTGACAGAGAAAAACAAGCAATTTTGTTTTCCTTTTCCCTTGTGTTGGAGACATTTTTCCAAACGGAGACGATTTTTTGGCAGATTACCTATGTTATAACAATGGCATCTCACTCAGCCATTATGGTGATGCAGAAGTCCATTCAGGAACTCACCCTGGAGCTCCATAAGATGAAGGTCTGGTGTCGCGCCCGTTCGCGCTCGCGCAGGAGATCTCACTCTTTTAGACGCCGCCCCAAATCACCAGCTTCATCTTTATGCTGGTACCACAAGCGTTTTGCCAAGAGCGCGAACCACTGCGTGCAACCTTGCTCGTTTCATAAGGCGAGAAACGCCAAAGAGGTCCGCTGATGGGGCAATTGACCTCAACATAAAGCCACCAAACCGCTATTTCTTCATTAAGGACCTTATTTCGGGAAGAGGTTTCCTTGTGGATACAGGAGCCTCCTGTAGTATTTGGCCAGTCCATTGCCTGAAAGATACCCCCGTAGAGTCATCCGTTACTCTGCAGGCCGTTAATCACTCGTCTATAAAGACGTACGGACAAATCTCGCTTCCTCTCAAATTCCTAAATCTTCGTAGGGTTTTAAGTGGATTTTTACGGTTGCCGATTTGCCATACCCTATCTTAGGAGCGGACTTCCTCCACAACTTCTCTTTGACTGTGGACGTCCGTGGCCAACCCCTGGAGGATGACATCACCGGATTTTCAATTCGTGGCCGGAAAGCCAATGCTCCAACAGTCAGCGCCATATTCTTCATCGCTGCCGCTGGAGACGCCTACCATTCGTTGTTAGGTTCTTTCCCGGAGCTCACCGATGGAAATTTTCGAGTCACTGAGCCAACACTCAACTGAACATTTCATTTCCACCACCGGTGCTCCAGTGTCTTCGCATCGCCGCCGCTTACCGGCGGACAAATTAAAGGCAGCACGGTCCGAGTTCGACCATATGCTGCAGCTGGGCATTATTCGCCCATCTACGAGTCCTTGGGCTTCACCATTACACATGGTGCCCAAGACTTCTGGCGACTGGAGACCCACTTGGGATTATAGGAGGTTAAATGCTATTACCGTCCCAGATAGGTATCCCATACCCCATCTCCAGGATTTCGCATCTTCATTGCAGGGGTGTAAGATTTTCTCAAAACTAGATTTAGTGCGAGCTTACAACCAAATTCCAGTCAGAAAGGAGGATATTCCGAAAACGGCGATTACAACTCCTTTCGGATCCTTCGAATTTTTTACCATGCCTTTCGGACTCAGGAAAGCCGCTAGCACTTTTCAGCGGTTCATAGACCAAGTCACTCATGGTCTGGACTTCGTTTATGCTTATATAGACGATCTTCTCATCGCTAGTTCCTCTCTGGAAGAGCATATGCGCCACAGGCATCTCTTATTTCGGCGACTTCAGGATTACCGCGTTCGTGTGAATTCCGCAAAGTGTGTTTTCGGTTCCACTTCGCTAAATTTTTTAGGCCACCTCATCGACGCCGAAGGTATTAGGCCGCTTCCTCAGCGAGTTCAAGCCATACAGCATTTACCTCCGCCTACTATACTTCACCAGTTGCGTCACTTCTTAGGCCTAATCAATTTCTATAGGCGTTTCGTTCCTCATTGTGCTAATTTGCTATCTTCCCTTACTGACATTTTGAAAAATCGTCGTAAGAAGAATGAGGATATTTCCTTGACACAAGGACAGCTTAAAGACTTCCAAGACAGCACTCGCTAGTTCATCTTTGCTAGCCCACCCGGTACCAGAGGCCAAGCTTTCGCTTTGTGTTGATGCATCTGATACCGCTGTGGGGGCAGTTTTACAGCAGTACAATGCTGGAAACCAACAACCTTTGGCATTTTTCTCAAAGAAGCTGAAACCAGCAGAAACGCGTTACAGCACGTTTGGGCGGGAGTTATTAGCCATATATCTGTCGGTGAAACATTTCTCTCATATTCTTGAGGGGAGAAATTTTACTGTTTTAACCGACCACAAACCTCTGACCTTCGCTTTGAGGGTTAAAGCCAACATATTCGCCCAGAGAGACAAGGCACCTGAACTATGTTTCACAATTTACAAATGATATCCAGCACATTGCTGGCTCGCTTAACATAGCTGCAGACGCATTGTCACATTTGCCAATCAGCTCCATCTCGTTATCCCAGGAGATCGACTTAAGTCGTTTAGCTGCAGACCAACCTGCACTCCAATCGTTGGATACTCTTTCTGCCAAGTTTGCGACTTGCATCTTCAAATATCTGCCCTTGTCGACCACCGACAGGCAGATTCTATGTGATGTATCTACGGATTCACCACGACCATATGTTCCTGAGACTCACCGTCGAATTGTGTTCCTTGCTTTGCACAGCATTTCTCACCCAGGAATTTCTGCCACAGTAAAGCTTATAACGGATAGATTTTTCTGGCCCAATATGAGGCGAGAAATTACTGTCTGGTGCCGTTCCTGCACACAGTGTCAGAGATCTAAAGTCAACAGACATAATCCGGACTCCACTTGGTACTTTCAGTACTCCAGACGCTCGGTTTCAACACATCCACATTGATATCATTGGACCTTGGCCATTCAGTAGTGGATATTCGTACCTCTTGACCTGTATCGATTGTTTTTCGAGATGGCCTGAAGCCATCCCCTTAAAAGATATTACTGCTGAGACTGTAGCGCGTGCCCTGGTATAGGGTGGATTACCCGCTTTGGGGTACCAACTACAGTCACCACAGACCGTGGTAGACAATTTGAGTCTCATCTTTTCTCTGAGCTGACAAAGATCATTGGTGCTCAACGGATTCGGACCACAGCTTATCATCCTGCTTCAAACGAAATGGTGGGACGATTCCACCGCCAATTAAAGGCCGCTGTTTGCGCCTATTCAGACACTCAACGTTTGAGCGAGTACCTTCCTATTGTCATCAATAACAGAGGACCTTGGGTTCTCCCCGGCCGAATTACTGTATGGTGCTCCTCTAGCGTTGCCTGGGCAAATGCTTGCTCCTGTTGATCTTGCTTTTCAGGACCCTGTTTCCTACGTATCTCGTTTGCGCTCCTTTTTTCAGGACTTACCGCCCATGAATACTAGGAAACAAACTATTAAAGCTGCAGTCCCGAGGGATATTGCCTCGTTGACACATGTATTCGTCAGAAACGATGCGGTTACTCCACCCCTCACACAGCCGTACTCTGGACCCTACCGTGTGTTAGCACGTACTGAAAAACATTTCACTGTAGACATTAAGGGGTCCAGAGAGACAATTTCGGTGGGTAGAATGGGTATACAATGACGCTCATACACCCGAGCCACAAATACCCCAATCTTTCTCTCTTGCGCATACACCTGCTCCTTCTGCCCCACCTTCACCTACATACAAGACCACGACCCGTTCCGGTCGAAGAGTCCACTGGCCCAAAAAACTCTGCTAAACTGTTTTCATGTGAACTGGCCACTAGAGCCTTTTTTGTTTTTCGCTTTATTGTATTACTATGTATACATGTACCTTTTCGTTACTATTTCATGCCCGATTTATACATATACCTTTTCATTACTATTTCATGCCCGATTTATACATGTACCTTTGCGTTAATATTTCATGCCTGTGCTGGGAGCCCATGCTTGTGGGTTCACTACAGTTACCTTCGGGCTTTTCGCCTAGCGTCTGGAGGAGGGTACTGTAGCGGCCCCTTACGGCTGTAACTCAGCACGTATAGGAGTTGCGTCCCTTTGTGACGGTCGCGACTCCCAGTGGCAGATCCATGTACCAACTGGAGTTGCGTCCCCCTGGGGACTATATATTTGAAGACATCAAGGCAGCAACTCTCACTTCCTGCGCCGGCAGCCTAAAGAAACACTTGAACCTTACCAAGAGAAGATTTCTGTTCTTCTCTACACACTCCGGTCTGGGAGTTGTGACCAACTGACCATCAACATGTGGTAAAAAATTATTTCTATTAATTTATTTGACTTCTGTGAAGTAAAACCATGTCACAACATGCACCTGCATTTATTGTCATTCTTAATAATATATATACACTGATACTAACATTCTAAAAGTCAAATACAGCGAATGCGGACGTGTCTTGTATTCGTCTTATTCGGGAAACTTCTGGTAATGAGGTAATTATACTGTATTGTTTATTATACATTAAATATTTAGCTCTGTAACTTACATAGAGCACTCTTCATTCCTCTGACTTTTTCAATGGAAACTTCAATACTTATATATATATATATATATATATATATATATATACATGTAAAGTTATATTTAAAATTGTTGGGTTACAACTAGTAATTATTTATAACTGATATAAAAGCACTCGACAAATACTTGGAGTATATTTACAATATTAATATAGTTTTCCATTTATTTAATATTGTATATATATATATATATATATATATGTGTGTGTGTGTGTGTAGAGAGAGAGAGAGTTACTAGTCTCGAAGATCCTGTAGTAACGTAACCACAACCGTTCAATCGACCCTCTGAAACGATTGTAAAACAATGAACTAACTCTCTACCCACACCTGTCTTCTGTTTTTATTGTTCAAACCCACATATCTGAAAATGATTCTGTAACCCGGATTGATTTTCTTCAAGGATACCTTGGGCCGTGATCACCTACCACAAGAACTACTAGTCACACTGCCGGTTCTGGCCGCAACTATCCTTCCTAGGATACATTGAGTTCTAACAACGTTATCAGCCGCACCACAATCAGGTGGACACACACACTTATATATAGTATGTTGCACTTGTTGGGCAAGACATTTGATCCGAGACCATGTGTTAAAACTATACACTTGCATCATTTTAGACATATCAGAATATAAAATCTTTTAATGTCATTTTTTTAAAAATTGTAATGTACTATGTCGCACTTCTGCAACATGCTTACTGACAATTCCACCGTGGATTTGTGTCACAGAAATGTGACAAATATTTTACTTCCAAAACAGTAAAAGAGCTAATGAAATTAGTAAATAATACGAACTGAAGGGGGAACAATTGTTACTGGGTATCAGAGCTGGATTGAGTCCTTTTGACCCGTAAGCACTTAAAAGATTATGGCACTTGATCTTACCTCATATATAAAACTAGAAAAAAAAATGTTAGAATCACAAATACATTTGAATTAAAATAACACTGTGAACCTCTTCTCATGGTATCCTAAGCATGTTTATAGTGTTTCATAGTTAAACCAGGCCTGCTCGAGATAGATACTTTTAAATTTAAAAATCAAATCTGAGAAATTCATTAACATTGCCATTATTACGACCTCCAGTCACATCGTCGACGACTGAATTTTCGGATTAGTTTATTCAACTATTTTTTCGCAACTTTATATTATTTCTCCCCAAGCCACCCTTTAACAGTACTTAGACTTCGCAAGAGACAGCAGTAATTTCATCAGGCGGTAGATAAAGACACTGTGAATGAAAGGTTTTAATTATTTTACCCAGCCATACTTAGAAACTAAGGTATATATTGACTGATGGACAATAGGTAAATATAATAAAAGTAGGGGAGAACTAGTAATAGGAGATATGGGTTTGTGTCCCACTTGATACTTATGTATTGTTTATATTTCATCTAGCTATTGCTCAAATCAATTAATCAAATATATATATATACTCTTTTAATAATCTTGAATTAATAATAAACTGATTATCGTATTAAAGAAATAGAAACTTCAATTAGTATAAGTCGTTTTAATTCATTGAGACGTGGTTATTTTTAGGGATAAACAGAGTAGTGCAATACACCTTAGAATTACATTCTATTCATTAACATTATATATAATTATAGGCTGCAATTATGGATTTTAAATAGAACACTTACATTTTCTTAGCCACATCGGCTTCACGAAATTGTACCTTGACCATGGTTTTTTTAAAAGTTTATAAAGACCCGTGAACGTAAATATAGATGAAAATAAACACCAGTGATTTCGTGGTGTTTAAAACATGTGTTAAAACAACTTCCGCTGTTTACCGGAAGACCACACGATACACATTTCAATAACGATGTTTTGGAACCCTGAAAGAACGTAAACAATGAAAGTCCTTCTACAGCATGAATTATTTGTTTAAATTACCTGTATATGTGGGGTATCTATTCAAAATGATAAAATTTCTAACTTATTACTAAATTCAACGTGTTTTTATTGTTTACTATAACATTTAATAAACATATATATATATTATTATTATTATTACAATTATATAAATTTACAGTAGTATAACATTGTAAATATGGTTTAAATATATACATAAATAGCATTACAAATGCGTAAATAACATTATAAATTGCTCGCAAATCGTTCAGAAGGACCTTACAATTTTAATGTCTAAACCGTGTCTAAACACAATAATATAAATTCATTGAACAAAAATGATAAAGGAAAGAAAAAAGACGGAAACAGGGGGAGGGGCAATTCACCACCAAGGATGGGGTGATAATCGGCCGCATCTCACACACTAGGGGTTAACTACACACTTGATGCAAGCCAACACGCTCGCTGAAATAGCCAGGCACCCTCAAGGGCATCACCTGACACCTCAGTAAGGTGAGCCGCCAGTGATGACAAGAAATTAGAGTAATTAAATGTCGTTTAGCCCTATGTCAACATTAGGTCGATCTATACTGAAAGGTGTTCTAACAATGGCCATAGAGTTACGGCCCTTCATGATCTGAGTTCAAATCGCGCCGAGGTTAATTTTGCCTTTCATCCTTACGGAGTCAATAAAATAAAGTACCAGTCACGGACTGGGTCGATTAAATCGACTTCACCCTCCCCGGTAGAGGGTCGGACGCCATGCTTTGAAGTATAGTTAGCTCCCTGTATGATCTGAGTTCAAATCCCGCCGAGGTCAACTTTGCCTTTCATCCTTACGGGGTCGATAAAATAAAGTACCAGTAATGCACTGGGTAATTGCTGGCCTTGTGCCAAAAGTAGAAACAATTATTTAGTATATCTTTATTTAAGATAATAAAGTGTGCTTTGGGGGGAGGGGGGTCTGGCTGCTATTTCTAACTGGTTGAACGACAAACCTCAATTCTACATCATTCTAATGAACATCAAGTCTTTCGCTTACACAAAAATAGCAATTCTATAAGTTCATAAAGCGATTAAATACATTGTCCTTTTCTCAAAACTTTCATTGTTTTTAGAGTCATTAACAGTGACGTCCCAGACAAGGCACCTGCCTCTCGACCAGGGCCGTCAGGTCTTTTGCCGTTACTTCTGGACAACCCAGATAATAATAATAATAATAATGAAATTATTGTGTAAAGTGCTCAGGTGCACTACAACTCGTCAAAGGTGTATGTTTAGTACATAGAATAATACACAAATGTCAGGGAAGTGAATAGTGTATGAGTCATGATATACGTGTGTGTATGTGTATGGCGGATCTCGGGAAGCATGGAGGCCTTAAAGGATGCAGTGTCTCGACAGCTAACAACTGATGCAGGTAGTTTGTTCCATGCTTCAGCAACTCTGAGCGTGAAAAAATGTTTCCGAAAGTCATGGGAACTGTGCTGTTTTCTGACTTTGTGGGCATGTCCACGTGTGTTAGACACATGGAAATCAAAAAGGTACTCAGGGTTGTTGTTGGCAAGATGATTAACAATTTTGTGGGTGTTTACCAAGTCAGTTGCCAGGCGTCGGAGCTTCAATGTATCCATGCCCAGGGAAGCAAGGCGCTCAGAGTATGGTAGATGCCTGATGGAGGGTATTCGCTTGGTTGCACGTCTCTGAACAGTTTCCAGGCGGTCAATGTTCTGAGCAAGATAGGGGTTCCAGACTGGTGATGCAAATTCTAAGTGTGGCCGCACCATAGCCATGTACAGCCTTAAATAGATATCTGGAGAGCGGCTGACAAAGGTCTTGCTGAGTGATGCTAAGACACCCTCGGCCCTCTTGACAATTTTAGAGACGTGCTTCGTCCAACGCAAATCGCTGCTGACTGTAATGCCCAGGTCACGATCACGAGAAGACTTCTTGATATTAGTGCTGTGGAGAGAGTATGTGGACGCTAGGATTTTACTCCCAAAATGCATGGTGGTGCACTTGTCCACAGCTAGCTTGAGTTGCCAGTCTGAGATCCATTGTTGCATTGTGTCCAGGTCAGACTGCAAGCAAGATCTATAGTGTTCAGGGTCTGTCCTTTTTATCTCAAGGTACAGCTTGATGTCATCTGCGTACTTTAGTACCGTGACATTCTTTAAGTTGGCATCTATGTCATTAATATATGCCACAAACAAAAGGGGGCCAAGAACAGATCCCTGTGGTACACCAGATGACATCTCATATGGTGAGGAATGCTGTCCCAGAACCTAGATGGTTCCAAGATTGAGGGGATGTGTGCCCGGGCCAAAGCTCTCTTGAGAATGAGGTTTAGCTCCGTGTAACGCGTGAAGCGGCCGGCATTCAGGCAGTCAGAAAGACCGTGGAGTCGAGGAGTTTACCATATCGACATCTCAAACCCATGCAGACGTCAGCTCCCACTCTGAGGGCGATGGAGATACGAAGTTCTTCCAGGCTGTGTAGGCCGCCACGGGTAGGGCATCAACCCAGTCACCTGAGTATTTGACGCGGGTAGATAGTAAGCGGCACCTTGCAAACTGATCCGACTGGGCAAAGAGGGAGTCGAAGGTGGCCCTCAAAGTTATGCTGTCCCAAATATGCTTTAAATATATACATAAATAACGTTACAAATGATTTTTAAAAAAAAATGGAAATAAGGGTAATTTAATAAGAAATAAGTGAAACAGCGAAATGTCTAGGTAAAATAATAAATAAACGTCATAAATTGCTCGCGATTCTTTCAGAGAGATATATTCTTTTAATGTTACAATGTTAAAGAAAATGTAAAGGAAGGGGTTGTAGCGGATATGTGGTATTCATTGTATGGTAGTTTGATGAAAAGAATAATGCCATGATTGAGTTATTAACAACGTTTATTTATTAATAACAATATTCATTTTGCACATCGAGTAATATTATTTATGACATGAACCATCGCTACATTAAATTGCTAGCTGCTACGAGCTAGGGTAAATGCATGTATCTCAGAAGACGATGATGTAAAAGTTGTGTTGTGTCTTACAGATACAATATGACAGGAAGACTAAAGAATAGGTGAAGCATAGAATGTAAACAATATGAACATACTATGTGTGTGTGTGCCTATTCTTAGAATATGTTATTCTCATAGTAGTAGTGGTCATTCTGTCAGGCAGGCATGGTTGGTTTTCTAGCTGGCTGTGTCGGTGGCCGAGAAGGTAAAAACCAGTAAGGGCCAGGACAGAGATAGAGGGAAAAGTCTACTGATGCCTACATCGTTATCACTTGCTGACTGCTGCTTCGGGTCTGTCTTTTAGATTCCTTAACTCCTTGTATTTATAATTGTGCTAAAGTTAGTATATATGAAGTTGATTTATGATCAGCCATGTGGGTATCCTCTCCCAAGAAGCTGGGGTCACAGGTCAAGTGGAATGTATGTTTATCATCATTGACTTGACAAGACAATGGTAGGAACTTCCAATGATGGATAGTCCCAGAGGCGAGAAACCTCAAATTCGGTTTCGAATCTTTGCCGGTAAAACATAGGAGTATTCCATTAGAGGCTGAATAACCGAACCAACACCAGAGCAAAAGACAGCAGCGTCGCGAGGTGTACCGGCAACCTCTCTAATGATTTTTGAGGCAAGTCAGCACACTCGCAGCGTTGCCTCGGGTGATGGCGAGGCTAATACGCTGGAACAGCCAAGTGACCTCGCGAGATTCGATAGTTACCTCTATTAGGCGAACCGCCAGTGAAGAGAAGAATCTCGCAGTCAGCGGCCCGACTCCCCCAAACGTCTCGAAAGCCACAGGCTGAAAAATCTACTGTAAATTTATTTATATGCTCTGTATAATTAATTAAATAAATACTTGGCTTCGTCGAATACCATTAATCTACCACTGACGAAAGGTCGCCCAAACTGAAATTTATATATATATATGTAGCGAAATCTGTCCGCGCCTTGAACTTTGGGTGATACCTAGAGATCAAATTTTAGGTCACCACATTTATTGTGTTAACAAGTTCATGCGTGGGCTGTCCCCTCAGGTTGGGGGACAGGAAGTGACATCTATATATAGACGCTGTATCAAGCTATCAGACACAGAGATATTGAAGCGCTAGGATACACAACTAATATGTAAGGATTTACTGCTCTCAATAGACCCCAGTGGTCTACAACCAGAGACATCGGAGCACCCCACTACAGAACAAGCTATGTAAAGATTCACCACTATTCAACAGACCCCATGAGGTCTACAGATACACCAAGAGCGATTGGAACCCTGCTATACAAAACACAAATGTGGAAGATTCACCGCTGTATGCAGTTCACGGTATTTCTCAGTTACTACAGACCATTCAGAGATATACATACCATACTCTCTTACTAACACGGTCTAACAACTACTACCACGGTCTCCAAATTCTAACAACAACAACAATTATCTATCGCTCGCTGTTTTCACACCAACAACAACAACAACAGACTACAACAGCCTACACATCAACAACAAAATAATATTGTCAATCTTTGCAACTGATGGTAACTTGTTTATTGTACCTTTTAATTGGTTCACGTAAAGTAAACTATATATAACCAAATCAATTATTCTTATATTCTTTATAATTTTGTTATTACATTTAACAATCTTGTTATTATCACATATCTAAATAACCACATATATCCATCTAAACTTTTCATTTTTAACCCTTCGTTAAATATATATATATTATTACAATTATATAAATTTACCGTAGTATAACAGTGCAAATATGTTTTAAATATATAAATAAATAACATTACAAATGCGTAAATAACATTATAAATTGCTCGCAATTCGTTCAGAAGGACCTTACAATTTTAATGTCTAAACCGTGTCTAAACACAATAATATAAATTCATTGAGCAAAAATGATAAAGGAAAGAAAAAAGAAGGAAAAAGGGGGCAGGGCAATTCACCATCAAAGTTAGGGTGATAATCGGCAGCATCTCACACACTAGGGGTTAACTACACACTTGCAACATGCTCGCAGAATTACCACGGGTGATGGCAAGGCTAAGGCGCTGAAATAACCAGGCACCCTCATCGGTATCACCTGATACCTCAGTAAGGTGATGACAAGAAATTAGAGTAATTAAATGTCGTTTAACCCTATGTCAACATTAGGTCGATCTATGATTAAAGGTGTTCTAATAATGACGATAACGTGTGTTTTTCAAATATAGTGCGTGTAGAACTAAACTTTGCCTTTTATCCTTACGGGGTCGATAAAATAAAGTACCAGTAATACACTGGGTGATTGATGGCCTTGTGCCAAACGTAGAAACAATTATTTAGGGCATAGGTTAAGTTTAACGTCCTCGAAAATGAAACTAGGTTTTCTGACAAGTGAATGTGTTTGTTAGGGCATAGGTTAAGTTTAACGTCCTCGAAAATGAAACTAGGTTTTCTGACAAGTGAATGTGTTTGTTTGTTTTTTTACAATGAAATTTACGATACACTCTTTGTTTATTTACAACAGGTCTCTATAGTGATATGGTGTTAATTAGTATTGCGTGTGTGATTATTTTCTCTTATATATATATGTGTGGGTGTGTATATGTGTGTCTGTATATATATATATATGTGTTTGTATATATATATGTGTTTGTGTCATCATCATCGTTTAGATGTTTTTGTAATATCTTGCCAAAGTTGGCACCAACTATAAACAAATTAAGGCCGGGTCATAAGAAGGACAGAGAATGATAAGAGATTTGGGTAAAAACATGTAAACGATGATGATGACACAAACACATATATATATACAAACACACATATATATATACATACAGACACACATATACACATCCACACACATATATATAAGAGAAAATAATCACACACGCAATACTAATTAACACCATATCACTATAGAGACCTGTTGTAAATAAACAAAGAGTGTATCGTAAATTTCATTGTAAAAAAAAAAAAACACACATTCACTTGTCAGAAAACCTAGTTTCATTTTCGAGGACGTTAAACTTAACCTATGCCATTATTTAGTAGATCTTTATTTAAGATAATAAAGTGTGCTTTGGGGGAAGATTTGGCTGCTATTTCTAACTGTTCGAACAACAAACCTCAACTTTACTCTAATGAACATTAAGTCTTTCGCTTACACTAAGATATATTTCTTTATTAGCCACAAGAGCGCTCAAGAAAAGGGGACAAAACAAGGACACATGCCGGGGATTTTACATACAATCGTGTAAAAATATTAAAACAAACAAATATAACAATCGAAATCCCCAATAGGGGGGAGGCACCACAAATGGGTTGTTTAATACCACGTAGATAGAACAACCCTCAACTTCAGGAGCGTGTTGTGCAAGTGCTCCTTTCTTCCTTTTGCCCTCTTCTTCAACCTACAGGTTTATATATCACTCGGGCCATTTTTGCCACATTCACCCACCTTTCAGTAAATTTACTGGCGTGCAGTGCCTCTCTCTCCACTCTGATTCTCCTTCTAAAGTGGTACCTAAAGAAGGGAATGAGTTGTTGTCCGGTGAGAAAGGCATCTGTCCTCAGTCCTCTCAATCTCGTCCACCATATAACCTCTTTCACCATAGCCACTATAGCAATTCTATAAGTTCATAAAGCAATTAAATACATTGCCCTTTTCTCAAAACTTTCATTGTTTTTATTTGATAAACAATTCATATGGGTATCTCGAAGGTGAATGAAAATAAGTCATTGGAAAATTATCACAATTTTAACTAGAAAAATGTATACATTTCATTTAAATACCATAAATAATGGTTAAAGTGTGTAAACAATAGTTTATGTAGCTTATTAACCGATCCTACATGACTTGCTTGTTTTCGTGCGGCCTCCAAACCCCACAGTGGTGCCTAGCTCCATGCCCTGCCCTCCTTCTCCACTGGCACGCAGCTAGACAACCATAGCCTGCGAACGGCGTTTCCGAGACTCGGCCTCCGGATCTGCCAGCCACACCAATGTCGCTGCGGTTCCACCGTGGACTCTTTCGGCCTCCACCCGCTTTCCTGTCCCCACAGTGCCAGTCGCATTCCACGCCATGCTGCCCTCAACGAGGTCATTAAGCATGGCTTCGACGCTGCAGGCTTCCCTTCCCAGCTCGAGCCGGTGGGGCTGGATCAAGAGGACAGCAAAAGGCCAGATGGCATGACCATCTTCCCGTTCCGCGGTGGCAAACCCCTCGTCTGGGATGCCACTTGCACCGACACTTTCTGCAGCCGCAACCTGGTGCATTCTGCGACTGACCCAGGTTCTGCTGCACGTCGGGCTGAGGGGGCCAAACTCCTCAAATACCGGTTGCTCTCCGACAGGTTTGCGGTCGTACCCCTGGCAGTGGAGACTTCTGGTGTCCTCGGCCCCAGGGCTACCTCCTTACTCACCACCATAGGCGCTGAGCTGGCCAGCCGCAGGTGTGAGCCCGGCGAGTTGGAGTGGCTTTTCCAGCGCGTCTCCCTTGCCGTCCTCCAGGGAAACGCCTTCTCCATTCTGTCCGCCGGGGCTGTGGGTGGGCCCCATCGCGCACCGTTGTAGTTGTTGTATACAGATATTATATTACGTTGTAGTAGAAGCTGATATATATATATATATATATATATATATATATATATATATATATATATATATATATATATATATATATATGTGTGTGTGTGTGTGTGTGTGTGTGTGTCGTCTTCAGTATTAGAAGGAGAAAATTAGTGACGGAAATATATGAATGTTTATTTATATAATGGCATTACAAGTATGTGAAAATAAAAATTACTCTTTTGTCCGTATTTTCAACACCTTCCCATTTGAATATCGTTGCTGACCAATGTCCGTCCATAGGAAGAAGATACCGATATTAATTTACCATTGTTGAATAAATGATAAATGTGGTATTACCAGTAAAATGATTTTTTTTCAATATGCCTTTATTCTATCTAATAATTCTTTCTAGCATTGGCACAAGGCCAGCAACTCGAAAGAGGAAAGTCGATTGCATCGACTTAATTACATCGACCCCGAAAGGATAAAGACAAAGTTGACCTTAGCAGGATTTGAATTCAGAACGTAGTAACTAAATACTGCAAAGCATTTTGTCTGACTCTCTACCGATACGGCTGTAGCGGCATTACTTCATAGCTCGCAATAACAATCTTTCATGCACGAGTTGGTCACTGGTTGACCGATCGTGTAAGTCGCGCATGAATATACTTACTTCTGCCCAACTAAGAATTTCGTGCTTCTTTTGTTGACTAGAGTTAGTTGCTGCTTTCACTTCAAGAAATAACATCAATTTTCCTAAATGTAACGCTAAATAAGAAACTTTGGCCCTATCGGCGAGGAACCGATTTCTTTCATCAAACACTTATTTTTGTTCATTTACTTTTGCGGCACGACAGCAACAATTATTGTTGTAAATAAAGCATTTGTAAAAACGTTTATAAAGCCTTCTGATATTTCTGCCACCAACGAATCTGCTCACACACTAAAAATATAACGTCGGATGTGATATGGGAAAATCCGTTTTCCCAAGGTAATATCACCACAAGTGAGTATAATATCTGACTTCGCTAAGTCACTTGCCTACAAGTCACTCACTTGCCTACAACTTTGTTAGAGATTCATCTCCTTTCGTGGCGACGACCTTCAACCAAACTACAGCCATTAATAACTTCAATAACGTTACATCTATTGCTACAAACATCATTTCCCGCTATCACAACTAACTAAACATTCTTTTCCTGCTATTACAATACACTTCCGCCACCTTTATATTCAATCTAATAATAAGGAAACAGCTGTTCTACAAGAGGTTTGGTCACACGTGGCAGATAGCGATACGGCCACCAGATATGATGGTTAGTTGCGATATAAGTGGACACCTACCGGACAAATAAGTAACTGGACAAACCGGTAACTACTAGGGGAGATGGAGCAATGGGTGATACCTACAGCTCTGAAGAAAACTCTCACAACCTAGTGATGTAGCTATGACGAATAAGACCACCAAAACTGAGAGGTAACAAAAAGAATCATACTGCATCATCCTTCGTGCAGGTTACAAGGAATGCGTTCAGGCCTTAGGTAAGGAGGCCTGTTCGAAATACATATTGCCGTCTCCATTTCATGCTGTAAAAATTAGCGATGGGCCTGCAACCTGTCTTGAGAAGCATGGGATGGATGCACAAAGACGGCGTATCTCGAGACCCCAAAGAGGGTCTGGAAGGGAGCAAGCCGTAACAATTGGAACCTGGAACATTACAACTCTTAGAGGTAATGATCAAGAACTAGTGCACAGGCTAGATATAATCGGGGTTTCCTCAACAAAGTTCTGCAGATTTGGATGTAGGATGGAAACTCCACTATTCAGGTGTGGTGCCAGAAATGGCTGCACGTGCGGGAGTGGGGATACAAGCCCGCCAGCTGTCAGAATATGTTATAGACTGGATCCCATTAATGGAGAGGTTTTGCCTCTTGGTGCTTAGGCCAAAAGATAGGTCACTGTGTATGGTGCAAGTTTATGCACCAAACAAAGAGTTTGAACACAGCTCCTTGTTGAAGTCACTGCATCGTTAGATATAGTTAAGGCTGAGTCATATATCCTAATGGGGAACTTCAATGCACATGTTGGCAGTGAACACTTGACATGATTGGAAGGAACAGCGATCTAGATCTAAATATGAAGGGAGAGGTCTTATTAGACTTCTGTTCTAGCAATGGATACTCTATTATAAACACCCTACTCCAGCACAAACACATCCATAAATATACCTGGTATAAGGGGAATCAGGGACAGAGATCAATACTTTTTTTGTTATTGACTCTGATCTCTTCGATTCTGGGCTGGGTGCTCGTGTTAAGTGAGGGGCTGAGCTGTCAACTGATCAGCATCTAGTTATTTGCAACTTGAGACTACATAACGCAAAGAAACCCACAAAGCTGGCAGAGCCAGGTCGACCTACCGGATAAAGTGGAAAGCGTTGGTGGATAAGGATGTCAGAACCAGGTATAATGATACTTTTGCATCCAAATACAGAGAACTCCCTGAGTAAACTTAGGACGTTGAAACGGAATGGAGACTATTTAAATCAGAAATTTCTGCTTCAGCTGTTAAATGCTGCAAGTATTTGTGCTCAGATAAATGGTGTTAAATCAAAACCATTCAATGTAGGAAAAGGACAGAGCTAATGGTGCGAACTATTACCTCTCCTGTTCATAATCTTCATGAGCAGGATTGACCATGCGCAACCGGGTTAGAAGTAATATCACTGGAATTTGCAGACAACATGGAATTAGTTAACTTATCAGAAGGTGATCTCCGACTTTCACTTGATAGGTTTGATGCCAAGTGCTGCACGGCTGGAATGAAAATCGGTACTACGAAGACTGAGATGCTCGTCCCACAAGGAAGCCTGTGTAGTGCACTCTACATGTGAATGTTGTTCCACTGAAACGGGTGGAGAAATTCAAGTATCTCAGAGCCGTGTTCATGAGTGATGGAAGGCAGGAGGCTGAATTGAATACAAGAATCGCAGGAGCTGGTGCAGTAATGTGCCAGCTTCAGCATTTGATAATCAGAAGATGGGAGGTAGGTGTAAAAACCAAACTCACTATCTTCAATTCGGTATTCGTGCCAACCCTTACCTATAGTCATGAATCTTGGGTAATGACCGAAAGAATATGATTGCGAATACAAGCGGCCGAAATGGGGTTCCCCCGGAGGGTCTTTGGAGTAACGTTACTCGGTAGGATGCGTAGCTTGAAGATCAGAGGGTCACTCAAAGTAGAACCGCTACTTCTCTGAATTGAGAGATCACAGCTCCGATACTATGAGCATGTGGTTATAATGTCTCAGGAAAGAGTCGCGGGACAGATTATACTGGCAAAACCAACCAGCAGGAGACCCAGGATAACTTATTTATTTCCGCCTAGCAAAACGAATTCGCACTTTTTTTCTCTTTTAAACAGCTGCTGCCTTCACTTCGAGGAGACAATACCTAATTACGTTCCTGGTCGATACTAGCAAGATGAAGCACTAAACAAGAAACTTTGGTCTTCTCAGTAAGGGCCCAACTACTTTCTTCCTACACAATAACCAACACTTTATTTTTGTTCAACTTACTCATGCGGCATGCCAGCAGCATTTTATTGTAATATTTTACGGAAGAAAATAAATCCTTTATAAAATGTTTTAACAGCCTTCTGATAATTTCTGCCACCATTGAATCTTCACACATCTTTAAAATATTTCTTCTGAGATGCTCATTCAACCAACAATCAACAACTAAACCACATCTTTAACTGATAAAGTGGTTACCCGACATGATATGGGAAAATTAATTTCCCCAAGGTAATATCACTTCACACCACAAGAGAGTACAGTTTTTGTTTCCTTAACTATGGCATAGTTTCTCTCAACTCACTGAGATCGACTTCACTTACTTGCCACAACAACAACAAATAACATCAATTTTTCTGCTAAAAGTACTCAAGCGGAGCTACTGACCTCCCAAACAGATCAGGGGTCCGCATCTCGTTTACATATGGCCCCACGCTCTGCCGAGTGCATTTTATCGTGACACCAGCTCTAAAGAGATTCTTATGTATTTGACATAATTGAAGCATGTACTGTGTGTGTTTAACACGAGAGATTGTTATGCAGTTGACTGAAGGGATCTCTCGACTCTATTTAGTATGGTTTCTACAGTGGGGTACCTTTCCTACTTCCAACCACTTCACAATGAGTAGGGTTCTGCGTGCATTTATCTGTTTATATTGTAGCTCACCAAACGAGAGAGGTTGTCGGATTTTTGTCCCAACCGAAGAGTCCTCTCTGCTCTGTTGGGGGAAGGGTGACCTCCGATGGTATAGGGGAGGAAAATGTAGTGATGGTGAGAATAGCTAAGGAGTGGCAGTGGTGCAGGCATGGGTGAGGTGGTGGTGTACGGGGGGAGGATAGAGACAGTAGTTACCAGGGTGTGTAAGTGGGGTTATCTAAGGAGTTTAGACGGGGGTGGGGATAGCTAAAGAGAGATAATGGGGGGGGGGTATGGATGGAGTGTGAGTACAGTGATGGTGAGAATCACAACTAGGGAATGCTAGTGGATGGGGAGACCCAAGGATGGGTCAGGTCACATTTTATGGTGGTAGACATTAATATATACATATATACGTGTGTGTGTGTGTACATACATACATACATACATACATACATACACACACACACACATACATACATACATACATACATACATACATACATACATACATACATACATACATACATACATTGTTCATAATGGCATCAGTTGACCTTTAAAACAACATTTTTAAAAATATTATTTAAATAAGTTGAAATTATTAGTCAGAGTCACATCTTGTTGTCTCCTTCTCCGAGTGACCTATTTCAAACACTTTAGTCATGGCCTTCCTTCGAATAAACATGATGGCTTTTATCAGCCTAATGTTAACAGGTTACCTCATGTCGGAGAAAGATCCAAACGACTGCCATGTTCCACCCAGTGTCTGGTGTTCGTCAGTAAATATTGCTTCCCAGTGTAAGGTAAGTGAGATAACTTTCTGTGTACATATTGCAATAGTCGCAACATAAACAAACATATAACCAGGAGAGAACGGGACTTGTGGTGTATGTTTGGTTGTGTGTGTGTGTGTGTGGGGGGGGGGGTCTTCTCCCACATTTTATTTTCCCCTCTTTATAAAAATGAAAAATAACAGATCAGCTATGATCAAAGACGTTCCAGTTATGGCCATCTCGTCTCGTTGGTTATAGTTCTATAGATAGAACTATATTATCCAATCTATTCTCTTTTGTATATTTCAACAAGATTTGGTAGACTCTCTCTCTCTCTCTCTCTATTTCCCTCTCTTTTTATCTCTCAATCTCTCACTCTTTCTCTCTCTCTCTACTATATATATATATATATATATATATATATATATATATATATATATATATATATTATACTATATTATATTATATTATATTATATTTATATACTAATATATAAGTTTTTAATCACGACATAAGGTTATGGTATAATTACCAAATAAAGATTTTATCGATTATTTCACATTCGTTGATTTAGTCTTCAGTGATTGCCTTTCTTTTCCGATGAAGAATCCAGAGATGATAAGGATGAATTTTGTCACTCTTTCTCAAATCCATTGCGGTGTAGACCTTAGCTTTCGTCCGTCTGAGATCGATAAAATTAATATTTTCGACTATACCATACCTTTAATCCCCTAAAAAATGTGTCATGTATGTCTAGTAAAAAAAAATCATTTATTAGAATTGTATTTCCATCTTTTAAATCTGATTATTGTGTTCGAATACGTTTTATTATTGTTGTTTAACCTCGGGTAAACTTTATAATAATAATAATAATTGTTTCTACTTTTGGCACAAGGCCAGCAATTACCTAGTGCATTACTGGTACCTTATTTTATCGACCCCGTAAGGATGAAAGGCAAATAATAATAAAAATTATTGTGTACAGTGCTCAGGTAGCGAGCACTCCCATGATCAAAGATATTATAGCCATGGCCATCCTGTCTTTTTACGCTCTAATAATAAATAATATGAATCAAAATAATATCATATTTTATACTGGAACATAATCAAGAACTGTCATCTACAACTTGTATTTAGAAAATTGTGAAGAAACCAAGCTGGAGGTTAGTTATTTATATTTAAAACATTTGCAATGTTATTCTACTGTAAATTTATACTAAAATATAGTTATTCCTACAACGATACATACTACTTTTAATATAGAATTCTGTTTTCTGTAATACAGTATCTTTTTAAATATTGACGGATTTACTCTTAACTAGTAGGGTGGTTATTATCATCAGCAAATACCAATATTATCTTCTTGTTGATAACTTCATTTTTAAACAAGAAACTAGCTAAAGTAACAGCGTATACTCTGCCGTAAATATAAATATACAGATTTTAGGTTATTTCTATACATAAGTTGACTCAAGCTGGCAAAATCTTTATTTTTTAGTGTGTATTTATCTATTTGTAATGAAATTATGGCCAGATTATAACATTGTACTGTCAAAGTATCGGCTGCTCTCTGATATGTTTGTAGTCAAGCCTGTGGCAGTGGAAACTTCTGGCGTTCTTAGTCACCTCCAGACTACATCCCCACTCACTGCTATCGGAACGAAGTTGGCTATCCGCTAGTGCGAGCCCCGCGAAGCAGAGTGGATGTTCCAGCGTATCTCTCTCTTACCATCATCCGAGGCAATATTTTCGTTTAATACGGTATTAAACGAAATCACTTAAACTTTAACTCTACAACATACTTCAGCAATGCTAGTATAGTCACTGCCCCCGTCTCTCTCGCTCTCCCCATGTCTCACTATTATAAGCAAATGAGGCCCCACGGCCCCGGCGACAGAATAGAGAAGGCGTTTATTACGGCACAGGATACCAGAAGTCTCCACTGAACACATGGTTGCTTAGAGTTTATGTTAAACAAAATTACAAGTGGTATACTCACATGACATCTGTTATATAAGCTCTTATGTAACAGATGTCATATATGGGGGAAGAGAAACGATCAGTACACGCCACAACAAGAGGCGCTGTAGGAGTGTAAAAGTAACCAACGTTCGTTTTTGTTGTTGGTTGATCGACATCATATAAACTTCTTATTCTTCTACATTGAGTGACTCTAATCTCCGAGCTACTTGAGTAACGGAGAAACCCCATTTCGGACGCTTGTATTTGCAATCGTATTCTTTCATATAAACATGGATAATTAAATTGATTTAGTAAGAAAGGATTTAGTATTTGAAAAGATTTAGTAATATCACTTTTCTCATTATTAAACTGATGACAGGACCACATCCTTACATAAAAATATAATGGAAAGTTTTTAGATAGATATAATCCCTTAAATATAATGGTTTTCTATCATTGAACCAGTGGCAGTTTCGTGTGGTATAGTATCAAAAAGATTAAGGAAGAACTTGAGGACTTTTTTTTCACAATGTGGTCTCTTCAATAGTAAAATAAACTTTTTATTTAGTATGTTTTCTATGGTTGAATGCTCTTCCTATCACCAACCACTTTACAGAGTGTACAGAGAACGTTTCATTATGATACCAACAAAAGGGAGGTTGTTGTGCCCTTGACACAACTGAAGATCCTCTCAACCTTTGTGTGACAAGTTTTCTACAACTAGATAGCCTTCCTAATGCCAAGGATTTTACAAAATGTAGCAGGTACATTTTCCATGGCCCCAGCACTGGAGAGGTTGTCATGTCCATGACATCACTGAAGTGTTCTCTCAAACTTTCTGACATGAATTCTATGGTGGGACACTCTTTCCAATACCAACCAGTTTACAGAATGTACCAGGTGCATTTTACCATGGCACGAACAGTAGGGAGGTAGTTGAGCTGCTGATACAACTGAAGAGTGCTCTCTATCCTATGGTGAGTGGGGATGTCTAGCTCTAAAACACAGTTTATAGAGTGAGAATGTGTGTAAGAAAGAAGATAAGTCTGATTGTGTGTAAGAAAGAAGATAAGTCTGATGACAATAGGTGTGGGAGTGAGGAATGGAAAAAGACAGAGAAAGATTCAATATTTCTGCAACAACCACCAAATACTATAATTGCTTACATGCAATAATTGTTTCTACTTTAGGCACAAGG
This sequence comes from Eledone cirrhosa, assembly GCA_964016885.1. Taxonomy (NCBI): domain Eukaryota; kingdom Metazoa; phylum Mollusca; class Cephalopoda; order Octopoda; family Eledonidae; genus Eledone; species Eledone cirrhosa. The sequence goes on from OZ024742.1 coordinate 319,014,035, forward strand.
CCAGCAATTACCAAGTGCATTACTGGTACTTTATTTTATCGACCCCGTAAGGATGAAAGGCAAAGTCAACCTCGGCGGGATTTGAACTCAGATCGTAAAGGGACGTAACTATGCTGGAAAGCATGGCGTCCGACCCTCCACCGATACTGCCAATCCACCGCCCTTGCTTACATGCAATAATGTTGTTTAAACATAAAGAATCCTAAGACCTCATCCAAACTTTTGAAGTATCCAGAATTGTTAGCAATTAGTCTTATAGAGTTAATGCCACAAAAACTGACCTAAGCACTAGCCCTTAACCCTTAGCATGTTCAAACTGGCCATAACCTGAAACTCATACTGATGTTAAGGTATTGTTCTCAAAATAAATAATATCAAAATCTCATAGATTTAATATTATGTGAGATAAAGCCTTTACTGTGAAAATAAAATAGTATATATAGAGTAATGTAAGTGCTAAAGAGTTAAACACTCTTTGGGATACATTTGGATTATTTTATTTACTATCCTTAGAAGCGCTTGAAAAATATGGATTGCTTATAGTATTAAGATTGTGAATAATTTTTCACTTTTTCTTTTGTAAATATATTTTCAGGTTCTCGATCAGTGTAATATGTGGTTATCTCGTAATCAACGGGTAAACTTTACCCTCTACTATGAAACCCTCTGTCCTGACTGCCAACATTTCATCATTAAACAACTGTTTCCTACTTTTTTAAAACTTAAATCAATTATGAATCTTGCGATGGTTCCATATGGAAATGCCTATGTAAGTAAGATGGTATCTTGGCAGATAATTCTCATTGTTTTACAGTTTTACTTTATTGAATACTTAGCATCATCATGATCATCATTTTGCATCTGTTTACCATGCTACCAGATATAGGAATCTCATTCCATGTATTGGCTGCAGCTATCTCCAACCTATCTTTTAACCCTTTAGCATTTAAACTGGCCGTATCCAGCCAGAATTCTCTCACCTCTTTCTGTTTGAACTGGCTGCTCATACTTATGTTAAGTTGTTGTTCACAAAATAAATAATATCAAAATCTCGTAAATTCGATATTATGTGAGATAAAGTGTTTACCATGAAATTACAATAGTAAATATAGTGTGATGCAAGTGCTAAAGGGTTAGACAAAAAAAGAAAGCCCCTGAAAATCTGAAAATATACAAGTCACTTTTCTCCTTTCTCACACATGTGTGATGGTTTCAGGTAAAGATGTACTTGTTTGGTTTACATAGTGTTGCCAAACAATTTTTTTTTTGTTTTCAGTTAAAGGATCCAGTCCATATCTACTGTCCATCTGGTGCAGGTAGTGTTATGTAAACTAAATTTGCACTTCTGTTGTTGATATTAAAATTTTCAAAAATATTTTCATTTGGCAAAATGCGTGCGTGGTTATGGTTATGATTAAGTCAGATGTTTGTAACCTAAGGGCTGTCTGTTATAAGTATGATGTCAGTTGTAATATAATTGATAAGTTTCTCATAACTGAGAATGTAATGGGGTTTTAATTCTTGGAGCAATTTTACTGTACACAAGTCCCTAATGTCTTTGTGAAAAGCATGAACATCACAACTTCTAATTTCTTATCCTCTCAAATAGTGGAAAATTCCGAATTAAAATTTTACCAGGATTTAACTTTGTATAATTTGATAAAATAAGTACCAGTGATATATTGGTGTCATTTCAATTAACTGTTCCTTTAGTTTTGAGCTTAATGCATTTGATACCAACCCTGCCAAAACCAGCTCTGGTCCTATGAAACAAAACCACCCATTATAAAGTGTTTCTATATAAGTTAAAATATTCTAAAATAATTTTATATTAAGTTAATGTCTTAGTAATGGAATTGTTAATAATTAATTGAAATAGAAAATAGTTCCTGAGAAATACAGTCAAGTAAGAAACGAACTGAATAAATTAATATGATAATTAAAGAAATATTTTAAAAATTATGAAATATTGATTCCTTATACAGGTAAAATTCCATTATAACAAATACCATTATAATGAATTTTTTGTTACAACAAATTTTTTTTATAGCCTGTGAATTTCGTTACGACGGAATTTCACTGTATAAGCAGCTTCATTCTTTCAAGGTTGATATATGAAGTAGTAGTAGACTACTGAGGTTGGCTCCCCCCACCCATTCTCTCTATCACTTTACCACTTTTTTTCTCTGTAAGAAATTAGCTGTGTTCTAACTAGGAGAGGGATGGGCTTCATCAGGTTTTAAATTCCCAAGACAACACATGTTTAAAATGTTGACACCTCTTCAACACGATTAAGAGTTAACCCTTTAGCATTTACTATTATATTTTCACAATAAAGGCTTTATCTCACATAATATCAAATCTGTGATATTTTGATGATGTTTTTATTTATTTTGAGAATAACACCTTAACATTAGTATGAGTGGCAGGTTACAGCCGGTTTGAACAGAAAGAGTTGAGATAATTCTGGCTGGTTTAAATGCTCATGGGTTAATCTCTGGACCTATCTCCAGTGTATTACTAATATTTGTTTTATCAATTATGTGGGGAGGAATATGAGGAAAGGTCCACCCTAAACTCAGATTATAGGGAACAGGGGATACCGAGGAATGAGACCAAATATGAATAATTTAATCTGGCACATCATTGTTTTGGTCATCTTCTCTGATTTAAAAATATATAAATAAATTAAATTAAATATAAATAAACGAATAAAATATAAATAAATCTGATAAATAAGAAAAGGACATAAAATATATATTGATTTTAAAAGATGAGATTTTTAATTTAATAATTTTCATCAGCAATACACCAATATCTTTTTGTTGATAACTTCATTTTTAAATAAAGAACAAACCCCTAAAGTAACTGTGTATACGAAGGGGCTTCAAAAAGTCTGTGGAAAAAGTACATAGCTAAAAATCATATGCAGGGATTTTGATCTCAATGCACCTGTACATTCTTGTACTAACATGTCAACATGTTCTAACATGAACCCTTAAATGCATGTTGCAACATGGCAACACCAGTCAGGAATCAGCACCCGCTCAAACAACATGGCCTCCACCAAAACATCAAATTCATGGTGAAGCTAGGGTGGAAGAGCAGCTAAATCATTGATGCTCTGGAGCAAGTTAATGGGGACAATGCCCCAAAGAAATCAACAACCTACAAATGGATAAGTCATTTTAGAAGTGGAAGAGATGAGGTTGAAGACAATCCCCAGTTGAAGATGTAAAAAGGCTGTTTTGACATGGTTTAAATCGCTTGGCCTTCAGATTTAGACAGATGGACTTAAAAGCTGGTGTCAATAAGCTAGATGGACAATATGTTTAAAAATAAACATTATAACTTAAACCGTTTTTTCCAACTGCCCTTTTCCCACAAACTTTTTGAAGCACCCTTGTACTCTGGCATTATGTTTTCCAGTTATAATATTATAAATTCTATCACATATCACTAATCTGGTAAATTTGTTTTTGTTTTTGTTTTCTTTTTTAGGAAGTAAAAGATGCCAAGGGCTGGAAATTCCATTGTCAACATGGTACTAAAGAATGCAAATTGAACACTTTAGAGGTTAGTCACATCAAATTTTTGGAAGATATCACTTGAACTTAAGTTTACTATTCTTTTGAATGATGTCTGTATATGATTTGTTCTAACCAAAAAAAGAAATTCAATTTCAATTTATTTTTTCCACATGGAATTTACACCTGCAATGTTGTGACGTCACCTTAAGAATAAGCACAACTATGCCTCCCCTGGTCTTGATGGTGTTACATACCTGCTTCTCAAACGTGGCGGGTACTTCCTTTTGCACCAGCTTTCTTTCTTCTTTCAATACTGTCTCAACAATGGTGCTACTCCGGAGCAGTGGAAAACTGCCAGTGTCATTCTCCTGTTCAAAAAGGGTGACCGCATGTCACCTGTCAACTATCGTCCAGTCAGTCTTACTAGCTGTATTGCCAAACTGATGGAATCCTGTGTCAGAGAAACACTTTGGAACTTCTGGAGCTCTCACAGCCTCATCCGGCCCTCGCAGTTTGGATTTATCCCTAACTCCAGCTGCTGTGATCAGCTTATCGAGTTCCTTGAAGACATTACCCGGATCACTGACAGCGGCTCATGGGTGGATGTTGTTTACCTTGACTTCGCTAAGGCTTTTAATTCTGTGCCACACAAAAGGCTTATGGCAAAACTCTCTGCAATGGGTGTGAGGGATGATCTTTTTAACTGGTTGAAATCCTTCATTTTCAGCCGAAAAGAGGTAGTCACGGTTCTAGGACAGCATTCTTCACCATATGAGATGTCATCTGGTGTACCACAGGGATCTGTTCTTGGTCCCCTTTTGTTTGTGGCATATATTAATGACATAGATGCCAACTTAAAGAATGCCACAGTACTGAAATATGCAAATGACATCAAGCTGTACCTTGAAATCAAAAGGACTGATCCTGAAATCTACAACTGTTTCCTACAATCAGACCTGGACACAATGCAGCAATGAATCACAGACTGGCAACTGAAGCTGGCTGTGGACAAGTGTACCACCATGCATTTTGGGAGGAAAAATCAAGCGTCCACATACTCCCTCCACAACACTGATATCAAGAAGTCCTCTTGTGAATGTGACCTGGGCATTACTGTCAGCAGCGATTTGCATTGGACAAAGCATGTCTCTAAGATTGTCAAGAAGGCCGAGGGTGTCTTGGCATCACTCAGCAAGACCTTTGTTAGCCGCTCTCCAGCCATCTATTTAAAACTGTATACAGCTATGGTATGACCACACTTGGAATTCGCATCATCAGTCTGGAACCCCTATCTTGCTCAGAACATTGACCTCCTGGAAACTGTTCAGAGACGTGCAACCAAGCGCATACCCTCCATCAGACACCTACCATACTCTGAACGCCTTGCTTCCCTGGGCATGGATTCATTGAAGCTCCGACGTCTGGCAATGGACTTGGTAAACACCCACAAAGTTATTAACCATCTCGCCAACAACAACCCTGAGCACCTTTTTGATCTCCATGTGTCTAACACACGTGGACATGCCTACAAAATCAGAAAACAGCACAGCTCCCATGACTTTCGGAAACATTTTTTCACGCTCAGAGTTGCTGAAGCATAGAACAAACTGCCTGCGTCAGTTGTTAGCTGCCAAGACACTGCATCCTTTAAAACCCTCATGCTTCCTGAAATTCGCCAAAACTACACCTGATGTACCCCTTCCATACACATGCACACATGTGTATATCATGACTCATGCACTGTTCATTTTCCTGACGTTTTTACATTACCCTATGTACTATACATACACTTTTTGATGAGTTGTAGTGCACCTGAGCACTGTACATAATATTTCATTATTATTATTATTTAATTACACATTAATTTATTGTGTAGGCCATTATTTTACAAAACAACTGAAACATCATTGTATCATCATCACTGTTTAACATCCATTTTTCTGCACTTATTAATGAAGGACTATTTATTTTACTTATGCTGAGTATATATTAATGAATTCCTGACTCCCATCTACCTACAAATAAAACAAAGTAGAATCCGGTTTTGATTTTCTTTGAAGGAATTTTACTTCTGTCTTGCAGCTAACATCACAATATTTCTGTTTTCTTATAATACCTCATCTTTTTTCTAGGATTCTGTAACATTTTGAAACAAATCAATATTTTAAATTCCTGTTTTTGTTTGTAGGTTTGTGCAATGTATATTTTAGAAGACCCAAACATTTATGAAAAGTTTATTTATGATTTGGAAAAATGTATATTTGAAATTGAAAATGTAGTAAAATGCAGACAAAAGGTAAGTATCTATAGTTTCCAAAAGTGTTAATTATGAGTAATAATTCAGCTGCTCTGTTTTGCCTCCTACCAAATCACATTATATGGCATTTTCTTGTATTGGGGCAAGACCGCAAAAGCATTCCTGCAGACAATGGCCAATGACACATGCTGCAACAGCTACCCCATTTTGTGGGGCTTCCTCCTCAAACGGGCTGCTGATGTTCCAATCTTTCGGAGGAGCTCAGCAGTAGGAAGTCCAAGTATGCCTACAAACATAGTTGAACAGATTATAAGCTTAAGAACAAGCTTAAAAGTTAATGTTAAAGTGTAGTATTTATGAGGGAGATTAGTCATATAACATTGCTATGTTTTATATTGCTTTATGCTTATAGATAAATTAAATACATTGTTGATACCTTATGACATCTTTCAGGTATTGAATGGTGTAAAAAATCAGAATCGTATTGAAGCATGTGCTAATGGAACATTTGGAATGGCTTTAGAACACCAAATGGCATTGAAAACTAAAGCTTTGCCACAACAACATCAGTATGTTCCTTGGGTCACACTTAATGGTGTCCATTCAGAAGAAATACAAAGAAGAGCAGAAAATAATTTGACAGATTTGATCTGTGAAACATACCAAGTTAGTATTTAAAATTATATTTGTTTATTTCCCCTTTTTTTATTTCATTTATTTATGTCAAATTTTATCACCTTTGTACTCTCCACTTTTACAGTGATTACAGTTTTCAAAAATTATTTGTCTCTTCATGGGTGTTTGTGGCTGATGTTGCTTTTGTTTAGCTTAGCAATAAACTATCCCTAATTGAGCAGACCTTTGATCAAAGATTCTTTTTCAAGCATAGTTGCCATTAATTGAATCAGTGAGAAATCTTCCTCTCCCCACTCCCTGCTCCTCTGAATTTGCAATTTACTAGGGCCAACCCTGATTTAGAAGATATATCAGTGGTTCCCAATCTTTTGTGCACCATGCCCCACCTCAACATCTAAAAAATAGTTGTGCCCCACTTTGATATGAAAACAGCAATAATCAACTAGAAAGTGTAAACAAATTGTATATAGGTGGTGCCAGGTGCACAATAACACGTGCAGAGGAAGTGAGACAGGAGTTTCCGCCAGTAATGTGTACTAAAATTGCCTTTGTGTAAAAGTAATAAGGTAAAATCCAAAGTTTGTTCTCATCAACATCATTTTCAAATTGCCCCCATCCCCACCCCTCTCATGTGAGGCATGCGCCCCAGGATGGGAATCACTGAGATATATGGTCAAAAATTTTCCAATCATCATCCCCCAGTTTTTTAATACTACATTATCTGTGTCCTTCCATTTATAAAACAGTAGTGCAGGATTTGACTGCTTTTTCTAGTAGGTTGATTGTTTATATAGAGATTGTTTTATTGGCTGAATGTTGTTGAAATGGTAGTTAGCGATAGTGCTGTTGTTAATAAAATTTTGATGTTTGTTCTCATGTTAACACGATGTAGACAACATTAAAGATTTAGCAATGCATATATTTTTGTAAAAGTTTCCTCATCGATAAATATGTTTCTTCTTTATTAAAATAAATGCATTTAAGAAACATAATGTTTGTTTGATTATGGAGCCGACTGCCTGAAGCCACCCTGGATTCGTGCTTAAAAGAGTTGTTCCATTTTAAAATCTTTATACTTATTTTAACCGGCTCAGGTTTATGAAATAAATCCACCCATTTTAAAGGTTTCCTGTTTAAATTAAAATCTTCCAACATCATCTTATATAAGAACTTTACATTAAGTTACTATCTTAGTAATGAAATAATTAACAGTTTTAATAAATCCTTCAAAATTCTTCATTAACTAATTAAAATAAAGTTTATTTAATTAGAAATGCAGTAATGAAAGGATTAAATCTTTTCATCATAACTTTATTTAAGAAATTTTGTTTAAATAATGTTCTAAATATCAGCTTAATTAATTGAAACATATAGACTGTATTTCATTAGAAATATGGCAAAGAAATGGTTAATTCAAACCTTGCTATAATCAGGCCAGGCACATGATTTCCAGCTGAATCATTAGTTGGAGGTTATGTCAGGCATCCAACTATCTATCTGAAAATACATTTGCTCCTGCATGAGTTAAGAAGAAAGTGTCTACATAATTACTTGATCTGCTCACATTAGCTGCTAAATTTCCTTTAATATATTTTCAACATCTTCAGATTGGGAAGACATACAAGATATGGTATATCAAAGGATATGTTTACATTAGAGACGAGATGGCTAAGATGGCTATGGCTCAAAAACTGATTGAACTATGAAATTTAGTGTAAATAAACATGCCTTCTATTTTTGTAAAAGCCCTCCCACATTGAAAAATAGATGAAAAGAATATATATAGATTAGTAATGTTGTTTTGTCCAAAACTGGATCTTAAGATAGTTTTTAGTGAAATTTCGGGCATTAGCATTTATCAGTTCTTTCTAGACCAATATTTCAAGTAAAGCTTGTAGATCAAACAAAAACAAAAGGATCTTTTTTTTTTTGTAAATGAGTTGGGAGTTCCACAAAGAAAACATTTCAAATGAAAGGTGTAAACTATTTCACTCAAGAAAGATAAAGCAGTTAAAAGTTTAACCCTTTAGCATTTACATTACTCTATATTTACTATTATATTTTCACGGGAAAGGCTTTACCTTACATAATTATCTCACATAATATCAAAATATGAGATTTTGATATAATTTATTTTGAAAACAATATCTAAACATCAGTATGAGCAGCCGGTTACAGCTGGTTTCAAACAGAAAGAAGTGAGAGAATTCTGGCTGGATACAGCCAGTTTAAATGCTAAAGGTTTAAATAGTAAATATTTCTCAATAAAATATACAATGCTTTTGATTGCTTCATTATATTTTCATGACACTTTATTTTCATTTCAGAACAAGAATAAAGTAAAGTACTGCCCAGGTAGAGTTACCAACTAGAAGGAAAAATTAAAAAAACAATTAATTAATTAGTTAAAAATAATAAACAATACTGATATCCAGTGCCGGTTTTAGGAAAAAACAAGGCCCTGTGCTAGTTAAGTTATGAGGCCCCTTACTTGGGCTCTGAAGGAGATAGGCCTGGTAGGCCTACACAGGCAATCATCAGGAAGATGCCCCTCCCCCCTTGGCCAACGGGGCCCTGTGCTTAAACACACCTAAGCACAATGGTAAATCTGGCACTGAATATCACTCAATATATTTTTTTTCTTTTGTAAACCAAATTTAGCTTTAAGAAAATATGTTCAACCTATATTATCATCATTCAAACAATGAAGTGGAGAAAAAAAAACTTGTTGAAGAGAAAAATTATATAATAAATATTTGGTGACAAAGTATTTCACTTTACACTATTAAGGAAAATAAACATATCATCCAAAATATCAAAGTATTATTCTTAATATATGAAAGATTGGTAGATGGCAGAGTGTTAAATAAACTGCCATGTGGTATTAAGGTACATTTCTTTACATTCTGAGTTCAAATCATCCCCCTATGGTTGACGTTGTCTTTTATCCTTCTGAGGTTCATTAAATAATTATCAATGAAGTACAAGGATTGATCAACCCAACTATGCTCATTCCTAAAATCTGTGGCCTTATACTTGTCAGAAATAAGTATTATTATTTTAATAGGAAAGCAGTGGGTAGTAAAATCTGTGGAACACCAGAAAAAAGTTTGGAAAAGAGGAAACTATGTCATACAATATTAGTCTATACCAGAGTTTTAATAATAATGAAAATTATTGTGTACAGTGCTCAGGTGAACTACAACTCATCAAAGGTGCATGTATAGTACATAGAATAATGTACAAATGTCAAGAAAGTAAACAGTGTATGAGTCATGATATACACACACGTGTATGTAGGGGGGGATATCACGCGTAGTTCATAATGTTTAATGCTTTAGTTAATCCAAGTTTTTTTTTTCATTTATTGTTTAATTACATAATATTTTTTGTTTATCCTTCTTCTTGAATGAAGGACCCCTTGTCACTATATTTATTCTCTCTATGTCATTTTCTTGATTGTCTTATTTCTTTCTGGTGGTTATTTTCATAGCAAAGGAAGATAACTCTAATAGTATTGCAGTTATTTTCTGTCGTGAGACATAAAAAAAAAAGTCTAAAGTCTGTCTTAAGCCAGAAGGCTCATTTGGCCGGTGCTTATCCCGGTTTCATGGCGTGAAGCGACTGAGAGTACAAGACTCTCCCCCCTGGACAGGACGCCAGTCCATCGCAGGGTTAAACCTGGAGCTATTGCTGGTACTCATTTTCAGCTGAGTATACTGGAGCAACATGAAATGAAGTATTTTGCTCAAGAACACAACACGCAGCCCAGGAATCGAACCCACGATATTATGATCGCAATTCCAACACTCTTACCACTAGGTCACGTGCCTCCACATGAGACATATATATATATATATACATGCAATGTTAAAATGACAACAAGTGGAAAGTTGGTAGAGCTCCAAATAGAATGTGGCACAGAACTTAGTCAAGGTTTTTTAAGTTCTGAATTAAAATCCTGTTAACTCACTTCCGAGATTGATAAAATAAGTACCAGTCAAGTGCTGGGGTAAATATAATTGATTGTATCTCTCCCCCAAATATGTGGCTCTGTGCTTATATTTGAAATCATTATTATTACTAAAGGTGATGCAATGGCAGTATCGGTACGCCATGCTTTGTGGTCTGAGTTCAAATCCCGCCGAGGTTAACTTCGCCTTTCATCCTTATGGGGTTGATAAAATAATGTACTGGGGTAATTGCTGGCCTTGTGCCAAAAGTAGAAATTATAGGGCGGTGCATTGGCAGTATCGGTAGAGTGTCAGACACCATGCTTTGCAGCATAGAGTTATGACCCTTTACGTTCTGAGTTCAAATCCCGCCAAGGTTAACTTTGCCTTTCATCCTTACGGAGTCGATAAAATAAAGTACCAGTAATGTACTGGGTTAATTGCTGGTCTTGTCCCAAATGTAGATCAGTAGATTGGCTGAACCCTTAGACCATGGGACATTTGGTCTGGCTCTTTACGTTTTGCATTCGATTCTCACGAAGGCAAAGCGTTAGCTTTGCCTTTCGTCCTTACGTGGTCGATAGAATAAAGTACCAGTAATGCACTGGGGTCGATTTAATCGACTTTCCCCTCCCACCAAAATTCTTAGCCTTGTGTCTATCGTAGAAATCATTATTATGGGTGGCAGTCGAACTTCTAAACAGGCATAGTGTTCAAAATTTATATTTACAGTGAGATTTGTTCATATCTCAAAGTTCACAAGGTGTATGTTTGTCACCAAGAAGAGCACATATAAACAGTAAATTATCTATATATCTAAAACAGAGAATGTCTGTCTGTCTGACTCCCTAAAACTCGACATTATGACATCTTCACGCACCAAAGTATCATCTTCCTGTTTTCCTTCAGTTGCAACGTTTTTCGAAATATTTACTTCTGCGTTCACAGATTGATTTTTTTAGTTTCAGAAGATCCCGTTAAGGGTGAAAGCAGCGATTCTTTGCTTAAACTTTAATCTGTTATTTTAATATATATATATATATATATATATAATTATATATTCGTGTACAGATATTTTTGCATACACAATAACAAAATATAAACAAAAGTATTTATTTTGCGATAAAGTATTGATTTTCTTCGCACGGAAAAAAACCCTGGTAATTTACGACAAATTTTTTTTATAAGCACAAAATGTAGACACCATCCCGAGGCCAAGGTATTCCGTATTTCTCTGTGTTGTTTCAGAAAGGAGGGATAAACATGCCAATCTATGTTTAGAATCCCGAGCAACGCCGGGCCATTCTGCTAGTGTATATATATATATATATATATATCCAAAATTAAATTAAGGTTGTCATGTCTGAGAGACATGCGCCATATTCACTGCAGAATAAGCTCAAAGATTCCAATGAATAGATCCGAGCATTTTATATCAACTAGAAATAGATTGCCGGGCCATTCTGCTAGTCTATATATCTAAAACAGAGAATGTCTGTCTGTCTGACTCCTTAAAACTCAAGAACCACCTAACCGATTGTTTTCAAACTTTACACATGTAATACTTATGGTCGTGTGAGTGTTTTGAGCAAAAAGAATTTCAAATTTTCAATGCCCTAGAGACCGCATTAGGCGCCGGAACGTCGCGCCCTTATAATATCTGTCTGGATGTCTGCATTACGACATTATGACTTCGTTATCTGTGTGTGTGTGTGTATATATATATGTATATATAGTGTGTGTATATATATATATATTATTCTCATTGCTGATGTATTATGTTCACTATTTTCCGTTCATTGCCAGAGAATGTCTTCACAAACCAAAGTATCGTCTTTCTGTTTTCCTTCAGTTGCAACGTTTTTCGAAATATTTACTTCTGCGTTCACAGATTGATTTTTTTAGTTTCAGAAGATCCCGTTAAGGGTGAAAGCAGCGATTCTTTGCTTAAACTTTAATCTGTTATTTTAATATATATATATATGGATCAATATATATATAAATGGATCAATAAGACAATAGAGGTAGTTCGAGTTAGTAATCGAATAATTAAGCTTAGATTAGTTGTAGGTAGGAGACTACTGACAATCATCTCGGGCTATGCTCCCCAAGCAGGCCTAGGCAAAGATGAGAAAGACTGCTTTTATGAGCAACTTTTGCAAACAACCACAATGACAGAGGACGGAGACATTGTTATGCTAGCAGGAGACTTCAATGGTCATGTTGGACAGCTCCAGGATGGTTACACTGGGGTACATGGTGGGCACGGTTACGGTTCAAGAAATGAAGAAGGAGTGAGACTTCTTGAATTTTGTGATGCAAGTACATTGACTATTTGCAACACAAACTTCCAGAAACCTACCAATCACCTAATAACCTACAAATCTGGTGAGCACATAAGCCAGATTGACTTCCCGCTTGTTAGGCAGCGGGACAGGCAGATAGTGTCTAATACCAAGGCATACCCTGGGGAAGAATGTACCCCACAGCATAGGTTAGTTGTTAGTGATATCTCAGTAAGCAAGAGATGGAATGAGACATATAGGAAGGTGTGGAGAAGAAAGGTCTGGAAGCTAAAAGACCTTTCACTAAAATTCAAATTTAGGAAAGCCCTTCAAGATGTATATGACGAAAAAGAAGACGATTTAGAGACGTATGACATAGATAATAACTGGAAGTTCTTACGTGACAACTTGCTGAAGGCTACTGATGAAACCTGTGGCTGGAGCAGAGCTCCAACCAGACAGAGAGTGACCTGGTGGTGGAACAGCACAGTAGATAAGGCTATTAGAGACAAAAGACTAGCATGGAAGGCTTGGAAAAAGGGTGGGAGTAGGGAAGAATATACAGCCACTAAGAGAGAAGCTAGACGTCAGGTGTACTTAGCACGCAGGGAGGCAGAGAGTAGGAGGTTTGCCAATGTTCTGCAACGGGAAGATCAGAGGCGTGCGGTGTTCCACATTGCAAAGCAGTGTGTCAATGCAAATCAGGATGTTGTTGGTGATAAATGTGTCCGGGATGATGCCGGTGTACTTAGTGTCACGAATGACCAGAAAAAGGAGGCCTGGAAATGTCATTATGAGAGACTGATGAATGTGGAGAACGAATGGGAGAGAGAGAAATTACCCTTGGTAGATCCGACAGAGGGACCAGCTATTGAGATTGACGAATATAGGGTCCAAGAGGCGATTAGGGAAATGAAAAATGGTAAGGCGGCCGGACCATCGGGAATAGTTGCTGAGATGCTGAAGGCATCAGGGGACGTAGGCACTAAACTGGTTGCACGCATCATCAATCAGACTATATATGGTGGTGTCATACCCAAAGACTGGTGCAGCAGTATTCTCATAAATTGCTACAAAGGTAAAGGGGATGCTTTGGAGAGGAGCAATTATAGGGATATAAAACTGATAGATCAGGTTATGAAAGTGGCAGAAAGGATTTTAGCACAACTAATTAGAGAAAGGGTCAAACTAGATGAGATGCAGTTTGGTTTTGTGCCTGGGAAGAGTACAACAGATGCCCTCTTCTTGGTGAGACAAATGCAAGAGAGGTTCTTAGAGAAGAATAAGCCACTATACTTAGCCTTTGTTGACCTAGAGAAGGCCTTTGATAGGGTACCCCGATCTGTCATCTGGTGGTCCCTAAGGAAGCTGGGTGTTGAGGAATGGCTTGTGAGGACAGTGCAAACTTTGTACAGAGGTACTCTCAGTAAAGTCAGGGTAGGAATGGAGTTTAGTGAGGAATTCCAGATACAAGTAGGAGTACATCAGGGTTCAGTCCTCAGCCCGCTCTTGTTCATTATAGTCCTCCAAGCCATAACAGAGGAGTTTAAGACTGGCTGTCCATGGGAACTTCTCTATGCTGACGATCTGGCTCTTATGGCAGAATCAGTAGAGGAGCTAGAGAATAAATTCCGGCTATGGAAACAGCAGTTGGAAGCAAGAGGACTGAGAGTAAATCTAGCTAAGACAAAAGTGTTGATGAGTAGAAAAGAGGACAAAACCCTGATTCCGTCAGGGAAATGGCCATGTTCGATATGCAGAAAAGGAACTGGCATAAATTCTATAAAATGCACACAATGTAGGTCCTGGGTACACAAGAGATGTAGCGGGATAGCAGGCAAACTAACAGGTAGGGAGAAATATGTATGCAGTAGATGTACAGGGAAATTAGACAGTAGAAGTCGCACTGATAGACACATTTTTCAAATGCGAGAGGGCGCTATAGAAGTGGTGGATAGCTTCCGGTACCTAGGAGATCAGATTAGCATGGGAGGAGGGTGTTCCGAGGCCATAGTATCTAGAATAAGGACGGGTTGGAAGAAGTTTAGGGAGCTGCTTCCTCTGTTGACGAAGAAGGGTTTCTCCCTGCGTATGAAAGGCCGGTTGTATGATGCCTGTGTGAGGAGCGCGATGCTGCATGGTAGTGAGACATGGGCAGCAACCGCAGAAGATATGCGACGGCTGGAGAGAAATGAGGCAAGCATGCTCCGTTGGATGTGCAGTGTAAATGTGCGTGAACGACCCAGCATAAATGTGTTGAGAGAGAAACTGTGTCTGAGAGGGATAGAATGTAGTGTACGGGAGAGGAGACTGAGGTGGTATGGACATGTGATGCGCATGGAGGATGACCGATGGGTGAAGAAGTGCCAGGAAATGCCAGTTGAAGGAAGACGTGGTAGAGGTAGACCACGAAAAACATGGGCGGAGGTGGTGAGAACAGACCTCAGATCATTGAAGCTCACGGTGGAGATGACGAGGGACCGTGACGAGTGGAGAGATGCTGTGCTGAATAAGACCCGTCCCACCCTTGCAAGCAGGGAAAAGCGGACGTAAAATGATGATGATGAATGATGATGATGATATTATATACATATATAATTATATATTCATGTACAGATATTTTTGCTTACACAAAAACAAAATATAAACAAACGTATTTATTTCACGAAAGCACAAAATGTAGACACCATCCCGAGGCCGCGGTATTCCTTACTTCTCTGTACTGTTTCACTCTTCTAATATCTGTCTGTATGTCTGGCTGTCTGCATTATGACATTGACTTCGCTATCTGTGTGTGTGTGTATATATATATAGTGTGTGTATATATATATATATATATATAGTGTGTGTAAGGTTTTTCGAAATATTTACTTCTGCGTTCACAGATTGATATTTTTAGTTTCATAAGATTCCATTAAGAGTGAAAGCAGCGATTCTTTACTTAAACTTTAATCTGTTATTTTAATATATATATATAATTATATATTCGTGTACAGATATTTTTGCATACACAATAACAAAATATAAACAAACGTATTTATTTCACGAGGCTCGATAAGGATAAATATATATAAAATATATAAGAACCCTAGAGCAAATCCCGAGCAACACCGGGCCATTCTGCTAGTACCAACTGGTCGAGACGTCCCATATATTTCCTACATGAGTTATTTCCCTTGTGTCTTGAAGTAAATATTGCACCATCATAAAATTCATCCAAAAATTACAACTTTCCACGCCAAGAAGGATAGAACAATTGATGGAAAATTGAAAACTTACCATTTAGAATAAAGACTACTATAAGTCAAAACAGGATATCCAAAAATGTAGTTACTTTATTCATTACAACAATATTATGAAGTGTTTATTAGAGTATTCAACAATATTATTAGTGTTCAACTGAAGGTTGTGAGTTTGGTACTATTTCAGCTGGAAAATTATGGGTTGTACCTGTAATTAAGTGGTGTTAAACTGGACAATAGAGCCAGGTGGTGGTGTTAAACTGGACAATAGTGCCAGGTGGTGGTGTTAAACTGGACAATAGTGCCAGGTGGTGGTGGTGTTAAACTGGACAATAGAGCCAGGTGGTGGTGTTAAACTGGACAATAGTGCCAGGTGGTGGTGTTAAACTGGACAATAGTCAGGTGGTGGTGGTGTTAAACTGAACAATAGAGCCAGGTGGTGGTGTTACACTGGACAATAGTGCCAGGTGGTGGTGTTAAACTGGACAATAGAGCCAGGTGGTGGTGTTAAACTGGACAATAGAGCCAGGTGGTGGTGTTACACTGGACAACAGTGCCAGGTGGTGGTGTTAAACTGGACAATAGTGCCAGGTGGTGGTGTTACACTGGACAATAGAGCCAGGTGGTGGTGTTAAACTGGACAATAGTCAGGTGGTGGTGGTGTTAAACTGGACAATAGAGCCAGGTGGTGGTGTTAAACTGGACAATAGAGCCAGGTGGTGGTGTTACACTGGACAACAGTGCCAGGTGGTGGTGTTAAACTGGACAATAGTGCCAGGTGGTGGTGTTACACTGGACAATAGAGCCAGGTGGTGGTGTTAAACTGGACAATAGTCAGGTGGTGGTGGTGTTAAACTGGACAATAGTGCCAGGTGGTGGTGGTGGTGTTACACTGGACAATAGAGCCAGGTGGTGGTGTTAAACTGGACAATAGATCCAGGTGGTGGTGTTAAACTGAACAACAGTGCCAGATGATGGTGTTACACTGGACAATAGAGCCAGGTGGTGGTGTTACACTGGACAATAGAGCCAGGTGGTGGTGTTACACTGGACAATAGTGCCAGGTGGTGGTGTTACACTGGACAATAGAGCCAGGTGGTGGTGTTACACTGGACAATAGAGCCAGGTGGTGGTGTTACACTGGACAATAGAGCCAGGTGGTGGTGTTACACTGGACAATGGAGCCAGGTGGTGGTGTTACACTGGACAATAGAGCCAGGTGGTGGTGTTAAACTGAACAACAGTGCCAGATGGTGGTGTTACACTGGACAATAGTGCCAGGTGGTGGTGGTGGTGTTACACTGGACAATAGGGCCAGGTGGTGGTGTTAAACTGAACAACAGAGCCAGGTGGTGGTGTTAAACTGGACAATAGAGCCAGGTGGTGGTGGTGTTAAACTGGACAATAGAGCCAGGTGGTGGTGGTGTTAAACTGGACAATAGAGCCAGGTGGTGGTGTTAAACTGGACAATAGAGCCAGGTGGCGGTGTTACACTGGACAATAGAGCCAGGTGGTGGTGGTGTTACACTGGACAATAGAGCCAGGTGGTGTTGTTAAACTGGACAATAGTGCCAGGTGGTGTTACACTGGACAATAGTCAGGTGGTGGTGTTAAACTGGACAATGGTGCCAGGTGGTGGTATTACACTGGACAATAGTCAGGTGGTGGTGTTAAACTGGACAATAGAGCCAGGTGGTGTTAAACTGGACAATAGTCAGGTGGTGGTGTTAAACTGGACAATGGTGCCAGGTGGTGGTATTACACTGGACAATAGTCAGGTGGTGGTGTTAAACTGGACAATAGAGCCAAGTGGTGGTGTTAAACTGGACAATAGTGCTAGGTGAAGGTGTTAAACTGGACAATAGTCAGGTAGTGGTGTTAAACTGGATAACAGAGGTACGGTCCTTTCAACAGGCTGCTACACAGTTTCAGTCAACCACATTTCATTAAACAAGTTTTTGGTAGTAGACACTTACCAAAGGTTTCTACACATTTTGATTGAACCTAAAGCCATGAAGATGTGAGGCAAACTTATCAACCACATAGTCATACCTGCATCCATAATCATGAATTTAATATACTTCACCATTATACATAACTATCGAGGCACTGCATCCTTCAAAACTTCCATGCTTCCCAAAATTCACCAACATTACACCTGATATTCCCCCTCCATACACATGCACGCATGTATCTGTATGTATATCATGGCTCATACACTGCTCACTTTCCTGGCATTTGTAGATCATTCTGTTATAATGGCGTGTCACATTAGTATATCTGTACGAATGAAGGTATTCACCAGACGTAATTTAAAACTACCAATGAGATCACTACAAAGACACTCCGTATACAGTCTACTGACAGCTAACTTCAGCCACTATTCATAGACACTTTGCCCAGTCCACCCCCAGTTACGCAGGGGTGTTCAGGGCCTTTTCCCTCCAATAATTCTATGCACTATACGTGCACCTTTGATGAGTTGTAATGTACCTGAGCACTGTGCACAACAATTTTCATTATATTATAGTCAGTTACTGTGTCTGACAACTTTCCTTTGTAATGTTTTGTTTTTTAAACCTTACATCACCATATTTCCAATGAAATACTTTCCTTGTATGTTTCTATCAATATAGAAGATAATCAAGAAATTGTGTAAAAAAGAGGTTTGTTAATTAAAATGTTTATAGTATCTTTACTGGTGAACAGAAAACTATTGTGAAAATTTTCAATATTAGAGTAAGAACTTTAATTTTTAATGTCTTAGTCATAGTGTTGTTTTATACTTTTCAAGGATGTTTTGCAAATGCAATTTCATATGGTGCAAGACAATAAGAATTAATATTAGTCTAGTGTTTGGAACGTAACTTAAAAAAAAGTTCTATTATGATAGAAGGTTTGAATTTCATTATCAACAGTTAAAAAATTGGTCATAGATGGTTGATGTCAAAAATAATCTCCTATTAAAGGAGTGAAAGTGATAATATTGTCTTCTTAAAGGTAAACTATGTGTTCCACTGTAGAAACTACCAATCTGAGAGAAAGGACATCTTGAAGCCAATCGTTAAAAACTACCAAGATTGGCGATACAATATATTGTGAAAGATCTACTAACTACAAACAAAATATTTGAGTACATGTAGTTTATGAAACGATTCAACAGAACCTTCTAGCTACTTTACAGCTTTCCTTGTTTTCCAGCTTATTTTGCCTCCCGTTTGGCCTTCCCTATTTAATTTTTTATTTTTTTTATTTTAATTTTAATTTCTATATTCCCTTTTCTGTCTATCTTGTTTTTTTGTTTCTCAACTGTAAGAAGTACTGGATACTTCCCCAAGTCTGTCATATCTTACTAGCTCCACACGGACATTTAAATTGATTAAATAAATAGACTAATGGAAGGATCTGCAAAATTAAAAGAAAATTAATACATCATCATTGTTTTAATCCTTTTGTTACCATATTTCTAATGAAAGACATTGCTTAAGATTTTCAATTAATATTTTAAATATCCAGGAATTTAGAGAGATTTTATAATACAACCAACAATTTCTTTATTAAACTGGTATTTGGAGTATAATATAAGAAAGATTTTTACATACAACCGCGATGAAAGATTTTTAGATAAATATCCGGCACTCCTTAGTTTACAAGTGTTCCAGTTGATACAATCAACAGAACAGCCTGCTTGTAAAACTAACATGCAAGTAGCTGAGCATTTCATAGATATGCATACCCGTGACATATTTCTCAGGGAGATTCAGCGTGACACAATGTGGCAAGGTTAACTCTTCGAATTACAGGTACAACACACTTTTGCCAGCTGAGTGAACTGGAGCAACATGAAATAAAGTGTCTTGTTCAAGGACACAATGCGCTACCTGAAATCAAACTCACAACCTTACGATCATGAGCCGAATACCCTAAGTCACTCACAAGCATTTTACAATAAACATTTTTGCATTGTAGAACCATGATGCAGGTTTGTCAAATGAGTTAACCCGTTAACATTTAAACAGGCCATATCTGGCCAGAATTTTCTCACCTCTTTCTATTCAAACCAGCCGTAACTAACCACTCATATTAAAGCATTGTTCTCAAAATGAATAATATCAAAATCTCATAGATTCGATATTATTATTAAGCCTTTACCATGAAAATACAATAGTAAATATAGAGTAATGTAAATGCTAAAGGGTTAATATAGTGTCCACACTGGCATGGGCTGTAAGGGCCGGCAATATTGTATATCAATACACCTCTTGATCATATGTCACCTGAAGTAAGGCGGAACATTCTAATATCTAATCGACTTTTTCTCAATATTTTCTTCCATCATGTGTACTTTTTAAACATTTTTTCTCAAACTGGTATAAGATGATATAATTTAAGTTTATAGTTAGGAATACCGTTTGGGTGCAGAGCAAGCATTCCTAAATTTTGAATGTCAAGCCTATTTCAGACTTACAGTCTTACGAACTTTCTTTTTTAAAATGTTTGTATATTCTGTCTCGTCCACCTTCTCTTTCTCACTTTACCTTCTAGGTCAATTTGATCTTATTTGTAAATAGTCGAAAGACTAATCACCCAGTTTTGAGTCCATTTGTTACTGTCCCATGTGCACTGGAGCTAGTAGTATCAACCTTAAATCATTGAAACCACAAGGACCTCCAGCAGTCAACTGACGAGAAGGGACTCTCCTGTCTTTTGTCCATTTTCTTCCCCCTCCTTTATATATATAAGTAAAACCATTATTGTTCGAACCAATCAGTCCGTGATTATAATCTAATTCGATCAAAGCAGATACCTTCTAACATGATTATGGATACATAATTGAATGCGATAACTAATCTTAACTTATCTGAATACAACCACTGGTAAACTTTTGTAGATGCTTTATTTCTTGTGCATTAGAATGACCAGATAACATCCTACTTTATACAAAAACACAATATACCTAATAAGTTAATGAAATTAGATTTTCTAACTTTTTATCTTCAAAATTCCTAATCCCACTATCTACGTCAATTTCTCTTGCAACACTTAATTCAATACTTAGTCATGCTAAATCAACACCTCAGTAGGCTTTGAAATATTTCTGATATGTGTGAGTTTGCTCAAAGATCTTTTTGTTGATAGTACTCTCATTGAAATGTTCAACTATATTCTTAAAGTAAAATAAACATTTGAAAATATCTCCCAAATTTTATAGTTATCTAATAAATTTAGCAATTCTAAATAAGTCAGTTCTAAAATTTGGTGTATGTACTGACAATAAAGGCTGCATTTCTGTTACAAAATCTTCATCACTGAGCTTCAATAGGATATTGGTGGGCAAACGCTTTCACATTTTTCTAACTCCCTTTCAGACATTATGGTATATTTCCACAAGAAATCAAATTTTTCAGCCAACCATTTAATAGCATTAATCCTTTTGATGCCAACTCACCCAAACTACCTCTACTTCTATCAAATGAAACCACTGATTTTAAAGAGTTTTTATTTAATAATAATAATGAAAATTATTGTGTACAGTACTCAGGTGCACTACAACTCATCAAAGGTGCATGTATAGTACTTAGAATGATATACAAATGTCATGAAAGTGAACAGTGTATGAGTCATGATATACACACAGACACATGCATGCGTATGTATGTATGGAGGGGGAATATCAGGTGTAGTGTTGGCAAATTTCAGGAAGCATGGAAATTTTGAAGTATTCAGTATCCCAACAGCTAACAACTGATGCAGGTAGTTTGCTCCATGCTTCAGTAACTCTGAGCATGAAAAAATGTTTCCAAAAGTCATGGGAGCTGTTCTGTTTTCTGATTTAAATTACAACCATCTAACATAATTGTATATATAAACCCTATGTTAAGTTATCTTAATAATGAAATAATTAATAATTTTAGTAAATTCTCCAAATTCTTCATTAATTTATTCAAATGCAATGTAATTTATTAGAAATGCAGTAATGAAAGAGTTAAATTAAAACATACACATGCTCTTGTAATAATATTATCAATCCAAACAAAACAGATTTTCTGAAGTAGGCCACTTGTGGTAAAACATCTGTGCCAGTCATGACTATCAGGTTAACATCTTTTATTTTGACTCATGCCTCCACATCTATAACAGCGTTTGATTTCAATCTCACATTTTTTCGTTTTGTTCCAGATGTATTTCTAGTTGTTTCATAATTAAATCAAATCTTCAAAAGGAGTTACAAAGTTAGATATCTCCACGAAGTGAATTACACTGATAGATATATCCAAAAAGGGGAGTTACAGTGTCAGATATCTCTACATAAAATGTGGCATCTCTGACTTCAATGGCAATGTTACAAATGTCTATTTGAACACTACTGTTTATATTAGGGGTCTCAAACATGTGGCTCGCAAACTACTTTTCTGTGGCCCATGGCAGGACGATTTTCGTGACAATATTTTCCTAAATCTTGGTAATTTGAAAAATTTATCCCCTTACATTTTATATTAATTCCCATATCCCACTTATTATCATATACATATTCATTTTGATGAAAAATAAATGAATAAAAAGCAGTCTATCAGCCATATTCCAGATTAGCATTATAACTGATGGAGGTCATCCCCCTCCCCCAATTTCACGCTTGGCTTGCTGTACCTCAACCTCAGAACATAATGGCCGTTTTGAGTCCTTCAGTTTGGGACCTCTGCTTTATACCAAACAGCCAATATTAACATGCAAAATATACGTTTTAGGTACACTAATATTCCATTCAATTTATTGTTTATCTTTTCTGTTAAGCTAATCTTGCAATGCTGAGTACTAGTAAGGGGAAATACAAAAGATTTGATACCCTCAACCACAGTGGATCCTTTCAGTCTCCCACCACTGTCACCTCTCAAGGAAGCCTCCACTGAAACAGGTAGCGAAGTTCAAGTATCCCGAGGCCGTGTTCATGAATGATGGAAGACAGGAGGCTGGATTAAGTGCAAGAATCGCAGGAGATGGAGCAGTAATGCGCCAGCTTCAGCATTCAATAATCAGAAGGGAAGTAGGTGTAAAAGCCAAACTGGCTATACATGCCAACCCTTACCTATGATCATGAATCTAGGAAAATATTGGTCCCAGAAATTGTTCTGCTGAAGGCCATAGAAAAGTAGTTTGTGAGCCACGTGTTTGAGAAACCTGGGTTAGTCTAAGACATTACAACTCCGTTCTTAAGAGTACCGAGGACTAGAAAAATTTGGAAAACTATTGCACTGTATTTATTAGATAAAAACTTAAAATGTAAGGACATCACTATTACTATGGCTAGAGAATGTTTTCTTCTTTTGTTTTACCTCAGAACTCACTAAATACCAATAGAATTTTTTTTTTAATATCAAATATAATCAAACCCATAGCAACATCAATACTACGTAAGATATTGAAAAAAAAATGTATTTTTTTTAGCCTACAAATGATATTTTGCTTTAATTTCCTAAGAAAAAAATAGGTACTTCTATATATATTAATAGCAAATGAAAACATTCTCTTTAATTTTGTTTTAAAAAATCCTAGCGAAAAAAAGCCTACTGAGAGATATTATCAAGGGAATATATTTTGTATATTTACATAAACTTACCTCACCTCACTTAATCTATCGCAATGAACAGTTAAGTTAAGTTAGGTAAGCTTAGATTAGTTTATTTATGAAAATATACAAATATTTTCAGTACAAATTCATTTTTCTAAATCAATAGTTAATAGTAGGTATGCTCTAATATTGAGCCGGAGTAAAGATGGATGAGAAAGGTTTAAATATTCCTGGCAATATTTGAAAGTGCTCTCTCTCTCTCTTGTTACAGACCCATCCAAAACGTAGTAGTATGGAAAATATGGCTTAAAATTCTAAAATACCAGGAATTGTTGACAAACTGTTGTTTTTTTACTGTCTGTGGCGTTCTAGACGTTTTGTAGATCTGAGCCGCTAACAACGAGGTTCTTGCCATTGTTGGCAGCTCATTTTATCAATGTAATAAAGCTGCGAGGGTGCTTGGCTATTCTACTACCTTAGCCTCGCTATTATCTATGCTGTTGGCTTGCCTTAAAAATGATTAGAGTGATAACTCCAGCAGCCACTGTGGTATGTGGTTGAGTATATGTCTCTCCCACCCCATACACACATTTTTTTCATTAATTATTTATCCGTTTTTATTTTTTTAGCAGTCTATATATGTGCAAGAAATTTATTATATACTCTTGGGTCGCAAATAATGGGGGTGGGGTGGACATTTGCTTAAATTCTTGGAGGGGGTCGGTAATTGTATAGTGTACGTTCGTAAATATGGAATTTCTTGTAAAGTTCTTTTTTTGTCATATAAAATGTTTTTTAATGTATCGGTAGAGGTTCGGACGCCATGCTTTGACGCATTGAGTTACGGCCCTTGCCATTCTGAGTTCAAATCCCGCCGAGGTTACCTTCGAGTTCATCCTTACGGGATCGATAAAATAAAATACCAGTAATACACTGAGTAATTGCTGGCCTTGTGCCAAAAGTAGAAACAATTATTAGATTCTCCAGCTGCTGTATCAATATGAATCACAAAATTTTGTGGGAAATAAATTAGCAAAATTTAATAGGTGGGGTATTCAAGACCTGAGAGTACTTAATAATTTTACAAATTAAATTGGCTTTAATATTTCAATTCAGAAATTTGGGGTAATTTTTTTTTTTTTTTTGAGGCCGCTTTTCTTTGGTTAAAAAAAAAGATATAATAAAACAAAAAGAAAAAAGTTAGAAGCTGTTTTAAAATCCCACCGTAATGTTTCTCTGTAACACAACACTAGCAAAATACGTCTGCAAACTATCATCACTAACTTACTAGATGACTCTTCTTTGTCACAAAAAGCAAAAGATTTCTTACCATGAAACCACAAACAGCGGAAGTACAAATCAAAATACCAGCAAATGACAGACACAATTAGGTGACAACACCAGTCTAGGAAAAAAAACCTATACATGGTCACTAAACCTGCTCACACTCACACACGTCGCCCTGCACCTCACTATTTATTATCGTTCTGTCATAGACCTGTCAACTCACCCCGCCCGTCCAACGGAGATCTCCCACCCACTTTGGGGTGGATGAGAGATGTCTTCTCTCCTGAAAAGGGGCATAGCTTTCATTTTGTAAAATCTCCTAATTGTGCCTCATTTCTCACCGTTTGGGGCTCTCTTTTTCATGGTACTCCCTGTTTGGGTTTTTAGAGGTTGGCAGGTGTTGTATCGTCTTTTTCATGATATAACTTCCAGGGTGGTTTTTTTTTTGTTTTGTTTCAATCAGAAATGTATTAGTGTTAGGGGATTTACAGTTGCGATCATTTTTTTTTTAAATATATTTTGTTTGCGTTTATAATTAATATTTTCATCTTTAATAAACTGAATAGTATTTTAAATATTCAGGTCCACCATCCTGATATCAAACCTCATCTATTCTTCCCTTGTTTTCTTTGCTCCCTGTAGTTTGAAAGCAATCGGACCTACCTTGCGTCTCCAATTTAATCCAGACCGAATTGTCCACTGCGCTAACGTCCACGTAACTTACCTCCGCCTGAGGATGACAGAACCTCTCACTCACTTTTGCAAACACAATATCTGGCCATGACCTGACAAAAAAAAGAGGCAATCAATAGGCCCAAAACCCTGATGTGACATCACTTGTCCTTCACTTCCGGTAAGACATCTCCCAACTTCTGTTAGTCCCTCCTTGGCAGCTCCACACTCTCCTACCACATACATTGTTTAACACATTTTTACCCAGCCTTTTCCTACATATGCATTGCATGCTCTCATACCAATGTACATTACAGTTGATTTCTCTGATGCCCAGTTTTTCTCTCAGCATACCTGTGTTATATTGCTCAAACATGATGTTACATATTCAGTAAAATAAGCTCTCAATACTTTCCAGCCATTGCCTGTGTTTCATTACCATAGAACAGTCATGGGAAAACTGGCTTATTTGGCTTTCTCAATGGCCCGCCTAATTTCAAAATTGCCTTGGAGTGTTTAGTAGTGTGCCCCGCCTCATGATGGGCCACATCTGTGGCCCACTGCTCAAAAAGGGTTGCCTATGCCTGTCACAGAGCATTGCATTTCATACACAAGCATTGTGCCTTTCAATCAGAGAAACCTTTTGTTGCCAACAGAAGTAATCATTTCTTGAACTATTTCCACCCCATTCTTACACAGGCTACTATGCTTTTGCCATAACCCCATCAACTGCTAATTAGCACACCTATTTAATAAAAGCAACTTCTAGCAAGTCAGTAACCCTCTATATTTACTATTATATTTTCACAGTAAAGACTTTACTACACATAATTATCTCACATAATACTGAATCTATTTATTTGATATTATTTATTTTGAGAACAATACCTTAATGTTGGTATGAGTGGCCAGTTACAGCCGGTTTGAAAGAAATAGGTGAGAGAATTCTGGTTGGATACAGCCAGTTTAAATACTAAAGGGTTAAGGAGATTGAATGACTTCCTTTATTGGATGCTAAATACATCTGTGCATAAATTGTTAGCCTGTATGAAATCCAATTGCACTTTTTGTTTATCCAGTTTGCATTCTGATCTTTTCCTGCATATCAAACATAGCCATTTCTTAGATGGCAGTGGAATTTGATTACCTTCTCTTCTAAATAAAACTTATTGCTTAGATTAGTTGACTTTTAGGTTGGTTGATTCTTAATTCTGCTTCCATATGTGGACCTTTTGCCTCTAGTTCTTCAATTGATTTGGTTATGAGAACTAGGTCATTGGCATACAGGAGTTCCCACAGGTATATGTGTGTGTTTGTATTTCAGATATCTATCTATTTAACTTTCTACTCAAATACAAGAGCAACAACGCAAATACACTGCCATGATTGATTTCTTTTTCATCTGACTAGGCACTAGGCCAAATTTTGCAAGGAATAACCATAGTCAACTCTGAATAAACTATAATTTATTAACTCTGAAGAGATGAAAAGCAAAGTCAATCCCCATGTGAATTGAATACAATTTGTAGAGCCGCAATAGTAGACACTAAGACATTTCTACCAACTAGCTGCTCTGTTTACACCACAAAAATAGATTTGTTAAACATGAGTTGAAAACAGGGTATTGATAAATGAGAGTATGGGATATTCATATTTTTCTCAAAGCGCTAATGATGTAAATGAAATGAATATAAATGGAAATCAAAACTAAGTTACTGATTTAATTAATCTAGAGTTTTACTTTTTATGCCTTTAAAATAAGTCCACATAGACATGAGCAAATAAGGGATCCTCTGTGTAGTAACTTGACCTGCTAAATATAGCAACTTAATATCCCTCAAATCACATTCTACTTTTCTTAAAAAAAGAATTCACTGAGCTATGTAGTCATTGATACACTATCTAAATAAAAAAACAGGATACTCAAGGTTGGAATGTCTTTGTCTGTGGGTAGTTAGTGTTGCTGATACTGTTGTCCTCATTGTTAGAGTTACTAATGCTGCTAAATAGTTTATGCTTTATGTGAGATACAAATGTTTGTCAAGTTCCTATATTTTCTTTTTATATAACTTATTTATGTTTAGCTTTATATCAGTTGTGTACGATGTTAAGTTGTGTAATAAGGGTTGTATTTTTTTATGTTGCCTTGTGGAATTTAGTTTCTGTTGCAGTTCTTTTTGTTTTTTGTGTCACTATACACACACACACACACACTAAATTTCTTCCATCCTGTCCTTATTCTAACTACTATGCTCTCCAAGCACCCTCACCTACTGCTAATTATATCACCTAGGTAGTAGAAACTATTCACCACTTCTATGGGTCCTTCCTGGGATTGGAAAAGATTTATATTATTTATGATCATCCAGTCTTATATTTAGATATAGCGTATCAATGACTACATTGCTCGGTGAATTCTTTTTTAAGAAAAGTAGAATGTGATTTGAGGGATATTAAGTTGCTACATTTATCAAATCAAGTTACTACAGAGGGGCCCTTATTGGCTCCTGTCTATACGGACTTATGTTAAAGGCATAAAAAGTTAAGGTGATGTGGTGTATCTAGGGCCAGTCTCCCTTTCTGCAAGTAATATAAAACTTAATTAGGTTAAACTCTAAATATTTGACAATTGGTCCCACAGAGGAAGTAATTCCCTTCTAATTAGTCAGATCCAGATTGGTTTGGTACACTAAATGGTGTGTTTATTAGATCCAGTGACTAATTAGCTAGAGAACTGGTAGGGTATGAAAGAATTTAAATAGGTTTTTGTGTGGTAATAAATATGTCATTCTTTTAATTCCTTTATAGAATAATGCATATGTATGTAATTGATTGTGTTTGGGCGTTTGTGTGCGTATTTGCTTGTGTGCATGTATATTTGATTATGTCTGTATATAGTTGTGTTTGTGTGTATTTGATTGTGTGTGTAGTTGTTTATGTTTGGATTTTTTTTTTTTTTTTCATTCTTTTATAGCATATTCTAACTTTGAACCATATGTATATTAGTTTGTTAGGATTGTGTTTATGTTGATATATATGAACAAATCTGTTTAATGGGTTAAGTTCCAAATAAATGGAGTCTGCAACACAAGTTCAATTCCAAGTTGATTTATCTAATTCACTTCACTTATCCTTGATGCTTGTGATTTCCAAAACCAGTCAATCAATACTTAAAACACTAAAACATTTGTCTTCTAACAATTTACCAAAAACTATGATGACATTTTTCATAGAACAAACTATTGTTTTTGAAGTAGTTTATTTTTCTCAGTCATGGGCAAACTGCAGCCCGTTTGGTTTTGTGAATAGCATGCCTAATTTCAAAATTGTCTTGAATTTTTTTAGAAGTGCAGCCCGCCTTATGATGAGCCACATCCTATGCAGTCCACTGCTTGAAAATGGTTGCCTATCATCATCATCCAGCTATTGATTATGCACAACACAATTAACCCTAAGTAGGGGTGGGTCCTGCCTGACAGCACTCCTTAGTGTCCTGCTCTATGTGTTTCTGTTCATTTGGGCCAGGCCAAGCCTAGTTTGATCACGATGGACATCCTCCATCCAAGTCCTTTTTAGTTTTCATGGGCCTCTACTGTCTCCTGGATCAACATTCATCACTTTGCTGATCCAGCCCTCACTGTGCTCGACATGGCCGTATCAGCGCATGTGTCTCGTGTGAAGCACATCCTTGAGGTCGTCAATAAGCAGTTTTTTCAGGAGCTCAGTTGAGCTGACATCATCCTTAGTGGTCAATCCTAACATCCAGCGGATCGTAGCTCTGTCATTTCTTCTGAGCCAATTCTATGCCTAATTTATCTAGTTCTCTTCACTTATTCTTGATACTTGTAATTTCCAGCCAATCAGTACTGAGGAGAGGACAAATATTTTAATGTTGGTTTAACAATTTACCAAGAGCTACAATGACATTTTTCATAGAACAAACTGTTGTTTTTGAAGTTGATATTGATAATCTGAGACATTCTTAAAAACCAAACAGAACAGTAGAGAAATTCTTTTTCTTCCTTGGAGAGAAATTTAGTTAATAGAAATGCACTGACACACACACGCTCTTTCTTTCTCTTTAAAAATAAAACCTGACATGTGATCTGTTCAAATATACATGCATGCATATAAACTTGCCAGCACATATCTACGTTTGTGTGTACTTTACACCTACACATATATAAACACATAAAATCAGCTAATTATTTTTTACAACTAGCATGTATACATATGTGTAGGCATACAGACATATGTTTATGTTTATCTTACATTTTCTAAACAATATACATATGTATGCGATTCCCGGGTTCAATCAGGGGTAACTACAGTAAGTGAAGTACAATACATTAGGAGAGTATATACAAAATTTAATATAGAAATGGCTTCTACAAAACTAGAACTGTTTCATTTGAAGGAAATCATCAGGAAAGCATTGATGATTTCTTTCAAATGAAACAGTTCTAGTCCTGTAGAAGCCATTTCTATATTAAACTATATGGGAGAAAGACAGTCTCCCCCACATCGACCCAATAGAGGGACCAGCAGTGTTAGTCGAGGGTAGTATAATAAGTAAGGCAATCAAAGATATGAAGACAGGGAAGGCGGCTGGGCCTTCGGAAAGAGTTGCCGAGATGCTGAAGGCATCTGGTACGGTGGGACACACCATGGTCACCCGGATAGTCAACCAAGTCATACAGAATGGGGTTGTTCCGAAGGACTGGCGTAGCAGCATTATCGTTAACTGTTATAAGGGTAAAGGAGATGCCCTAGATAGGAGTAACTATAGAGGCATTAAATTAATCGACCAGGTCATGAAGGTCACGGAAAAAGTAATAGCGCAACTAATCAGAGCGAATTGATCTAGATGAAATGCCGTTCGGGTTTGTGTCAGGAAAAAGTACCACAGACGCTCTTTTCATTGTACGACAACTACAGGAGAAGTACCTAGCTAAAAGTAAACCCCTATACTTAGCTTTCGTCGACTTGGAGAAGGCCTTCGACAGAGTCCCCCGTTCCATTATCTGGTGGGCTCTTAGAAAACTAGGTGTTGATGAATGGCTTGTGAGAGCTATACAAGCCATGTATAAAGAAACAGTCAGCAAGGTTAGAATTAACAACGAATATAGTGAAGAGTTTAGTGTAAAAGTTGGTGTTCATCAGGGCTCTGTTCTTAGCCCCCTACTATTTATTATTGCCCTCCAGGCTATAACAGTGGAGTTCAAGACCGGCTGCCCATGGGAACTCCTATACGCAGATGAATCAATGGCCGAGCTAGAGAAGAAATTCCAAACATGGAAGCACGGCCTAGAATCAAAAGGCCTTAAAATTAACCTGGCTAAGACTAAAGTTCTAGTTTGTAAGAAAGAAAATAAGGCGGCGGTCCCCTCCGGGAAGTGGCCATGCGCAGAGTGTAGGAAAGGCGTAGGTAGAAATTCCATTTTGTGTCCCAAATGCAAAGTTTGGGTGCATAAAAGATGTAGTGGGATCACAGGTAAGCTAACTAAGAACATAGATTTTACATGTGGCCGGTGTTCTGGGGCAATAAGTAGCAGCAAGTGCCCACAAAATACTAGCTCTTTCAACTGCGCAGAGGGTTCTATAGAAATAGTGGACAGCTTCCGTTACCTGGGTGACAAAATCAGCAGTGGGGGAGGGTGCTCTGAAAGTACAGTAGCTAGAGTCAGAACTGGGTGGAAAAAGTTCAGAGAGCTTATACCACTATTAGCCGCTAAAGGGTTCTCCCTAAAAATGAAAGGCAGGCTGTACGATGCCTGCATACGAACAGCAATGTTGCATGGCAGTGAGACCTGGGCATTGTGTGCAGAGGATATACGCAGACTAGAGAGAAACGAAGCTTGCATGCTCCGCTGGATGTGTAATAGTAATATACGTGAACGACAAAGCATAAACGAACTAAGGAAAAAATTAGAAATAAGAGGGATCAGATGTTGTTTACTAGAGAGAAGGCTACGTTGGTATGGTCACGTGATGCGCATGAAGGACGATAGCTGTATAACAAAGTGCAGGGCAATAAAGATAGACGGTAGCCACGGAATAGGCAGACCCAGAAAAACCTCACACACTTACACCTCACCAAGACAATGTCACTGGACCGAGACCTTTGGCGGTACTCAGTAATAGAGAAGACCCGCCTTACCTAAATACAAAGTAAAACCTACTACAGTCAGTAGGCATCTCTAACAAAATACACCCCCGTCCCACCATCCCCACCCCATCCACACCGCCCCCTTCTATGTAAAGTTATGTTGGTGCCACACCATCCAGGCCGAAACAAATGAGATCGTGTAGGTGTCACGACAAAAAAACACAGTCCACGCTGTAATGTGGCCGTGTAGGCAACACGGTAAAAACCTCCCAGACCCACACTGTAAATGTGGTTGGTGTTAGGAAGGGCATCCAACTGTAGAAAACCTGCCAGACAGTCCTATGCGAGCAAGACAATCACTCTTGCCTCAAGTGGGAAAACCCCCGTCCAAACCCATGCAAGCGTGGAACACGGACGTTAAACGTTGATGATGATGATGATAATCATCATGATCATCATTTTACGCCCATTGTTCCATACTTGCATAGGTCCTTCTCAGTGCAGCATATCTCCACTTGTTGCGTTCCTTTTTCGTTTCCTCCATGGGCATTATCAATCTGAAATCAGCTCTTATCACTTCCATCCAGGTTTTTGATTTTTCTCTACTGCAACTACTTGACACTTGACCCAATGATTATCATCTGTGCTTTGTTGTTCTCACGCATTAACATTCCACATCTATCATTTCTCTCCTACCACCACATCCTCTGTGTTCACTGCCCATGTCACATAGCACTTCGTGCACAGGCATCTTACAGCTGACCTTTTGTTCATAGGGATAAACCATTTGTTGTTAGCAAGGGTAACTTCCCTAAACTTCTATCCTGTCCTTATTCTAGTTATCATGCTCTCCAAGCACTCTCCTCTACTGCATATTATATAACCTAGGTAGCAGTAACTATCCTGGGATTGGAAAAGGTTTATATTATTTATTTTATTATTGCCATTCTTACTGTTAAATGACTGACCATTTATTTCCTACAAAGTCTTTCTTTCCTGTTAGTCTGCCTGTTGTTCCACTACACCTCTTGTTTACCCAAGATTTGCACTGTGTATATTGTAATATTAGAGTAAAATATCTTTTACTCTAAAATTAGAAAGTTATATTACTAAATCACTCCAAATTCTTGATTTAGAAAAATATATATATTTGTAAGTCAGAGATAGTGTGTTCCCCCATTAGAAAGATGGTAAGGAAAGAATTAAGAGTTAAGTGTATCAACCATAAACAACCATACAAAGATTGACAGGATATGGGCAACTGACCCAACACCTTATTTCAATGTCCTCCTGACTCAGTCACTTATGGCTTTTATGTTAGGATAATTATATGTAATTAATTGTTGACTTGGAAAAGTTAACTCATTGACCCCACAACTGACATGAATATGAAAGGTTTCATTGTCAAATGGATTAAGAGTTAGAATATTTAAGAGTAATTATTATTTCACTGTACAGCCAGTAATTGAGAACTTGAGGTTAACTAACAGATATCGGGATTTATGGTGACAAATCTATGATTTAAATAAAACCAAACAATGGCAAAACAAGCTAAAGCTAGCGCCCTGACCCTTGCTGTTTTTGATATGCAGATTTGCTCCGAACAAATTGCATGTGTCCGAAGGAACCTGCAGCCGTAGAATCAGCCAGATCCATACAGTGATCATATCTCGAGCTACCTGCTGGCGAAACAATTGTAACACGCAATAAACTGAGTCCAGATGCATCACTGATTTTTTTTTTTGTTTATACTATTCACACTCTGCTCTGTATGAATATTGAGTGCTAATATTGGCATACCGCCTATGGAAGCACCATAGCTACCATTATACACACGTCTATATAAGGGTATTTATATATATATATTTTATTTATATATATATATATAAGGGTATTTATATTTATATATATATATATATATATATTAGGGTATTTGGAAAGTAATTGCATTTTTCACCACTATGAAATATGAATGAATCAATCACGTCAGAGTCAGGGTCGAAAGGGCGGGGACTGTTTAAAATAGTACAGGTAGTGTGCCATTCATAGTCATTTCAGTAATTGACCCCATGGAGGATAAGAACATTATGAAACAACATATTCACCATTGCTTACTGTATGAATTTCGAAAGAACAGTGCCGCTATAGAAACAATGAAAAACATTTGTGAAGTGTATCTGAATGCAGTGATAGCTCTGGTTTAAAAGTGTCAACTGTGGTTTAAAAGATTTAAACATGGTAATTGTGTCATATCCGACAAGCCTCGACCTGAAATACGACCTTTTGAATGAAACTATTGTATCAAATCTACGTCAAAGCACCAGAGATTTGGCGCATAAATTTAATGTGTCGTGTTCAACTTTCCATGAACATCTCAAGCAAATTGGGAGAACATGCAAAGAGGGAATTTGGGTTCCACATGAGCTTATGCTTGAGAACCGAACACAACACTCCAACACTCTGCAAAACAAGCCCAAGAAAAAATAAGATCATTAGGATGGGAAGTTCTTCCACATCCTCCATACTCACCTGACTTAACACCTACAGATTTCCATCAGTTCCAATCAATAGTACATTTTATAAGAGGCAAAACATTCAGAAACAGAAAGGAAGTTGAAAATAATCTTTCAAGAAAAGAAATAGGTTTCTTTGAATGTGGCATCAAAAAGTTGCCTTCCCATTGGGCTGCAGTCATTGAAAACGATGGTGATTACATTATCAAAATTATTCAGCAGATGAATGCAGTTCATATTTGTTTTTATATTCTTTCTGGAAAAACACAATTACTTTCCGAACACACTCTAATATATATATATCCTTATTATGCTTGTCGAATGCCAAGATGTAAGTATATTTCCCACAGCAGCATATCGACAAAAGCAAACTTTATTTCTATTTACATTCAGCTGCCTGTCTGATGAAACATATGGAACAATTGTTGAACAACAATCTTACTATACCTTTAAATATACATAAGAGGATGACGCAATGGAATAAAACGATGTTGAATTTGTGACAGTCTCTTTTCCTTTTTACATATATATATATAGATATCGTTTTTACATCCGCTTTTTCATGTTTGCATGGGTTGTACAGGTCCTTCTCAGCACAGCATCTCTACACACATCGCAATCCGTTGTCATCACCTCTGTGAGTCTCAGTGATTTGAGGTCAGCTCTCACAAACTCTGCCTATATCTTTCTTGGTCTACTTCTACATCCAAAGATCATTGTCCATGTGCATTACATGTCCAAACCAACACAGTCTTCTCTCCTGCACACCACCTCAAATTCCTCCTAAACCCAGCTTCTTCAACTGGTCTAAGCTCTGCCTCTCTCTCGCACTTAA
This sequence comes from Eledone cirrhosa, assembly GCA_964016885.1. Lineage (NCBI taxonomy): Eukaryota > Metazoa > Mollusca > Cephalopoda > Octopoda > Eledonidae > Eledone > Eledone cirrhosa. The sequence goes on from OZ024742.1 coordinate 319,048,921, forward strand.
ATTGCACATCCAATGGAGCATGGTTGCTTCATTTCTCTCCAGTCTAGACATGTCTTCTGCAGCCACAGCCCATGCAGCATCACACACAGGCATCATACAGCCTTTCTTTTTTATGTAGGGAGAAATCTTTTGTTGTCAACAGTGGAAGTAGTTCTCTAAACTTCTTCCATCCTATCCTTATACTAGCTATTATACTTTTGGCACACCCTCCTTCATTGCTAATTAGGTCACCTAGATAGCAGAAGCTATCAACCACATCTATGGATTCTTCCTGTAACTGGAAAAGGTTTATATCATTGGCACTCCTCCTCTCGATTACTCCTATGCATCTTCTACATGTAGATTATATATAATCATTGGTTTACTATTGGCTACTACACCATACAGTAATATCACCATCAATGAATTTACATGAGCTGGATGGGTAAGTAAAATAGCATATTTTCCATATATCTTGAATCTCTGCCATCTCAAAGCCTAATAATCTAAATTTTTTCTTGATTGTTTCTTTGGTTACAATATAATACCAATTCACAGTAATTCCGCACCTTGCTCTGGTCATGTCAATCATCTATCCAGCAATTCAGCCAGTAAATACTGAACTCATTCCTCCCATGTCACTGCAAAAGATTTACATTCACATCTCGTGCAGTAATTAAATAAACAAAATAGAACAAAATAATCAACAAAGACAAACTGAATAAGTACTTTCATTACATTTGTATTAATAACATACAAAGTATCAGAGTTCTTCAAAACAAAGTACATGAGGCATGATACATAGATTATTTAATAGATAGCTATAATATAGGTCCATCTCATGTTTGCTAAATTTCTAATTTTTTCCCCCCTTATTTGAAAGTTTCACAGAAAGATAAAAAGTACTAACCAGAGCATCCAAGACTGTTACAATAGTGAAGCTGGCTGATTAATTCAGTCTTACATATTAATAAAAACTTTTTCAAGTTCAAGAATATTAACCCACAAACATCGCTTGACTAAAAATGTTGAATAGCTTATTAATCAACTGACATACGATGTATGTATGTATGTGTATATATATATATATATATATATACAGGGTGTCCCCCAAAAATATATACACACTTCAACAGCATTCTAATCAAAGTGTGTATACATTTTCTGAGGATACCCTGTGTGTATGTGTATTGTATATATATATATATATATATATATATATATATAAATGATATAGATATCCCAGTAGGTACTAGGTACCCACGGAAATATATATGTTGTCTATAATAGTGGTTGTTCTATGGTACTAATTTGAGATACCAGAACTGTAAATATGAGCGGAACAAGTAAACATTAAACAATCTTTTAAATAAATTAAAATACGAATCGTATTTTAATTTATTTAAAAGATTGTTTAATGTTTACTTGTTCCGCTCATATATATATATATATATATATATATATATATATATATATATATATATATATATATATATATATGTATGTATATGTATGTATATAATTCTGCTAAGTGTTCTGTAAGATATAAGTCAAAGTTTCAATAGAATGATTACATTATATTCAGATATAATATTTTAAAAAATACATATTAAATATAACTCACTGAATAAGATAATTGCAAACTTCAATCTCCCACCCAATTAAATTATTATTAAAACGATAATGATAATTAACATGACTTCTCTAAATTAAAAACAAAACAAAAATTCACCTATCATTATCATTTTTGCTCAAAATAACACTAAAATTTTGGAGTAAATAGTCTAGCTGAATTAATTTCTATATAATTACTGTTTCACTATGTATTATCATATTCAAGATTTCCTTTTGCTCTTCAGCACACCCTGCTTTTGTACCAGAATGGAGGCAGTAAAAACCAGTTAGACCATTACTCACTTGAGTACTCGATACTTGGGGTAGTAGAGTGAGTAATATGAAAAATTCAGGACCCTGACGGCTGAGCTCTGGCCGTTTCAACAGCTAGATCCGAGCTCGGATCTAGCTGTTGAAACGGTCAGAGCTCAGCCATTGGGGTTCTGAATTTTTCATATATATATATATATATATATATAGAGAAATAAGTCAAACACTGCTTTAGTATTTGAAATCATATTGCTTATATATATATATACACTCAGTTTATGTTGGATGGTTTAACTATGGGGTATATCTAGTCATTCCGATTAGTAGACCGTGATGCAATAAGCAAAAGCACTCAATGTTATGTGTATCATCCATCAAAGATGTAGTATCTCATGGTTGGTGCAGGAACGGAGTTAAATGAAAACAGAAGGCCAAATTCCAATATATTTCCTTAATGTTGCACAATTACACATTTAATGTCTAACAAGAAATATATTGGAATCTCCCCTTTTGTTTTCACTGAAGTATGTATATGTTTCAGTTTGAAACAAATAGAACTACAATTTGGGGCCAGAGTACTCAATACATGAGATAGAGTGGGTATATTTTCATTTATTGAATTAGACATTCACAGGATGAATTGTTTTCTTCTCCAAGAATTCATTTGAGACAAATTCTTATAGAACTAGTCTTGTTAGAGTCATATATATATATATATATATATATATATATATATATACACACACACACACAATTATGGCTTTTATTTATTAAGTCTTTTTCTTGTTAAGAGTTCAAAATAAGAAATATAGGAAACATGTTTTGGAATGGATACTTTATAATAATGATTTGTATTAGATATAGTTTTCTTTTAAAAGAAAACTATAAGAAAAAAAATTAAAAAGCAAAAAAAACCAAAAAAAAAACCAAAACAATATTTCATCACAGAACCATTGCTGGCATGAGACATGATAGTCATGATCAGACTGTGTTTGTCATATATCAGCAACATATTTTGGTATAAAACATCAACTTACACTCTGAAACTCCTTTTAACAAGAGAACATTAATATATTGAAATTGAAACAAAAACTGATAAAGTATAGGGGGAAATATTTTAACCCCTTCACCCTTTTTTTTCTAAATGAAAGAGAAAATATCAACATTTTTATTTAAAATGTAGCAATTGTTTTCTACTTTGTTTTTAACTATTCCTTGACTTTCTAACCCCCACCCCCACTCACAATACTCAAAGTATTGCTATTTTCTCAATGAAACTGCAGTACGGACATTATAGTAAGAAGGTAAAGATTGTTTTCTTATCTTGTTTGCATTTCCCAGATATGATATTATATATATACATATATTTATTTATTAAGTTTCAGAAGATCCCGTTAAGGGTGAAAGCAGCGATTCTTTGCTTAAACTTTAATCTGTTATTTTAATAAATATTTGGTCTAGGGTTCTTATATATTTGATATATTTATCCTTATCGAGCCCTCTTTGGATTTTAGTCTTCACATTTATTTTTATTACTACATATATATATATATATGTGTGTATGCACAAATGAGAGAAAGAAGTACACAATACATGTAGTTAAGTTTATTAATTTGTTCAAAGATAAGATTCAGCTTTGAATAAATAAATAATACATGTGAAAGAGAGTGAGATAGAGTACACAATTTTTCTTCTGCTAATCAAAGACTTTGTAAGAGATAAAGTTATATGAAGAACTTTCATATTGCATACATTTAAATAATAATACTGAAATGGAAAAGAAAACTGTAAAGTTAGTTTGCAAGACTGAAATCCATCATAGTAAATATGTAGATGTGTGTGATACAGATAAGGAGACAAATAACTGTATCCATGTGAGAGGAAAATGACAATGGTATTACTATTGACAGTAGATTGGTGGTTAAATGTCAGATATATAATTAATGGGATTCTGTTTGGTGGTTTCATAAAACCCAAGCAGTCAGATCCCATCATTGTTCAGACAGGTGGGTGGATAATCACTGTATTATTATAGGTATAATATCTATGGCTCCCATATAACAGCTCATTATTATTATTAATATATATATATATATATATATATATATATATATATATATATATATATACACACACACACACATAATAATCGTTTCTACTTTTGGCACAAGGCCAGCAATTTCCCCAGTGCATTACTGGTGCTTTATTTTATTGAACCCGTAAGGATGAAAGGCAAAGTTAACCTCAGATTGTAAAGGAGCGTAACTATGCTGCAAAGCATGGCGTTCAACCCTCTACTGATACTGCCAATCCACTGCTCATTATTATTATTAATATTAAATATAATAATAATTGTTTCTACTTTAGGCACAAGGCCAGGAATTACCCAGTGCATTACTGGTACTTTTATTTTATCGACCCCGTAAGGATGAAAGGCAAAGTCAACCTCGGCGGGATTTGAACTCAGATCGTAAAGGGACGTAACTATGCTGGAAAGCATGGCGTCCAACCCTCTACCGATACTGCCAATCCACCGCCCTTTATAATAATAATAATAATGAGCAGGAACAAAATATCAATATTACAAGAATATGTTTATTCAAAATGTACATCACATGTGAATAAACATATTGATGTCATATAGATATTTTGTTCCTGCTCCTTAAGGATACTGATAATGGTTAAGTACAAAACGTAGAATCCTACATCAGTAACCAGACCCACATATTAGCATCGAGTGCTCAAACTGGCGAATCATCAGTAACTAAACATTACACACCAATATATATACACTATATATAATATATATATATCTTATTTTTAAAAACCATAGGTGAAAGCATGGAAGACACACAAGCACAGTTCCCACTCATCGCCTGTCTTCTGTGCATATATATATATATATATATATATATATATATATATATATATATATAAGGTATCCCCCACAAAAAACGTATACACACTTTGATTACCTATACAGGCAATATTTATTAGAATGCTGTTGAAGAGTGTATATATTTTGGGGGGACACCCTGTATATACAGACTGTAATTGATCATGCTGTCAACAGGTCAAGTCTTACTACTGCTATAGATTAGTTATCAACCTTCAGCAAGGCACATAACTCTGCTTGCTCCGGATTGCCTGACTGCCAGTAGATAAATAAAATTAAGTAGAGCATCCAGCTGTAAAAATAATTACTCAATAGGAGGGGATTGGGGGAGTAATTAAGTTGGCATAAACTAAAAAGAATATGATCAAGATGCTTTGAGATATCTACATCGGTGCCTAACAACATTTCACAATACTTTCTCTTCTTTCATGTTTCTGGAGAGTTCATCATGCAGGAGGTTATATAAACTAGGTATTGCAACAATAATTAGATTAAAATAGCTCAACAATTTATCAAAATGAGGTCCAGGTATTATGTAGCTAATTGTAGCTGTGTATGCTCAAAACGTCAGTGCATACCACACATACATACATGTAAAATAAAGATTATTTGCCCTATGCTTAAGCTTCTAACATCTCGAAATGGTAGATACTTAACTGTAGTGCAAACAATCCTTTTAATAATATCTACACTCTACTTAAGTATTCTAAGTTAGATAACGGCCTTATTGGTCTTAACTTGAGAGAGAGGGAGAGAGAGGTGATTATTTTTGCATGAAAGTGATGCTCCAGCATGACCTTAGCCATGGTGGATAAAACCAACTATATATATATATATATATATATATATATATATACACACAAACCAAAATTTCACATTTTCCTCATTCATTCATATACACACACACACACACACACCTATACATATATACACACAAATTTGTTTCTATAAACATCTTACAGTGGATTAATTGAAAGAGTTAGTGCTCAGATGATGTTGGTACCATGTGTGCTGACATGACTTTCATTGTATACTCTCACATTATCTATGGAAAGCAAAAAATGTGATGCTAAAATTATTTACAATTTTATAATGAACTCTTGTATTTGAAGAAACAAAAGGAAAAATACATTATAGACATTTGTAAAACATGATGTATATGTAGGAAAAAAAACACCTGCATACATATGGCTATTATATATATAAATATATATATATATATACATATATACACTCATACATATACACACACACACACATATATACATGTAATATATATAGATATGATTATAATATATATATAGATATATTATATGCATATTATAGATATATACATATTATATGTATACGATACATAGAAATATATATATCAATGGAGAACAGCTTTTCATTCAGACATATTTCATTGAAAACATGACTTATTTTTTTTTTCCTATAAAATATTTAAATTTTACATATTGGGAGCCTGTACAGAAATCCCCACTCAGAGGAAAGGTGTGTGTGGGGTTTGTGGGTGTGCTTGTTATTAACATTGTTCCCAATCACATGGTACTACAATCAAGCTGTCTAACTAAAAAAAATGACAGATGACACACATTGCCTCCACAAAATAGGTAACTGAACCATAGACCTCTTATAGTAACTCTACAACAGGAGATAAAAAAAGAAGAATCGTTTAATTTTTGGCGTAAAGTTAACAATTTGAGGGGGAGCAGAAATTCAATTAAATCGCCTTTAGTATTTTGCTGGTACTGTTAATTTATTGACCCCAGGAGAGACGAAAGGCAAAGTTAACCTCAGCTATTTCTGAATACAAGTATGGCCAAGGTCAACTTTACCTTTCATAATTTCTACTTTAGGCACAAGGCCAGTAATTTTGGAGGAGGGTAAAGTCGATAAAACTGACTCCAGTACTTGACTGGTACTTTATTTTATCGACCCTGGGAGGATATAAGGCAAAGTTGACTATGGTGGAATTTGAACACAGAAAGTGAAGAGCCAAAACAAATACTGCTAAGAATTTGTCCAATGCTTTAATGACTGCCAATCCACCACCCTTAATAATAATTATTTCTACTTTTGGCACAAGGCCAGTAATTACCCCAGTACATTACTGGTGCTTTATTTTATTGACACCATAAGGATGAAAGGCAAAGTTAATCTCTGTGAGATTTGAACTCAGAATGTAAAGGGTCATAACATGCTGCAAAGCATGGTGTCTGACGCTCTAATGATACTGCCAATGCACCACCCTAAATAATAATGAACTGAACAAAACTATGTTTTCCATCAATATAAGAAAAACAAATACTTCTCAAAAAGAGAAATTAAAATGCAATAATGAAGAATGAGCAAAAATCAGCCTTTGTTTTGTTTGTTTTTTAACCATTGCTAACATTTTAGCTTACATTTGAATTGGACTATCTTCCATGTGTGCATGTTTTCACATTTTTAACAAATGTAAACAGTAATAAAAAGTATAATTTTAAATGAAAAAACAATATTAACCGAAGTTAATATTCAAACTGTAATTTTAAGAAAATGAAAATATACACTATAAGGAGAATAGTTTAAAAAGAACTTTTTAAAAAACAGAAATATAGCAAATTTCCCATCAGTTTCATGTAAAGGTTTTTTTTTTTTGTTTTATACATACACGTTATATGAACATATATTACATATGTTACACACAGAAATGCACAAATATAGAGATATTACATGCATACAGAGAAAAATTAAAAGGTTTTTAAAAAGTTATTACGGTGAACCTTTTGTTGTTAAGGTCAGGTTACAGTAAAAACAAAGAAAATTCAAGAAAAAGGATCATGGAGCATAAGATTTTTTTTGTTGTATTTTTGGAAATTGGTAATATTGTAATTTACAGAAAACATCTGAGTAATCTTAATTAATGAGATTAGAAAGTAGAAATAAAAAAGAAAAGATATAAATCCACATTATCCAAATCTACAAACGTTACTTTGTAATAACAAATAAATTGATATTTTGTTTAATTTGTAATTTTGCTCCAGGTAAGTCTTGATCAAAGATGTTGCAGCATTGCCTATCCAGTCTTTTTACATATCCATGACTAGAATTATATTTCCCAATGTCATTCCTTTTACTTGGTCACTATTTCAAGCAGATCAAGTGACCATGTAGAGGCTCCCCTCAAAAAATAATAATTTGTTTAATCAAGAGAATAATATATATTAAACAGATTAGCATGTTGCCAACATATCTAAAATAACCAACAGTGTTCTAAATGGCAAGTCAAAAACATCTTTGTCCTAAAAATGTACTTTGGGTGTATCTGTATAATTGTGTGAATATTTGGAAGTACTAGTGAGAAAAAAGTATTTAATACATTAACTAGATTTTATAAATCTAAGAGTAAACTTCAGTTTTAGATATATATATATATATATTCTGGTGACCTAAAATCAAGACTAGCATTACAGGATATTTGAGAAAAGAACTGAGGTATTCTTCAATCAAATGTAAAAATCATGAAAAATATGTTGACAGAATAAAATATTTCTTTCTTTCAATTAAAAGCTGATTTCAGAGCTACAGTGTTAGTTGTACTAACTACTTCTGTCCTTCAATAATTACTGTCAGTAGGCCTGACTGTTTCTTGTCTTGGCATCTCAAAAAGCTCATTGGAGATTTTCTTCATGAAGTAGCAAAAAACTTTCTAGAAGCCTTGGCAAATTTTTTACAATAGTACAGTGCTATGCAGAAAAATCCCTGAACTTGAGTGTTCCCCCATTGCTAACATGTTTGGCCAGGAAACTATAAGACTAGATTGCCAAATCAAATAGGAGCCAACATGACCATAGGAATAGAAGTGGCATCCTCACTCTCTAAGAAGATATACAAACCCCCAAAGTAACAAAGAAAATGTTATCATGAAAAGCGACATACAAAACATCCTTTTGATATAGAAGAGATATTCTGGAGCAAGTCCTAAAAAGATACTCATGCTTTAACTCAAATATTCTTAAATTATTATTCTTATCTTAACTAAGCTTTGGAAAAGATCCTCAAAATTAAATTGTTGGAGAAAACTTCAGCTGAAAGTTAATTACCTACCCTATATGGTAATCTTGGATTCAAACCTACAACATGTATTTTGGCTAATTTTTGTCACAAGTAAACGTCATATTTCACACACGAACATCCTTCCAGATTATTTCCTATTTACAAATACCTATTCTGTGTGGTCATTGTAAATGGCAATGTAGCTTTTCCTACACAACCCACACCACAAAAACCTTTGGGCTTTCTCTCCTTTGAAAATTTAAATTTACCAACCTCCCTTAGTTACTGACGTCTTTGGAATAGGATAGATCCAGTCTCAGTGGAGCACTTGGATTGATTGAATGCAATTCTAATCTTCTTAAAGATGGCCCAAATTCAGCTCATGATCATATTTTCTCCATTTTGGTTTCCTTTTATGCTACCTTCACATTTACTTCAAATGCAGAACTCAGAATGGTATCCAATAAGCACTGGCAGACACCCACAACATTCTCAAATGAATGACCTTAAAAAGAACCTGCTTCTCCACAAACCTGCCTTCCATTTGCAAACTAAAAAGTGTATAAAAAACTAATGAGAAATGCTTAGATGGCACACCTTGTGAGAGACTTCACTATTTGTTAAAACATCCTCAGCTCCACATATCTGGCTACTTCCTCAATATTTCCTGGGAAGACAACAGGCAACACATAAATTAATAAAATATCCCAACTTAAACACAAAATACAAGTTATTCTCAGTATGCATTGGAAAAAATGGGACCATGGTCTAATATTCATCAAGGAAGAAGTTAGCAAAATTCAAGGCAAAACAAGTGAGCCACAAGTTATTTCATATTTATTTCAAATCATCAGTACAGCAGTCACCTGCAGCAACGCTGGCAGTGTGATGAGAACGAGAACTATAGAGAAACACAAAAAGTAAGAGGATATATTTTATCTATAGATATGTATTTAGTCATTTGTTCATTAGAAACTTACAACATACATGATGATAATATTAAGTTCTAAAATTGGTAAATAGCCTCACATTTATAGAGGATAGGTACAGTCAATGAAATCGATCTCAGTATTTCACAAGCACTTATTTTATCAAGTTCAAAGGGATGAGAAGCAAAGGTGACCCATTGAAATTAGAGCATAAAAGGACAACTAAATACTACTACAAAACAACACCTACAATGCAACAATAATTATTTCTAACGGGAGTACAAAGCTGGAACTTTTTGTTGGGTGGGTGTCAGTTAAATCAGCCCCAATACTTAACTAGTACTTTATTGACCCCAGAAAAATGACAAAGTTGACCTCAGCGGGATTTGAACTCAGAACATAAAAATATTTTTTCCGATGTTATAATGATTTTGCTAATCCACTGCCCTACCAATTACAATAGTAATAAACAATTACATTTTAAAGATTGTTACAATGTTGCATGCATCCAAACCATACATAATTTAATATCATCTGATATTAATAGTTGTCTGAATGTAAAAAAAAAATAAAAAAAAAAAAAAAAGAGTTCGACATCATTATTTTCAAGCAACTGGAGGTGTGATGTCATAGATGAGTTCATAAATGATATGTAACCAGTTTTAAAAATTCAAAGAGCTGAAAGCAATTTTACAAGCCAAAAACATTTTTACATAAAAAAAAATTTTTTTAAATGTTTCTTAGTTTTAGAGATAGACTGATATATATACACATTACACATAAATTAAAAGTCTAAACTAATTTTAAAACAATCTTCTATCATCTACATTTTTTCATCATTTCCCCTCCTCCATACTGCCAGAAGTTCAACTGGTTGATGCATCTCTACTTTATTTTGCTCTTAGTCATTTCCTTCAGTCAGTCATTCATGAGACAGTTTTCTTCACTCAGATTTAAAGCACCCTGTTCTAAATCTGCCATGACCTAACCTCTGCTCTCATTTACCAACCTGCATACTTTAGACAAGGAAACAATTATAGCTCCAGTTGACTACACTTACATCCACCACCGTCTCACAATATTTCTTACCTTGACATTTAGCCTCATTTGTTCAGTAACCGTTAATGGCAACACTGACCCACAACAGTTAGAATAAACCATATATAAATGCTGGCCAGAAATCACTGAGAAAAAATAAAATCCAATCCAATTAACATACTACCAATATAGGCTTATAGATTTAAGAGATGGAATGAGATGTGGCTAGATTATATGAGCAGTATATCCCTAGAGCACCACACATGTCCAGAAACATTCATCATTGTTGAGGACTTAATTTACTGCTCTAGTCTTAAGATTTATTTAACTCCATGTGGAACAATATAAACAGACATGAAATGTAATGAGTGTATTTGTAGTATCAACAGCCTAAATCCCAAAATATTTCTTGAAAAAGAATTCAATCTTTAAAAAAAGCAACACTTCTTTTTTATTTAAAACTGAAACTGGATGGATAAAATATGACATTATATATTTTGACTGTTGGTATACATTTTTCTTTTCATGAAAACATAATTCAGAAATTCAAGGTTTTTTTCCAAATCTATGCTAAACAAGTAAGACAAATTTTTGAAGCAAAAATATCGTTTTCATATCTGAACGTTTTTTTTCTTCTTTTTTTTTCCAAAAAAAAAGAAAAGAAAAGTTGAATTGATAAGTAAATTCATTCATAGAGAATAAAATGTAGAGTAATTTCCACATCTATCTCCTCTCATTTAAGATTTATACATGCACCTTAATATGTAATTACTTTTAGATTTGATTAACAAGATAGACAAACAATCTGCCTTAGTTACATTCTGTAGTGTGAAAACATTTCAACATTACTGCCAAAATAAAAGTAAATAAAAACAAAATATATAAATTTTGACTATGGCAAGTATGCCTAATATAGGTTTAAACATTCAAGTTATACAAATATTTCAAAAATTGAATAGATATGGAGTATTGAATATAAGCCAAAGATATTAGCAGAGAGGAGAAATTAAAAGATGTAATTTTGCAAGCATTTCCAAAGGTAACATAACTGAAAAACTAGAAAATAAAAATGGATTACTAACTTGATTAGAAACCATTAATTGCAATCTAATAATTCAACTATGTAAATAGATTTATGTATAATGTTAAGGGTTAAAATGTAATGATAGAGTGGATATAGTACAGACATGCAAAGCAGTTCAGGAGTCTGAAGTTCAAATTCACTACAGAAATATTGAACAAGAGACTTAAATTTTTACCTGCGCCATTTCACCTTGCTATCAGGAAAAAGTAAAACATTTCGTGGTTACATTCTTAGGCTTCATTCCAACTTGGAAAATACAGTAGATAACTGGAATAGGATTTCTGGAAATTATCTTTAACTTAACAACATGTATTTTACTATAACACTAAATAACACTAAGATACACATAATGCCACACCAGAAATAGGACACTTTAGTTAGGAATATGGAACTAGTCTGTTGTTTACTCTGTTATTGAAGAATTCTTTAGTAAAAATATTATTACAATTAATAAGAGATTGTTTTGTTTTTATAGAAGGGCCATTAAGAAATCTTAAGATTGAGTAAGAGAGTGTTGATTTAGAAAGATTGTGCCTTTCTATAAGAAGCAAAAATGTGAAATAAAAAAATTGTAGTAAAATACAGACAGTTATGTGTGGCATGTCACCAAACATACCCAACAGTTTTATAGATCTCATGTCAAAAGGTCATTAATATTTTAGGCAAAGACATTTCAGATGGAAAGGAATTACCCAGGCATTTCTGAACCAAAGATTATCAATGAAAATAAATGTTTGTTGGATATTTTCATAGAATTTGATAAATGTTGAAAGAAAAAATAAGTCCATATATATTGCACATGTACAGCAATTTTTTTTTTCAAGAGAGCCCTATAACCAGAATGTTGTTATTTCAGCTACTAACAGATGAACCATATATTATTTTCATTTCAAACAAAGTTTTTTTCTAATCATGCACTTAAAGAGAAAAACACACACACATATATATATATATATATATATTAGTCATATGTCTAATTAGAGAACTGTGTATTTAATTTGGTATATATGAATATTCCAATTCTTGATGTAGATTTCATCATTACCTTGACAGAAGAGAGCTTTGAGAATCTTAAGACATTTTTTCAACCCTTTCAGGACCAGAGCATTCAGCAGTAACCAATATTACATAGATTGTAAAAATCACTTGAAATAGCTAGCTCGATTTCCAAAATCTCTTTATGCTTTTTTCATTTCAAGGTTTGTAGCGAAGCCAACATGGTTATCCGTGTGTAGTAGCCATTAAAAGAAGTTTCCAGTAATTGTACGCTTAAAAAACACTGATAGGAAATATCCAAATGTTCATATTAGTAACAGTTTTTCCCCCAATCTGTGGAATATAAACTTTTGTAAAAGTTTTTATACCAACATTGTTTATGGATTGTTTATATTTTAATTTGAGAAGAAAAAAAAAAAAACAATTATGAAAATGTCATATAGATCAAACAAACATATTATATGAAAAACATATTCAAGACACTGAACAACAATAATAACAAACTGATATAGATAACAAATTAAAGTAGAAATTAAATATTGAAAAAGGCCACGTCAGTATAATATGACTGACTACCAAAATTCTTCATAGGATACAGAGAACTTAGATATTCATAAGTACACTTTAAAGCTCTACCCTGACTTATTGCAAATTTTTTATTGAGAATGATTGTTATAGCCTTGAGAAAAGTTGAGGAAGAAAAGAGAGAAATAAGGAGAAGTGATGAAACTGATTGATTATATATATATATATTATATAACGAAGGAAGTGTGGTAAGGAACCAGGTGGACCATAACGCACGAGAGTACTCGATACTTTGGGTAGTAGAGTGGGTAATAGGAAAATGTTCAGGACCCCGACGGCAGAGCTCAAGCCGTTTCGACGGTTTGAGCTCTGCCGTTGGGGTCCTGAACCTTTTCCTATATACATATATATTTTTTTTTTAAACAAGTTGTTTTTGCTTTTTATTCATTAAAAAAAAATCTATGGTATATATTTAGAATTATTTAAAAATTGCACACTAGAATACAATTAATAAATAAGTAATTAGGCAACAAAGAAAAAAATGGATGTTTACAATATGACAGAAAAGGGTAATAAATAGCTTTGATCATAGCTGACTAACTTTTATAATTAATTTCTACCATGCAAAATTATAAAGCACTAGAGACTAACATTATTAATTGTAGAACAAATTTGGAATAGAAATTATCAGAGGATTATATTAGCATTGCTAGCTAATATGAAACTGGATCCTATCAAGTTCAACCATTGCTACTTTTGACACCATTGCTTTGAAAATTATTCTTAAGATTTACCAATAATTGAGAAAAGCTGAACACACAGTGTTACTAACAGACCATAACACAAAGGATGCGGTAGAAATTATCTCCGTGGATAATTTCTATTTTTCATGTGATACAAGCACCACCATCCACAAACTTTGCAGATGAAATGTCCAGCTAAATATTAATGGATGGACTCTAATACAAACTGTACACTTTCAAACTAAACTTCTATAACATGTTCTCAAATTAGTAATGGAATTGCATGAAAGATAGAACGGCTTGTTAAACCTATACACTTTAAAGAGTTAAGTGCATATCCAAATAATGAATAATATTTTCTCAGTATGAAATGAATAGGAATTAATTTTAAAGATATTTTGGGAGTTTCTTCAAATCTACATTTATAGGAATATGTATTTACTAGAGCATCAACACAGCATGGGTTATGAATAGATAAATATATGGAGTCATATCTGTATGTATTTAGTTTCGCTAAATTGGTCCAGTAGTGGACTATGTAACATTTCAGGTCTGGTCTTTCACACACGTGTGTATATATATATATATATATATATATATATATAACACGTGTGTGTGTGTATATATATATACATAGGTTGTGTTCATAGTTACAAATCATCAGCTTCAAAACGTTCCGGGATTGCTGACGAAAGGGGTCTTGTTCCATCAATGACAATAACAATTCGTTACGATGGATTCCAATACACCCTTCATCTACCATGCACACCAGACCTTGCACCCTCCAACTTCCACCTGTTCCTAAAAATGAACAAGGTTATGGTTGGACAACACTATGCTACAGATGCTGTGGAAACCTACCTGGAGGACCAAACTAAGGAGGTCTACTTTAGCGGGATCCAGGCACTTCAGCACGGAGAGAAGTGTGTGGACTATGAGAGACTATGTGGGAAAATAAAACAAGAAAATATTTGTATATGCTACCATTTCTTGGAACTCAAACTTTTCAGTTGCCCTTCATGTATGTATATCTATATATCTATATCTATAT
>OZ024742.1:319071586-319121586 GCA_964016885.1 Eledone cirrhosa
TATTCTTGCTAACTCTCCGTTTCTAATATTAATTTTGTGAAACAAATATCTATATATTTTTTTTTCTAAGGTTTACGATAACTTTTAATAAGTTGAACTTCGATGTATTCGTGCGCGCACACTCACGAGACTGCTTCGTGATAAATAAATTACGCACGAACGCACACACACAATATAGAGAATCTATAACTGCAAAGAGAAAATAAAAATCTATTGTAGCTGATTATTAATATTATGCATGTATGAGGTAAATTTTTACAGAAACACTCGTCTAGGGTGTGAGTAAAAATGGTTGGTTTCAACGAATCTGACCTCCAAACCCGCCGGAAAATAGTTTTTCAAATATCGGAAGAATTTATTAAAAAAAATTATTTGAATTTCCTTATTTTAGACAAAGCCATACTGGTACTTATATAATTAAAAATAAAAGTGATTTGATTTCAAATTGAAAAAACGAGTCAATTACCCATGTTAGGGTTAAGGTTAGGATTAAGAAAAACCGAATACTACACTGCCTCTATGAAACTAAGAAACAAAAAGAATAATTTCAATTCTATGTTGCTGTTGTCTGTACAGCTATCTTTATATAGAAAATTTCAGATAGTTTTGAAGGTCAGATTCGTTCAAAACACACTTTAAAAAATGTAAGATTGTAATGAAATTTTCGAGGGTGGGAAACTCCGAGGTTCGCCCTCTCCACCCACACTCCGATATCTGAAAAACAAATAATTCCCAACGGATTTGGAGGTCAGAATCGTTGGAAACACAAAAAAGAAATTTTTTTTCTACTCGAACCAGAGATGTGTTTTTTTTTTAATTTACCGTTTTTGCTGTATTGAAATAGTTTTGTAATAAATTCTATTCGCTAAACAACGATGTAACTAAGCCCACCATAAGAAATATTTAAAAAGAACAATCAAGAGCAGTTTCACAAATTATATGTAAGAATATGAAAATTATTTGCAAAAATAAATTAGTAAGTAAAATTGTTTGGATTACTAAGAAATTAAGTTATTTTCCTTCCTAAATGTGGGTGGTGGAAAATAAATAGAAATATGTTCCTAACCGGAAGTAAGGAACGGTATTAAAAGTGCGGGAAATTATCTGCTCCTGGTTAATACAGGGCTGACATGGCCACATTAACTGAGGAATCTTGCATTCCATCACTTGTAGAAAGCAAGGCAGTGTTAAAGGAGAAACTGAACTTTATATAATCATAGCTCGATATTGAAAAACAAACCAAAATATTTGTTTCTTTCGCTCATAGATAGTTCTTTCTTTTATACTATCATTTACAGAGTCCTAAGTTAAACCGAATCCCGTTAATTTTCATGTAAGCGCACCCACATATATATATATATAGATAGATAGATAGATAGATAGAGAAATAAGCACATGTACGCTAAAAAGATTATTTGCAGTAAGATTGTCTGGATTTTTTTTCAAGGCTATATTTAAAACATTGCTGATGAAATTAGAATAAGAAGAAAATAAAAGTGAACAGTGTTAACATTTCTTGAATCTTTTCTTTAAAAAAAACTGAAACTGAAAAACATTTTATGTAAACAAGAAAAAAAAGAATATGACTCAATCATGATGCCAGTCAGCCAGCAATTGATTAGCCAAACAGAACTAATCAACATACTCTACATAATTCTCAGGTATAAGTCCTGTGACACCATCCAAAGTCCCTTCCAACCAACAGGCTTCCTGCGATGGTTTCACTTTGTAGATGAATTGGTTGGCATGAAAAGACAACTCAGAATCATTTTCTGCCTGGCAGTTATAAAGAGTTCGAACAGTACGTAAACGATGTTCAGTCATTGACTTGGACATGGCAGAAGATGAATCTGGAAGGAGCCCAACGTTGCTAGTCGTGCTACTGTGCATTGACGAACGTAAAGCCCCTCCCCCAACACTTAAGCCGCTGCTGCCTCCACCGGCATACGACTCAGTGGCGTTGCGTCTTTTAATACTGCCAAACGTCCCAATATCACCAAGAGTTTGAATCTTGGATCCAGAGAATGCAGATGCTGGGGCACTTGTATACATCGCAGGCATAATAGGGCCTCTTCGGTTAGAATCCAATTGAGGCGAAGGGTTTGTCGAAGGGGATTTGTAAGAATTTAAGGATTCCGAACTGCCGCTGGTACTACTACCATGACTAGGGTCGTGGCCAACTAGATGAACTCCACCACTAACAGCACCTACTTGACTTAAATGACCATGTCCGATACCTTGGTGTCTGGCTTTTGACAAATTGTGCGATCTCATTACAACTGGAGCATATTTTGGAGATCCATGGTCAGGGAAAGGTACGCTTTTAGGTAAACCAGGGCTTGAATTAACACTAGATACATTGCTATAGTGTGTAGCAGAAACTGGAGATGGGGGTATTCCTTGGTTGGATGCACCTGAAGGCAAAGCTTGATTTTCTGAGCTTTTCTTTGTGCTAGTTGTAGTCTCAGCAGGTGACTGTTTACACTCCTCCAAATCATCAAGAAGTCCAATATCTACAGGTGTTTGTTTAAAGATATCTTCATAGTTTCCTATTAAAATTTCAATAACGATGTTGCAAAATTTAATATCCATTATAGCGGCCACAGTCTCTTCTTCTGGTCGCATTAGAGTTGGTCCAAAACACACGCCGAGGTTGGCAACAGTCATAAGGTTGATATCACTCTTATCAGAAACTCTTTTCAAGTGGCCACATAGCAAATCTAGCATTTTGAAGTTCTTTGGGGGTAACTTGTGTACAAGACTATGTATATCATGAAATCTTAAAAGTTTAGACTCACGTTTAGCAGCAGTAATAAAATTCTCATGCAAACGGAAGGTCATCAAAGGTTCCGGTAAAGATCGAAGGTAATGTTTGATGGAGCTGGTGATTGTTTTCACTTCCCAGGTTCCATGGTCATCTAAGCAAAGCTTATCAACTTTTCGACGATCAAGTCCCATGTTAACGAGTCGGTTGACTTTTGAGTTGACACCAACCAATCTATAAAGACCTTGGTCGGTCAGGCCTCTTCTCTCGATAGAAGCGATGCATTTATTGATAAATTGAAACCCAATGTTATCCAAAATATAGGTCTCTTCGGATGTTTTGCTGGGTGTTTGATAAGTGGGTTCTTTCCCATCCATAGCATCAAGCCACAAATGTCGATCATCTTCGGACAATGCTTGGAATGTGAAGACCACGGTTGGCTTGTCAGAAATAGTAATATCAAAACAAAATCGCTTATCAATGGAATCAGATGCCCTCCTCACACAGGTGAGAAGAGTCCCTGTTTCAGGTTGACTGAGTTTGCCAACCATCTGATTATAGGGAATCATTGAGAAAATTTTATCTACCTTCAGATAGCGACAGTAGCATTTCGTCCAGTTTGTACCAAGGGCTTTTTTCTCCATGAGAAACAGATAGCCCTGCCGAGTACAGTCTTTAGGGGCAAGAGTGAACTCTCCACGAGAACCTCTCGTTTCCAACATTTTATTCATCAAAATTTCAGCTTCTTCTCTGGTACTATTAAAGTTCTCTCGCGTGTTCTGCAATCGTAGTTGCAGGTCACTCATGTTAGTTTTAAATTCTTTAGCCACCTCATGACCCTGGTGGTAAACAGTTAGCCAATTAGATATAAACGTCAATATTATTTCTACAAAATCAAATTTTTTTTTCTCTTGCACTTCCTGTAACAAAAGAACATATTTCATGGATGCTTGGTAAAAATGCTTACCTTCTAAAACAAGAGCTGCATCAGCCTCTTGGAATGTAGTGTCGTTAGTTTTAGATTTCAAGTTGAGATAGCGCTCTTGTGAGGCACAAAATTTAGATGTTTGCTTTTCAAACTGTTTCTTTTCTTCTTTAGCTTTTCCAATGTTTTCCTTGCGGAATCTTTCCAGGGGTGCTAAAAACATATCTTTAGCTTTATCTAGCATCCTTTCAAATACCTCTTCAATAGCTAAGAAGCAATCCCCAAACTCCTTGAGTGAAGCTGCAATGACAACTTCATCATCCGTTTGTTGGTTTCCGATAGTTTCAAATCGAAATTCCTGTAGATTTTGTGAAAAAGCTTTCTGGGCTTTTGACAAATTTCTCGCAGCATTAATGAGTTCCTTTCCACAAGCTATCAAGCTTTTGATGGATTTGCTCGTTCTTTCTAATTCTTTTTCATGCTCGTGTAAATTTTCACGAAAATACGGACTATCCGTCAAGCATTCCGCGAATTCCAGTGGTCGTAGACCCATGATTAATTTTTCAAACGGCTACAAAAACTGCAATCTTTACACACCCACTACAAGCACGGTAATCATGGCGGTATATATATATTAATGCTACTTAGCAATTGTCGACTCCCTGCACACTCCTAGCGTGATTCTCTGCAAACAAAACGATTGTCTCCCCTTAGATTACGTCCGAGAACACCTGACTTGTACTTGTCTTTCTTTCGTTGGCACTGTAGTTTTTCTATTACATACACTCTTACTAAAATTAATATTCATTCCTTATGCATGTACAGATAAATCTATTGCTTTAATTATATGCTTCACTTTGATTTTTTGTTTTGTTTTTAGCGATATACATTTGTGAATATCTCATGGGAAGCAACAATGCCGTATGTACAGCGGCAACCCTGACACTATATTTATAACTGATAATAGTTCCTACCACACAACAGTACCGCTATATCTACCCAGACCGCACTACAAATAATAGATAAAAGCCTGTTAATTAGAGATTCTGCTGAGTGTTGATAGCGGTGACAGCATTGTAACTCGAATGTTGAACAGCTGGAGTAAGTTTAGATAAACTTCAGTATCAACCAAGAAAGCGATGGTTCATTACTACTTATTTACATAATGTTTATGATCAGTTATATAATTTATTAACATTTAAATTCTGATGACTTATTCATTGATTGATTGATTGGTACTCAGAGCTTCGATAAAAATGTAGTGTTGGAGCATGCATCTGTTATTATATATATTTTTATTGATCTGCAGAGGTTGCCGGGCAAGTTAATATATGTACAGATCTTCGGATTCGTCGATGACATATGTGATTGAGGCGATGGAATGTATAACCTTGAAAACACACTGCATTTCATTAGTTATTACTACATATATTCTTTTTCTTTCTTTTTTTTTTTTTGAGAATAAGAAATCGGAAATTTAGACATTTCTTAAAGTTATTGGCGATGGAGTGTTCGATATATAAGGATAACTAATACGCTGGGTGTCTGTATATGATGTCACGCTACATAATCCCATTCTTGACAAAAGCTCAATTTTCATATGATGAATGACAAAATATATCCTGTCAGCAGGACCGGCGCTTCGATTAAGGCCAACTAGGCAGTCACCTAGGGCGCATAGTTCAGGATTGTGTTACTGAACCATAAAGGATCACAACTTTATACAGATTTGTATAATTAAAAAAAATTCCAGCAATCAATAAATAAATCGTTAAAAATCTTTGCCGCATAGCAGCGTTGTGGAAATATTCAAAGCAATGAAAAGGGTCGTACAGTACTATGATCCGTCACATGATGTGGCATGGTTGAGTGTGAATTGTATAGTGGAAAATGCAGAGTTGGAAGTGGTATCAAGACTGGCGCGTGTAGTATCAGTTGGCTGATCTACAGGGGATCTACGACATGCACTCAATAGGTTTGATGTTGAATGCTGCATGACAGGAATGAAAATCAGTGTTGTGGACACTGTGATACTTGTCCTCTCAAGGAAGCCTGTGCAGTGCACGTTACATATGAGTGGAATTCCATTGAAACAGGGGGAGAAGTTCAAGTATCTTGGACCGTTTTCATGGGTGATGGAAGGCAGGAGGCTAAATTAAATACAAGAGTTGCAAGAGCTAAAGCAGTAATGTGCCAACTTCAGCATTTGATCATCAAAAGTAAGAAGTTAGGTGTAAAAGCCAAACTCGCTATCTTCAATTTGGTGTTCATGCTTACCTTTACCTTTGGTAATGAATCTTGGGTAATGACTGAAAGAATATGATTGCAAATGCATGTGGCCAAAATGAGGTTCTTGCAACGGATCTTTTGAGTAATGTTATTCAATAGAGTGTATAGCTCAGCAATTAGAGAGTTACTCCAGATAAAGCCGCTACTTCTCAGAATTGAGAGATCACAGTTCCGATATTACAGATATGTGGTTAGAATATCTAAGGAAAAAATTGCTGGACAGACTTTATGGGCAAAATCAGAGCCCAAGAAAGATGATCGGATAGCATCCATGAGCTTGGTTGGTTTCCCTTGGCGATCCCACCAGGTCAATTGGAGATGGTTGCTTCTGATAGGACCCTCTTAAAGACATGTCTGGAAACTGCCCCAACAACCCTCTCAGGAATAAACACGCAAAGAAGCTGTATGTATATATATATATATATATATATATATACATATATATATATAAATGTAATCTGAGTTTTTTGAATATTAATAATGGTTTCTTATATAGGCACAAGGCCAGCAATTTTGGAGGCGGGGAAAGTCGATTAAATCGACCTCAGTGCCTGCCTGCCTGGTACTCTATTTTATCAACTCCTTAAGGATGAAAGGCAAAGCTAACCTTGGCAGGATTTGAACTCAGATCATAAAGGGCCGTAACTCTATGCTGCAAAGCATGGCGCCCGACCCTTTACCGATACTGCCAATCCACTGCCCTTTTTAGAATATTAATAATAATATTCGATTTGTTTGCAATTATGCAAACAGCCTCTTTTAAAAGCCATGTCAGTAGAATGAGCCCCTCATTCTCGCTCTTGTGTTGGCATGCAAACAGAACTGCAGACACTAATGTTTCTGGGCAATTACCCTTCATCAGTGTAGTTTATATATATATATATATATATATATATATATCAGTTGTGTAGTCTCAAGGTATTCCTGATTGAGCTGACCTATTTAGGCAGCAGCTTGAAGTACAGATTTACAGTTTAGGGCCTTAAAATCTGCAGGAGTCTAAAAAAATTTCTTAAATAAATAAAAGGCAATCTTTGTGAGATCTGCTGTAATTACTAGTTTTATATAGCTAGAGGACTAACCATGTCTAAATCTGGCACTGCCTATGATCAAAGGCGTTCATCCATGACCATTCCATTAAAAAAAACTATCTAGGGCACGTGGATTGGCATAATTGTTTGGACAAAGTATATATATTTAGTTATGAAGCTTTGCAATATGAATTCAAATCCTTTTGAAGTCAACTTTGCTTTTGATCTTCCAGAACTGATAAAATTAAGTGTTCCAGTCAAACATGGATTGATTTAATATTTCTATAAAACATTTTAGATGTGAATGGAATTATTATAGAAGACAAATGCCTGGGCTTTTTAAACATCTTCAATACCAGAACACAGAATTAACTGAAATGTTAGCATTGTGTAATGTCTGCAGCTGAAAGGAGTTACAACTGAAAAAGACAGATTAGGCTATGACTGAGACAATTAATGGAGATCTATGAGTGGTATGATCTATGGTTAGGTTGCTCTTGAATGCTACTGGTAACAATCTGTCACATGGTTGGGTCATTAACGACTAAACAGGCAACCCCACCAAGCTTTTTTGGGTAAGGAGGGTGATTTTTGGACACCCTGCAGGATGAAAAACAACCCGTCAAGGAGTATGGGAACTCAGGAGAGTCAGCTGCCATCCAATAAGGGTAGTTGGTAATTTCCTAACCCTTTTGATACTAAACCACTTGAAACTGGAAGAAGAAAAGAAGAAGCAATCTCTCAAATTATACCTATTCACTTAAATAAAGGCTTTATTTGATCATAGAGTTTAACTTTTTCATTACTATATTTCTTACCATGAAAAACATTAATTATTGTTTTCAAACAAAAGTTTCTGGGGATTTTGTAATATAACTAACTTTCTCATTATTAAGCTAGTGTTTTGGATATAATTAAAGGTTCTTACATGAAATTATGATGGAAGATAAAATATAAACACTTAAAAACAAAGAAATTTCTATCATAGAACCAAGAATGGTTTCAGGCAGTAAGGTATCACAACAACAATGACAGCAACAATAACAACAGCAGCAACAGCAACAACAACAACATGATAAACAAAAATATATTATTGAATAAATTTAAACAGAATTTTTAAAGACAAGTGGAGAAAATTATTAATGTTGATTTATGCAAAAATGCTGAAAAATGCGAGTAGTGGGACTGACATTAGTCAATTTTATACAATTGATACATTTATCTTAATAATTACTATAATTCATTTATGTTCTGCATATTTAGGATGTTTATTGCAAACCTCCAGCCAATTATTTGTGAGTAAATTATGTGAAGGCAGCGTATTTTGGGATTGGTAGGGTAGTGAACTTATTGTCTTGTGGTATTTAGGCAGCTACCTGTATGCTATGAGTTCTAATCTTGCTGCAATCAACTTTGCCTTCCATCCTTCCATGTGGCCAATGCTCAGGTCCAATAAGTAGCAAGTGCCCACAGGATACTAGCTCCTTCTATTGCCCAGATGCTTCTATAGAAATAGTGGACACTTTCTGTTACCTGGGTGACAAAATCAGCAGTGGTGGAGGGTGCTCTGAAAGTACAGTAGCTAGAGTCTAAGTTCAGAGAGCTTATACCGCTGTTGGCCACAAAAAGTTTCTCTTTAAAAGCAAATGGCAGATTGTATGATGCCAGTATACGAACAGCAATGTTACATGGCAGTGAGACATGGGCATTGTGTGCAGAGGATCTGCACAGACTGGAAAGGAATGAAGCCTGCATGCTCCGTTGGATGTGTAATAGTAATATACGTGAACGGCAAAACATAAATGAACTAAGTGAGAAATTAGGAATAAGAGGGATCTGATGCTGTTTACTTGAGAGAAGACTATGTTGGTATGGTCAAGTGATATGCATGAAAGACAACAGCTGTATAAAAAAGTGCAGGGCGATCAAAATTGATGAAAGTTACGGAGTAGGTAGATCCAGAAATACCTGGGACGATTTGATAAATTCCGACCTTACACACTTGCACCTCTCTAAGACAATGTCACTGGACCAAGATCTTTGGCGCCACGCAGTAATACAGAAACCCGCCTTGCCTATGTACAAAGTGAAACCTACAGTCAGTAGGCACCTCTTAACCAAATATATACCCCCATCCCACTACCCCTACTCCACTCCCACCAACACCACCCTTTCTCTGTAAAGTTATGTGGTACCACAACATCCAGTCCAAACTAATGAGATAATGAGATCGAGATTGAGATCGTGTAGGTGTCACAACAAAACAAAAAACACACAGTCCACGCTGTAATGTGGTCGTGTAGGTAACATGGTAAAAAGTTCCCAGTCCACACTGTAAATGTGGTTGGTGTTAGGAAGGGCATCCAGCTATAGAAAACCTGCCAGATAGTCCTATACGAGCGAGACACGGCCACCCGACCAATCTTGCCTCAAGTGGGACAAGTCCTGTCTAACCCATGCTAGCGTGGAAGATGGAAGTTAAACGATGAGGATGATATATATATATACATCATCACCATTTAACGTCTATTTTTTCCACGCTTGCATGGGTTAGACAGGTCATCCATGTTATGAGACAAGTCTGGTCAGTTGACTGCACTGTATCTTGCTCAAATAGAACTGTATTTAGGCTGGGTTTTTTATAGCTGGATTCCCTCCTCAACACTAACCAAGTTTACAGAGTGGAACTGGATGATCCAATATGAGCTGGGTTGGGCCAGTTGTCCATGCCGTACCCTGCTTATAGTAGTACCATATTTTGGCTGGGTTTATTTGGTAGCTGGAAGCTTTTTCTAACACCAACTATGTTTACAGTGTGGAACTCGGAGGTACTGTTGTGGGACAGGTCTGGCCAGTTGGTTGCACTGTACCTTGCTCATAGCAGAACCATGTTTTGGCTGGGTTTTTATGACTGCAGAGTGCCCTTCCTAAACCTCAGCCATGTTTATACCAACCACATTTACAGTGTGGAACTGGGTGATTCTGTTATGAAAAGGGTTTAAACAGTTGGCCACCCTTGCTCATACCAGGACTGCATTTTGGGTGAGTTTTGACTGATTAATAATGTCTAATGTCCTCATGGGAGATATATGGGAGGGTGGAGTGGTGCATACTGTATATATGCTTCAGCTTTGGCCTGTGCTCATGGGAAGTCGGATCTTCTGTATTACTGCGTAACGCCAGAGATCTCAGTCCTGTGTCATCGCTTTTGAGAGGTGAAATTGGGCAAGGTTGGCTTTTATCACGTCATCCCAAGTCTTCCTGGGTCTCCCCACTCCAAGGCTTCCATCAACTTTGAGTGCTCTGCACCTTATATATATATATATTTAAAAGACAACATAAGTCCAGATTCCAAATATTCTTTTAATATTGCAAAATTACAATTCGTATTTCTATGGCCTGGTTACATCATCAGGTCATGACATAAGATTTTGCCGACATCATCAGGTGTAAATTGCTAAGATTAGGCAACCAATTACAGGATTACGGCAAACATAACCACAAGTTACCACATCTACAATGGATGATTTTATAATTTTGAGTGGTTTAGCTTATTACATCATGATTTGCTAACTGGAATGACCAGATCTACCCATTATTTAAGCCATCTTACATAAATGGTATATATATATATATATATATATATATATATATATATATATATATATATATATATATACATATATATATATATATATACATGTATATATATTAGATATATATATATACACACATATATATATATATAATTAAGGATTATATCCCAAAAAGGATCAGGAAATAACCAGTCAAATAAGGTACACTAGTAGAGAATAAGTAGACCATATTTATTTCGTATTGAAGTAATTTCTCTCTCTGTATATGTATATATATATAGTTTTTAACCATCTCGCCAACTGCAACCCTGAGCGCCTCTTTGATCTCCATGTGTCTAACACACGTGGACATGCCTACAAGATAAGAAAACAGCACAGCTCCCATGACTTTCGCAGACATTTTTTCACGCTCAGAGTTGCTGAGGCATGGAACAAACTGCCTGCGTCAATTGTTAGCTGCCGAGACACTGCATCCTTTAAGACACTCATGCTTCCTGAAATACGCCAAAACTACACCTGATGTGCCCCTTCCATACACATGCACACGTGTGTATCATGACTCGTGCACTGTTCATTTTACTGATGTTTGTGCATTGCCCTATGTACTGTACATGCACTTTTTTGATGGGTTGTGGTGCACCTGGGCACTGTGCACAATATTTCATTATTGTTATTGTTATTATATCATGACTCATACACTGTTTATTTTCCTGACATTTGTACATTATTCTATGTACTGTACATGCACCTTTGATGAGTTGTAGTGCACCTGAGCACTGTACACAATAATTTCATTATTATTATTATTATTATTATTATATTATATATAAATTAGAAAATATATAGCTTTCACCGCATTTTTAACTAAAGGAATTTTAGCTTGATAACGGGGTTTAGAACCCTCAGATAAATGGAAAAAAGATGAGATACTCATCTTTTTTCCATTTATCTGAGGGTTCTAAACCCCGTTATCAAGCTAAAATTCCTTTAGTTAAAAATACGGTGAAAGCTATATATTTTCTAATTTCAAACTCGCTCACTGTTTCAAAACATACTTACTTTATATATATATATATATATATATATATAAAACGCCTTCAGATAATTTCCGTCTATCAAGTTGTAATTGAGGTTAAGGAACTGCTGGACTTGGATGATCTTTTTTTTAATGATTAGCCAAGGAAAAATGGGCAATTCCCATGACCTTTTCAGGACCTCCAAAATCTTGTGGTGGGGGAGGAGGAGGTAAGTTTCCTCAAACCAGCACCCAGTCTACACTGTAAAGTGGTCATGTAGGCGTCACAACAAAAAGCACCCAGTACTCCCAGTAAATGAGGGTGGTGCTAGAAGGGGCATCCAGCTGTAGAAAAAAAGCTAGAAACAGTTCTGATGAGCAAGACATGGTCACCTGACCTGGGAATGCTCACAATAGGATAATTCATCTAACCCATGCCAGCGTGGGAAAATGGACGTTAAACGGTGATGATGATGATTCTGTCCGTTTGTTAATTTGTCGTCTGGATCTGGAGCTCCAAAGATTGAGTTAGAAGTGAAGTTGTGGAAAGCACTGGACGAGTCCTGACAGGCTGCCAGTCTGAGTCAAAGGATCTCAATTATCATCATGTTGAAAAATTGTTGTTTCCTCCTCTCTTAAAGAATCAGAGAGGCCAATTATTTCAAAAGATTTTAATTCACATCAGTTTGAAATTGTATACACATACAATCAACAAACTAAATAGACAATAACATTGATATCAAGTCAGAAAGAAAGAAAAAAAAGGAAAAATCATGCACATTCATACAAATATAACTTTTAACATGAGTAACATTACAACAGTTGAAAAAAAAACGACATGGCGATTTCAAATTTCATCACTTCAGTACATTTCTGATTATACATAACTTAGTTTATTATTTTTAGTCATCTGATGAATAACCAATAAATAGTACTAACCAATCATCGACTCATTACAAATAACAATGTTTACATAAAGTAGATGGCTATCGGTATAAAATGAAAACAGCAAAGCATACAAGAACACAAACAGGAATCAGATGTATCATTGTTAATGCTAGTTGTCTCCCTTAGAGGTCTCATGTTTATCTCATGACACTTTTATCTAGAATTCAAACAAACTGAGTACACAGAGCCAACATGTCGAAATTCTTTCAGCAGACACTGTTGTTATGGTCATTAACTATCATCAATATATGTCATGGACAAGGTATGATAATAGTTCTTGTTTTATAACCTGTGTATTATTTTATATATTTCCTCGAATTCCATATCCAACCACAAAATTAATGCATAGTTTTATTACACATAAATTCATAAATACACACTGTCGCAGACATTCACAACATCGATAACGTGTGAGCGAACCCTGGGGGTTGTGATTACAAAGCGAACATTATAACCATTTGCCTATTCATGCGTTTATGCAGACACATTTAGAAGCATGTATAAACATATAGTCATATATTATATGTGGACGTTTATATTTCTGTATAAATATAAACAAACCTAGACATATATATCGGTGTTTACATATTTTGTTATCCTTTAAACATAAGACTCGGGTGGGCCCAAGTTTTGTGAGTTAAATTGAAACTTCTGAAGTTCGTTGGATGAACTTTAGACACTGTGCCGTGTCGATTCAGTCTGGATACAGGCGTCCTATTTGAATGAGGAGGCAGTTCATTCAAATTAACAACTCTTTCTCTTTCCTCCCTTTTTTTCATTTTTATTATTTTAATTTGTTTTTCTACGTTTATTATGCGAAATATGTATGTAAATAAGATGTATTATAGAAGAACACCCCCTTCGATTTCAGTGGGGAAAAAATTTTTTCCCGTTTATTTTCGTTTGCTATCAACTAATCTAGCCTTCAAAGATGCTCGCAATCGACTTTTTTCCCCGGAAAAGGGAGGGGGTTGGGTGGGAGGACCACTAAGTCATGCCAGGGACATGACAACCTCACCTATGCATTCGATAGAACGTGAGACCATACATAAGTAAGACGTTGATCCCTGGCCTGTCTGGGAGATCAGTAGCCCCACTTCAGTGCTGACTTGGTCTATGTAGGCCCGTTCAACCCTTGTTAACAGGGAATCCAGGCGTTAAAACAAAAATGATATATATATATATATATATATATATATATATCTATTAACTTTACCACAACTATGAAGAGATCTGATCATTGGCTGTTATCATCTATACATCTATAAATCTACAATCCAACACACGCGTGTGTGTGTACGTGTGTGTGTTTATTATATATATACTAGCTGAGGTACCCGGCTTCGCCCGGGAGAACAGTTAAGTGAAAACGGATAAATGAGAAAACGGCTGTATTGGATGTGTAGTCTGGTTTACAGTATGAGGTGAGCAGTAATGTGTGTGTGAGAGAGAGAGAGAAAGACAAATAAAAAAAATCAATCAAAACTTCCTTATTAGGTTGGGAGAGTAAACTGCCGATTAAATAGTATCATTGGCCTTGGATTTTAAATGTGAAATAACCATAGTCAGTATGATTATTTTCAGCTCCAAAGGACGTCACTGAAATGCAGTAATATACTGCATAACATGCTTCTGAAGTGTTTTGCGTTGTTAGTATGGTCTGTAAGCAGTATATGGATAAACGCTGGAGGGTCCTCTATCAGCGGAAGTCTGACCTTTCCTCCTAAGCAACACATGCCAAGTGTAATATCCATGCTACCAATCGCGACTTTAGGGTCACTTTTATAATTCTTCAATGGATCATATGAAAACGGCTCTTAGCCAGTTTATTCTGCCTCGAAGAGTCCTTTGTGCTCGTTGAGGTTGCATCGCAACTGTCATTGCCTCTTGGTGATTTTCATATTGGACCTCTGTTTATTGCGATAGTCTTTCTACTTGCCTTAATCTTTGTTTCCTGTTTCAGGTTTTGTACACTTTCAAAAAGTTGCAATTGTCTTTCTTGTTGTCTTAACCTTTCTGTTTCCCGTCTCATATTCTGAATTAGGTCAATAATAACATGACACTATCCTCAAAGAGCTAAATTAATATACACCGCAGATTAATTTCAAATAGTATCAATTTTTTCTGTGTTCTGTAAAATCAAAGACTGGTGTAAAACGACTTTATAAAAAAAATTAAATTAGAATTTTATTTCTCGCCCTAGCACAGCTGATACATAAATGTAAGTATGCACACACACACACACACACACACACGCACACGCACGCACGCACACGCACACACATATTTAAAGGTTAAACAAGGTTCAATGAATAAATCAAAGAATGAGTTTTACAATAGTTTGGAAGCACTCAACAGAAATGGTTTTCCGGCGTTATTTATATTAATTCAAATATTAACAAAAATAGAACTTCTTGTGATCAAGTGTATTTTATTATACATATTTCAGAGGTACTGAGCTAACTTCAACAGTACGTCCTCATCAGATAAAACAAGATGATGCATGACATACCCTGACATAGTAGATGGTTAAGATCCAGTCATGGTAGTGAGTAAGATATGACAAAACTCAATATTTATATACCTTAAGATTAAGACATGAAAAAACTTACATATAATACAGAGGGTGCGTGTGAGAAAGCTTAAAAATACATAACAGCAATTTACATAACTGTTAGAGATTCAAATAATTTAAATTATTGAAGAAAGAGGAAAGAAAAAAGAAAGACAGAGAAAACAGATGAGGGGATAATATAGCTAGTAGAGGTATAGAGAGCAAAAGAGAATTGATCAAAGAAAGAGAGACAAAGAGGAATAATTTATAGTGTACAACATAGGGAGGGATGAATTATATATATATCTATACAGAACTATACATTTGGGCATAGCTTTGCGAAAGAGTAAACTCGAATCTTTGAATTATTGAATTATCTAGAAGTATTCATCAATCTAAATCTTAAATATAACTGGGTGTAATTATATGCAGGTTAATTTCCACTCCTTAGTTAATTATTTATATATACTCTCCAAACGTATCCGGTTGACCGTTAACTTTCAAATCATTTAAGTTAGTTCAGAGTAATAAATTAATCAAAGTGTATAATATTTCAGGCTATAAAAGTTTATAAATATCTGTATTAATATTAAAGTATACTATCGTATTTAATTTATAAAATCATATTTTATGAAATCATATTTAAACTATTTGCAAACATGAGAAAGAAGACAATATTTTAATTCTCACGAAGGTAATTCTTATTAAATTTTATTATATTATATTTAATTATTTATATTATATTGAAAATAATTCACATTATTTAATTTATAAAATAATTAGTTATAATTTTAAAAATTAAGATTAACAATTAGAATGCCTTAAAGCATCTAAAGGCCTTATAATTAAACTTTAAAAAAAAGTTAATTATTAAATTAGATATATGCATTTGTCTAAATATAAACAAAGATCATTGTCTAAAGATTAAGATGATACCTATCAGTTACATATAACATAATACAATACAATAAATAAGTTACTGATAATATTGTTAAAAATTAAGGTTTTAGATCAATTATTATAATAGGACCATGTAATACATATATACTATAAATATACAAGTCAAACTTCATGAATCATAAGGATAAGAACCAGATTCAAAGTAAAAAAGTGAATTGTTTGCGATCTTAAAAGTGCCCAATATCCAAGCTATATAGTTTAAAAATACAAGAAAAATTTTTTTTTAAATTTATATAGTAGTATAATGTGTCTGCAAACATGAAAAAGAGAAAACCTAAGGATTTCATTGACCCGAAGGTAACCCGAATTTAATTAAATTAAATTAAATAATAATCGTTATACAATTTAGAAAATATTTAACGATTATAACACTAGAAAGTCATTAGAGTATCTAAAGTACTTATAAATGTAACTAGAAGCATGTTATGATACTAGATATACAGATTTGTTCAAATATAGAGAGAGTATTCCAGATATTAGTGATCGATATACATGTAATAAATAAGTACAATCATTGTTAGTAATGTTATAATTGAAGTTTTACATCAAGTTAAGTGGAAAAAAAGGTTTGTCAACTAGTATCGTGTGTGACGCATATACCATAAATATATATAAATAAAAATATATAAATCAAACTTCCTGAATCGCAAAACCTACTCCAAATGAATAAATATACAAAAACATAAATGCATGAATGATTTACGGTTCATTATAACTGTTAAGCATATAAGCCATATATTTAAAAAATATACAAGAATCCCAATCTAAATTAAATATATTTAAACAATCAAATGATATGCACATTCATCAAGAGATCATGTTAACAAATAATATGTTTATATACCTATACAGGACCCTTTAATCTAACATTAATCATATCATAAATGAATAATGTTAGATTAATGTTGATGCCCTAAGGACAGACACTCGTCTGTTGGAGACGCAGGACATGGCAGCGATAATGAGGGACAGATACTGCTGGAGAGAACTCGTCCATGGATCTCGGGAATTTTACCCGCCCTAGATAGATAGATATAAATGAATAAAAAATTATTAAAGTTTTATAATCTGTTATAACGTTTTAGGTACACAGTTGATAAGAGACGTCAAAAATTAGAACCTGTTTATTTAGTGTTTTTTCCTGACTTTTTGCGAGGCTTGGAATGTAGACAAAGCTTTATGAAGGCAGTTTGAGAATAATTCACTTTTTTTGTTAATTAAATTTTCATAATTAGTAATTATTAATAGGGTCTCCATGGTACAGAGGTTGCAGTTAGGTGATATTGAAGAATTCAAGTAAATTCTATTATTACACAACTTCGTCCAAGAAATCGAGTATTTTAAATTTTTATCTTTTAATGACCATATAAGTTGTGATAAAGAAGTCAAAGATTTCCTATTAGGATTCGAAAAAGAGCATTTGTGATTCGCAAATCTTGATTTAAATGTCGAAGAAGTTGCACCAATATAGTTGTATGTGATGTTATTTGCTTTTACGGTGCATTTATAGACCAGATTGCTATCCAGACAATTATTTTGCAGAGGGCAATCTGGTCTATTTATACAATTACATTTCGATTTATTGTTATTACTATAAATTGTACTATTTACATTAACATTATTAGTACTCTGAAATGTTCTATTGATTGTGCTTACAATGTTATTGTTATTCCTAGTATTAATATTGCTAGTGTTATTATATTCATTATCGTTAAATGTATGTTGATTATGATTTAGAATTCTACTATTTATTTTAGCGATGTTCTGGGCCATATAACAGATTTAGTTCTGATTTTTTTTTCCCCAATTTATTCACGGTACTGGTGTTTGCATTATAATTTTTAGAATCTCGTTTATATATGATAGTCTTATTTTTATCAGGATTATAATTCAAATTATTATTATCTATATATTCTATATTATTTTTATAACTTGCCTTTCGTAGCGCGTCATTATAATATCCTGCTTTTTCATCAAATATGGATTTATTAGCGGATATTCTAGTTATGCGTTTCTGTACGCTATTGACTATTGCGTTTTTCACTGATTTAGGGTGATTAGAATAATAGCTAACGTAGTTTAAGTTTTCATTGGGCTTATGGAAAGGGTAATAAAAACCTGAGTTTAAGTTAAGGGTAACGTCAAGGAAATTAACTATTTTGGTACTACTTTCAACTTCTAATTTAAGGTCGTAATTTTTAAAGAATTCAATTATAGTTTTCTTAACCTGTATTGCTATGTTTGACAACCGTAAATAAAATATCGTCCCTATATAAACCACCGATAATCTCCGGTAGTTTTCTATTTACCATATTTAAGATGAAAATCCCCAGAAGATCTGTGACCTGCACTGAGTCCGATGATCCTATGGTAATGTCAAAGTTTCTATTCCTATCTGAACGGGTCCAATATTCATTGTTGAAATTAATTAGAGTTCTTCTAGCAGTTAATATGATATCGATTTCATCCGTAGTTAGATCTGTATGTTTGTAAGCATAAGATAAAGCCTTATTTAATAGGTTAGGTGTAATAGAAGAAGAATAGCTTGCTATGTCCATTTGGATGAATTTGTGATTTTTCTTATTATCTATATTTTTAAACCAGTCAATCACTTCATTAATGTCTTTCCATAAGCTCAATTTAGACTTCAATTTCAGAGTAGGTAGAATTCTATCAATAATATACTTACTGATTACTCCAATA
The DNA here is from genome assembly GCA_964016885.1 of Eledone cirrhosa. Lineage (NCBI taxonomy): Eukaryota > Metazoa > Mollusca > Cephalopoda > Octopoda > Eledonidae > Eledone > Eledone cirrhosa. Next base: position 319,090,372 of record OZ024742.1, read on the forward strand.
TCCGATTTAGATAGAGCAATCAGTGTAACTGGCAGGTCTTCCTCAAAGTTTCTCTTGTGATCCTTAAAATGTATCCTCGGCTGTCTAGGTATAAAAGGCTCAGTTCTTCCTTCAATTCCAAATGTTGCTATTAATTTAAATGTATCATTATTGATGTCTGTAAGATCTTCGGCCGGGGGTTTTCTATAATTTTTCCTTAGTTCTTTTAAAATCAAATCATTATATTCATCTTTATCTATCCCATATAAATTATTGGTTTTGTCAGACTTCACCAATATTTTATTAACTTTTTTTATATCCAAGATTTTTTCTTTAAGAGTTCTAAGGTTTTGGTGACCTTTATATGGGTTCTTCCCGAATTTAATTTTCTTTAGTATATTGAGCATTTCTGTTTCAAAATCCTCCAGGAGTTTGTTGTATGGAGGATTTTTTCTGGATTTAAAGATAGTTTCGAAATAATTGCTGTTGGTTTTCCTTTTAGCTTCTTTATTATCGAAATGAAATGCATGCCATCTCACTCTTCTTATAAAAGAGTTTGTTTGCTCTATAAGTTTCCTCATGTATTCTTCATTAGATGGTATAGGTATATCCTCAAGGATATACCTATACCATCTAATGAAGAAACACACACACACACACGCGCACAGACACAGACACAGAGAGAGAGAAAGAGCCATATATCGCACAAGAAACATAGTATATTGTATATATACCAAATACATATTCAATAGAAGAATATGTACACAGGTGGAATCATAGTGCTATTTCATACCTGGAGAGTATGGCTAAAAATCGATCTATGTAATCGATCAGCGAAAGAAAAAAAATCAATCAATATATTCGATCATTGAAGCCAAACTATCGATTATGATTAAAACACATGAGACTCAGGTACTCATCAGCCTGCTCAATTCATCATATTGGATGTGGAAGAGTGAAATAGTTGCATTAAATACAAATCCATCAATATCACAGTTTTATGTCCATTTACCATGTTGGCATGGACTGTCATATTCTAAGACAAGACGAGACTTGCTTATACCTTCCATTTTGGCATGGTTTCTATGACTGGATGTCCTTCCTAATACAACCTTTTTGCAGCATGTACTGGGTACATTTTATTGTGACACCAGCACTACTATTTTGCAGCATATACTGGGTGCATTTTATCATGACACCAGCACTTCCACTTTACAGAACAGCCTACTTGTGAAATTAAGATGCAAGTAGTTGAACATTCCACAGGCATATGCACCCTTAGTGTAGTTTTCAGGGAAATTCAATATAACACAATATATGAAAAAGCTGATCCTTTAAATTAAATATACAACTCATTTTTGCCAAGTGAGTGGTTGCTCAAGAATACAAAACGTTGATGGGAATCAAACTCAGGACCTCGTGATTGTGAACCAATGCCCTAACCACTAAGCCATGTACCTTCACTTATGATTGTGAAGAGATGCCCTAACCACTAAGCTATGTACCTTCATTATTATATGACTAGTAATAAAACATGATTAGGTGGTTATTTTTAGATAATCAGAGCTAGCATGACTTGAAATTAATCAATGAAGTATTCTTTGTCTTTATTTAACAGATTGTATCATGTGTTTTACAATAGATGTAATGGTAAAGTAATAAGTAGAAGAATTTACTAATCATAAAATAGTCTTTAATTAGTAGGAAATAATACAATATATTAACTCTATTTGTTCTAAATAGTACAATTGATTCAATTGTCCAAACATTATGGACTTTATTCTCCAAAGATAAAAAATTATACATGCGTCAGTATGTTTATGTGTGTACTATATAATGTTATTGGAGGTGTTGTTAAATAGCAACAAACATTTAATGATGTCATTCTTAATACTGATAGTAATCAAATTTATTATACATCTTCAGTTGACTCCAACTCCAGGTTTTGCTTTCATTGGCTAATTTCAACCCAATGTCCTAGTCACCCAAGATGTATAGTGTGTGTGTGTACTGGGTGTGGATGGTATTCATTTGTAAGATTACTGTTTGGGAAAAAAATAACTCAGTGTTTTTATTTTGTGTGATATATTTGCCAAACTTGGGTTAATTTGTCTTCATGACATATTCTGTTAATCTCACTAGATGAACCGGCCTTTGACTTCAATGACAGCCTCAAGGTGGCCCGAGGATCAGCCACAGGCCTTCTTCACTGTCTCCTTACTTAGGGCTCTGAAGGCCCTGGCACTCAGCGTGTCCCTTAAGTTGCTGTTGGATCTGTTTGTCTCTTGTCCCCCTGCACCCCACACAAAGAAGTTGAGGGGGTTGGAGTCGGATGAGTTGGGGGGGCCAAATGTCAGGTGCAGTGTAGTTGAAGAAGTTCTTCATCGCCCAGGTCTGGGTCTTCCTGTTGGTATGGAGGGCATGAAGTCTTGCTTCCACACATATGGCTGCCCTGCAACTACCCTATCAATCCAGGACTTCACTATCTCACTCAGAACATGGATGTAGCCATCAGTGTTCAGCCTGAGGCCCTGAGGGAAGAAATGGGGTGGCATGACATCACTTTCAATGCTGACAACATCAAAGATCATGAGAGATAGCAAGCCACCTCTTCATCAGAGAGATGATCTTCTGGTCTTCACATAAGTTCTTCTTGTTGGAGAAGAACCACACCATGCCTGGCTCCAGTGGGTGTTTCAACTTATTGATCAGCTTCTTGGTGTGCTTGAGTGTATATATATATTGTGTTGTTTATTATGTAATTATATATATAGAGAGAGAGGTAGAACACTGGAAGGTAATATCCGTAGTGGTAGAGCACTGAGTCCATGGGACGAGTTTGGTAGAAGTGGTAACACAACAGTTAGTTCACCATACCGAGAACAATTGTTTCACCTTAGCGGATCTTCGGCTCATACTCAGGAGAACGAGCTGAAGATCCGCTAAGGTGAAACAATTGTTCTCGGTATGGTGAATTAACTGTTGTGTTACCAACTTCTATATATATATATATATATATATAGTAATAATAATAAATTTGAAGACTAAAATCCAAAGAGGGCTCGATAAGGATAAATATATATCAAATATATAAGAACCGTAGAGCAAATATTTATTAAAATAACAGATTAAAGTTTAAGCAAAGAATCGCTGCTTTCACCCTTAACGAGATCTTCTGAAACTAACAAAGTCAATCTGTGAACGCAGAAGTGAATATTTCAAAAACGTTGCAACCGGAGGAAGACAGGAAGACGATACTTTGGTTCGTGGAAACGTTCCCTGGCAAAGAACGGGAAAAAATGAATATAATACGTCATTATTTGGAGCGGTGAAAAACAATTACACGCAAAGACAAAACCACATTTATGGTATAAAAGAAGTCGTAGACTAATATTCTATTAGGTGATTCATAGAGACATTCTCTGGCAATGAACAGAAAAAATGAAGATAATACGTCATATGTGGAGCGAGGAGAACAATTGCACGCAAAGACAAAACTACGTAAATGGTATAACTGAAGTCGTAGACTAAAATTCTAACCAGGAAATCGAATGATTCTCGGCTTCAGAGTTAAGAATAAAGTAAATAAAATACAGAGGTAAATGAAATTAAATAAATACATACATTGGATGCGTGTATGTATTTATTTTTTGTTTCTCTTTTGCCTTACAAGTAATAACAACAATAGGGAATATTTTAAATGTATTGTTTTAAAGAGTTGCTATTTATTTAGTTTGAGTTAGTATAGACAGAGGAGGAAAAATCAATTGGCAGAGGAGTCAGAAGTGTGCGTGTGTTTGCAGGATTTGATGCCAATTTAGCATTCTTTATTGTCCATGTTCTGGTTCTAATAATGTTATTTTCACAATCTGTTCATTTGGCAGTTGTGGTCAGACAAGCTATGTCAAATCAATGAGAGATTGAAGCAAAGAAACAAACAACAAAATATGGTAAAGGAAACAACGATGGTGATGGTATTGCTGATGATGATGATAGTGGTGTTAAGAATAACAATGGTGTTTGTTTGGAATAACAAGGGTGTGTGTATGTATATGTGTGCATGTGTATCTGTGTGTTTGCATGTGCCCATTTGTATGAGTTGAGGTATGTGTGTGTGTATACATGTATCTGCCTGCAAGCACATGTATATGTATATATGTTTGTGTGTGTATTCACATGTAGATCCACATGTTTCTATGCACTTAAATTTGTGTTGTGCATGTATGTTCATTTGTGTTTGTGTTAATGTGCAAAGTATTGGTGCAAGTATGGCAAAATGTTTAAACAGTTCACTTTATAATAATGTGGTCCCAGGGTGTAGTATCCTGGGCAGAGGAGTGACTAGGGTATGGCAAGCATGGCACATGCCATGGGCTCCACATGAAGACTAGGAGCACGTTCTATTAAAATCAAATAAGCTCCGTCAAAGAATGAAAAAAGAAACTCCTTCAGATGTATGATCTGTCTCTATCATGAGTGAGAAACACTATGGTGGCTGGATCATTAAACTATTTATATAAATTATTAGGCCTCCATAGGTAAAAATACAGTGCTGGGCGGGGGGTGCAATTTCACTGCTTGCCATAGCTACTATTTTCCCTAGTTATGACTCTGATCCTGGACAAGTGTCTTTTTTTTTGGGGGGGGGGGTTACCATAGCTTCAGGCTGACTCAAACTTTTTGAAAGAAATTGGGTTGGTGGAAACTGTGGAAGCCTTTCAAACGAACTATGCCCGTCATTCAAAGGTCCAGCCTTGTTACATTATATATCATGCTGATTGTGCCTGAGAATTACATTAGGGTACACATGACTGTGGAATATTCAACCACTTACATGCTAATTCATTTGAGTAGGTTGTTTTCTTTGATCAAACAATTAGGACACTCGTTGAAACTGACAAATCCATTTACTAATGTGTCTGTATGTATGTCCATGTGTATGTGTGTATACTGACATCTACTCATATGTTGTTGTCTAAACTCACATGCTTCAATCATAAACTATTGTTGTACTGAAATATTTGACACAATAGTAACATTTAGGGAAGAGAATTCTTTGTAAATCTACTTTGTTTTTTATCATTATAGTTGAAATTTTTTTGGTTATTCACTTTTTTTGTTTTTGTATATTTTTACATTTTACTTGCTGTGCGCACCCGCGTGTGTGTGTTATTCCCTCTTATTTGACTAACATTTTTTTAAAAATTCGTTTGCAGTCAACTTGATGTTCAGCTCTTCAAATATAGATATTCAAGTAGGAGAAAATAAAACTGTCCACCTAATTACTAAGTATGTATTATTTCTTTTTTTTTTTTTTGCAAGGGGGGGGGGGGGGGAGACTACAACTACTACTCCTATTACATTTCAGTTCTTAATGTTCTGAGTTCAAATCCTGGCGATGGTCAACTTTACCTTTCATCCTTCTGGGGCCAATAAAATAAACACCAGTTAAGTACTATTAAGTACTAGAGGTGATTAGACCCCCCCAATTGTTGGCCTTGTGGCTATGTTAAAAACTACTACTACTTTCCGTTCTGGCTCTTTTCATTTTGTGTTCAGATCCCATCAAGGTCAATTTAGTTTTTCATCCTTCTGGGGGTCAATAAAATAACTACTAGTCAAATTGACATTATCTTCTCCCAAATTGCTGGCCTTGTGCCTAAATTAGAAATCATTATTTTTATTATTGCCTTGGTTAAATTTATCTTTCATCGTTCCAAATGCGAGCAGCACAATATAATACACTTAGTACTTGCACAAAAGTAATTTATGATAGGAAAGACATTCAACTGTAAAAAACATACCCAAGTCATAGCAGTTAAATTAAGGAAAAGCTCTAATTTCATACATAAGTGTTCTGCACAGTTATGGGGTGGTCTGTGGGGAACATCAAGCTATGTCTAAAATGAAATAAAATTTACAGCTCACATCTATGTAGGTTTAGCTGGCCTGTTACAAGGTTACATCTCATGGGAGGTTTCTTTGGTATTTTAATGATAGGGAACCCTCTCCTACCATAAAAAGCAGCATGCAATGAAGTGCTTGGCTCAAGAACACAATGTGGCATCCGATCCAGGAATCAAACCCATGACCTTATGACCATGTGCCTTCAGAACATAGATGGATGTGTATTAAAACTGATTTATTTTGTCTAACATTGTTTCCACCACCTAGCTGTTTTAAGAGATTAAATATTGATTGATTAGTGCCATAGTGCAGCGGTTTCAAACTCAAGGACTCAAAAGAGCTAATATGTCCTGGGAAAGAGTTTTCAGTGGGTCAAAAGTGAAAAGGTGGGATAGTAAGTTGGATATGTGAATAAAAAATATAGGGACAAATTTTCCAATTTCCCTAATTCCTTTTTTTCCATTTTCACTTTTATGTCATGGGTAAATTACAATAAATTGTAATATAAATATTATTAAAACTGGGAAAAATTACAAAATCTTTAGGAAAATATTATTCATAAAAAATTGTTCTGCTGTGGGCCATAGAAAAATAGCTTGCAGGCTGCATATTTGAGACTCTCAGTAATCCAAATTTGTGACTTAGTTTCAGGTCACCTCACATTAAGTGGATCTATAATCAAGGTTTCCTATCCCATCTTTTATTTTTTTAGGGATGGGATAGTGATTTTAAAACTACATAATCTGAAAGGACTTTCCTTTTTAAGACTGTAGGATTTGATTTGACCAAAATTTGGCTTCTATTTTTAGTAGGTCCTTCAAGCAAATAAGAAACATGGAAGCATGTCATTGTTTTGTGTTTGTAAAACTGACTGTAATAGAAGTTAGGTTCCATCTAACTGACTTGCCCTGATCACATTAAATTGCCCATTGCCATTTCACTTGACCAATACTTGTCTCCACTTCCCATAGTATTAAAACTTCAGTCCTCCAACCCTTTAGCATTTACATTACTCTATATATACTATTGTATTTTTGTGGTAAAGGCTTTATCTCACATAATATTGAATCTACAAGATTTTTATATTATTTAATTTGAGAACAATAGCTTAACATTGGTATAAGCAGCCAGTTATGGCCAGTTTGAACACAAAGAGGTGAGAGAATTCTGGCCAGATATGGCCGGTTTAAATGCTAAAAGATTAATCTGAAAAATTGTCTTATAAATTGTTCATTTGTAAATTATAGAAATATACACTAAAATATAGGGAATTCTCATTGTAGGTTTCATATTAAAAATGTGTATTTTTCATATTAAAAATAAAAAAATTCACCAATATATTTTTATTTTTCAGCAAACCATTGACAGAAGATATTTATGTCCGCTTCACATATAAATTTGACAAAACTTTTATTCCTGCTGAGGAATTAAGAAAGATTGTACCTCTGCGTAGTATCGAAATTAAGGCAAACAACAAAACAGTTGATGTTCAATTAGTCATTCAAGCAGAAGTTGTTGGTCATTTGGTAGTTGCTGTAAATGTAACTGCTAAAAATTTAAGGCAAGCTTCATTTTCTTACTTTTTTTAATTTATATGTCTTTGTTTTTCTACTAATGCTAACATAAGTACATTTTATTTATTTTACATGCATGTATTTTATACTAGTATTAACATCATTTATCACCATCATCATCATAGTATACTGTCTGTCTTCAGATCAGCTTCTCTCACAGTAGTACAATACCATTTTCTGTTTTGTCCTATCTTTATACATTTCTTTGAGCCCAAACCCTTTCGTTGCTGTTCTTTCCCATCTGCATCTTGCTTTCCTTTTCCTCTTCTGAGGAATATGTGCCTTCATTATGCCTTATCACATGAACATAATATCCTGGTTTCTGTTTCTTTGATGTTCACATAAATATATAAAAGTACATCCAACTGTAGAAACCAAGCCCAGATCGATTTTGTATGAGCTCACAACTGGATAACTCGTCTAACCCATGCCAGTGTGGGAAAATGGACGTTAAATGGTGATGATGATGATATATATATATATATACCGTGATATTGTCGGGGAGAAGTGTGTACTTGCCATCACTGATGCTTATAAGAAGGTACCTTGGAAGTGTCACTACGAGAGGCTACTAAATGAGAAGAACAAATGGGAAAAAGATAGTCTGCTCCAAATCGATCCAATAGAGGGACCAGCAGTGCAAGTTGAAGGTAGTATAATAAGTAAGGCAATCAAAGATATGAAGACAGACAAAGTAGCTGGACCTTCGGAGATAGTTGCTGAAATGCTGAAAGCATCTGGATCGGTGGGACACACTATGGTCACCTGGATAGTAAACCAAGTCATACAGAATGGGGTCATGCCAAATGACTGGCGTAGCAGCATCATCATTAACTGCTACAAAGGTAAAAGAGATGCCCTAGATAGGGGAAACTATAGAGGCATTAAATTAATTGACCAGGTCATGAAGGTCACAGAAAGAGTTATAGTGCAACTAATCAGAGAGCGAATTGATCTAGATGAAATGCAGTTTGGGTTTGTGTCAGGTAAAAGTACCACAGACGCTCTTTTCATTGTACGACAACTACAGGAGAAGTACTTAGCTAAAAGTACACCCCTATACTTAGCTTTTGTTGACTTGGAAAAAGCCTTTGCAGAGTCCCCCGCTCCATTATCTGGTGGGCTCTTAGAAAACTAGGTCTTGATGAATGGCTTGTGAGAGCTATACAAGCTATGTATAATAAAACAGTCAGTAAGGTTAGAATTAACAAAGAATATTGTGAAGAATTTAGTGTAAAAGTTGGTGTTCACCAAGGCTCTGTCCTTAGCCCCCTACTATTTATTATTGCCCTTCAGGCTATAACAGAGGAGTTCAAGACCGGCTGCCCATGGGAACTTCTATATGCAGATGATCTAACGCTCATAGCTGAATCAATGTCAGAACTAGAGAAGAAATTCCAAACATGGAAGCATAGCCTAGAATCAAAAAGCTTTAAAGTTAACTTGTCTAAGACTAAAGTTCTAGTATGTAGGAAGGAAAATAGAGCACTGGTCCCCTCTGGGAAATAGCCATGCTCAGTGTGTAGGAAAGGAGTAGGCAGAAACTTCATTTTATGTCCCAAATGCAAAGTATGGGTGCATAAAAGATGTAGTGGGATCACAGGTAAGCTAACAAAGAACATAGATTTTATATGTGGCCGGTGCTCAGGTGCAATAAGTAGCAAGTGCCCACAGGATACTAGCTCCTACCATTGCCCAGATGGTTCTATAGAAATAGTGGACACCTTCCATTACCTGGGTGACAAAATCAGCAGTGGAGGAGGGTGCTCTGAAAGTACAGTAGCCAGAGTCAGAACAGGATGGAAAAAGTTCAGAGAGCTTATACCACTATTGGCTGCTAAAGGTTTCTCACACACTTACACCTCTCCAAGACAATGTCACTGGACCAAGAGTTTTGGCGCTACGCAGTAATACAGAAGACCTGCCTTGCCTATGTACAAAGCGAAACGTACAGTCAGTAGGCCCCTCTTAACCAAAAATAAACCCCCATCCCACTACCCCTACTCTCACTCCCATCAACACCACCCCTTTCTCTGTAAAGTTATGTTGGTACCACAACATCCAGTCCTAAATAAATGAGGTCGTGTAGGTGTCACAACAAAAACACACAAGGTTCACGCTGTAATGTGGCCGTGTAGGTAACACGGTAACAACCTCCCAGTCCACACTGTAAACGTGGTTGGTGTTAGGAAGGGCATCCAGCCGTAGAAAACCTGCCAGACAGTCCTATACGAGCAAGACAACCACTCTTGCCTCAAGTGGGAAAACTCCCGTCCAAACCCATGCTGGCGTGGAAGATAGACGTTAAACGATGATGATGATATATATATATATATATAATTAGAGAGAGGACAACACAATATATAACTACTCCATTACCAAAGGTTTCAGGACCCTAGACAATATTAATATACGTCTGGGTCGTTCCTCAGGCAGAGATGTTATGAATCTGTCTGATGAACGGTCCAGACATGTATTTATATTGTCTAGGGTCCTGAAACCTTTGGTAATGGAGTAGTTGTATATTGTGTTGTTCACTTTCTAATTAAATAGTTCTCTTCTATACATAGAGCTCTCTTTTTTCCTTTGCTTTTTCTTTGGAATTACCTAAAACATATATATATATATCATTATCATCATCATCATCACTATTTAACGTCCATTTTTCCATGTTTGCAGATGGATTGTCTGCGTTGAGAGACAAGTCTGGCCAGAATTGGCCATGCCATTCACAGGTTTGAGAAAGTACCAGATTGGTGATATAATAAATTCTGATGTGTATTTTTGTCACCCTTTCTTCACTCCTCAATTCTCACCCCTTAAATATTTCTTCCTTGGGACAAGGCAGTCACCCCTATAGCATAAAGCGGGCTCTTCAATCAAATCAATAACTGACAACCTCTCTTGCCCTGTTGCTATGTTAAAATGCACCCAGTTCACTCTTTAAGGTGATTAGTACTAGGAAGGGTATCCAGCCATAGAAACCATGCTGAACAAAGGGTTGAGAGGACTTTACTGTTGTGTCAAGGACATGACACCCTCTCTAATGCTGGTGCCACAATAAAATGCAGTCAGTACATTCTGTAAAATTCTTGGTGGTAGTAAAGTATTCCAACGGTAGAAACCATGCCAAAACTGGAAGCTATTTAATCAATGTAGTAGGAAACAATTAAACCATAAATACAGAAGTGAGTGAATAGCTATGAGGAGATGGATTGAATGAATTAACTAGTATGTCTCTCTCAACTTGTATCTCTCTCTCTCTCTCTCAACTCACATACACTGACACACACACATTCATGCATACACACACACAACAGATATAACCATGCTGGCACATACACATTGTGTGCACATATGTGCATGTTTCATTCAACCCATGCCGGCATGGAAATGTGGACATAAAAACGGTGGCGGTGAGTGTGTGAAAGAGAAAAGAAACTTTTTGTGGCCAACAGCGGTATAAGCTCTCTGAACTTAGACTCTAGCTACTGTACTTTCAGAGCACCCTCCACCACTGCTGATTTTGTCACCCAGGTAACAGAAAGTGTCCACTATTTCTATAGAAGCATCTGGGCAATAGAAGGAGCTAGTATCCTGTGGGCACTTGCTACTTATTGGACCTGAGCATTGGCCACATGGAAGGATGGAAGGCAAAGTTGATTGCAGCAAGATTAGAACTCATAGCATACAGGTAGCTGCCTAAATACCACAAGACAATAAGTTCACTACCCTACCAATCCCAAAATACGCTGCCTTCACATAATTTACTCACAAATAATTGGCTGGAGGTTTGCAATAAACATCCTAAAAATGCAGAACATAAATGAATTATAGTAATTATTAAGATAAATGTATCAATTGTATAAAATTGACTAATGTCAGTCCCACTACTCGCATTTTTCAGCATTTTTGCATAAATCAACATTAATAATTTTCTCCACTTGTCTTTAAAAATTCTGTTTGAATTTATTCAATAACATATTTTTGTTTATGTTGTTGTTGTTGTTGCTGTTGCTGTTGTTATTGTTGCTGTTGCTGCTGTTGTTATTGTTGCCGTCATTGTTGTTGTGATAGCTTACTGCCTGAAACCATTCTTTGTTGTATGATAGAAATTTCTTTGTTTTTAAGTGTTTATATTTTATCTTCCATCATAATTTTATGATGAACCTTTAATTATATCCAAAACACTAGCTTAACTTTTTCATGTTTCTAATGAAATCCACTCTATTTTAATAAGTTAATCAAGAATTTTGAGGGATTTACTAAAATTATTAATAATTTCATTACTAAGAAAGTAACTTAATTTCAGGTTCTTATATAAAATTATTTTTATTTTTATATTATGGAAGATTTTAATTTAAATTGGAAACCTTTAAAATGAGCGGCTTTATTTCATAGTACCAGAGTTGGTTTTGACCAGGTTGGCAACTAAAAGGTTAATTATGAGAATGTTAGTTATTTTACAAAATCCCCAGAAACTTTTAGTTGAAAACCATAATCAATGTTTTTTATGATGAGAAATATGGTAATGAAAAGATTAAACACTATTATCAAATAAAGCCTTTATTAAAATGAGTAGTTACAATTTGAGAGATTTGGTTGCTATTTTTAGCAGGTCAAGCAACTGTTGAAGATGACATGTATGTATTATGTGTATGTTAGTAGTATACTATGCTATATACAAATTATCTCAAAGTTTAATATGTCAATTCAATAAGTTGAACAATAACTAACGCTCAGAGTTGCTGAAGCATGGGACAAACTACCAGCATCTGTTGTTAGCTGACGGGACACTGCAGCCTTCAAAACTTCCATGCTTCCCGATATTCGTCAACACTACACCTGATATTCCCCTTCCATACACAGCATGCATGTATCTGTGTGTATATCTTGACTCGTACACTGTTCACTTTCCTGACAATTGTACATTATTCTATCAACTATACATGCACCTTTGATGAGTTGTAGTGCACCTGAGCACTGTACACAGTAGTTTTCATTATCATTGGTGAATTGGCAGTATCGGTAGAGGGTTGGATGCCATGCTTTCCAGCATAGTTACGTCCCTTTACGGTCTGAGTTCAAATCCCGTCGAGGTTAACTTTGCCTTTCATCCTTTCCGGGTCGATAAAATAAAGTACCAGTAATGAACTGAGTAATTGCTGGCCTTGTGCCAAAAGTAGAAACAATTATTATTATTTAGCCATTCCACTTCCACACAATATCTCAACTACTTTAATGTGGTTGTCATTAGGAAGGGCATCCAGCTGTAGAAATTATGACAAAATACAGATCTGTATGAGTGTGACATGGTGTTATGAAGTAATACAGAAGACCCGACTTATAAGGGAACTGGCCGAAGTGAAGCATATAGACAGTATGCCAACACCCCCTCCCACTTTAAAGTGGTCGTGTAGGTGTCACGACAAAAAGCACCTAGTACTCACTGTAAATGAGCTTGGTGCTAGGAAGAGCATCCAGCTGTAGAAATCAAGTGAAAATCAGTTCTGTATGAGCAAGACATGGTCACCTGACCTAACGTTGCCCACAATAGGACAAATCGTCTAACCCATGCTAGTGTGGAAAAATGGACATAAAACGGTGATGATGATGATGATGGTTATATAAAAGCAATATGTCTATGATTTAAAATGTATTAGATTCACACTGGATACCTGGCATCTTTATCTGATCAAATTCCAGCTGGAGGTGCTTGGTGCCCTATAAATCTTTCAGCAGTTATCTGTTATTTTCAACCTGCTGATGAATACAGTCAACCATTCATTTTGCCATGAGAGTGTAATTTACCTTACATATACAGCCCGCTCTTGTTCATTATAGTCCTCCAAGCCATAACAGAGGAGTTTAAGACTGGCTGTCCATGGGAACTTCTCTATGCTGACGATCTGGTTCTTATAGCAGAATCAGTAGAGGAGCTAGAGAATAAATTCTGGCTATGGAAACAGCAGTTGGAAGCAAGAGGACTGAGAGTGAATCTAGCTAAGACAAAAGTGTTGATGGTAGAAAAGAGGACAAAACCCTGATTCCGACAGGGAAATGGCCATGTTCGATATGCAGAAAAGGAACTGACATAAATTCTATAAAATGCACACAATGCAGAACCTGGGTACACAAGAGATGTAGCGGGATAGCAGGCAAACTAACAAGTAGGGAGAAATATGTATGCAGTAGATGTACAGGGAAATTAGACAGTAGAAGTCGCATTGATAGACACATTTTTTAAATGCAGGAGGGCGCTATAGAAGTGGTGGATAGCTTCCGGTACCTAGGAGATCAGATTAGCATGGGAGGAGGGTGTTCCGAGGCCATAGTATCTAGAATAAGGACGGGTTGGAAGAAGTTTAGGGAGCTGCTTCCTCTGTTGACGAAGAAGGGTTTCTCCCTGCGTACGAAAGGCCGGTTGTATGATGCCTGTGTGAGGAGCGCGATGCTGCATGGTAGTGAGACATAGGCAGCAACTGTAGAGGATATGCGACGGCTGGAGAGAAATGAGGCAAGCATGCTCTGTTGGATGTGCAGTGTAAATGTGCGTGAACGACCCAGCATAAATGTGTTGAGAGAGAAACTGTGTCTGAGAGGGATAGAATGTAGTGTACGGGAGAGGAGACTGAGGTGGTATGGACATGTGATGCGCATGGAGGATGACCGATGGGTGAAGAAGTGCCAGGAAATGCCAGTTGAAGGAAGACGTGGTAGAGGTAGACCACGAAAAACATGGGTGGAGGTGGTGAGAACAGACCTCAGATCATTGAAGCTCACGGTGGAGATGATGAAGGACCGTGACGAGTGGAGAGATGCTATGCTGAATAAGACCCGTCCCACCCTTGCAAGCAGGGAAAATCAGACGTAAAATGATGATGATGATGATGATACAGACATAACAGAAGACATAGACTTATCACACACACACACTCACACATACACATAGATACACATACGCACACAGACGCGTACATACACACACACACACACACAGATTTACACACACAGATAATCATATTTTTTATTGATGAATAGTTTGTTTCCATGAAGGCAAGATGTGTGAAACCTGATCATTGATCTAAATCTCGAGATATCCCATAAACTTATATATATATAAACATACACTCACATACTGAGTGTGAGTGCTTGCTTTTTATATCATCAACATCACCATCACCATTTAACATCTGTTTTCCCTGCTAGCAAGAATCATATATATATATATATATATATATATATATATATATATAAGAGGGATCAGATGTTGTTTACTCGAGAGAAGGCTACGTTGGTATGGTCACGTGATGCGCATGAAAGACGACAGCTGTATAACAAAGTGCAGGGCAATAAAGATAGACGGTAGCCACGGAGTAGGCAGACCCAGAAAAACCTGGGACGACTTGATAAATTCCGACCTCACACGCTTACATCTCTCCAAGACAATGTCACTGGACCGAGACCTTTGGCGGTACTTAGTAATAGAGAAGACCCGCCTTACCTAAATACAAAGTAAAACCTACTACAGTCAGTAGGCGTCTCTAACAAAATAACCCCCCCCCCCCCCCCCCCCCCATCTACACCGCCCCTTTCAATGTAAAGTTATGTTGGTGCCACAACATCCAGGCCGAAACAAATGAGATCGTGTAGGTGTCACGACAAAAAAACACACAGTCCACGCTGTAATGTGGCCGTGTAGGCAACACGGTAAAAACCTCCCAGCCCCACACTGTAAATGTGGTTGGTGTTAGGAAGGGCATCTAGCTGTAGAAAACCCACCAGACAGTCCTATGCGAGCAAGACAATCACTCTTGCCTCAAGTGGGAAAACCCCCGTCCAAACCCATGCAAGCGTAGAACAGGGACGTTAAACGTTGATGATGATATACGGGATAAGAGGTTATTGTTATAGGCAGTCCACTTCGATGTAGTCCAGTTAGAGTACTCCGTGTTGTGGAGTCAGCAATGTGAATAAAGCCCTTATTGTACAGCCAACCATGTCACTCTTCTTTCTTGAATTATATATATATATATATATCATCATCATCATCATCACTGTTTTACGTCCGTTCTTCCACGCTAGCATGGGTTAGACGGGTTGTCCTGTTGTGGGCAGTGTCTGGTCGGCTGACCCTGCCTTGCTCATACAGGAACTGATTTGGCTTGATTTCTACAGCTGGATGCCCTTCCTAACATCAACCTCATTTACAGTGAGTGCTGGGTGCTTTTCCGTGCCGCCTACACGTCCACTTTACAGTGTGGGCTGGGTGCTTTTTTGCCGTGGCACCTCCACGACCACCTTGTAGTGGGAGGGTGTGGGGGCATATTGTCTATATGCTTCAGCTTGTACCCATGGGAGGTCGGGTACTCTGTATTACTGCGTGACGCCAGAGGTCACGGTCGTGTGTCATCGCCTTTGAGAGGTGTAATTGGGTAAGGTTGGCTTTTATCACCTCATCCCAGGTCATCTTGGGTCTCCCCACTCCGCGGTTTCCATCAACTTCTAGTGCTCTGCACCTTTTTATGCAGCTGTCATCCTTCATACGCATCACATGTCCATACCAACGCAACCGCCTCTCCTTCACACAGCATTTGATTCCTCTTATGCTCAGTCTCTCTCTCAATTCATTCATTATGCTTTGTCGTTCGCGTATATTACTATTACACATCCATCGGAGCATGCAGGCTTCGTTTCTCTCTAATCTACGTAAGTCTTCGACCTTCAGCGCCCAGGTCTCACTACCATGTAACATTGCTGTTTGGATACACGCATCATACAGTCTGCCTTTCATTTTGAGGGAGAAGCCTTTTGCAGCTAGCAGTGGTAGTAGTTCCCTGAACTTCTTCCATCCCGTTCTTACCATAGTTATTGTACTTTCTGAACACCGACCTCCGCTGCTAATTCGGTCACCTAGGTAGCAGAAGCTGTCTACTGTCTCTACAGAGCCCTCCCAGAGATTGGTGGTACTTGTTTCCTGTGGCTGTTTGCTGCTTGCTGTCCCTGTACAGCTGCTGCATGTGAAGCCTACATTCTTAATTAGGCTTCCTGAGATCCCGCTACATCTCTTGTGTACCCATTGTTTGCATTTGGGGCAGAGAATGGAGTTCCTACCTACACCTTTCCTACATACTGAGCAAGGCCATTTCCCTGAGAGGATCTGGGTTCTGTTTTCTCGTCTACTTACAAGGACCTTAATCTTTGTCATGTTGACTTTGAGACCCTTTCTTTCTAGTCCCTGCTTCCAAGTTTGGAATTTCTTTAGTTCTACCATAGATTCAGCTATAAGTGCGAGGTCATCAGCATACAGGAGTTCCCATGGGCATCCGGTCTTAAACTCCTCCGTTATTGCCTGCAGGACTATGATGAACAGGAGAGGGCTAAGAACAGAGCCCTGGTGGACACCAACCTGTGCGCTAAATTGCTCGCTATACTCATTGCTAATCCTAACTTTGCTGACTGCTTCCCTATACATGGCTTGTACAGCTTTCACAAGCCATTCATCTACTCCTAGTTTTCTAAGAGCCCACCAGATTATAGCACAGGTGACTCTGTCAAAGGCTTTTTCCAGATCGACGAATGCCAGGTAGAGCGGCTTACTTTTAGCTAGGTACTTTTCCTGTAACTGCCTCACAAGGAAGAGGACATCAGTGGTGCCTCTTCCTGGCACAAACCCAAATTGCATCTCATCTAGTTTCACCCGGTCCCTAATCAACTGTGCTATAACTCTTTCTGTTACTTTCATGACCTGGTCCATCAGCTTTATACCTCTATAGTTTCTTCTATCGAGTGCATCACCTTTACCTTTGTAGCAGTTGACAATGATGCTACCTCACCAATCTTTGTAGCAGTTGACAATGATGCTACCTCACCAATCTTTTGGTATGGCACCTTCTAGTATTACCTGGTTAACAATACGTGTGGTTATAGTGTGACCTACGGACCCAGATGCCTTCAGCATCTCGGCAACTATACCCGATGGACCGGTTGCCTTCCCCATCTTCATATCTTTGATTGCCTTACTTACTACACTGCTGCTGACTTGTACTCCTGGCCCCTCTATAGGGTCTACTTGGGGTAGGGTATTTTCTTCCCATGCATTCTCCTCATTTAGTAATCTATCATAATGACTCTTCCTTGCATCTTTCTTCTCAGTACTTGTGAGGGCAAGCTCACTTTTATCATTCCGGATACACTTCTCCCCAATGACATCACAAATATATATATATACATAAATAGGGAGACAAATAGCGAATTTGAAAATTAGATAGTAACATGTGCTTATGTTGTATTTGACTAAATAGAATTAGTCTGTTAGTTGGGTTGGGATTTAAAAAACTCTTTCAAATTCGCTAGCTGTTTGTAAACAAATCCTGCTTTGTATTTCCCTATTTATATACATATACATATCTTCTATGGTTAGATAGCTTCTAATTGAATGGAAGGAGGCATGGGTGTCGTATTGGTGTAATGGTAACACATTGGTCCAGCAGACCAAAGATGTGGGTTCGTGTCCCATGTGAGTCAATACTCAATACTTTTTTTCGATTTAGAGAGTTTTTTAAAATCCCAACTAACAGACTAATTCTATTTAATTAAATACGGCGTAAGCACATGTTACTATCTAATTTTATATATATATCAAATTAAAATGTTGAGTTAAAAACTCACAATATTCCCTTACAATCGAATAAGCTCAAGGGAGAAATTCCGAACTCTTTATAACACAGTAAAGACACACGCACACACACACACGTGTGTGTTCAAATTATAAGGGATATAAAACCATAACCATCATCATCATCATCATCATCAACGTTTAACGTCCGTGTTCCACGCTTGCATGGGTTTGGACGGGGGTTTTCCCACTTGAGGCAAGAGTGATTGTCTTGCTTGCATAGGACTGTCTGGCGGGTTTTCTACAGCTGGATGCCCTTCCTAACACCAACCACATTTACAGTGTGGGACTGGGAGGTTTTTACCGTGTTGCCTACACGGCCACATTACAGCGTGGACTGTGTGTTTTTTGTCGTGACACCTACACGATCTCATTTGTTTCGGCCTGGATGGTGTGGCACCGACATAACTTTACATAGAAGGGGGCGGTGTGGAGGGGGGGGGGGGTGTATTTTGTTAGAGATGCCTACTGACTGTAGTAGGTTTTACTATGTATTTAGGTAAGGCGGGTCTTCTCTATTACTGAGTACCGCCAAAGGTCTCGGTCCAGTGACATTGTCTTGGAGAGGTGTAAGTGTGTGAGGTCGGAGTTTATCAGCTCGTCCCAGGTTTTTCTAGGTCTGCCTATTCCGTGGCTACCGTCTATCTTTATTGCCCTGCACTTTGCTATACAGCTATCGACTTTCATGCGCATCACGTGTCCATACCAACGTAGCCTTCTCTCGAGTAAACAACATCTGATCCCTCTTATTTCTAATTTTTTCCTTAGTTCGTTTATGCTTTGCCGTTCACGTATATTACTATTACACATCCAGCGGAGCATGCAAGCTTCGTTCCTCTCTAGTCTGCGTATATCCTCTGCACACAATGCCCAGGTCTCACTGCCATGCAACATTGCTGTTCGTATGCAGGCATCATACAACCTGCCTTTCGTTTTTAGGGAGAACCCTTTAGCGGCTAATAGTGGTATAAGCTCTCTGAACTTTTTCCATCCAGTTCTGACTCTAGCTACAGTACTTTCAGAGCACCCTCCCCCACTGCTGATTTTGTCACTCAGGTAACGGAAGCTGTCCACTATTTCTATAGAGCCCTCTGCGCAGTTGAAAGAGCTAGTATTTTGTGGGCACTTGCTGCTACTTATTGCACCAGAGCACCGGCCACATGTGAAATCTATGTTCTTAGTTAGCTTACCTGTGATCCCACTACATCTTTTATGCACCCTTACTTTGCATTTCTGACACAAAATGGAGTTTCTACCTACGCCTTTCCTACACACTGAGCATGGCCACTTCCCGGAAGGGACCGCCGCCTTATTTTCTTTCCTACAAACTAGAACTTTGGTCTTAGCCAGATTAATTTTAAGGCCTTTTGATTCTAGGCCGTGCTTCCATGTTTGGAATTTCTTCTCTAGCTCGGCCATTGATTCAGCTATGAGTGTTAGGTCGTCTGCGTATAGGAGTTCCCATGGGCAGCCGGTCTTGAACTCCTCTGTTATAGCCTGAAGGGCAATAATAAATAGTAGGGGGCTGAGAACAGAGCCCTGATGGACGCCAACTTTTACGCTAAACTCTTCACTATATTCGTTGTTAATTCTAACCTTGCTGACTGTTTCTTTATACATGGCTTGTATAGCTCTCACAAGCCATTCGTCGACACCTAGTTTTCTAAGGGCCCACCAGATAATGGAACGGGGGACTCTGTCGAAGGCTTTCTCCAAGTCGACAAAAGCTAAGTAGAGGGGTTTACTTTTAGCTAGGTACTTCTCCTGTAGTTGTCGTACAATGAAAAGAGCGTCTGTGGTACTTTTGCCTGACACAAACCCGAACTGCATTTCATCTAGGTCAATTTTCTCTGATTAGTTGCGCTATTACTTTATCCGTGACCTTCATGACCTGGTCGATTAATTTAATGCCTCTATAGTTACTCCTATCTAGGGCATCTCCTTTACCCTTATAACAGTTAACGATGATGCTGCTATGCCAGTCCTTCGGAACAACCCCATTCTGTATGACTTGGTTAACAATCCGGGTGACCATGGTGTGTCCCACCGTGCCAGATGCCTTCAGCATCTCAGCAACTATTTCCGAAGGCCCAGCCGCCTTACCCGTCTTCATATCCTTGATTGCCTTACTTATTATACTACCCTCGACTAACACTGCTGGTCCCTCTATTGGGTCGATGTGGGGGAGACTGTCTTTCTCCCATTTATTCTCCTCATTTAGTAGCCTTTCATAGTGACACTTCCAAGCTACCTTCTTATCAGCGTCGGTGATGGCAAGTACGCCGTCATCATTAAGTACACACTTCTCCCCGACAATATCACGGTTTTCCTTGACACATTGCCTAGCAATCCTGAACACCTCACGTTTTTGGTCCTCGCGTTGTAGAACATGCTTGAACTTTCTTTCCTCTGCTTCCCTTCTTGCGAAGTACACTTGTCTCCTATATATATAAAAGTACTCAATACATTAGTAGAGTATAGACATCTTTATTTTATGTAAAAATGAATTCTATAGGACTGGAGCTGTTTCATTCATATGAAATCATAAAATGAAACAGTTCTAGTCATGTAGAAGTCATTTCTATATAAAATAAAGAAAGCATGGGGTGGGTCATGGGACAACAGTAACCCAGGGAGATAGTGGATGAAGTGGTGAAGACTGATCTGAGGATGCTGAGTCTCATGAAAAACACTAAACACACTTACTTTCACAACTTATTTAGAATTTAACCCGTTCAATACCAAACCACCTGAAATGCCAATGGTTCTGTGTGATACAAAATATTTCTATCATAATTTTATTTTAGAACCCATGTTGTTATGGTCCAAACAACAGCATAATAAAAAAAAAAATTTAGATATATTACTAAACATCTCTAGATGTTTTTCAAAATTATAAAAAAAAACTATAGGCAATATCTCTCGATAGAAATATTGTAATGAAAGGGTTAAGCATCTCCCCAAACTCATGCCTTAGACTCAGTGAACTATTTTACTTTCATCACTTTAATCTAATCTTTCATTTAAAAAAAATATTTACTATTATTATTTTAATTAATTTCCAGCTTTATTTCTTACACAACCCCTACTATTTTTCACTTTTTTATCATTACAACCTACATCTTTAAAATTATCATTTTATCTTTATATACCTATCTTTACAAAAATCTATGAATGTTTTTTTTGTTTTTTCTTTGGGGTTCTTCCGTCACATCACTGATATGGCAACCTTTCTAGTGCTGGTTCCACAAAAACAACACCCAGTATATTTTATAAGGTGGTTGGTGATAGGAAGGATATCAAACTGTAGAAACTATGCCAAGAGGATTCTTCAGTTGAGTCAAAAGCACAACAACCCCTGTAAAGTCAGTGGTGATAGGAAAAGCATCCAACCATAGAAAATCAAACATTCGAACGATCGAGAGGACTCTTCAACTGCGTAAAGAATATAACAGCCCCGCCTCATGCTCCCACAATAAAATGCACTCGATAGAGTACAGAAGCATATGAAAATGAGATTCAGGCTCCTGGCATGTTTCAGAGGCTGTCACAAAATGCACACAAAACACTCAGTAGACTGTGGGAACATATATAAGTGAGATGCACATCTCCAGCCTGCCTGAGAGGTCAGTAGCTCCAACTAAGTATTAACTAGGTTTGTGATGACCTGTCCAACCCTTGCTAGTCAAGAATATATAGCTTAGTCCTTAAAAGTCTGAATCTATACATTTAAGGTTCAGCTTATCACAAGAGATTTGTTTTGCTTATCACTAGTGAAATATTTGCCTATTAATCCTTTAGCATTTAAACTGGCCGTATCTGGCCAGAATTCTCTCACCTTTTACTTTTCAAACTGGGCGTAACCAGCTGCTCATACTGACATTAAGGTATTGTTCTTAAAATAAATAATATCAAAATCTGGTAGATTCAATATTATGTGAGGTAATTATGTTAGATAAAGCCTTTACTGCAAAAATACAATAATAAATATAGAGTAATGTAAATGCTAAAGATTTATCAAAGTGTAAATCAGCATCAATGGGTATGACATAGGAGATTTGTTAGCTGTAAAAGAGACCAATAAGTGATTCCTTTCACCCAGAGCCTCGGGGTAGTTCCTCAGGCAAGTGTTAGCAAATGTTTTTTTCCCATGCCAGGGGTAGAGGGAAGTAAAAAAAAAAAAAAACCTGGCAGAATTGATGGCAATGAGTCACCTAACTTCAATGGCATTGATGGTGGAGAATCGTTGCCATTGAACCAAAGAATCTCAATAGCAAGATTGGGAGGAAACAGCTTCTCTATGCTAAACAAAACCATAGATAATTATTTGCCAGCTTGAAGTTTCAAAGTTATATGGTATTGGTTGGTATAAGAAAACTTCTTAATGGATCAAAGCCCATTGTCTTGGACAGGAAGTGTTCTTGACTTTCCCTTACTATTATTATTATTATTATCATTAGTAGAGAAGTGGATTGCTAGTATTGGTTGGGCATCGGACAACATGCTTTGTGGCATAAAGTTATGGCCCTTTACGTTCTGAGTTAAAATCCTGCTGAGGTTAGCTTTGCTTTTCATCCTTACGAGATTGATAAAATAAAGCACTAGTAATGTACTGGTGTCAATTTAATTGACTCTCCCCTCCCCGAAAATGTGCCTAAATCAGAAACCATTATTATTATCATTATTTTGTCTTTACTGCTGTGGTTGGTTTAAATCCAGTGGACTTAATACAGGGTTAATACAGTTCCTGATATACAAAAAACTTGAAAAAACCCAACCACCACCTGATCACACCTATAGATCCGGGGAGCATACTAGCCAGATAGATTTTATCCTTACCAGAGGACAAGATAGATGGATGGTTGTAAACACGAAAGCCTTCTTGGGTGAGGAATGTACCTCCCAACACAGCCTAGTACTCGGCAACCTCACTGTTAGAGCTAGACGAACTTTGAAACAAAAGGAAACCTGGAGAAGAAAGATCTGGAAGCTGAAAGATCCCTCAACCAGTAACAAATTTAGAGATATTTTACTTGACGCTTATGACAGAAAAGAACATAGAGACATTCAATGTAGAAGAGCACTGGGAGTTCCTAAAAAATAACCTACTAAAAGCAATGGATGAGATCTGTGGTTGGAACAAGGCTACAGGGAGAAGGAGAGTAACTTGGTGGTGGAACAATAAGGTAGATGAAGCAATTAAGGCCAAGAGACAGGCATGGAAACAATGGAAGAATAGGAGGAGCAGGATACATTACATAGAGACCAGGAGGAAGCTAGGCAAGAAGTATACTTTGCTATAAGGGAAGCGGAGAATAAAAAATTCAAGCATGTTTTGCAGTGTGAGGACCAGAAACAGGAGGTGTTCAGGATTGCGAGGCAGTGTGTGAGAGAAAATTGCAATGTCATCCGTGAGAAGTGTGTCCGGGATGATAAAGGTTCACTTGCCCTCACAGATGATGAGAAGAAAGAAGCATGAAAGAGCCATTAAGAAAAATTACTGAATGAAGAGAATGTATGGGAGAAAGAGACCCTTCTCCCAGCAGTACAAGTCAGCAGCAGTGTAGTTAATAAGTCAATTAAGGATATGAAAACTGGGAAAGCAGCCAGTCAATCAGGAATATTTGCTGAGATGCTGAGCATCTGGGTCAGTAGGACACACCATAACCACACGTATTGTAAACCAAGTAATACTAGATGGCATCATACCAAATGAGTGGTGCAGCAGCATCATTGTCAATTGCTATAAGGGTAAAGGGGATGCACTATATAGAGGTATAAAACTGATGGACCAGGTAATGAAAGTAACAGAAAGAGTCATAGCACAGTTGATTAGGGTCAGGGTAAATCTAGATGAGATGCAGTTTGGATTTGTGCCAGGCAAAAGTACCACTGATCCCCTTCTCCTTGTGAGACAGTTACAGGAAAAGTACCAAGCTAAAAGTAAGCCCCTCTACCTAGCATTTGTTGATCTGGAGAAAGCTTTCAACAGAGTTCCACATCACATAATTTGGGGGGCTCTTTAGAAAACTAGGAGTAGATGAGTGGCTTGTGAAGGCTGTACAAGAGAAGCAGTCAGCAAAGTCAGGATTAACAATGACTATAGCGAGGAATTTAGCGTACAAGTTGGTATCCACCAGGGCTCTGTTCTTAGCCCTCTCTTGTTTTGCAGGCAATAACGGAGAAGTTTAAGATCGGATGTCCATGGGAACTCCTATATGTGTGGATGATCTCGCACTTATAGCTGAATCTATGGTGGAACTAGAGAAGAAATTCCAAACATGGAAGCAGGGCATAGAAAGAAAGGGTCTCAAAGTCAACCTGACAGGCTAAGGTTCTTGTAAGTAGAAGAGAAAACAGAACCCAGATCCTCTCAGGAAAATGACCTTGTTCAGTATATAGGAAAGGCATTGATAGAAACTCCATCCTATGCCCCATATGTGGGTACACAAGAGATGTTGTGGGATCTCAGGAAGTTTAGCTAAGAATGTAGGCTTTACATGTAGCAGTTGCACCAGTACAGTAAGCAGTACAGGAAACAAGCACTACCAAATTCTGGGAGCGTTCTGTAGAAACAGTAGACAGCTTCTGCTACTTAGGTGACCAAATTAGCAGCAGTGGTGGGTGTTCTGAAAGTACAGTAGCCAGAGTAAGAATGGGATGGAAGAAGTTCAGGGAGCTGCTACCACTGCTAGCTACAAAAGGCTTCTCTCTCAGAATGAAAGGCAGACTGTATGATGCGTGCATACGAACAGCTATGTTGCATGGTAGTGAGACTTGGGTGCTGTGTGCAGAAGACTTGCATAGATTGGAAAGAAATGAAACCTGCATGCTCCGATGGATATGTAATAGAACAGCGAAGCTTAAATGAACTGAAAGAGAAACTAGGCATACGAGGAATCAAATGCTGTGTGCAGGAGAGGAGATTGCATTGATATGGACATGTGATGCGTATGAAGGATGACAGCTGCATAAAAAAGTGCAGAGCGCTCAGTCGATGGAAGGCTTAGAGTGGGAAGACCCAGGAAACCTTGGGATGTGGTGATAAAAGCCGACTTTGCCCAAATGCACCTCTCAAAGGCGATGACACATGACCGGGATCTCTGGTGATGAGCAGTAACACAGAAGATCCGAGTTCCCACAAGCATAAGCTTAAGCATATATGCAGTATGTCCCACCCTAACCCACCCTCCCATACACCCCCAGGAGGACAGGCCAAAAAAGTAAATGCATCCTGTGAAGCCCCGCCAGTCCACACTGTAAAGTGACCGCGATTGTGACACGGCAAAAAGTGCCCAGCCCACTCTGTAAAGTGGTCATATAGGTGTCACGACAAAAAAACACCCAGCCCACACTGTAAAGTGGTCGTGTAGGTGTCATGATAAAAAGCACCCAGTACTCAATGTAGATTGAGGTTGACGTTGGGGGAGGGGGGGCATCCAGCTACAGAAACTAAGCCAGAACCAGACCGGTATAAACAAGACAGGATTGCCCATGACAGGACAATCCCGCCTAACCCATGCTAGTGTGGAAAATAGACATAAAGATGGAGGTGATGATGATATGTGCATATATATACAAATATGTATATATAGACCATGTGTGTATATATGTATATAACATCCAGCCCACACTGTAAAGTGATTGTGTAGGTGTCACGACAAAAAGCACCCAGTGCACACTGTAAAGTGGACGTGTAAAAGACACGGCAAAAAGCACCCAGCACACACTGTCAATGTGGTTGGCATTAGGAAGAGCATCCAGCTGTAGAAAACCTGTCAGAAACATTCCTATATGAGCAAGACACAGTTACTCCACCCAACTTGCCTCTAGATAGGACTAACCCATGTTAGCATGGAAGATAGACGTTAATCGATGATGATGATACACCTGGAGTAACTTTCATCACAGGTATGTTTGATCACAACTCCAAAGTATAGCTCAGGCATGGGCAACCTTTTTCGAACAGTGGGCCGCATAGGATGTGGCTTATCATATGGTGGGTTGCACTACAAAAAAATTCAAGGCAATTTTGGAATTAGGCATGCCATTCAGAAAGCCAAACAGGCAGTAGTTTGCCCATGACTGGTATAGCTGAAGAGAAGAGAAAGCAACTACAATTTGATATACAGTTGTACTAATGCTGAACACTTTGATTGTAATTCATGTGTATATTCTTTTATTTCTAGCACTGATGATGCTTTTATTCGAGTGGATATCAGTCATAGTCATGCTATATATATCCTCGGCATAATTGTTGGATGGATTTATTTCATAGTGTGGACAGTTTCCTTTTATCCTCAGGCAATTCTAAACTTTCAGAGGAAAAGGTAAGTTAGATTTTCTACTATTTTTTTTTGTGTATTTTCTTTATAACTAGAATTTTTTTAAACATGCTGACGCGTGTGTGTGTGCATATGCATATATTTACATGTACGAGTGTATAAATATAAACGTGTAAACACACACACACTTACAAAAATACATTCCCACAAATACACATACATTCACACAAACACACACACACCTTGTGTGATGGACGGATGGAAGTCACTCAAATTTATTTATAGATGATCTATTAATTTACATAGTCATCGCATGGAGATTGAAATTCTAAGCTTTTCCAGACCTTATAATCACTTAGGTAGAACAAACAAGAGTGCCATCACCTTCTATATGCAAGGCTCAGATTGCTGTAGTTGATGATATGCAGGCATGCATTGAGAGCTGCAGCATCTGCAGATTCCTTGATAGTGAGCAGATGTGATTGCTGATTTTTGAAGCACATCTTTCTGCAGTTTGTCTCTTTAATGTAACAATAAGCACCTGGAATTTGGAATGTTATCAGATACTCATACTGTTGGATTATATGAAAAGATAGTAGTAAGCAAGAGCAATGATATTCTTGGAACTTTCAAGGCAAGGAAAGATTAAATAAAAATCCAAGGATTATGACAACATTCAAAAATCTTTATCTTTCATACTACCAGAGGGCCTTACTAGTTTGAGATATACTCTACAGGTATGGAAGTGCCATCAGCTGGGTAGGTCCAAGATGACCACAAATAGCGGTGAACTTCAAATCAAAGGAAAGAGGGAGGGATTTCTTCTCACAAGATGTGGATTTATTTCATGTTTGAGATGTAACTGGGTTTAGATCAACAAAGTATTCTCTGCATTTAGTGAGGATGTACTTCTCTGAAGAGAGAAGAACCCCTGACACGTTGAGCTGAGCTGTCAACTAATCGTCATCTAGTTCTCTGCAGCTTGAGACTACCTAAAGCCAAGAAAACTCACAAAACTTCCAGATAAGGAGGTCAGAGCTAGATATGTGAATCCTATTCCATCCAATTTCAGAGAACTCCCTGAGCAAAGTGAGGATGTTGAAACAGAGTGGAGACTGTTCAGCTTGGCAGTTTCTGCTTCAGGTATGTGGATTAAAGCAGCTTCATGTGGTGCCAGATGGCAGGAGGACCCTTTGGTTCAATAAAGAAATTAAAGATGCCATCCAAGCAAACAAGAAAGCCTATAAAGCTTGGTTTGGAAATAAGTCCTTCTTGCACTTGCAGTATAAGTAGGTACGAAAAGTCACAGCAGAGACAGTAAAGGCATCCAAAGTTAAGACATCAGAGGACTTTAAGTTTAGTTGGAATCCAACTTTAGATTAGTAAATAAAATATTCTGGCAAACCATCCACGAACTTCGTAATAAGAAATCCCCCCGCCCCTATTGGGGAGTTTGTTTTTGTTTGATTTTTTGTTTGATTTTTTTTGTTTTTTGTTTTTTACACAAAAACCCACACTATCATCCTGTGCTGTCTTTAATGTTTTCTTTTTGTGAACCCTCTGTGGCTAATAAAGAAATCAGTATTATAATAATAATAATAATATTATTATTATTTTGTCTTTACTAGTGTGGTTGGTTTAAATTTCGAATTTGTGGGCTACAACCTAATCGGTTTCTTGGCTTATGGTATATTTAATGCTTTCCTCTACTGGGATCCTACCATACAGGTAATATAATTTTTTATAATTTTCTTTTTGTTTTGTTTTTTGATGCAGAAAAGTGTTTGTAAGTTGTATATATATTTATGTGTGTGTTTACTATATTGATTATTTATGTGCACACATCCTGTTAATGATGATTGAACTAAAGCAATTCATAGTGGTGGAGGTGGTGGTGATGATGATGATGATGATGATGGTGGAGGTTGTGGTGAGAATGATAATGACATTGTACATTTTTTTTTTATCTTTATTTTCCATGGATAATTTAACAATATAAATACATCTGTTCTAAACATCAGTTGAAAAACTAGGTAGCACAGTTTCTGTGCTACACCAGCAGCTACACCTGCACCCATGCTAAAGCCTTGATATATGCTAATAATTGTTTCTACTTTTGGCACAAGGCCAGCAAAATACCCAGTACATTACTGGTACTTTATTTTATCGACCCCGTAAGGATGAAAGGCAAAGTTAACCTCGACTGGATTTGAACTCAGACCGTAAAGGGACGTAACTATGCTAGAAAGCATGGCGTCCAACCCTCTACCGATACTGCCAATTCACCGCCCTTATATATATATGCTAATAATAATAATGGTTTCTGATTTAGGCACAGGGCCAACAATTTTGGCGGAGGGGAGAGGCGAATAAATTGACCCCAGTACATTACTGGTGTTTTATTTTATCGACCCCGTGAGGATGAAAAGCAAAGCTAAGCTCTGCATTATTTGAACTCATAATAATAATAGTTTCTGATTTAGGCAAAAGGCCAGCAAATTTTGGGGAGGGGAAAGTTGATTAAATCGACCCCAGTGCATTACTGGTACTTTATTTTATTGACCCCGTAAGGATAAAAGGCAAAGCTAACCTTGGCTAGGTTAATAATAATAATAATATAATTTTTTTTGGCTATGCACAAATTCAACTTTTGCAAGAAATGGAGCTCAAGTTGATTTTATTGAGGTAAACACTTTGTTTTCAATGATACACTAGAAGCTATTTTATTAATCCTGATGGAATTGAAAAGCAAACTTGTGCCCCACCCCACCAACAGTAATGCAAGGCTAATTCACTGACCTGCTAATTTCTCATATAAGTACAAAGTCACAAATTTAGGATGAGAGAATAGTTGATTAATTTTACTCCAGGAGGATGAACAGTAAAGCCAATCTCAGTTTTGTTTGTCACTCTACCATTGTCATTATCACTGGATTGACAAAATTATTACGATATTGGACACAATGCTTTTTGGTATTTGTTCCAGTGCTTCATGTTCTGAGTTCAAATCCCAGTATGGTCAACTTGGACTTTGATCCTTTTAGAGTAAATAAAGTACCAATTAAGTACTGGAGTCGATTTAATTGACTAATGCCATCTCCCAAATTTCTGGCCTGTGTCTATGTAATAAATTATAATTCATTATCATTATTATCATTGTTATCATCATTATTATTGTTATTAGTCTTATTTTTGTTGTGCATCATCACTGCATTACCAAGCACAGCTCTGTGCTCCTTGGGTATGTGCAGTGTGGTTTTTGGTATTGTTGTTTCTATTATATTGTGAGTACTCTTCGTAATATGTATGCAGTATCTAGTAGTGTTATTTTTTATGCAGTGTATATTTGTAAGTCCTGGTGTTCTGTAAACAAATGCCAATAATATACTGAAATTATTTTTAATCTTTTGATACCAAACCACCTGAATCACCCTTAGTTCTGATATAAATTAGTTTTATGGAAGAATCATTGTAAAGTTATCTCCCAAACACCTGATAAATAAAATTGTTATTAAATTGCTCCAAATTCTTGAATACTTTCAAAATGATTTGAAAATCATAGGTAGTGTCTTTCATCGGTAATGAAGGGGTTAATTGACCAGGGGTAGGGAACCTGCAGCCATTGAGGCCCTTAACTGCAGCCTTCTGGAAATTGTAATTTAATAATTATTATATAGTGATATATATATTTATAATCAGAATTAAAAGGAGGAGAACCAAGTAACACTCATTAAATAAGTTGAACTTATTTAATGAGTGTTACTTCATTCTCCTTTTAATTTTGATTATAAATGTATAGCAGTTAAAGGTTTTGTTTTAATGTAATGGTTTAAGTGTGAGAGGCGAGAAAATGTATTGTTTTGTGTAGCAACAAAATGTCATTGTAATGGTAAATGTTAGCAGAAAGTGAAAGTTTGTTGATCTAGTTGTAAGCCTTTGATAACATTTTTACATGTTTTTATTTACAACTAAATTACAAAGAGTTGAGTTAAGTTGGGCTGACGTGTCAAACAATTAGTAACAAACAAATTAAGAGTTAAGAAGTAAGAGTGACGTGCCAGGCCAAAAGAGGCCGACAGGCCAAAGTGAAGATCTCACCATTACATAATAGTTTCTTTTCCTTTCAAAGTCCAAGCAGCAAGAGAGAGTATATACGAAAGAAGCAGGAAAATCTTTGTTTGGGCGGAAGTTGGAATATATATTGTGCGCGGCTTACGATTGACCTGACTTAGACAAATCACGCGCAAATAGCTTATAAATACGCCAAAGGCAAGTAGCATCACTACAAATGCTCTGCTTATCCTCTATATGCATTACTAACTTTTCGTAAGCTATAACTCTTTGCATATATTGCAATGCTTATTAGGATTTCATGAATAAACATTAAACTACACACTGCATTTACGCCTGGCATTTAATCTTATATATCTATCTCTACTCTCATATGAGATTTGAATATATTTTTCTACTTTATATATATAATGTCCAAGCTATCAGACTTAATAAATAGCAGTACATAGTTTTGATTTTCTGGGTTCCAAAACTACAGGCACAATTGACTCAAGAAAATATATCAAGCTTAATATGTATACCCAACACATGGATGAATGATGAAGTTGATTATTTTTTACACTTTTTATCTACTTCAGAAACTGTATTTTGATGAAAACCCTTATGGTGTACTCCCAGTTCAACTCAATGATGTAGTGTTTACTATGCACGCAACATTGATAACCGTTTTTACAATTGGTCAGATTTTTATATATGAGGTAAGTTTAAATTAGTTCATGCA
>OZ024742.1:319124086-319131586 GCA_964016885.1 Eledone cirrhosa
TATTGTGTAGCGCCAAAGATCTCGGTCCAGTGACATTGTCTTGGAGAGGTGTAAGTGTGTGAGGTCGAAATTTATCAAGTCTATATATATGTATATATATATATATTTGTGTGTGTATATATATATATGTATATATATTTATGTGTGTATATATATATATGTATATATATTTGTGTGCGTATATATATATGTATATATATATATTTGTGTGTATATATATGTGTATCATCATCATCACCGTTTTACGTCCGTTCTTCCACGCTAGCCTGGGTTATACGGGTTGTCCTGTTGTGGGCAGTGTCTAGTCGGCTGACCTTGTCTTGCTCATACAGGAACTGATTCTGGCTTGATTTTGACAGCTGGATGCCTTTCCTAACACCAACCTCATTTACAGTGAGTGCCTGGTGCTTTTTTTCTGTGGCGCCTACACGTCCACTTTACAGTGTGGACTGGGTGCTTTTTTGTCGTGGCACCTCCACGACCACTTTGCAGTGGGGGGCATATTGTCTATATGCTTCAGCTTCGGCTTGTTCCTGTGGGAAGTCGGGTCTTCTGTATTAATGCGTGTCGCCAGAGGTCACGATCGTGTGTCATTGCCCTTGAGAGGTGCAATTGTGTAAGGTCGGCTTTTATCACCTCATCCCAGGTCTTCTTGGGTCTCTCCACTCCGCGGATTCCATCGACTTCTAGTGCTCTGCACCTTTTTATGCAGCTGTCATCCTTCATACGCATCACATGTCCATACCAACGTAACCTCCTCTCCTGCACACAGCATTTGATTCCTCTTATGCTCAGTCTCTCTCTCAATTTGTTTATACTTTGCCGTTCCCGTATATTACTATTACACATCCATCGGAGCTTGCAAGCTTTGTTTCTTTCTAATCTGTGCAAGTCTTCTACAGACAGTGCCCAGGTTTCACTACTGTGTAACATTGTTGTTCGTATACGCGCATTATACAGTCTGCCTTTCATTCTGAGGGAAAAGCCTTTTGCAGCTAGCAGTGGCAGTAGCTCCCTGAACTTCTTCCATCCCATTCTGACCATAGTCATTGTACTTTCCGAACACCAACCTCTGCTGCTAATTCGGTCACCTAGGTAGCAGAAGCTGTCTACTGTTTCTACAGAGCCCTCCCAGAGATTGGTGGTACTTGTTTCCTGTGGCTGTTTGCTGCTTGCTGTCCCAGCACAGCTGCTGCATGTGAAGCCTACATTCTTAATTAAGCTTCCTGAGATCCCGCTACATCTCTTGTGTACCCATTGTTTGCATTTGGCCCAGAGGATGGAGTTCCTACCTACACCTTTCCTACATACTGAGCAAGGCCATTTCCCTGAGGGGATCTGGGTTCTGTTTTCTCGTCTACTTACCTTAGTCTTTGTTAGGTTGACTTTGAGACCCTTTCTTTCTAGTCCCTGCTTCCATGTTTGTAATTTCTTAACTAGTTCCACCATGGATTCAGCTATAAGTGCGAGATCATCTGCATATAGGAGTTTCCATGGGCATCCGGTTTTAAACTCCTCCGTTATTGCCTGCAAAACTATAATGAACAGGAGAGGGCTAAGAATAGAGCCCTGGTGGACACCGATCTGTATGCTAAATTCCTCGCTATAGTCATTGCTAACCCTAACTTTGCTGACTGCTCCTCTATACATGGCTTGTACAGCTTTCACAAGCCATTCATCTACTCCTAATTTTCTAAGAGCCCACCAGATTATAGCACAGGGGACTCTGTCAAAGGCTTTTTCCAGATCGACGAATGCCAGGTAGAGCGGCTTACTTTTAGCTAGGTACTTTTCCTGTAACTGCCTCACAAGGAAGAGGGAATCAGTGGTGCCTTTTCCTGGTACAAACCCAAATTGCATCTCATCTAGTTTCACTCGGTCTCTAATCAACTGTGCTATAACTCTAGTATTACCTGGTTAATAATTTGTGTGGTTATGGTGTGACCTACTGACCCAGATGCGTTCAGCATCTCGGCAGCTATACCCGATGGACCGGTTGCCTTCCCCGTCTTCATATCTTTGATTACCTTACTTACTACGCTGCTGTTGACTTGTACTGCTGGCCCCTCTATATGGTCCGCTCGGGGTAGGGTCTCTTTTTCCCATGCATTCGCCTCATTTAGTAATCTTTCATAATGGCTCTTCCACTCAGCTTTCTTCTCGGCACTTGTGAGGGCAAGCTCACCATTATCATTCCGGATACACTTCTCTCCAATGACATCACAATTCTCTCTGACACACTGCCAATCTTGAACACCTCCTGTTTCTGGTCCTCACGTTTCAAAACATGCTTGAATTTTCTATCCTCTGCTTCCCTTTTAGCTAATTATACTTGTCGCCTAGCTTCCCTCCTGGTATCTATGTAATGTACCCTGCTACCCCCATTCTTCCATTGTTTCCATGCGTGTCTCTTAGCCTTAACTGCCTCATCTACCTTATTGTTCCACCACCAAGTCACTCTCCTCCTCCCTGTGCACTTGCTCCAACCACAGATCTCCTCCGTCGCCTTTAGTAAGTTATTTTTTAGCAACTCCCAGTGCTTTTCTACATTGAATGTCTCTATCTGTTCTTCTTTACTGTCATAGGCGTCGAGTAGAATATCTTTAAATCTGTTACTGACTGAGGGGTTTTTCAGCCTTCTGTTTCCAAGTTCATCTAGTTCTGACAGCGAGGTCGCGGACAACTAAGTTATGTTGGGAGGTACATTCCTCACCTGGGAAGGCTTTTGTGTTTACAACCGTCCATCTATCAAGCCCTCTGATGAGGATAAAATCTATCTAACTAGAATGCTCCCCTGATCTATAGGTGATCAGATGGATGTCGGGTTTTTTGGTGTGTATATATATGTGTGTGTGTGTGTATATATATATATATGTGTGTATATATATATATATATATTTGTGTGTGTGTGTGTGTATATATATATATATATGTGTCATCATCATCATCATCATCACCGTTTTACGTCCGTTCTTCCACGCTAGCATGGGTTAGACGGGTTGTCCTGTTGTGGGCAGTGTCTGGTCGGCTGACCATGCCTTGCTCATACAGGAACTGATCTGGCTTGATTTCTACAGCTGGATGCCCTTCCTAACACCAACCTCATTTACAGTGAGTGCTGGGTGCTTTTTCGTGGCGCCTACACGTCCACTTTACAGTGTGGGCTGGGCGCTTTTTTGCCGTGGCACCTCCACGACCACCTTGCGGTGGGGGGGAGTGGGGGCATATTGTTTATATGCTTCAGCATGTACCCATGGGAGGTCGAGTACCCTGTATTACTGCATGACGCCAGAAGTCACGGTCGTGTGTCATTGTCTTTGAGAGGTGTAGTTGGGTAAGGTCGGCTTTTATCACCTCATCCCAAGTCATCTTGGGTCTCCCCACTCCGCGGTTTCCATCAACTTCTAGTGTGTGTGTGTATATATATTTGTGTGTGTGTATATATATTTGTGTGTGTGTATATATATTTGTGTGTGTGTATATATATATTTGTGTGTGTGTGTGTGTATATATATATTTGTGTGTGTGTGTGTATATATATATTTGTGTGTGTGTGTATATATATTTTTTTTTTGTGTGTGTATAAATATATATACTTTGGACCTTGTGTTTAGTAACCACTATACATGATATTACAATGGAAAAAACCCTTCCATCAGACCATGCCGAAAGCTAAACCCGATGACGTTTCTCCAACTCACCCATTTGATTACATGGATCTTCATAATGCAAACTTAGATGCAATTACTAACGATCTATCACATGTTGACTGGTCTTTCACACATGCACACATCTCTACTAACCTCAAAACATCTTGGCATATATTTGTAGACACTGTTACAAACATGTTACAAAGTGATGTTAATCCCTAACACACTGTATCAGACATAATGTTTGGTGCACCTGATGTCATAGCAGCAGTAAACAGAATGAAACACAACTCAGCAGTAGGCCTCGATAGGTTCCCTGCTAGTGTCCTGAATGTGTGTCGACATTAACTTGCATTTCCTCTAGCTAATCTGTAGAGGAACTCACTGGATGTTGGCTCTATACCTGAAAACTTTGTCCCAGTTTTCAAAAAGGGGAAACAAATCCCTTGCAGTGAATTACCATCCGATCTCACTAACCTCTCATATCATTAAGGTCTTTGAGAGGGTGGTGAGATCATGAATAACTCACTTTCTTGCAACAATCTGCTGAATTCCAACCAACATGGATTCCATAATGGAAGTGACTGCCTAATGCAGCTCCTGCATCACATCGATGACATTTTAAGAGCTTTGGGAGAGGGCTCCAACACTGATGTCATATACCTTGATTTAAGCAAGGCTTTTGACAGTGTTGATCACATTCTTCTGAAATAACTATCTGACATTGGTGTCACTGGAAAGTTACTGCAACAGATCAAGTGTTTCCTGACAGAGCCCAACATGTTGTAGTTGAAAGAGTACAATCAAGCCGATCCAAGGTCAGTAGTGGCATCCCTCAAGGCACTGTGTTCTCTTCATTATCTATATCAATGACATTACTGACATCATCAAGCACAGCAACATAAGAATCTTTGCAGATTTCCAAGCTCTAGAAGGTCATCATTGTAGCAAGCTACTTTCCTTTGGAGCATTGATAGGCTATTCGTGTGTGATTTGGCTAAGTCAGGCCAATCGTGAGCCGCACACGGATATGTATTTTCAACTTCCGCCTAAACTGAGATTTTCCCGCTACTTTCGATAAACTCTTTCTCTTGTTGCTTCAACTGTGGAAAAGTAAACACCATTTTTCTTTTGCCGTGCAACCACTAGCCAATATGTAACAACAACAACATAACTACGGGCCTGGCCAACATCTCAACCAGTTGACCATACCTTCTAAACTCTTAATTTGTTTATTTCTTTGTTTGGCATGCCAGCTAAACTCAGCTCAACCTTTGTAATCAGTTTGTAAATAAAATATGTAAAAACATTGTAAAATCTTGTGATGCTATTACCACAGCCATAGCCTTTAAATGTGATATGGAAAGATCCTTTCCAGAGTTATCACAGCAGCAACAGAACCTGGGACTTACAGCCGAACCTCAAATCAACTAACATTGCCATATGACAAAACCATTACATTCATTGATATAACAAAACCATACCTTTCCTGTTACAACACATCAATATTATTATTCTTGTTGATATTCCTATTATTATTTTCTGCTATATTGGTGACCTCTGTTGATACAAATATTATTATCATTACTATAAATCTGCTAAATAATTTTACCATCCATTTTGCATTGTCTTTGCCTTCTTAAACATCATTTTCTACATTAAATACTATACACAATGCTTCAATCAAACTACGACATTCTGTTGTGCATATATGTATATATATTACTCCATCCTCCCACTCCAACCAACACCATCCTTTCTCTGTAAAGTTATGTTGGTATCACAACATCCAGTCCAAACTAAAGAGGTCGTGTAGGTGTCACAACAAAAAAACACACAGTCCACGCTGTAATGTGGCCGTGTAGGAAGCACGGTAAAAAGGCTCCCAGTCCACACTGTAAATGTGGTTGGTGTTAGGAAGGGCATCCAGCTTTATAAAACCTGCCAGATACAGTTCTATATGAGCGAGACACAATCTTGCCTTAAGTGGGACTATTCCCGTCTAACATGGAAGATAGATGTTAAACGATGATGATGATAGTTCCCGGCTGTTACACCTAGAGTAAAGAAGTGTAGAATGCGCTTGTTGGATTTTCATTTTCACACAAGATGACTGAATGCAGAAATATTGTCAAAATCACCAAGTTCACGGTCGATCCTCTATTTTTACTAATTTGTATGTATGAGTACGCATGTATGCATCATCATCGTCGTTTTAACATCTGCTTTCCCTGCTAGCAAAGGTTGGATGGGTCCATACAGACCAAGTCAGTACCAAAGCAGAGCCACTGATCTCCCAGGCAGGCCAGGGACTTGTGCCTCACTCATGGACAGTCTCACATTTCATCAAGTGCTCAAAAGGAGTTGTCATGCCTTTAACACAACTGAGGGTCTTCCCAACAGTGTGTTTGGCAAATTTTCTATGGCTAGATTCCTTTCCTATCACCAACCA
This sequence comes from Eledone cirrhosa, assembly GCA_964016885.1. Classification (NCBI taxonomy): domain Eukaryota; kingdom Metazoa; phylum Mollusca; class Cephalopoda; order Octopoda; family Eledonidae; genus Eledone; species Eledone cirrhosa. Next base: position 319,130,189 of record OZ024742.1, read on the forward strand.
CTTTACAGCATGTACTTGGTGCGTTTGTGTAAATCACCAACACTAGGAATGTTGTCATGTCCTCCCGACCTTTTGTGGGGTGGTGGAACTGTTAGGAATGGGAGTTGGGGTTGAAGTTGTGAAATTAAGAATAACTGTTAGGGAGTGTTAATAGATGGGGGAGGCATGGGGGTAGGTCAGGTCACATTGTAAGCTGCAGGTTGGGTGTTCTTCAGCACTGCATAGCGCCAACCCTGTCAGTCTTTAGTCATTTCTGTTGTAAGGTTTAGCTTTTTAAGGTCAGTCTTTACAACCTCATTCTATCTCTTCCTGGGTCTACCTCTTCCACGGATCCCAGCCACTGGAGTTTCTCTGTATTTCTTTATGCAGCTGCTATCTTCCACACACTCATAAGTTATTGATCAACCAGATGTCATGATTGTAGAAGACACTTGCTAAGAGGTACTGTGCAGTGAAATGAAACCCAGAATATTGAGTTTACAAAGCCAACTTCTTAACCACACAACCATGTCTCCACCCATACAAGACAAAGCAGAATTAAGTGACAGAACCACTGAGTTGCATGTCTGTTACATTAAAAATAATTATTTATCTAATTTATCTATGTTGTGTATATACCATACATAGCAGGATGATGCGAGTTCTATATTTTACTGAGACAGGCCTGTTATACACATTCACAGCTGAATGTTGTTGATGTAATAACTTTCCTGTTAAATGGTCAAAGGTCCATCTTCTATCACTTTCACACTGCTTTGTCAGAAACAAAGCCACTTAAAACTTACTAGCTTATTTGACAAAGCTGTAACTGGAACATTGTACCTTAAATAGAGACTTGAGATAAGTTTTTATTTTAACTTACATTCTGTTAACTCAATCTTTCTCACAATCTTTCTCAGTCTTTCTCACACAAAAAAAAGATAAAAGCATAACAAAAGCATGCAAAGAAAATAGCTTCATTAAATTTAAATATTATCAGTATTGTGATCAGCATCATCATCACCAATGTCATCACCACCACCACCAACAAGAGCTACACAAAAATGACAACAATAACAGCTACACGACAACAACAGAAACAGCTACACAACAACAAGAGCTACACAACAACAACAAGAGCTACACAACAACAACAAGAGGTACACAACAGCAGCAACAAGAGCTACACAACAACTACATAACAACAGCTACACAACAACAACATCTTCATCATCAAATGCATTCATTTTCATGAGAGAATATCATTTATTTCCAGTGCCATTTGAATTGTGTACGTCGCAGTACAGATGGATGGAGCATATGGGGTGTCATGTTGGATTTTACTGGTGGTGCTTTTAGTATTTTACAAATGTTTCTACTTGCATATAACAACGGTGAGTATAGTTTGTTACTATTATT
>OZ024742.1:319136586-319444086 GCA_964016885.1 Eledone cirrhosa
ATGACACACGACCGTGACCTCTGGCGTCACGCAGTAATACAGAGTACCCGACCTCCCATGGGTACAAGCTGAAGCATATAGACAATATGCCCCCACACCCTCCCACTACAAGGTGGTCGTGGAGGTGCCACGGCAAAAAAGCACCCAGCCCACACTGTAAATGAGGTTGGTGTTAGGAAGGGCATCCAGCTGTAGAAATCAAGCCAAATCAGTTCCTGTATGAGCAAGGCATGGTCAGCCGACCAGACACTGCCCACAACAGGACAACCCGTCTAACCCATGCTAGCGTGGAAGAACGGACGTAAAACGGTGATGATGATTTACTATTGTATTTTTGTGGTAAAGGCTTTATCTTACATAATTATCTCACATAATATTGAATCTATAAGATTTTGATGTTATTTATTTTGAGAACAATACCTTAACATCAGTATGAGCAGCCAGTTTGAACAGAAGGAGGTGAGAGAATTCTGGCCAGATACGTCCGGTTTAAATACTACAGTGTTAAAAGAGGCGGAGTGGAGAGACAATATGAATGTGGGTCAAAAGTGTGTTGGTGTGTTCTTGCTAATCAACCACATGACTTCTTGGGAGATGTGATCTAAGATGATTTTGTGTGTAACTACAGCAATTAGATGTGGAGGAAATATTTCTTTGTGGATCTCTCCTGAGCTTTGTGAGGAGTCAGTAGTTGTTTGGAGCTGAAGTGACTCTAGAGAAAGAAGTTAGTGTCTAGAACTCATTTTTTGCTGCTCATTATCATCCATACCCTCATATTTGCGTTGACCTTTCCATACTGGCAAGGCCTGGATGGGACATTTTGAGGCAGCTGAATACCCTTCCTGACACCAACCCTTTTAGTCACTTCTTACGACACACAGGGACAGTCTACCTATTCTAAACCAGATAAACAGCCATACCTAAAAATCATCAATGCTTTTTAAAGCTTTTTGAGTTTTGGGTGCTGTCCTAAACTACAAATGAGATGAAATGTTGTTTCCTTGATATTGAAAGTAATTGTATCTTTGCAAAGTTTCCACCTATAAAATTCCACTCATAAGGTATTAGTCAACATGAAGCTATAGAAGACACTTGCCTAAAGTACTGCACAGTAAGACCATATCTGAAACCATGTGCTTGCAGAAACAATTTCTTAGCAATACTGCCAAGCCCATCACCAAGCTTTAGTGAACAGGGATGTGGGAGTGAGGGACTTCAGAAGAGTCTGAGTGGGCATTCCTCTTGCCTCCATGGAACATCGGGCAATGAAAGAACTCCATTCATAATAATTCTAAAGCAGATTTTCAGAATAACCATATAACTGTAATTTTTCTTTCCCTACAATCTCTTTGAATTTGTTTTAACCCTTTAGCATTTAAACTGGCCATATCTGGCTAGAATTCTCTCACCCCTTCCTGTTCATACCGACGTTAAGGTATTGTTCTCAAAATAAATAATACCAAAATCTCATAGATTCAATATTATGTGAGATAAAGCCTTTTTTGTGAAAATACAATAGTAAATATAGAATAATGTGAATGCTAAAGAGTTAAACATTGATTGCGGAGCAGCCAAACAAATTTTTTTATCCTGTATTTCTTAAAGCCCTCCTCTTCCTTTCCTCATCTTCTTCACCCCCTTCACATTTTTGTTTCTATTTCAGAGTATTTAATCAACCATAACGTTTTCATTTTTGACTTTTTTTAATAAAAATTCTTTCAGAATGACCATATATACTCGAATACAAGCCAACCCCCTATTTCATGTCTGAAAAATAGGCAAAAATCCAAACTCCATTTATAAGCCGAGGCAGGTAATCAACACATCATATTTAGATGGTGCGGTTTTGAAGTTTTAATATTTTGATATTTAAAATGTTTTAAGTGTCCTGTAAAATATAGTTTCAGAACACCAAAACAGTTGGAAATTGGTAAAAGATCATTGAAGGCCATAATCATTTAAAACACATCAAAAACGAATTCCATGTCCAAAGTGAAACCTGTGTAATATTCACCTCCAAAATAAAATATTGTGGAAGTTTAAATGATCACATGGTTTCTCCCGATGCTCTATCATCTTTAAAAAGAGAGAACATAGATGGTGTAATTCTAGATACACAAAGTGTGAATAATGGGTGGGATGGTCATAGTTGTAACATCTTTGATTATAGCTCTTATAGTTCAAGACTGAACTACAGCTAAACAACAATAATAACCTATTTAAAGCAAGGGGAACTTGTGTATTGAGAGGTATGTACCTTAACCCTCTCATGACCATATTTCTAACAAGAATAAGTTGGTTGACCATGTCATGAAGGTCACATAAAGAGTTATTGCACAGCTGACGAAGTTAACCTAGATAACATGCAGTTTGGACTTGTGTCAGGTAAAAATACCACAGATGCTCTCTTCCTTGTGAGGCAACTGCAGAAGTACTTAAAACCTTTGGGTTTTAATTATCAAAATAATAGATGATTATAAGAAGTTTGCTGAAATAACTTTCAACTTAATAACAAAATACATATATTTAACTACTGAAATTTAATGTTATCTGGTATGTAATAAGATTTCAGTTGAAAGTTTAAATTTAGATTTGAACACGTTAATAAAAGCAAGTTAGTGTTGAAAGACACTGCAGCGTCAAGAATTGTATATACAAACCACCAGCCTCTTAGTAGTTGTCCAGTAGTCTTTTGTTTTGGTCATCCAAGCTCTCTGTACAGATTGGAATGAAAAAATAATTACAATCAAAACCTATAAATACACACACACACAATGGATTACCTGAGTCACTATAGACCAGGTCAGTTCTTGTTTAGAATTGGTACTCTTCTAGATTGGCTGAATGCCCTTTATAACCCCAACCACTTTACAGAATATACTGCGAGCATTTTATTATGGAAGTGAGGAGAATGAATGGGATGAAGATAGTTTGCCCCAAGTTGACCCAACAGACGGACCAGCAGTAGTATAGTAACTAAGACAATCAAGGATATGAAGACAGGCAAAGCAGCTGGACCTTCGGGGATAGTTGCTCAGATGCTGAAAGCATCTGGATCACACCATAGTCACACAAACCAAGTAATACAGTCTCAATTCCCAGTCCACACAGTAAAGGGGTCATGCTGGTGTCATGCAAAGAGCACCTAGCACACACTGTAAATGTAGTTGGCATTAGGAAGGGTATCCAACCATCGAAACTAACCTAGAAAGTTCTGTATGAGCAAGATATGGTCACCTGACCCAAATTACCCCAAACAGGACAAACCATCTAACCCATGCTAGCATGTGTGTATTATTAAAGACACAATATGTTTTAACATTTTTATAAGTTTCTTTTTCATATTTTCTTGAGTCTTTTGCAGCTTATTTGGAACAACAAAGTTCCTAAATCTATAATCATCTTGTTTAGACTTCCACAGCCTCGTCATAAGCATGTGGAGTATTGTTGGTTCTTTTTGTTTACTGCCCTGTTTAGAAGTTTTATTAGTTAATATATACAAACACATTAAAATAAAGCCATAGAAATTATATTAACCCTTTAGCATTTAAACCGGCCACATCTGGCCAGAATTCTCTCAATTCTTTCTGTTCAAACCAGCCATAACCAGCCACTCATACTGACGTTAAGGTATTATTCTCAAATAAAGAATATCAAAATCTCATAGATTCGATATTATGAGATAATTATGTAATGTAAAGCCTTTACCACAAAAATACAATAGTATATATAGAGTAATGTAAATGCTAAAGGGTTAAATAATGTATACACCCCACACACAAAAACAAAAGCCATCCACAATGCCAGTAAATCTATTGAGGAAACTACTAATGATATTTAAAACTGAAGTGTCTTTTCACTAAAACATGGAAAATACAGGACCAAACCCCCCAAAATTACATATACACTAGACCACAGGTTCTCAACCCATTTAGGCCAAACGCCCCCTTTTGTCCCTTGAAATCACGAAACGCCCCTATTTTTCCATTTTTCAATATACTACTGATTTTGATTTGATATCAGTAGATTACTGAAAAATTAACAATATTCCAAAGATACCATTGCAGGCAGCTGAGAGTATAAATACATTCCTTGAAAGGAAATATATAAATTTCAAAAAAAAGGAACATAAATGTTCTTTTTTATGAATAAGGACCAGTTGAATTTGTTATATTCCCACCAGGCGTTACCAGCTATTTTGAACATTTATACAAGAGCAACTCTGTCTATCCAAAGAGTGCTCTTATCTGGAAGAAAGTGGCAATTATATCATTTCAAAACTTTCCAATTTTCCCTTTAATGAAACAGACAGAATAAATGTTGATATCTAACTTGATGTCCCCTCTGCTTTGTGAGATTAGATGCCACAGAAGAGAGTTTTCATGACCACGCGGGAGGGTATATTTATTAATAAATGGTAAAATATATACAACAAATGAGTAATTGAATTGTAGTAGATGGTTTCCAGTCCAGTCAGACTGCAACTACAAATAAAAAAATTGTTAGTTTGCTTTGTAACAATAGCATATCCAAGTTTGCGGATAAATCAACTTACTTTAACTTTGACCTCATTTCAATGGGACCCTTGAGCTTCATGGAGTCTAGCTAACTCTTTGATGTCAGGCTGGATTTTCATAAGATCTAGCCGGAGATCTCCACGTGTAATTACATTGTAGTGGCTGCGAGCCTTACTGTGCAGTCCGGAAATAGCACCAAACCCCCTCTCGACTAAGTATGAGCTTGGAAAAGGCAGAGCAAATCTCTTAGCCTCTGCACGTAGGAGTGGAAATCGACACTGAATTTCCTCTTGCATCCCAAAAAGGGGTTCACCTATTTTGGGAAATCTAATTTTGATCATGTCATCTGCTTGAAGTTCAATGAATTCTTCCTGAAATTTAATGTCCAAATCATCAACGTTAGCTATGATGGGATCTGTTATCCACATTGGGATGTCCATCGGTTAAAGGTCAACAAACCGTTCTCTCATGTTGTCCTGTAGCGCACGGGGGTGAGTGGTATAAATTTGGAGTTGGTCATCGCTTACAATGTTTTGAACATTGGCGACACTAGGAAAATTATAGAATTCCCGTCAACAAAGATTCCTTTCGATGACATTCAATTTGGCCAGGAATGTTTTTACAGCATTCCTTGCTTTAAGCAAGATAATCTTCTTCCCCTGCAAAGCCAAAATGACACTATTGCATTTGTCAAAGATGTCGGTGAGGTAGGCGCAGTCTTGCCTCACATCGAGGGTTTTCTTGTACAGTTCTGTGTTGCGTCCTCGCAGAAACTCAATGATAGAGTCGAAGAGTTCAAAAAAGTGAGTAAGGCACTTGCCCTTTGAAAGCCACCTCACTTCATTATGAAGGAGCAACTTGACGAATTTTTCATCATTATCTTGGGACAGTTGCCGGAAAATTTGTTCATTGAGGGAATGTCGTTTGATAAAATTGATGACATTAATGGCCACCTGCAAGGACTTGCTCAGCGGCTTGCTGAGTTTCTTCGCAGCCAAGTGTTGTCGATGAATGACACAATGAACAGTAAATACAGATGGATTTTCTCTCTTCAGAAGAGTGACAAAACCCTTATGTTGGCCGACCATTGCTCTTGCGTCGTCCATAGCACGATACATGTATTGTATGTGGTCCTAGATGTATGTATTACCTGCTTATGTATTGCATGTGGTCCCAGCTGTATGTATTACCTGCTTGTGTGTTGTATGTGGTCCTAGATGTTTGTATTACCTGATTATGTGTTGTATTACCTGCTTATGTGTTGTATGTGGTCCTAGATGTGTGTGCTACCCGCTTCTGTGTTTTTTCTTTTCTTTTTTTTTTTATTTGTAATATTATTTATACAATAGGGAATAAAATAGATCTACATAGTGTTAACTCGTTACGGTTGAGTCAATAATTTCAGACATGAAATACATTGTTATCAGTGAAGGAAAGATAAGATTCTGGCTGCCCTCAGTGTCCTTGGCCCAGTTGACTGTAGGTTTTTTCCATTTTTAGGATCTCAATTGCTGGTTAATGTCTTGACATGCCTGCACACCTGCGGTCTGACCATAGTTATGCTGTCTGCATGCTCATTCAAATGCATTCACACTGGCTGTCTCAAAGACATACAAATATGGCTTATAAAACTTACCAAAGTAAAGAGCCTTCCAGCGCCCAACAAAGCTCCAAATACTCACATCATAAACAAACTAAAGACATGACTGATGATATATAAGTCTGACAACAAAAGCATCTTGATGGCACTTACACTCACCTGCTTCAACGCATTCAGAACATAAGCTGGTGACATCTGACTTTGAGAGAGATATATGCCAGCCTCCCACACATATCTGTCATTGTATGTAAAAGGAGAGTAAGATTTGCTGGCCACTGCCATCGTGCCACCTATGAGACTGTGTCCCTATTAGTGCTTTGGAAATCACAAGCAGTCACTAATAACAGGGGGCACAAGCTCTCCTACCCCGATGTCATCTCCAGAGATTCTGGTATTGAAATCCAGGACTTGACAACGGCAATGAATGACAGACCCACGTGGAGATCAATTGTTGAGTCGATTTCGGCTGCAGCCACTGGATGATAATAAGTCTGACAATCAAACCTCAATTTTCAAATTCTGGGGATAAAACCAACACAAATTCTGGTGATGAAAATTTCATAAACTAGGATTTTTTTTTGACATGCTGATGCGTATATGTATATGTGTGTGCATGTGCATGTGCATACATTTATATGTATGAGTATATAAATATAAACACAAACACTCACAAAAATACACACTCAGACATAGATTTACACACACATTCACACAAACACACATACGTACATACATTTACACAAACACACACACTCACACAGTGTAGCAAATGGAACGCAAGCTGCTGTTTTGCTATAGTTTTTTCACCATCCCCTTCCTTCCTTTTACACACGTATACACACAAACACACACATATTGCCTACAATAAAAATGTCAGTAAAATAATACTCAACATCCTGATATAATACATGCATAGAAAGCAGACATAAGATGATGATGATGATGCATGTGTGTATGTTTGTTTTGCTGCTTTAAATTGTTTTAAAATTTTTCATATAAATATAAAATGCTTTTATTTTTAATTTTGCAAAATAACAAGTCTTTTTTTTATCTTTTCTTTTTTTATTTTTTATTTTATTTTCAAATTAAAATGATTGTATTCCAGAAATTTCCACAGTCAATGTATTTCAGAAAATCTTTACTGGAAGAGAAGAATCTTAAAATAATTTATTGGAAAAAAAAAAAAACGTGGGGTGGAAAGATATCGGGGGGGGGGGGGGGGGGGGGGGGGGGGGTCAAAACCAGTTTTAACATAGAACTGGTTTTAGTGTTTCAGTATGTTTGGTAGCGTTGCTGTGTGTATGTGTATTTATGATTCCAGTGTGTGTATGTGTATGCATGCAAAAATGCTTATGTGCATGAATGTTGAGGGATGTGTGCTTACATATATTTGAATGTGTGAGTGTGCATGCATGCATTGTGCTTGTGTGCATGCATGTACACACACATACACCCATGTGGACATGTGCATGCATGTTGCTGCATGAACATACATATATTGACATGTAAGTTACTGTGCATGGGAATGTGCATATGTCTGTGTGCATGTGTCAATATGCATGCATAATTAAGTGAACGAGTCTGTATGTATGTTTAAGAGGGCATGTATATATGTGTGTGTGTGTGCATGTGTGTCTGTATGTGGCCGAATGAGTATGTGTATCAGTGTATACATGCATCCCTGCTCTACTTTCAATATTGTGTACATGACAAATTTCTTTGGAAGGTGGGGGTTGGAACGCGAGATTGGGGGTTGAGAGATGGAACGGGGGATGGTGTGGTGAAGGAGAGATGGTAGTGGGGTTTGGAGGTCAGAAGTGTGTTAGTTACCATAAGACAAATACAGTAAGGGGCATGGTTGTGGTGGTCTAAGAAAACTGCCATCCCTGAAAGTGACTCCCTCTTGTCAGTACGGAGAGCTGGAGCTCTGTATATGTGGCTTCATCAATAAAAGGACATTCTCAGCAAGTTTATATACTTCTGGCTCTGTGTTCTTGTTGCAGACCAGCTCATACAAGATATCAGAGCCCTTCTCTTTATGTAGCATCGGGCAGTAACGATCTCCTGAAAGATATATACAGATATTATTAATTAAATGAAATGATAATTAAGAATTCATAATAAACATCTATAATAATCTGGATTAGTAACTAAGGCACGAGGTAAAAAATTACAACCCATTTCATTGATACCAGAAAAGTGAAAAGTGAAGTTGACTTTACCTGCTTTCTAGCACCTAATTAGTTCTCATTTTACAGACCACTTAAGTGCAAAAGTCAACCCTGGCAGGATTTGAACTCAGATTGTAAAGAGAGCAGACTTTAGAAAACAGTGATACAAGATAAGCATTAGCAACTTCTTCCTCCAACAATATCAGCTCTTAGTGGAATATCAGTCTTCTCTTCATTTCTCTAGTGCCAATCTCCCACTACCCGTCTTGAAATAAGATGTGATGCCTCACTGATGTTTAGAGAACTTCTCTGACATGTTGTTGTTGTTGTTATTGTCTAGATCAGCCTTGATCTAGCGGGGTCTTTGATAAAAAATGTTCCAGCTTTATCCATCTGTCTTTTACGAGGGCAATCCCAAAAGTAAGGTCTCCAAAGTGATGGGGACGCAGAGAAACTGTTCGTATGGCTGTTGGCAACACTGTTGTGATTGGTGCTTTCTTCACTCCCAAACAAGCAAGCGCGCGCTTCGCTGGGATGCTCAATCTTGGCTTGGCAGCCGTTGAGAATGGAGCTCCCGTTGAACGCTACCGCCAAGTACGAAGTTCGGGCAGTTATTCGGTTTTTGAACGCAAAAGGCGTTGAACCGATTGAAATTCATCGCCAATTGACGGAAGTGTATGGACAGTCGTGCATGGATGTCAAAAACTTTGCAAGTGGTGTAGAGAGGTTACAGCCGGTCGTACTGAAATTCACAACGAACAACCGAGCGGGAGACCGTCAATTTCCGACGAGACAGTCGCAAAGGTTGAGGAAAACATACGTAAAGATCGGCGGATCACTCTGGATGCTCTCTGCATTTTGGTTCCTGAGGTTTCCCGAAGCACCATCCACAGGATTTTAACGGAAAAATTGCGACTGTCTTGTCAGAAATTGACGGTCTCCCGCTCCTTTGTCTGTCGTGAATTTCAGTACGACTGGCTGTAAACTCTCTACACCACTTGCGAACGTTTTTGACATCCATGCACGACTGTCCATACACTTCTGTCAATTGGCGATGAATTTCAATTGGTTCAATGCCTTTTGCGTTCAAAAACCGAATAACTGCCCGAACTTCGCATTTGGTGGTAGTGTTCAACAGGAGCTCCATTCTCAACGGCTGCTAAGCCAAGATTGTGCATCCCAGTGAAGCACGCGCATGCTTGTTTGGGAGTGAAGGAAGCACCAATCACAACAGTGTTGCCAACAGCCATACAAACAGTTTCTCTGCGTCCCCATCGCTTTGGAGACCTTACTTTTGGGATTGCCCTCGTATTTAGACATAGTTTATCTATGACTACATTATCTAATTTGTCCTTCCTTTAGTTCTTATCATATTGCAATCATTTAGCAAAAAATAACTAAAAATGGGTTCTTTAATTCAAATGTTTACAGTATCTTTACTAGTTTGTGAATTATTGTAAAATGTTTTTAAGTTTCAATATTTACCGATACAATCACTGTGTTGTTTTAGACTTTTCAATAATGTCTTGCTGATGCAGTTTCACATAGTATGGGATGTTAAAAGTTAAAAGAGTCAAGAGACTGTTAAGACAAGGCAGAGTTAGGACAAGACAGAAATTCAGCAAATAAAGTGACAGTATAGAGTCCCCATTTGTTGGCTGCTTTATCATATATGTTCAACATGTTTCTACGTTACTGAATAGATCTATGTTGTTATCGTTTTTTGAAAATGAATTATAATGTTGAAAGTTATGTTGGTATTACAAAAAACATCCAGCCCACACTGTAAAGTGGTTGTGTAGGTGTCACGACAAAAAAAGCACCCAGCCCTCAGTGTAAAGTCGTCATATAGATGTCACGACAAAAAACTCCAAGCCCACACTGTGAAGTGGTCATGTAGGAGTCACAACAAAAAACTCGCAGCCCACACTATAAATATGATTGGCATTAGAAAGGGCATCCAGTCATAGAAATCTAGCCAGAAACAGTCCTATATGAGCAAGACATGGTCACCTGACCCAACTTGCATCTAATGGGACAACCCATCTAAGCCATGCTAGCATGGACAATGAATGTTAAACGATGATGATGAATGTATACATGTTGATTCTAGCATTCCACTTAACACATCCTTGCTCTTAGCAGTACATTACTGTTATTATTTAACCCCATTGTAGAGCAGACAAACCTATGATAACAGACCATTCCAGCCAAAACCATCCCACCTTTTCTTCTGAAATATGTACCTAAGACAACATTATCTAGTGTGACCTTTTCTAAGATGGTAGTGTGGTTTAACGCTTTAGCATTTAAACCGGCCGTATCCAGCCAGAATTCTTTCACCTCTTTCTGTTCAAACTTGCCGTAACCTACCACACATACTGATGTTAGGGTATTATTCTAAAAATAAATAATATCAAAATATCATAGCTTCGATATTATGTGAAAATACAATAGTAAATATAGAGTAATATAAATGCTAAAGGATTAAGGTGGTATTTGTAACAAAAGGGTTTTATATAAAATTATGTTGGAGGGTTTTAATTTAGATAAAATGAGTGGTTTTAGTTCATATAACGAGAGGCGGTTTTAGGTGGGTTAATATGAAGAGGGTTAAAGAGTAGTTGCTAGTTGCCATCATCTGCCATTAGTTGATGGTTATTAACAACAATGATATTCAAGTGAAAACATCATTTCCATCAGAAGATTTGAAAAACTTATTTGCTACACAAGACCTTCCAGTGTTAACTGACTTAAATATCAGTTATGTCCACACCTCCAGCAAACTGCAAATATCTGAAGTGGTTGAAATACAACTTGTTGAAAGCAATCAATATTGATTAATAATTATACATGAGAAATCAATTAAGAAAGCCATTCAATTGAGTAATAAATAAAACAAAATCAAATCAAATAACAATACAAAAATAAATCACTAAGTCCTCATCAAAACAATATGTTAATATGAAAATCTAACAATTCACTGGCTTTGCTAGGAAGAAAAATTAGAAGGAAGGAAAGAGAAGGAGATTGTAATTCCAAGTAAATTGAATATTTATAATCTGTTAAAACACTGATTAGCACTTCAAAGAAAGGTGTGGTAAAAAAACAAAAAAAAACAACAACTTAATGAAGTACAATGCATTATCAATATAAATACATTGTTTCTCTCATAAAGGACTGGAAGTTGTACTAATTAAGGCATTTAATACTTTTAATATGAGAGTTAAAGCTGACCAAACTTTTAGAATATCAATCCACCAAGCAAAAGATTAATGGTTCAATATCCAATCACTAATGCTGTGCTATATTTAACTAATATTTTCAATGATCTATTCAATGTTGCAGTTCCATCTATTGTATCTTTAAAAATGACTAATAGATTGTAAAAGCTCAAGAAATCCAGATACAAACAATTTCTATGATGTGATAAAGATTCTCAATGACCCTAGGAATCATTCCATAGTACAAATGAAGTCAGCAGACTATATAACAGTCGATCAACAAGACCACAGACCTCACTTGCTTAATGAGTTGGGTTGAGCTTGTCAAATGGGACCAAGGAAACAATGTTTCCATCGGTCTTTCCAATTGCTAATACTATCTACCGGTTGCAAATCCAGGCAGAAGGAGCAATGTGAAATAAAGTGTCTTGCTCAAGGACATAATACTTCACCTGGTCCGGGAATCAAGCTCACAACAATTTTGTGAAATGTCTGTCATCTACAACTTCGATGAGTCACTGACCATTGTGGAAGTTAGTATTGCCATCAAAACACAAACAAAACAAGAAATCTAAACTGGATGGCATTCCAGCAGAGATCTCAAAGTAGAGTGCTTATCCCTGCACAGAAGTGCTTCATCCCTACACCACAGAAGAAGGGAACCAAGAGTATATGCTTACATGTGTGGTAGACTTAATCTGTCACCCAGTTTAATACCACCACCTCGCCCTAGGGTGGTAGACTTAATCCATCACGCAGTTTAACACCACCACCTGACCCTAGGGTGGTATACTTAATCCATCACACAGTTTAACACCACCACCTGACCCTAGGGTGGTAGACTTAATCCATCACACAGTTTAACACCACCACGTTGCCCTAAGCGTTTGTCTAATGCTCTAACAACTTCGCCAATCCACCGCCTTAATCTACAAAATAATAATGATTTTTAAGCTCATAGCCAGCAATTTTGGGAGGTGAAAGTCGATTAAATCAACCCAAGACTGATATTTTATTTTATCAACTTCAGAAGGATAAGAGACACAGATGATCTCAGCAGGATTTGAACTCAGAACATAAAAGGCCGAGATAAATAAAGCAAAGCCTGTTCAATGCTCTAACAATTCTGTCAACATAATATGATTTCTAATTTAGGCCCAAGGCCAGGAATTTGTGTGAAAGGAAAAACCGATTATATCAACCCCTGTATGTTATTGGTACTTTATTTTAAAGACCCCAAAAAGAGGAAAGATAAAGTTGATCACAATGGGATTTGAACTCAGAATGTATAGAATGTTCTCCGACATTCTCAGAATTCTGTCAATATACTATATAATAATTCTTTTAACATTTGAACAAGGTTAGCAATTTGAAAGAATGGGAAAGTCGATTATAGTGACCCCAATACTTAACCGTTTAGCATTTAGATTACTCTATATTTACTATTATATTTTCATAGTAAAGGCTTTAACTCACATAATATCGAATCTATGAGATTTTGATATTATTTATTTTGAGAACAAAATCAGTATGAGCGGCTATTTACAGTCGGTTTGAACAGAAAGAGGTGAGAGAATTCTGGGTGGATATGGCCAATTTAAATGCTAAAGGGTTAACTGGTACTTTATTTGGTCGACCTCATAAGGACGCAAAGCAAAGTTGTCTTTGATGGGATTTTAACTCAGAATGTAAAAAGCCTGAGGAAAAACTGCTAAACATTTGTCTGATGCTTTGATGACTTTTCACTGCCCTTGCTTTTCATATAGAAATCTAATGTAAAAGGAAAGAACTCTTACCATTTTTTGTACAGACATGTTGTATTGCCCAGCATGCCCATAACTGAACAGGTGGTGCTTCATAACATTGCAACAGAGGAAAGAATGGTTTGAAACATCTACAATAGTAAAACAAATATAACAATGTAGTAAAAACTTTTACTTTATAAATATATTTGCAATCTCATATTTCAAATTCATAAAACTGAGGTATTTTCATCAACAAATATGGGTCAAAGGAATTATTTTCAAAATTGAATTAAAATATGAATAAAAATTCAATTTAAAATATAAAATCAAATTAAAAATAGTAGTTCTTTTTTTTTTTAAGTTGAAATTACAATTTTAAATTTCACTGCTCCAGATTTTGATAAAAAAAAAACCTCAGGTTTATTAATTTGAAATTTCAAATTCTAAGGAAAAAAAAAATCTTTATTACAGAAAAAAATTTATTTTTTTAATTTCCATCATTTTTCTACATTTCTTTATCTATCTATATGTTCATTTTCGAATTTTCTCTCTATCTCTACTATCCATTTTTTCTGTGTCTACAAATTTCCTTTCTCTTTTGTCTGTGGTTCTTATTTGAAACAATATTTTCTCAACATTTTTTTTTCAAAAATGACAACTGCAAGTCATATCTTTTGTGGAATCCCTATAAATTGTCTTTTACTATTGCTATAAGTTCAGTTTTATGTTATCAACATCTGAAATCTATTCTCAGCTTAGTACTACAAATCTGACATTCTTACAGCTCTTTTTGATCTTATTACTTATACTCCTCTGACTGACATAGTCACAGACAAACACACCCTAACCTCTGGCTCACAGTACTACAAGCAACCAAACTATACACTATCATTTCTGCATATAGTGATGAGCTTTGTCATCTCAAGGGAGTGAAGTAACTAGAATAAAGTTCTTTGACCATGAAGACCAGCTAGACATTTTTACTGACTTTGCTGTTAATTTTGCCTCACAGAACCAATCACTGGTTTGCTGCATTTATAACTGTGAGAGTGGACAGGAAACATCTATAACTCAGTACAAAGGATTTTGTTTGAAAAGCTGCAGTTTTCCACTGATGTTTAAAACAAATTGCCAATATACATCAGCAAACGATATACACATATTTGCATATACACTCATACATGTTATCATCATTTAACATTTCATTTCCTTGCTTTCATGAATTTGAGGGATTGTTACATACTGAGGCTAGACAGGTCCAGTGACTGCATCTTGCTTGTGCATTCCGTTTTGGGCTTGGTTTCTACAGCTGGATGACATTCCTAATGACCATCACTTTACAGCATAAACTGGGAACATTTTATGATAGTTCCAGCATAATACACGCACACACACATATCTATCTATATATTATATATATGTATATGAAAATATTCAGGACCCCGACAGCTGACATCCAGCCATTTCGAAAGCTATATACACACATCTCTTTCTCTCTCTCTCTATATATAGGTATGTATGTAAAAGGTAAACAGAAATAACAACACAATCGGTACAGTATATGGAAGAGGTATATTAGGTTAACGCTTAAAGTCATCTATCCCTTAGCCATTACCTCCGTTCTGTCTTCCATTCATTCTTCATTCATTTCGAGGTTTTTACGAAGTCAGATACACTTGATTTCTGAAAGGCTAAAATGGATTACTAAAACTCCCAAACCATATCCCAGACATCCATACATTTCCAAGTATCTTTCTTCCCCAACTGCAAATGTTCCGCTGAATTGGCAGTATCAATAGAGGGTCGGATGCCATGCTTTCCAGCATAGTTACATCCCTTTACGGTCTGAGTTCAAATCCCGTTGAGGTTAACTTTGCCTTTCATCCTTGCCGGGTCGATAAAATAAAGTACCAGTAGTGCACTGGGTAATTGCTGGCCTTGTACCAAAAGTAGAAACAATTATTATTGTTGCTATTTATCATTTTGTTTGCCTCACAATATTTTTACCCTTGTTTTTTTCCCACGTTGGCTATTATGACTGTCTCTCTCTCTCTATGAAAGTCATCTATCCCCTTATCCATTACCTCCCTTCCATTCTCTTTTCAAGGTTTACGAAGCTAGATGAACATCTTCGAAATCCTAACATATTCGCCTTGTCTAATATGCGTACTTGTATCGGATTATTTCACCCAAACCTCCTGGGATGCTATAAGCCATGATGGCTACCTATCTCACAATTTCCCTCCCGCCCACCACCATAGTCTATTCGACCAATCAAACCTCAGCAACATTTCACCCACCCATTACCAACTCCAACAAACTCTGCCATTATTACTATTACTACTAATTTTCTTCTTGCCCTTACCAGCCCCAACAAACCCTGCCATTATTACTACTACTGTCCTTTCTAGCCCTGAATTCTTTTACCGTTATGTATGGATGAGCTGAGGATAAATGGAGCAACCCCAAATAAATAAATGAATATGAATATGAATCTGCGAGTTACCAAGCACCCATGCGAAGCTTTAATTCAGAGACAGGAAGCATATACACACCCCCGCAAAAATTAAAAATTCACCCTTTCCCATGAATGATGGCAAATGCCCAAAACTCCAAGTTGGAACCATCAATGTAAGCACAATGAAAGGAAGAGCAGGAGAAATCATAGAGATGCTAGAGCAAAAGGAAATTGATGTATGCTGTGTAAAGGAGACCAGATGGAGAGAAAAGTCCACAAATTTTTCTGGGTGGGAAATGACAACGGGATGGGTGGTGTAGGTATACTATTAGTTGACAAATGGGTTGATAAGGTAATCTCAGTGAAAAGGGTGAACGCAAGAATCATTAAACTCAGAATAGTCCTGAATAAAACAGTTGCCACAATAATATCAGCTTACGCACCCCAATCGGGGTTGCCAGACGAACTTAAGGACAGGTTATACAAGTCCCTAATGCATACTACTGGATGGATGTGTAATAGTAATATACGCGAATGACAAAGCATAAACGAATTGAGAGAGAGACTGAGCATAAGAGGAATCAAATGTTGTGTGCAGGAGAGGAGGTTGCGTTGGTATGGACATGTGATGCGTATGAAAGATGACAGCTGCATAAAAAGGTGCAGAGCACTAGAAGTCGATGGAAGCCGCAGAGTGGGGAGACCTGGGATGAGGTGATAAAAGCCGACCTTACCCAATTACACCTCTCAAGGGCGATGACACATGACCGTGACCACTGGCGTCACACAGTAATACAGAAGACCCGGGTACAAGCTGAAGCTGAAGCATATAGACAACATGCCCCCGCCCCCTCACACTGCAAAGTGGTCATGGAGGTGACACGGCAAAAAAGCACCCAGCCCACACTGTAAAGTGGATGTGTAGGCACCATGGAAAAAATGCTCTCAGCACTCACTGTAAATGAGGTTGGTGTTAGGAAGAGCATCCAGCTGTAGAAATCAAGCCAGAATCAGTTCTCGTATGAGCAAGACAAGGTCAGCCGACTGGACACTGCCCACAACAGTACTACCCATCTAACCCATGCTAGTATGAAAGAACGGATGTAAAACGGTGATGATGATGATGATGATATGAAAGACTACTGAATGAGGAGAATGCATGGTAAAAAGATAGTTTGCTCCAAATAAACCTAACAGAGGGACTGGCAGTAGTATAGTAAGTAAGGCAATCAAGGATATGAAGACATGGTGATCTGATCTGGCTTGTCTCACAATGGGGCAATTCTCATCTAACCCATGCTAACGTGGACAAATGGACGTTAAACGGTGAAGGTGATGATGATGATATACACACACATCACTATATATGCACACACACATCCATCTATATCAACGTACACACACACATATATATAAATACACACACAACTATCTATCTATATATATACATATACACACACATCTATACATATATATATATATATACATACAACAGGCTTCTACACATTTCCATCAACTAAATTCCACTCAAAATGTATTGCCAACCAGAGGCAATGGTAGAAGACACTTGCACAGTAAGACTGAATGCAGAACCACATTATTGAAGAGCAAACTTCTTAACCACACAGCCATCCCTGGGCTTCTTACAAAAAAATAATTTTTGTCATATGAAAATAAATCAAAGATAGAAAATAGGAACTTTATTAACCTATATGCAACCATTTCTCCTTGTGGCTGTTCCCATTTTAAGACAACATCTTTCTGAAACAGAAAACGAAGAAACAGACAATTAGAATTAAGATGTATGTGTGCATGTGTGTGTGCACTTGATAGATTTGATGCCAAGTGCTGCATGGCTGGAATGAAGATCAGTGCTACACTCATTCTCTCAAGGAAGCATGCGCAGTGCACTCTACATGTGAATAGAATTCCATTGAAGCAGGTTGAGAAGTTCAAGTATCTCTGGGTCGTGTTCACGAGTGATGGAAGGTAGGAGGCTATATTAAATGTAAGAATTGCAGGAACTTGTGCAGTGATGCACCAGTTTCAGCATTCAGTAATCTGAAGAAGGAAGGTAGGTGTAAAAGCCAAACTCACTATCTTCAATTTGGTATTCATGCCAACCTTTACCTATGGTCATGAATCTTGGCTAAGAACATATTGTGTGATCATCATTTCTCATGTTTAAAACATATACCATATATCCTAGTATATAAGCCGTGTAATAAATGAAAAGAAAAAAAATTGATATATATTACAGGTCAATATTTTGCTGACTTTCACCAACTTCAAAATTCTATATAAATGAAGTGCAAAAATATTTTTGCTTTGTTTCACTTTTGAGAGGAAATTCATATTTCCTACTGTTTTTGATATGTTTTGAATGAATATGGCCTTCAAAACGGTCAGAAAAATTACAGTGATATGGTTATTCTGAAACACTGCCTTAGAATTATTGTGACTGGAGATTTTCATTGACCAATACTCCATGATGGAGGTAGGGAATGCCCACTCAGACTGTTCTCAAGCCTCTCACCTCCACATCCCTATGCACCAAAGCTTGGTGAATGGCTTGGCTAGAACCAACATGACCACAGCTCAGTGGCTGGAACCACTACCATCATAAGCCAGTGGCTGAACACAATATCACCACAGTCCAGTTTTTCAATATAAAATAAAAAGAAAAGAAATATTAAAAAAAACTGACCAATTCATTTAAGACATCATTTCTAGTTAGACTAGAACTCATCCAATATTCACTAGCATCACTGGCTAAATGGGCAAATATACCAGCTGCAAAGTAGCTCACATCAATTTGCTCTGCTTGAAGTAGACGCCTGAAAGAAAGGAAAGTAAATTCATACACTTTGTTGTTTATTATCATCTGGCTAAATTATCATTAACTTGTGAAAACTCCATAATTTTACAAATCTATTTCAATACAATAAGGCTGTGTAGCCTGATGTTGGTGATTAAAAACAGAACCCAGTCCTATATCCATGGTCAGTTCAATTAGCAACTATTGTAAGAAAAGTTTACCAATTCAGGGCAAAAGAAAAGGAAAAAGAAAGGAACAGAAGGACAATTCCACAAAGCTTACCTCACAAGAAGGATGAAATCTTCTCGCATTAAAGCATATCTTAATTTCTCTACTTCTGCAATATTATTCTGAAAAAACATTTGAACAAAAACATTTTCAATCAATGATTTTCATATAAATTAACAATATATATATTTATATTTGTATATATGTATTGTATTTGTCAATCTTCCTCATTCTCTCCACACAACTATTGTCATACACCGATGACTTCATACGTGTCATCCTTCTATACCCATCCTCACTTCCCCTACACATGCTGCTTTGGGACAAGCCCACCCCCTTCCTCCCATAGGGAAGAGAGAGTTCTCTAGATGATTTAATGCCATCAACCTCCCTAGTGTTAATGCCATGATAAAATGCAGTATAGTGGTTGGTGTTAGGCAGGACAGATCACCATAGAAACTATGCCAAAAAGGGTTGAGAAGACTCTTCATTTGTGCCAAAGGCACAAGAACCTTCTTAATGTCATTGCCATGATAAGATATACCCAGTGCACTCTGTAAAGTAGTTGGAGCTACAAGGCACAACACTTTGAAAGGTAAGCATCAGGTATGTACACATCTTCAAATGAGTTATGTAAAGTCTCCCTGAGCATCTCTGACAAATAAAGTGAGTATAACGTTGGTGCTAGCAAGCAGACCTACATGATTCCCACTGTAACATCAAACTGTATAGAGATGGAGTTTACCTACATGACCTGAAACCCCATACCACTATGTAGGAACTATATTATTAGTGAACTTTTCTTGGCATCTGAACCTTCTGAGATTCTGCCACAGATCCAACTGGTTTACTGTGTTGAATGCCTTTTGTGTGAAGAGTAAAAACTGCACACAATGCCTCGTTCTATTCTTTACATTTTTCTAGGCTTTCTCTGAGGCAGAATACTATATTCATAGTATTTCTTGTTCTGAGTCCCAGTGCTTGACAAATAACATTCTGCCAATTCACTGACTACCCTCATCTTAAAGGAAACCAAACTTCCTAACATAGATGTTAGTGCAATGAAACCTCTGCTGGTTTGAAATGTTGAAGGAATAGAGGAAACTCAAATACCAAGACAAACACTCTCTATATAATAGAGTTGTCTAGTGGTGTGGGAAATCAGAGTATTGAACAGATCATTTTTATACTCTGCAGTATTAGATGAAATACTTTTTTTAATGTTTAACTTTTTAGCATTTAAACCGGCTATATCCGGCCAGAATTCTCTAACCCGTTTCTGTTCAAACCAGCCATAACCAGCTACTCAAACTGATGTTAGGGTATTTTTCTCAAAATAAATAATATCAAAATCTCATAGACTCAATATTATGTGAGATAAATCCTTTACCATGAATATACAATTGTAAATATAGAGTAATGTAAATGCTAAAGGGTTAAAGTGATACATTCATAATGCTGTTTTATACTTTTCAATAATGTCTTGCTAATGTGGTTTCATGTGATACAGGATGTTAAAAGTTAATACATGCAATTAAGGCCTCAATCACAGGTCATATCCAGATGACAGCTTCAACAATGGTTGACATTTCATTGCTAGCAGACTGCTTAGCTTCATAGTAACAGTTACCAGCTGCAATGATATACAAATGGTCTTTGCATTTGTCATGGTACAAATATCAGGTGTTTGTCTCAAAGTTTAAACCAGCCATGCAAGTGTAAGTTAATGTTGCTCAGAGTTGCTGAAGCATGGAACAAACTATCTGCATCAGTTGTTAGCTGTCAAGACACTGCATCCTTCAAAACTTCCATGCTTCCCAAAATTCACCAACACCGGATATTCTTCCTCCATACACACATGTATTTGTGTGTCTATCATGACTCATACACTGTTCACTTTCCTGACATTTGTACATTATTCTATGTACTATACATGCACCTTTGATGAGTTGTAGTGCACCTGAGCACAGTACACAATAATTTTCATTATCATTATTATTATAAGTGTTACTTATGTTGGGGGAAGTTGTGCCTACAGTGGTGGTAGCAACACTATAGTTGTTGATGATGATGATGCAACAGCTGTGATAGCAAGACTGGAGGTAATAAGTGGTAATGATAAAAACAATAATTTTTTTTTTCAATAGATCCAACTCACCAATAAACCTAATATTTTTGTTTCTACCTGGACTTTGACATCATGCTGAACTGATTTAATCACCTGGATAGAGAAAAAAAATTAAATACTTCAGTATTCATTTCTAAAAAAAAATTCCATTTCATAAATCAAACAGAATCTAATTATGATCATATTTAGATACACTCACGCACACACACACATACTAACACTGCCATGCCAAGCAAGTTGACACCATCCTCAACTTGGCAACGAGAATAGTATCTGGCACACTCAGTGGCTGCCTACCATTTCTCATATAGCTCTTTCTCACATGCAGTATCAGATTATCCGCGAAGCAACACTTCTTACCAAATCCAAACCCAGCCTTCCCATCCATGAAGACCTGGAAAACCTTCCCAACGTGCACTTAAAGTCATATAAACCATTCTGGGAATCAATGAAGACCCTTCAGGACAATAACTTTTATCTGAACAAAGCGTGGTGAGGATCATGGAATGAGTCCAAATTTGCCAACCAAGACATCATCCAGAGCCTCACATCTAAACCAACTGGCATTGACCTTCCCAGAAAGCAATGGGTGTCCCTTAATTGGATCCCCACAACACATGCCAAGACAGCCCATCATCTCAGCGATGGAAAACAAGGTAGCCGAGCATGTGACTGTGAGGACCCTGCCAGTTGGTTTTGCCTGTAAAATTAGCCCAGCAATACTTTCCTGAGACATTCTAACCACATGCCTGTAATATTGGGTGATCTCTCAATTCAGAGAAGTAGTAGCTCTATCTGAAGCGACTCTCTGATCTCAGAGCTAAACACTCTATCAAGTAATATTACTCCAAAGACCCTTCGAAGGAACCCCCATCCCTACAAAAAAAAAAATGTATGCTTCAAATTTGTTAGAAGTAATTAACAATTGTGATGGTAATTTTTTGTGACCAAAATATCTTTAAAAAATAACAACTAACCATTCAAATCAACTAAGCCAATACAAAATAAACGAAGACTATCATACATTTGAATTTCATAAAAAGGCGGAAGGGTTAAGAGGACTCTTCGTTCACATCAATAATTTAATTGTTATACTGCTGGCAGTATGGTGAAAAACACCCGGTGCACTTTGTAAAGGGGTTGACATTAAAAAGGGCATCCAACCATAGAAACCATGACAAATAGAGAGTTGAAAGGAGTCTTCATTCATGTGAAGAATATGACAGCTTCTTTACTGTTGGTGCCATAATAAAATGCACCCAGTACACTCTGTAAAGTTCTTGACATTAGGAAGGATATCCAGTAGTATGCCAAAACTGAAATATATGTAAGTGAAATGTGGCCCCCAGCCAACTAAGAGGACAGTAGCTTCGATTAAGTACTGATGCATCTAACCCATGCTAGCATGAAAAAATGGATGTAAAATGATGATTATGAACACGAGACAAAAGTTTAAAAAAAACGGAAAAAGAATTGCCTGTAGGTTATGTAGGTTACCTACCTCTAGAGCTCTCATAAATAGATCAAGGCCTCCTTCACTCAAGAATACATTGCAGGTTGCAGGAGACTCATCTGATATGGAAAAAACAAAAATACATAAAACATAAATGAAATAATATTTTCTGATTTAAGCACAAGGCTAAAAATTTTGGGGAAGAGGGAAGTCAATTAAATCGTCCCTAGTACATTACTGGTACTTTATTTTATTGACCCCCGTAAGGATGAAAGGTAAAGCTAACCTCGGCAGGATTTGAACTTAGAATGTAAAGGGACGTAACTATATGCTACAAAGCATGTTGTCCAACACTGTCAAGCAACCAACCTCATAATGAAATAATTGTTTCTACTTTTGGCACGAGGTCAGCAATTACCTAGTGCATTACTGGTACTTTATTTTATCGACTCTGTAAGGATGAAAGGCAAAGTTAACCACGGCGGAATTTGAACTCAGATCATAAAAGGCCGTAAATCTTTGCTGCAAAGCATGGCGTCCAACCTTCTACCGATACTGCCAATCCACTGCTTCATAATGAAATAATACAAAGAAATTAACACATTTACACTGTCATACTGTGTTACAAACTATTTAGCATGTGGCCTCAATCTACAACAGTCAAACTAACATGTTGCCTTAATCTACAATGGTGAAACATGTTGCCTTAATCTACAACAGTAAAACATGTTGCCTTAATCTACAACAGTGAAAAGTTACCTTAATCTACAACAGTCAAATTAACAAGCTGCTTTAATCTCCAACAGTGAAACATGTTGCTTCAATCTACAACAGTCAAACTAACATGTTGCCTTAATCTACAACAGTGAAACATGTGGCCTTAATCTACAACAGTGAAACATGTGGCCTTAATCTACAACAGTGAAAAGTTGCCTCAATCTACAACAGTCAAATTAACAAGCTGCTTTAATCTCCAACAGTGAAACATGTTGCTTCAATCTACAACAGTCAAACTAACATGTTGCCTTAATCTACAACAGTGAAACATGTTGCCTTAATCTACAACAGTGAAACATGTGGCCTTAATCTACAACAGTGAAAAGTTGCCTCAATCTACAACAGTCAAATTAACAAGCTGCTTTAATCTCCAACAGTGAAACATGTTGCTTCAATCTACAACAGTCAAACTAACATGTTGCCTTAATCTACAACAGTGAAACATGTTGCCTTAATCTACAACAGTGAAACATGTGGCCTTAATCTACAACAGTGAAAAGTTGCCTCAATCTACAACAGTCAAATTAACAAGCTGCTTTAATCTCCAACAGTGAAACATGTTGCCTTAATCTATAATAACAGTGAAACATGTAACTCATTCTACATTAATCAAACTTTTTTTTTTACATGCAGAATAAATAATTTATTAATAATAAAAATTTAAAAAAATCATAAACAAATCTATTTCAAATAACAACACTACAGATATTTAAAAGCAGAAAATGAAGAGAAGGGCAAGGGCTCTAGGGTGACAGAAGAATGGGAGGGGGGACGGTGATAGGCTCTAGGCCTAAGGCGCAGCAGTGTTGGGGCTGCACCCTGTGGACAAGACTGTCGCATGCATGTTACCTCAATCTACAACAATATACAATTACAGATTGAATATAACATGGACAGACTGTCATTCTTCTGCTAAACCAAGTAAACTCTACCTGAGGAAATGTTCATATTTGATGAACTAGATATATATGTGCCTCTAAAAATAGTTCATTACTTACCTCGTGACATACATTAGGATCTACCAAACAACAACACATCCACAACAAAACAACAATAATAATGATTTAACCCTTTTGCTACCATATTTCTAATGAAATATACTGCCTCAGTCTTTTAATAAAATTTTGATCAAATGTTTGGAAGAATTTCATAAAATAGCTTTTTCATTTGTAAGCTGATGTTTGGAGCATTATTTAATAAAACATTGTTAAATAAAATTAAGATGGAAGGTTTTAATAATAAGTAGAAACATTTTGAAATGGGTGATTTTGTATAATAAAACTAGGGTGGTTTCAAGTGGGATGGTATCAAAAGGGTTAATGGTTCAAAATTAGACTAGAAAGTAGACCAAATATAATGTTCAAAAATTCCATACTGTTCAGTGACTCTTCTAACACACCAGATAAGTCTGTAGCGCACATTGTATACTGCCAATGTGTGGGATACAGACTAGAATAACAGTATATTTAAGGTGCAAGATCAATTTATGGGATACTCAAATTATAAGGGCATCCAACCATAGAAAACCTGCCAAACAAAAGGGTCAGGCAGACTCTTCAGTGATTTCAAAGACATAACAACATCCCAAGAGCTGGTGCCCCAATAAAATGCACTCAATAGAGCACAGGAAGGTATTTAAGTGAGATGCTCGCTCCCAGCCTGCCTGAGCACCCAGTAGAGTATGGAGACATATGTAAGCAAGATACAGGACCCTTAGCCTATCTGAGGGGTCAGTAGCTCCACTTGAGTACTGACTCAGTCAAAGATAACCTGTCCAACCTTTGTTAGTAGGGAAAAAAGACGTCAAATGATAGTGATCATTATCGTTTTTAAATCCTGTAAATAATAAATTAAACATAAACATTACATATATTCTGATATGGAATTGGTAGGATGGTAATCTGCTCCACTCAACCTTTAAGGGTTAAGGAGGGTTCAACTAGCAATCAAAGACACAAGTTTTTAGGTGAATAAAAATGTCTGGAAATCTCACCAGTAAGATTCCAGAGAGCACTTAATGTGAATTTCAAGGTGATGTCAATAGCCATCTGCTCCATCTTCTGATGCACCAGTTCCAGCATCTTTTGCATATAGTGATGGGTTCCCCCAAGTCTTGATGTCTCTTCCGTTGAGATCTGTTAAAACAAAGTTTTCCACAAGTTGTAAATCTATTGCAAGAACAGACAATTCCAGTGTTCAGGATTGTGGTATTAGATTTATTTTATATATAGCGTGTTTACTCTGTAAGGTGGTAGTGTTGGTGCCATTACAAAAAGCATCCAGTCCACCTTGTAAGTTGGTAGTGTTGGTGCCATGACATAAAGCAACCAGTCCACCATGTAAGGTGGTAGTGTTGGTGTCACTACAAAAAGAACTCAGTGCACCCTGAAAAATGGCTGGCATTAGGAATGGTATCCAACCATAGACACCACTCCCATTTCAGAGATACAAAGTTGTTACAGTAGTTCTGCTTGAGTATTGACCGGGTCTGTGAAAACCCATCCAATCCTTGCTGGAAGGAAAGACGCACTTTAAATGATGATGATGACAATGATGATGACTGCAAAAATAGATTTAATATCTATCTCACGATTGAAAATTTAGTAATTAGAAAATATTTAAAGTTGCAAGCAAAAAATTGAAAAGAAATCATATCCTGCAACAGATCATTTCAAATATTAAATTTTACAAAAAAGTATTTAACTACTTACAGAATAGGAGGAAATTGAAATATTGGTGCCATGACAAAAATCATCCAGTCCTCCTTAGAAGGTGGTACTGAGACTGCCGTGACAGACAAAGAGTACCAAGTCCACCCTGTAAGGTGGCAGAGTTAATATCACTACAAAAAGCACTCAGTCTACTGTGTAAGTTGGTAATGTTGGTGCCATGACATAAAGCAACCAGTCCACCTTACAAGGTGGTGGTGGTGGTGCTACCATAACAAAAAGTACCAAATCAATCTTGTAAGGTGGTAGTGCTGATGTCACTACAAAGAACACCCAGTCTCCCCTGTAAGGTGGCTAGTGTTAGGAAGGGTATCTAACCATAGAAACCACTCCCATTGTAGAGTGTACAAAGTGGTTACAGGACCAGATTAAAGTATGATATATTGAAGGTTAAAGATCAATTGATTTTTGCTAAGCCTTGAAATGGCTATCTTCATATTATAGTATAATGAAAATAATTAAGACTTCACAATGGCAACAAATACTTTATTTCTCAAAAACACCCACAATACCCTAGCCATCAATTCTTCATATTCTGCAACACATCATTTTAAATGTTAAAATATTTCACCATTAACAGCATAGGTGGAAGTCAAAATATTTATAGAATCATCATCATCATCTTCATTTAATGTTCATCTTCCACGTTAGCATGGGTTAGACGATATTAGAGATTTACAAATGGTTACCTTAGCAGCTAAGATGGAACAAATAGCTACAGACATTCTGTTCATAGAAGAATCATCAAAAGAACACAAACAATCCATAACTAATTCTGCACAGCGGAATCGATCAAAACCCTGTGAAAAGATATTATAAAAAATATAAATAAATACAATAAATGTATTCCCACACATTACTAGATTAATGAGAGACAATATAAAAATATTGTTGGATTAAATGGAAACAATGAGATAAATGTATGAGTATGTTATTGTTAGGAAAGGCTGCACACCCATCAGATTCAACTTCATCTTTCAAGGTTTCATATTACCTAAATTTTGGAAAGTCTTTGCCTTTTTAGAATCAATAAGATAATACCAGCAATATACTAGGATAGAATCAATAAACTATACTTTCTTTCCTATAAAAAATTATCCTCTAAAAAAAGGTCAATACATTATTACTATATTTTCTTTTTATAAACATCATCTAAATGTGATTGAATTGACATAGAAATAAGAATTGTGGAACACATGCTTGCTAGTAAAAAGTTTAAAGTTCAATACTTCAATTCATACATAATTTGGTTTGGCCTTTTTATTATTCTAGGACTGATAAAATAAGAGCTAAGCACTTCAGACTTCTCATACAATTTAAACTGGATAGAGGTTTAACCCTTTTAATACTAAACTGACCAAAACTGCTTTTGGTTCTATCAAACAAAACCTCCCATTTTAAAGGGTTCTTATTTAAATTAAAATCTTCAAACATAATATTATATGAGAACCGTATGATAAATTACTACCTTAGTAATTAACTAATTAATAATTTTAGTAAATCCCTCAAAATTCTTCCTTTATTAATTGAAATAGAGTGTATTCTATTTGAAATATGGTCACAAAAGTGTTAATACAGGAATTTGTTGAATCAAGGTTGAAAATTGCTATGTGATCTAGTATGGCAGAAAACATTTGTCTGCTAACATGTCCCAAAACTAAAGTTTCAAGGAGTCAAAACAATCTAATCTCATTTTTCACAGAGTAGGTGATACTAAGACATTTTTCTTAATAAATCAATAAGATCCCAAACCTCATTCCCTTACCAAGAGGAGCAAATCTCATCAGATTGGACCAAGGAAACAATGTTTCCACTAGTCTTTCTATTGCTGATACTACTTCTTGTCGTGTCCACAAGAATGTCAGTTACAAAGCTTGGCTAGATGTGGTTCCGCCACAGCTGAACACATTGCCAAGTCCAAAGCTGTGCAGGGGATCTCCAGCAGGGTGCATATCAGGAGGTGCTGTGTAGTCTGTGGTTCTATGCCACAGTCACACACAATATCCCCATCCTTTAAATATACTCATTTTGCAAGATTGACTTTTGCATGCCCAACACCAGATCTTAGTCTGTTTAAGCATTTCCAAACTGCAGTTTGTATCTGCTCAAGGGGGCAGTGCCTCACTTATCTTTAGCTCCATTGTTGAAGCAATATGAAATAAAGTGTCTTGCTCAAGGATATAACACACCACCCAGCCTGGGAATCAAACTCACAATCTCACAATTGTGAATGTAGTATGCAGTAAACAAACTGAACTGAGTAGAATAAGAACATCTTATCCTACCAGTAGTAGCATACAAGAAAACATGTAAAACTTTAAATATATTTTTTTTAAATACTTTCATCAGCAAGAAAATATGTTATAAATTTGATTATATAGCCACATTTAAAAGTGAGAACCCAAAAAACATTTCACTTACCACATCTTGCAGTATTCGATCACTACAAAGAGTCAGCAAAGCATTCTTTTGTAACTTCAAAAGATAAACAGAAACTTTAACTTACATTTTAAAAAAAACAACAGCAGCAAACAAATATTTACAATAGACATTTATAGACAAATTATATTTTTAATTATAAAATAAAGGCTTTGAGCAAAAGATGATACAGGGAAGTTCAAGGGAATGGAGTGAACAGATGTGTACAGAATAGTATCATCATCATCCTCATCACCATTTAACCTTTATTTGAGCTGTCATGTTATGAGGCTAGACAAGTTAGGTGATACGTCTGTCTCATATGCTCTGTTTTTTGCTTGTTATTCTATGGCTGGATACCCTTTTTAATGCCAACTACTTTACGACATGTACTGTGAGCATTTTTCATGGCATCAGCACTACCACCTGATAGGCTGGAACAACCAAGTGGAGTAAAAATAAACAGAGAGTGTGTGCCAGAAGAATGCACGTTATGGAAAGAAGATTTGGGAGATGACAAGAAAGAATAAAAGAGAAAGAGCTAGATACCTAGATTGGGTCAAGGTGGACTAAGTATTGGTAAACATAAAGCATAGTACTTATATTGCAGATTTTGGTGGATGAGACATAAAATGAAGGGAGTGAAGGATGAGAATCAGGTGAAATAAATGGATTTAAATCGAAATGGTATACAATCAACAGGTTTAGTGGATCAGAGACCATTGCAGTAGTAATACAAGAGACAGATTAGGAGGACAGCTCAATAGTAAGTGTCATAGAATATTGATAGGTGCAGGTTTGTGCGAGAATGACGTCATGATGGTGATGATAGCAATAGTGATGGTGAGGATGATGATGGTGGTAATGGTGATAGTGATAGTGATGATGATGGACGTGGTGGTGATGGTGATAGTGATGATAGTGGAGTTGGTGATGATGAGGGTAAAATTATGATGGAGATGATGGCAATAGTGATGGTGAGGATGATGATGATGGTGGCAATGGTGATAGTGATGATGATGGAGGTGGTGGTGATGGTGATAGTGGTGATGGTGAGGGTGAAATTGTGATAGTGATGGCAACGGTGGTGATGGTGATGGTAATGATGGTATTAGTGGTAATGGTGATAGTGGTAATGGTGATGGTGACAATGGTGATGGTAAGGCTGTGGTGATGATAATGGTGGTGACAATAGTGATGATGATGGTGGTGGCAATGGTGATGGTAAGGGTAATGGTGTGGTGATGGTATTGATAATGACAGCATGAAGTAAATAATAATGATGATGATGGTGAAGTTACATCGTATAAACATACAACAATTAAAGTTACATTGTGAGTACCTGCTGGTG
Organism: Eledone cirrhosa; assembly: GCA_964016885.1. Taxonomy (NCBI): domain Eukaryota; kingdom Metazoa; phylum Mollusca; class Cephalopoda; order Octopoda; family Eledonidae; genus Eledone; species Eledone cirrhosa. The sequence goes on from OZ024742.1 coordinate 319,166,204, forward strand.
TTTTGGGAAGTTTTCCATAGATAGTAGAGTCAATTCAACTACTTTGCGCAGACAAGTGGGGTGTATCTTTTGGCTGACTTCACCTTTAGTGAGATTGTACAAACAAGCTGTTGCAGCCATTTGAACCCCCAGCTGCTTTGGGTGACATTTCATGCCAGGCAACACATGCTGAAAAAAAAAATTATATTAAATCAACTTGAAATATTTTTCTTCTTCACTCACTTATTCCTGGGAAAATCAAGTACACCTTCCAGTGGGTCCTGTCGGAAGCAACTATTTCCAATTGATCCCCAAGCAAGACTAGCCAAACTCATGGATGTTGTCTAAGCATCTAACTCAGGGTCTACCTCTGCTCTCCTGCTATTTGGTTTTGCCAGTAAAATCTGTTCAACAATTCTTTCCTGAGACATTCTAAACACATGTCTGTAATATCAAAGCTGTGATTTCTCAATTTGGAGAAGTAGCATCTTTATCTGGAGCAACTCTCTTATCTCCAAGTTATATAGTCTATCGAGTAACATTACTCCAAAGACCCTTCGGAGGAACTCAATTTCGGCTGCTTGGAAAGAAAAAAATGTCAAAGAAACAGTGCAGAGAAAATGACTTTTCAAATTGGAATAGGACCAAAATTCTGGGTTCAAACCAGATTATAATTACTGTGTTGTGATATACAACATTAATTCACCTGGTTCAAAATAGGCATTAACATTTCATGGACTAAATATGGTTAGCAATAAGGATTAAATATAGAATCCTCTGCCCATAGCTACCTGGAAGTTTCAGACAACTTTGAATTTCTTAAACAAACTACTTTCTTTTAGAGTTCAACCCTTTCGCTACCATATTTCTAGTGAAAGACTGCTATGGTTTTCAAATAATTTTGAAAATAATCCAGGATTTAGTTACATAACTAACTTTGTCATTCTTACATTAAATTATAATGGAAGGTTTTTAGATAAATATAAAAATCCGTCTAACCCATGCTAGCGTGGAAAATGGACGTTAAACAAAGATGATGATGATGATGATAAACTTTAAAACAAACAGTTTAGTATATATATGGAGGCACATCGCTTAGTGGTTAGAGCATTGGTCTTGCAATTGAAAAGTTGTGAGTTCAATTCTCAGACTAAGTGATGTGCTGTTTCCTTGAGCAAGACACTTTATTTCACATTGCTCCAGTTTACTCAGCTGTAGAAATGAGATGATAGGACTGGGGTCCATATCATTCCACTGCAAAGTGGTCGTGGAGGTGCCACGGCAAAAAAGCACCCAGCCCACACTGTAAAGTGGACGTGTAGGCGCCACGGAAAAAAAGCACCCAGCACTCACTGTAAATGAGGTTGGTGTTAGGAAGGGCATCCAGCTGTAGAAATCAAGCCAGATACAGTTCCCGTCCAATCCTTGCAAGCAGGGAAAAGTGTACGTAAAATGATGATGATGATTATATATATATATATATACATATCAAAGATTATATATATATATACATATATATAACAAAGATACCAGGTGGACCATAATGCACCAGAGTACTCGATACTTAGGGCAGTAGAGTGGGTAATCTGAAAAGAGTCAGGACCCTGACGTCTAGATTCGAACTAAGCCAGCAGTATTAGAACAGTGTGAATCTAGCTGAACTTATCAAGGGGTATAGTCCATATATGAACATAAAGTCAAAACAAAAAAGGCAGAAATATCAAAGCAAACAATCCTAAAAATTTGTTTTTCTAGTCTGACATGGGGAGTGGTCAATGATCTGCGATGTCATATATATATATATATATATATATATATATATATATATCATCATCATCATCATCATCGTTTAACGTCCATATTCCACGCTTGCATGGGTTTGGAATATATATATATATATATATACTAAACTGTTTGTTTTAAAGTTTATATATATCTAAAAGCCTTGAGTGTGAAGTTAATAACACTATGTATCATTGACTCCTGCATTTGTTTGTTTGTTATTTTGAACTATATATATATATATATATAAGTATAAATTATGAAGTAATCAAGTGCAGAGATACTATAAAATAACTTATAAAATGGGGTGAAGACTCTTAAAAGAGGAAAAAATAAGTTGCTATCAGCCGCAACTTATTTTTCTATCTTTTAAGGGTCTTCATCCTATTTTATAAACTATTTTATAGCATCTTTGCGCTTGAGCAGATCATCCTTTATACTTATGTATATATATATTCTCAGTGCTTAAAAACTGGCTTTGTACAAACAATTTAATATTGTAGAACCAGGGGTGGTTTCATGTGGTTTGGTATCAAAAATGTTTAGAACCTAAGTTAATAAACCTTACAGTAAAATCACAAAATATAAATCGAAATATATTTTTTGTTTTGATTTACAGCTAAAAAAAAAAATACAGTTACGATACTCAATAGGGAACATAGCTCGGAGATCAGGGGTGTCACTCCAGGTAGACTTACTACATCTTCATATCGAGAAATCGCAGCTCTGATACTACAGACATGTGGTTAGAATATTTAAGGAAAGAATCTCTGGACAGATTTTATGGGAAACGCCAACTAGCACGAGACCCAAAGATAGACTATGAGAAAGATGGTTGGATAATATCTGTAAGCTCAGTTGGTCCCACTTGGAGTTCCAATCAGATCATTTTTTGAGATAGTTGCTTATAATAGGACCCTCTGGAAGATGTGTCTGAGGACTCTGCCCCCACAACTTTCTTAGGAATAAGTGGCTAAAAAAGAAAAGATTTACAGCTAAGGAGCTAAAGGAAACATAATACTACTGACAATGAAGAAGGGAATAAATGCAATACAACTACTACTATAGCAATATCTTAATTTATTTACCTTGTGATTGATAATCAGGCACCTTAAATCACACAGATACTGTGTTTATATAGATTAAAATGATAAAGCACACAATAACTACTTTTTACACAGATTTAAAAAAATAATTTCTTGATTTTTTTTCTTTAATGGGATGGGTTTTGTAAACTTTCTTCTGAAAGAATATACAGAATACATGTTTATTCATAAATCCAAGATTAGAGATTGCACACGAAAATATGTGAAAAAAAATAGAGTAACTGTTCATTGAAAGAATAAATTGTATTCATAAGAATGACTGGCCTGAAAACCATAGAGAGAAAAGAAAAAGACAGAAAGAGCAGGAGAGCATATAGAAAGAAATTAACTATTGAAAGACTAACAAAAACTCTTTGACTTGAATACCATTAAAGTAACTTTTAAAAACCACTAGAAAGCTATAAGGTTTAGAGAAAAGGAAATACTAAAGAAAAAGAAGCAAAAAATGATTTAAAATATTGTATAAAAGATGTCCCAGTCAGCAAATAGTGGCTAGATTATTTCTTTGTGAGAATTTATTATTATTTTTACTTTTTGAGCATTGTTTACGGTTCTATATAGATTTATATGTTCATACAGTTATAGAAGCTTTCACAACCACACAACCATGTATGCATATATGACACTCTCACCACACACACAGCTGACACAATTTTGTATGCAAAAGTGCATGGGCACTCAGAGGCAAGCATATAAAAAGGAGAAAGAGAGAGAAAAAAGGCAAACAGTGCAGAAGTTGCTGAAGACAGTGATGCAACATACCACATCTTAAGGGACCTAATGGATCAAAATATACATGAGAGAAAACAAAACAGAAGATCAACTTACCTTAATGATGTCTTGTCGAGGCTTCTCTAAATTCTGTGTGAAGCTAAACAATGTATAAAGTGATCTCTGGATGTATTTTTCTCGTAATATATATCGTCGAAGTGATTCCAATATCTGCATTTCATTGGCTTCACCCGTTATCTTGAAAAGAAGTTTATATATTTTAAAATCTTCACTATCATCATTATTTAAAGAAATTGGAGAGAAGGTATCATTGTGTGACATGGACAAATTTTGTTTTTCATTAACACTTTAGTATTTAAACTGGCCAAAATTCTCTCACCTCTTTCTGATCAATTCAGCTGTAACCAGGCACTCATACTGATGTTAAGGTATTGTTCTCAACATAAATAATATCAAAATCTCATAGATTTAATATTATGTGAGGTAAAGCCGTAACCATGAAAATATGATAGTAAATATAGAGTAATGTAAATGCTAAAGTGTTAAACACAGAGTGTATCAAAAAGAATCATCTGGTTTCAAAACGCTATATTTTTTAAACAAATGACCATATAATCATGCAGTAACATGTACAATACATGTCTGTATATAAAGTTTTATTCTTTTTTATATAACTTTTATACATTTTCATAAAGTTATTTATGAGTTTTACATGCCTTTCAGTGGCTGCAGTAACTTAAGACATACTCACTTGAGTATGGGATGAGTTTGACTATTGTGTAGATGTATGCCTTGTGTCTGGATGAGGGCATATTTGGCATTTGTAAAAATTGTAAATAAAACTTTATATTCAGACATGTATTGTACAAGTTACCGCATAATCATATGTTCATTCATGAAACCAGATGATTCTTTTTTACACACTCGGTATATCTAAAATTGCATAAAAAAGATAAGTAATCATCATCATCGTTAACGTCCATTTTCCATGCTATCATGGGTTAGACCAGTTGTCCCATTAGGGACAAGTTGGGTCAGGTGAACATGTCTTGCTCATATAGAACTGTTTCTGGATAGGTTTCTATTGCTGGATGCCCTTCCTAATGTCAACCACATTTACAATGATGTTAGTAAATGGTCTAAGGCAGCAAAGGAAAGTGAAATCAATAACATTTGTTAAATAAAATAAGTTCATGTGCCAATATAAGAAATAAGTTCCAAAATCTAAGTCAAACAAGATTCATCTGAGAATTATTAAATCTCTACAAAGTAAAAATAGCTCCCTCCTTCCCATTTGCAAAACAATTCTTAATGAATGGAAATTTGCCTCTTAGCTGGAGATGGAAAACAAAAGCCTTTGTTAACAGCATTTTTAAAAAAAGGAGAAATAATTTTAAGAAAGTAAGAATTAATTTCACAGAAAATTAACTGAATTTTTATGTTTATTGAGGAAAAATCAGATTTCTTTAGCAAGCACGGTGACAGCTATAATCATGTTTCAGTCTTATTACACCTCATCAGCAAAACAGTCTTTTCAAGTCTGTTTTCATATCAATAGATAAAATTTATACAAGTAGAAAAAGAGTTATGAGGATTTTTGCTCAGTATAATTTGCATAATTACAAAACATTAGTTATGGGAAATAACCCAAGTGTGCCAATGGCATGAATTTAGATTATTCAGGTAGGTAATGATGTACACAAAAAATTCTTAATGAATGGAAATTTTCCTCTTAGTTGGAGAACAAAAACATTGTAGAAATTGTTAGTGCTTTTTAAAGAAAAGGTGAAATAATTTCAAGAAATTAAGAATTAATTTGAAAAGAAATTGAATTTCCATGCCTAGAGGGGAAAATTTGATCTTTGTTAGAAGTTTCTTCTTCCTAAGAAATACATCAAATTGGGACTCACATTAAACCTAGATGTTCCTTCCATCAAACTATTTTCTATTTTTCTCTTGAAAGTCAAAGATGACTTTATTTTTTTTACTTGAGCATGATGAGTTTAATGTATAGTAGACAGTTGCACATCTATTGCACTCAACCCATGATCAGAAACAGAGAAAAGTTTAACAAAAGCAATTAGTAACTTGGCTGAGTCTCAATGGTGAAGCACATTCTTATAGGCTTTTTCTGATCTAAGCAAAGCTTAACAAAAATAATTAGTCCCTTGTCTAAGCTTCAATCATCATCATCATCATCACCGTTTTACGTCCATTCTTCCATGCTAGCATGGGTTAAATGAGTTGTCCTGTTGTGGGCAATGCAAGGTCAGGTAACTATGTCTTGCTCATACAGAACTGGTTTTGGCTTGGTTTCTACAGCTGGATGCCCTTCCTAACACCAACCTCATTTACAGTAAGTACTGGGTACTTTTTACCGTGGCGCCTACACAACCACTTTACAACGTGGACTGAGTGCTTTTTGTCGTGACACCTACACAACCACTTTACAGTTGGAAGAGGGTGGGGGCATACTGTCTATATGCTTCAGCTTCAGTTTGTACCCATGGGAAGTCGGGTCTTCTGTATTACTGCATAATGCCAAAGGTCTCGGTCCTGTGTCATTGCCCTTGAGAGGTGCAATTGGGCAAGATCAGCTTTTACTGAAGCATATACCCAACTGGTTTCTCAAAATTAATAAAAGCTCAGAAATGTTGGAAGGACTCTTCTAATATGTGTCAAAGGGTTAAGAGGACCATTCAGTTGTGCCATCGTACGGCAACCTCCTTAATGTTGGTGATCTACACAATAAATGCACCTAGTACACACTGTAAAGTGGTTGGTGATAGGAAGAGCCATCCAGCTGTAGAAAACTTACCAAACAAAGCGTTAGGAGGACCTTTCAGTTGTGTCAAAGACATGACAACCTCTCTAGTACTGGTGTCACAATAAAATGCATTTGGTAGAATATGGAACCGCATGTAAGTGAGATGCTGATCCTTGACCTGTCTAGGGGGTCAGTAGCCACGCTTCAGTACTGACTAGGTCTGCAAAGACCCATCCAACACTTGCTAGCAGGGAAAGTGGACGTTAAATGATGATGATGATAAACTCAGTGTCGTAAGTTAATTAAACATTTGTTAATCATACAACAGTCACTAATTATACAGTACTTCCACTACCTACAGCAGAAAGCTATAACCTAGTTATTATATAGTACTTCCATTATATAGAACAAGGTGACAAATTGTTAGAGCAGCAGATTAAATACATAGTAATATTTTTCCAAGTTCAAATCTTGCTGAAGTCAATTTTGCCTTTCATCCGTTCAGGATCAATAAATGAAATACCAATGAGGGTGATGGATTAACAATGTTGATAGATTGGTAACATTATTAGAGAGTTAGATGAGATTTGTTCCAGCTCTGTACATTATGAGTTTGAATTCTACCTCCAGTCACCAGGAAAATGATGACATGATAGGACTGGAGCCCCTCACATTAAAACATTCAAGAAACCCTCTATAGGAGAGCAAATAAACCTACACAGATATGAGCTAAAACAACAACATTAAGAGCCCATAACTCCTGCCGGAGTCGTAGGAGTGTCGTCTTGACATATGGCATGTTTTGGCCATTTTAAACCTGGCAGAGCCCATCTCTCTCCAGGTCGAAACTCAGTTTCCTCATAATATTGAAAGATGAGGAGAGCAGGAGAGATGGAGGCAGTAACAGTGGGAGTTTGGTTCCTTTGTGTTCAACCTGGTGCATATGTATATGTTTCACGGACACATACTCAGACAATAATTATCACACACTTACTTTAGTAGTTTATGAAATGCATTAGTAAATATTAAAGCAATTAACTTTTCTCTCTCTCTCTGTCTGTCTGTCTGTCTGTGTCTGTGTGTGTGTGTGTGTGTGTGTGGTTCTACAATACAAATCATTATGTTAATTTCTTCCAGAGAAAAAGAGAGACAGTGATAAAGAGAGAGAAAGAGAAAAATTAACCCCAGTATTGGACTAATACTTTATCTATTAACCTTGATGGGATTTGAACTCAGAATACAATGAGCTAGAACAAATGATGAAGCATTTTTTTAACCCAATGCTTTAACAACTCCACCAATTTGCCACCTTAATAGCAACATTATACACAACAAAAAGCTAGAACCCACAGCCAGAACCTATTTGGAACAAAGCATCTGAACCATTTGAGTCTTAAATGCCATGACCATAAACATAGTGCAATGTCAATGATAAGATATAAACCAATGATTCTTCAGCTTAGTAAACAGGTCTTTACTGTCAATGTTTAGATATAAACCAGTGATTCTTCAGCTTAGTAAACAGGTATTTACTGTTTTCAGCCCTATTGCAGTATTTTGGTAGTTTTATTCATACCAGTTGCCAACTTGGTACTTTTCTCAGACCTGTGAAGACTAAGTTTTTTAAGAGGTGGCCTTTACTCCCTTCATCATAGCTACATCACTGGGTTATGAGAGTTTTCTTGGGAGCTACAAACATCATCCACTGCTCCATCTTCCCTACTAGTTTACTGTTGTTGGTCCAGGGTTGCTTATTTGTCCAGCAGAAACCCGCTTATATCACAACTAACCATCATATCTGGTGGCCGTATTGCTATCCACCACCTGCCACCTATTCCCTAGCAGAATAGTAAATAGGTAGCATGATGAAATACTATGATGATATTGACTGTAGTAAATAACTGAAGTATTTGTAGAATTGAATATTATTTTCATGAGTTTGAAGTATTCTGATCAAATCCTTCCATAGGTAAAAGAAAGGTATGGGAAGTCATCAAGTGTATCATTCTCAGAATATGAATACCCAAGTAGACTAACAGGAAGGGAAGATTTTGTTTGTAGATGCACAGGAGTAACTGAAGAGAAGATAGCCAGTGATGCACTTCCAGTCATAGGAAGGACCCATACACGTGGTTGATAGCTTCTGCTATCCAGGCAATGTAACTACAAGGGTAAAGGGTGCTCTGAGAGCATAATAGCTAGAATAAGGATAGAATGGAAAAGGTTCAGAGAGCTACTCCTACTATTGACTACAAAAGGTTTCTCACTACATATAAAAGGATGGCTGTGTGAAAAGTGCGATGCTGCATGATAGTGAAACATAGACTGTAGAGGACTTGCGTAGGCTAGAGAGAAATGAAGCAACTACGCTCCGTTGGATGTGCAATGTAAGCGTGAGAGAGAGGCAGAGCTTGGATGAGTTAAGGGAGAAGGTAGGTTTAAGAGGAATCCAAGGTGGTATGCAAGAGAGAAGACAGAAGACAGCGTTGGTTTGGACAGGTGATGTGTATGGACAATGATTGTTGGGTGCAGAAGTGCCAGGAAATGCCAGTGGGAAGAAGCCACAGTGGAGGTAGACCAACAAAGGCCTGGGCGGAGGTTGTGAGAGCTGACCTCAAATCACAGAGACTCACAGAAACAATGGCAAATGTGGTGAGATGCCGTGCTGAGAAGGACCCGTCCAACCCATGCAAGCATGGAAAAGCGGACGTAAAAACGATGATCATGATGATGATGATTAGAAAAAACAAGCTTTTACATGATGAGATAAATATTTATGAGACTGACAGAAAACTATAAATGTGTAGTTCATGCTTGATTATCTGAGTGCTTTGGTGCACCACAAGATGTAAGTAGGTGCTTTCTACAATTTCTGTCACAACACTACCTAAATATAACAAAGATTTCTAACATGGGTGCATGATTTAGTGGGAGGCACTTTATTGGTTCTACAATGGTAAAGTGGTGGTGCTGGAGTCATGATAAAATGCTCCTAATACACGCTGTAAAGTGGTTAGTCTTAGGAAGGGTATCTAGCCATAGAAACCATGTTCCCAATATATACTGTAAAGTAGTTGGTGTTAAGAAGGGTACCTAGCCATCAAAATCATGCTCCCAGTACACACTGTAAAGTAGTTGGTGATAGGAAGGGCATCTAGCTATAGAAACCCTGCTCCCAGTACATGCTCTAAAGTGGTTAATGTTAGGAAGGGCATCTAGCCATAGAAACCAAACCAAAACAAAATGTATGAGCAGGGCTTAGTCATGTGACAGCCATTTAACCTGTGCAAGCATGAAAAATGGACATTAAACTGTGGTGATGATGATGATGATAATAATGAATGATGCAAAGTGGGATTTGAACTCAGAACATAAATAGAAATAACTGAATTTCACAGAGCATTTTGTATGTTGCTCTACTAATTTTACCACTCACCAGTCTTGCCTAAATAAAATAAGAGATGGCAATTCAACAATTCTTACCACAATAGGAGTCCCATGTAGACATTTTGATGAGGTTATCACATTAAATTGGCAGGCTATTGTAAGAGAAAGGCCAAGGAATTTCAGTTTGGGATGATGCTGAAGGAACTCTCTGAAAAGAAAAAGAAACCAGCAATATATGAAGACAATAGACATTTATGTCATTGGTTTTGTATTGCACACAGGCTTAGAACAATTTCTGACATCAGTACATGAACCAATCAACCATCACAACTGTGTATGTCATGGAATATAGTATCAAATGCCAGGTTGTAAAAGTAGAGTAAAATGTACAACAGTGAATATAACTAGTGCATATGTATTTTCAATAACCAAATATAATTGTTTCTACGTTTGGCACAAGGCCAGCAATTATCCAGTGCATTACTGGTACTTTATTTTATCGACCCCGTAAGGATGAAAGGCAAAATGTCAGCGATGATGAAACTGTTTTAGTTTCAATATAAAAGTAAACCCCTATACTTAGCTTTTGTCGACTTGGAGAAAGCCTTCGACAGAGTTCCCCGTTCCATTATCTGGTGGGCTCTTAGAAAACTAGGTGTTGATGAATGGCTTGTGAGAGCTATACAAGCCATGTATAAAGAAACAGTCAGCAAGGTTAGAATTAACAACGAATATAGTGAAGAGTTTAGCGTAAAAGTTGGTGTTCATCAGGGCTCCGTTCTTAGCAACCCTACTATTTATTATTGCCCTTCAGGCAATAACAGTGGAGTTCAAGACCGGCTGCCCATGGGAACTCCTATACGCAGATGATCTAACGCTCATAGCTGAATCAATGGCCGAACTAGAGAAGAAATTCCAAACATGGAAGCACGGCCTAGAATCAAAAGGCCTTAAAATTAACCTGGCTAAGACTAAAGTTCTAGTTTGTAGGAAGGAAAATAGGGCGTCGGTCCCATCCGGGAAATGGCCATGCTCAGTGTGTAGGAAAGGAGTAGGTAGAAACTCCATTTTATGTCCCAAATGCAAAGTATGGGTGCATAAAAGATATAGTGGAATCACAGGTAAGCTAACTAAGAACATAGATTTTACATGTGGCCAGTGCTCTGGTGCAATAAGTAGCAGCAAGTGCCCACAAATACTAGCTCTTTCAATTGCACAGAGGGTTCTATAGAAATAGTGGACAGCTTCCGTTACCTGGGTGACAAAATCAGCAGTGGGGGAGGGTGCTCTGAAAGTACAGTAGCTAGAGTCAGAAATGGATGAAAAAAGTTCAGAGAGCTTATACCACTATTAGCCGCTAAAGGGTTCTCCCTAAAAATGAAAGGCAGGCTGTATGATGCCTGCATATGAACAGCAATGTTGCATGGCAGTGAGACCTGGGCATTGTGTGCAGAGGATATACGCAGACTAGAGAGGAACGAAGCTTGCATGCTCCGCTGGATGTGTAATAGTAATATACGTGAACGGCAAAGCATTAACGAACTAAGGGAAAAATTAGAAATAAGAGGGATCAGATGTTGTTTACTCGAGAGAAGGCTATGTTGGTATGGTCACGTGATGCGCATGAAAGACGACAGCTGTATAAAAAAGTGCAGGGCAATAAAAATAGACGGTAGCCACGGAGTAGGCACCCCCAGAAAAACCTGGGACGACTTGATAAATTCCGACCTCACACACTTACACCTCTCCAAGACAATGTCACTGGACCGAGATCTTTGGCGGTACTCAGTAATAGAGAAGACCCGCCTTACCTAAATACAAAGTAAAACCTACTACAGTCAGTAGGTACCTCTAACAAAATACACCCCCGTCCCACTACCCCCACCCCATCCACACCGCCCCTTTCAATGTAAAGTTATGTTGGTACCACAACATCCAGGCCGAAACAAATGAGGTCGTGTAGGTGTCACGACAAAAAAACACACAGTCCACGCTGTAATGTGGCCGTGTAGGTAACACGGCAGTAAAAACCTCCCAGTTCCACACTGTAAATGTGGTTGGTGTTAGGAAGGGCATCCAGCCGTAGAAAACCCGCCAGACAGTCCTATGCGAGCAAGACAACCACTCTTGCCTCAAGTGGGAAAACTCCCGTCCAAACCCATGCAAGCGTAGATATGGACGTTAAACGATGATGATGATGATGATGATGATGATATCCCAAATAAAATCTCTTACCAAGTAGATACAAGTATAGAGTTTTTGTTATTAACCTTTTATTAACCTTTTAGCATTTACATTACTCTATATTTACTATTTTATTTTCACGGTAAAGGCTTTACCTCACATAATATCGAAGCTATGAGATTTTGATATTATTTATTTTGCGAACAATACGTTAACATCAGTATGAGTAGCTGGTTACGGCCGGTTTGAACAGAATGAGGTGAGAGAATTCTGGCAAGATATAGCTGGTTTAAATGATAAAGGGTTAAATAGATTATTGAAACAAACATAGACACAAGGTCTCAAATGATGATGGGTACAATAAATTAGAAGAGTATTTTATTGAACCCTAAAAGGATGACAGGTAACACCTACCTTGGCATGATCTCAGCTTAGAATGTAAAGGTATGCAACTTAATCCTGCAAGGTATTATGCCTGTCACTCTACAAATTCTGCAAATCCACCATCATTTGTGAACAATATTGACAATCAACCTACACTTGCAAATGATGTACTGATATATAGGCAGAATAGGAATAGAAAATGAGATTGTGTGATGTTCATGTTTACTTCACGAGTATTAGTGATGTAAGTAATCAAGTGAAATTGCCGTAAGGAAATCAAAGCCAGGTCACAGACTTGGCTCACTAGAACCTTACTTTTAATTTATAACACACACATAAATAGGGGCTATATCTACACCTTAGTGTAGTGGTCAGTTCGTGGAAGGTCATGTTTGACTCACAGCAGACTTCGCTCAGTAAAACCTTATCTTTAATTTATGACACACATATAAATAGGGGTTATATCTACACATTAGAGTAGTGGTCAGCTCCTGGAAGGTCATGTTTGTGATATTCATGACTTCCCAAAAGACATTAAAATTCAAAGTGAAATACTGAATTGAAGTAGATTGAAAGAAATGGTGCTGTATAAGAGTCAGTGCAATGTATGATTAAATTACATTCCCTTTGCATTCAGAGTTCAAATCCAGCTGAGGATCAACTTTAACTTTTACAAGATTAACAAACTATACTAGTATTGATACACCTGACTAGGGGAAGAGAAGTAATTTAACTCTTGCAGGCCGTCTCATGGTAGTGAAATTGACACAGATGATGTTAAGCTTGAAATTCTACAGGCTAAAGTTCTGGAAGGTGAAGGATTTGGAAAAGCATTTCATTTGACGAGGTTAAGATATAATAGAAAGGACAAAAAGGAAAAGTATCGGTAGAACATATTTTGTTAGCTCAGATAAGTAGAGATTACTGTAGCAATGAAAGAAGAAACAATGAAAAAACGGCATCAATGAGCTGTAAATGTTGATGGATAAAGACTTGCAAATCAGAAAACTTAAATTTGATTACATACTCCATACCCATAGATATTACCTGGACTTTATGATACTTTCCATTACAAACTTCACACAAGTGTCAATAAAGTGCTGTGGCTAACTAGAAGGAAATGTAAATACAAGTCTACTCCAGTGCCATACCTCTCTAAGTAAATCGATTGGATTTTACATCAGTTTTTCCATGCTGAAGGCATCCCTGCACCATACTTCAATCATGCAGAATATTTGACATGAAATAGTGACATAGATTTATACAACTAGCTGGTTCCGTGGTTGGTATATGTGTCTGACTTATGTACAGATTTTTGAGAAGGGGAAACAAAGAAGTATAATAATAATAATAATAATAATGAAAATATTGTGTACAGTGCTCAGGTGCACAACTCATCAAAAGTGTATGTATAGTACATAGGGTAATGTACAAACGTCAGGAAAATGAACAGTGCATGAGTCATGATATACACATGTGTGCATGTGTATAGAAGGAGGACATCAGGTGTAGTTTTGGCGAATTTCGGGAAGCATGAGGGTTTTAAAGGATGCAGTGTCTCGGCAGCTAACAACTGACGCAGGCAGTTTGTTCCATGCTTCAGCAACTCTAATGAAAACCAAATTATTCCTTTGATTCGCCCAATAACTTTAATGCTAAAAGTTGGCAAATCTTTTTTAATGATAAAATATTTCTGGTGTAATGAATAACAAAAAAGCAAACTATATATCAGATTGGTACACATCTACAGTTAATTGAACCTAATATATTACTGATAAATGTATTATCAACAGCTATAGGGTTGAAAGGCAAACATCTATTCAGGTGGAGTACATCATTTAATGTACATTTTCCTGGCTACGCTGTAGAGAAACAAAATTAAATACTACAAGATGTTTCTGTTACTGCCATTTTTCAATAATAAAAATGATAATCTAATCCTACCAAGATCAACTTTGCCTTTCATCCTTCCAGGACTGATAAAATAAAGTACCACTCAAGTACTGGGTTGGTTTAATCAACTCTGTACTTCCATCAAATTTGCTAGGTTTGTGCCTAAATTAAAAATCAAAAATGAAAATGATGAATATTTTTTTTTACATTGGTACAAAAATAATCATCACTATCACCACCATTTCCAACATCATCATCATAATCATTACTATCATCATTATTGTTATACTTTTTCCATGCTTGTATGAGCAAGATGAGATTCCCTGATGCCAATACACACTTTATTTTTTAAGTTTGGCATATACCGCAGGCATTCATAAAACACAACACTGCAGGGTGTATTTTTTATGATGAACAATGTGTTTAGCTAACAATAGTAGTGCACTTGCCTTTACTGATGTTGAGATGGAAGAGGCATGAAAATGCTACTATGAGAAGATACTGAAAGAGGAACATGTGTAGAAGAGAGTGCCTACCCTATGTAAATAGAATAGTAGTTAAAGTTGACAGCTATATAATTGAAATGGCCATTAAGGTTATGACTGCAGAGAAATGTGTAGGACAATCAGTGGTAGTTGTGAAATTGCTGAAAATATCTGATAAAGTAGGACACATGTAAGTCACTAACACTGTCAATGAAGTAGTACTAGGGAGGTATAATCCCCAGTTACTGATGCAGGAGCTTTAAAGTCAATAAGTGTAATGGAGATGTTCAAGAAAGAAGCAACTACAGGAGCATTAAATTGGACCAAGTTATGAAAGTGGCACAACTAATTAGGAAAAGAATTAGTTTAGATGAGATGCAGTTTAGGTTTGTGCTTGGGCAGTACTCTGTAATAGTACAAGCAAAACGTCTACAAGAGTAGTTTGTAGCAGAGTAAGCTACTATATCCAGCATTCATTAACCTGGAGAAAGCCTTTGACAGGGTACCACACTGAAAATTAAGTGTAGCTGGATGGTTTGTGAGAACTGCGCAAGCCATCAAGAGAGATGTCATCAGTAAGCAATGTGTTCAGCAATGAATTCCGCAAGGAAATTAATGTGCAGGTGGGTGTTCATCAGGAATCATTTCTCACCCACTCCTATTTATTTTCCACTACCTTCAGCTTTATCATTTGGATATCAACATCAAATATTTCTAATTACTCTAGTCTCCCTTTCCCACTCCTTTACATCCATCTGCTTCCTCTACAGCTCTCTAAACTTTTCAACCACCAATAATTCTTCCTTCAACCATATCTCTTCTTCACCAAGGATATCTATCTCACTTCGCCCCTCCCAGAAGTTATCATCCTCACTGACTTACAACTTACACGCACAACTCTTCTTGGCTCCCACACTCAATCCATACTGATGCTTTCAGGGCTGAAACAAAATCTCTTGCAATCCTCAACTCTCAACGTCAACTAGTTTTATCTTCCTACTCACCTTCATAACTTACAGACACACCAACACCCTTAATTTCTTTCTTACACCCAAATCTAGCCCCTACCATAACATGACTATCATCAACCCTTAGAAACTAGATGACTTTTACCTAGCACTACCATTCCTGCAATAATCTGAATTACGAAGAATGCATCCATTCATCACACAACCCATAAGATCTTCCATCTTCCAAACTGCAGCTGGTCCTTTATACAAAGGATTTCTGCAAACTTTGCAGAATCCTCTTTTCCTATAAATTCTCAACCATGGTGATTCTGTAAGCAGTACTCTTGTGGAGAAAGTCTGCACATGTGCACCCTGCTTTGTATCCAACTCCATACACTAGATATATCTCCAAAACTGTCTCTATCCATTCCACCAAACTCATTATCACATGCACATAAACACCAAATGCAAAAGTTCCCCCAGTCACTTCAAACTAAGATAGCCACTAGTCTTGACAATGTGCTGTTCATTACTCTCAAACAATGTTCTCCAAAGATAGCCCCTATCCTCAATCTTTATCTCTCTATATATAGAGAGATATGTCTTGATCTTTGGAAATGCAGTATAATGTATCCCATTCCCAATAAAGACAAAGGTATTTTACTCATGAACATACACTATTTTTAAAGGTACCTAAGACTACATTATCCAATGTATCCTTCCTTTTTTAAGATAGTAGTGTGTTGTTTAATGGAAATTTGAGCGCTATTACTAGAGGATTGAGTAACTGTATAGCAACTTCCGCATTGCCTCATCATAAGTATGACCTTTTGAATATTTCTTTCTTCTTTTTCACCCACTTATTCCTTAGAGGGTCGTGGGTCATGTCAAAGGCAACCATCTCTGACTGATCTGGCTGGATCCCCAAGCATGACCAACAAAGCTCATTGATGTTACCCAACCATCTTGCTCGGGGTCTATTCCTGGGTTTCCTGCTGGTTGGTTTTGCTCATAAAATCGGTCCAGCGATTCTTTCTTGAGACATTCTAGCCATATGCCCATAGTATCAGAGCTGCGATCGCACAATTCTGATAAGTAATGGCTCTACCTGGACTGACTCTCTGATCTCCGAGCTACGCACTTTGATTTATTGCCATTTTTTGAAAACTAAAACTTACTTGCATTCTATGTTGTCAATGTTCTTGGCACATTGTAAGATAAATTTCAAGCTATGTAAAATTCTTTCTTCTCTACCTATGAATAATTTCATATGCATATACCCTCAAGTAATGATAAAGTTTAAGTATCAGACATAATGAAAGAGACCTTAATCTAAATTTGAACTTAAATAAAGGACCATAACTCTATGCTGTAAAGCATGGTGTCTGATGCTCTACCAATACTGCCAATCCACCGCCCTGAGAAATTATACAACCCAGTGGTATCTACTTGGTAGCTAAGTGATGGATTTGACTTAAAACATCCTGTATACCACATGAAACCACATTAGCAAGATATTCTTGAATAGTACAATGCAGCACCATGACTGCATACCATTATATAATTAGACCTGCCAACCTCTAAAACCCAAATGGGGAATACCATAAAAAAAGTGCCCCAAAACGGGGAGAAATGAGGCAAAATAGGGAGATTTTACATAATGAAAGCTATACCCATTTTCACCAGAGAAGACATCACTCACCCACCTCAAAGTGGGAGGGTGATCTCCCTGTCGGACGGGGAGAGTTGACAGGTCTGTATAATCAAAGTGTTTACTTTAGCTCACTTCAAATTTTGTCCACTGGTAAACATACTATAAACATTAGAATTAACAAGCCTGTTTTTATCTATGCTAAATCATTACAAGATATTAAGGGTTAATTTAGCAGTGCTGGTGATAGAATGTAAACTGTCGACTTCTCGGATTACTGTCCAAGAATCTATGACATCAAATAGCCATCAATATTATCAGAATTACTATAGTACTGTAATACTTTTGCTTTGTTTTTGTTTTTTAATAGTCTTTCCAGAAAGGATATTACTTACTTGGTTATTTAGTGCTAACTGAGTAAGGGGCTCAAAGAAACTTTCCTTACTCAAATTGTTATTGCTCGTGAGTATATACTTTGTATATACTCAGTAAGTATATACTTTGATTACTTAACCATAAAACTATATTGAATACTATCTCCATGGCCTTAACCCATTAGCATTTAAACCGGCCATATCCAGCCAGAATTCTCTCACTTCTTTCTGTACAAACCAGCCCTAACTGGCCACTCATATTAATGATAAAGTATTGTTCTCAAAATAAATAACATCAAAATCTTGTAGCTTCAATATTATCAGAGATAAAGCCTTTACAACAAAAATACAATAGTAAATATAGAGTAATGTAAATGGTAAAGGGTTAAACATCTTTTTTTTTCTTTTTTTTCCACAGATGTTACACGCTACCATAGTGTTATTACAGCTTATCACAGTGAGGTGTAACACACTACCACATCTGTGTTACACACTACCACAACTGTGTTACACACTACCACAACTGTGTTACACAGTACCACAGTGGTATAACACACTACAATAGTAGTATTACATACTACCACAACTGTGTTACACAGTACAATAGTGGTATAACACACTACAATAGTGGTATTACACATTACCACAACTGTGTTACACAGTACAATAGTGGTATAACACACTACCATAACAGTACTATAAACTACCATAATGGTTGGATAGTCTGTAAGTGTTGTATCACTCCTTAAATTCTCATCTTATGTCATCTGTCTGCAAAACCCTGTTATTAAATCTGACCTAACAATTTCATACATTGGTCTACATTGGTCTACCTCTATTACTGGTACCATCCTAAACCAACACAACCATGATTCACCTACAAAATCCACTCATAATATGTTAATACTCATACCAGCTGGTGCTTTTAAAGCCCAGTTATATCTTAGTTAATCTGTTTTCAATCTTTCTTAGAAGTTTACACTACATAACCAAAACATTATACACAACTCATTCCTTCTAATTGTTGTATGTCCTCTACATCATCACTGTTTTACATCCATGTTTGTCCTGTTGTGGGCAATGCTAGGTCAGGTGACCATATCTTGCACATACAGAACTGATTTGAGCTTGGTTTCTACAACTGGATTGCTTTTCCTAGCACCAGCCTCATTTACAGTGAGTACAGGGTGCTTTTTGTCATGTTGCCTGCATGACCACTTTACCGTGTGGACAGGGTGCTTTTTGTTGTGTTGCCTACATGACCACTTTACAGTGTGGACTGGGTGCAATGAAATATATATATACTGTATATTTCATTAACACAGGAAAATATAATACAAAATCTAAAAAAAAAAAAAATTTTAATAAAAATCTCATTGCAATTGTAATAAAGAAAGTTGTAATACTTACAATAATATCACTTCAGATATTTCTTCCTTTCCAGATATATCTAAAGAGGTTAAATTTGGTAGACAAGTTTTACGCACAAGCAGTTCTTGTATTCTAAATCGTGTCGGTATATTGACAAATGTCTGTGCATCGATATCAGATACATCGAGGTGGGTCAGCTTAGATAGTTCACATAATATCGACACAAACTCATCATTATGTGATGCTCGCAAATTGTACATAGACAAGCAACGTAACCGATCTTTGCATTTCCTTAAGGGAGAAATGTCATTGATAGGAGTCCCTGATATGTCAAGACTTTCAAGAGTCGGCAATTCTTCAACTATTATTTCAAGTCCATGTTTATTGAATTCTGTGTTACTAACATTGAGGCTCTGTAAATTTTGAAGTTTTGCCAATGATATGACCACACAAAACTTGCTGCTACTAATAAAAGTACTATTACTTACATTCAACAAACGTAAGTTAGAAAGTGTCCACTCTCCAAGACAGCCAATAACATCATTTACAGCCACTGATTTCAAACCAGTTATTTCCAGTTCAGATATTTTATGTGACTTTAGTATCCGTAGGCCCTTTGTCGTGAGCTGGGCATCACGAATTGACACTCGTTTCAAAATAGAAACACTTGGATCAAATAAACTTAACGTTTCATCATTCAGTTTACCCTTCTCACATAAACTCTGCAGAATCTGCTCTGATAACTTTCCATGGAAACAAACATCTGGATCTTTGAATACAAGCTTCCGGTTGCTTTTCTCCACTCCAGGTTGCACCTGACATAGGTTACCGATATTGTCACAAATAAAATCAACACAACAGTCTTGGAGGCTGTTAGGAGTATCGTACATGATGTCTAGTGAAAACTGAAAAAAATTAGAAACAAGAATTAAATGGTAGTTACAAAGAAACATTGGAGACTAAGTTAAACTATATAAGACAGGTTATCATTTGTAAACCTATTACAATATTAAACTGCTACTGTCATTAATAATCAAATCAACATACAAAACCACATAGCCATGACAATTTTGTACCTGTTTTCATATTAAGTGTTGTACTTTGCACAGTTTTGGCAAGGTTTTACTAGCTGCATTCCCATCCTATCACCAACCACTTTTCAGCATGGACTAGATGTATTATTCATGCCACCAGCACTCGAGAGGTTATCTTACCATACTGAAGGATCCTCTCTACCCTGTATTTGTTTTTATTCAGAGTAACTGTTCTCCTAGATAGGTTGCCTTCATTTTGGCTTACGAAACCCACATCAACCCTGTGTTTATATATTTTTGATACTTTACATTTTCTAAGTTCTATTGATAAACCAATTAAAATTATTTAAAGTATTTTTTAATTATAAAAGCAAACCCTGATTTAGTATCAGTAATTTGTTTATACAATCAATTTTTTCTTTATATATATGTTCCTTCCATTATTATAATCTATTAAGCTTTTTGATATCATATTACCTGAAACCACCTACCCAGGATTTGATACAAAACTACTCATTCTAAATCCATCCATCATAATTATATTTTAAGAATATTTTGTTTAGTAATGTTCTAATTTTCCAGTTATTAATGAAAGGGTTAGTAATTTTTTTAATTCCTACAAATATCTGAATATTTTCAAAATTAATTGAAACACATAGGCAGTGTATTTCATAAGAAATACAGTGACAAAAGGAATAATGCCAGTATTAGAAAACTTGTATTATGTTGCCCTGATCCAACAGACTTATAATAAAAAGTGTTTGTCACAAATATCCTGTTTATTTTTAAGACAATATATATATAGCACTGCTTTCTCCAAAGAGCCATGACATTGTTTAAGATACTAAGGTGTGATTTGAGTGAAATTTGGCTGCTACTTGTAGTAGGTCAAGCAATCACGTAGGGGCTCCCTCACTGGTTCATGAAATTTTATTGGGCTGATTGTGGCAATGATGAAAATTATAATTTATTTAAATTCTTCCTGTGTTTTACTTTTAATTGATTTATCTTTTACATTACAATTCTTAATGTGTAACTTACTTAATAAGTAATAATTGTTTCTACTTTTGGCACAAGGCCAGCAATTACCCAGTGCATTACTGGTACTTTATTTTATCGACCCCATAAAGATGAAAGGCAAAGTTAACCTCGGAGGGGAGTAATAATACTCAGCTTTACTAAGGTAAATCAATGAAACAGATTAACCGAGTGAACATTTTGGAGTAGGGTAAAATATGATATTTGCTGCTCAACTTGTTTGGATTGTGATTGCAGAAGATAAGGCCAATATGGAATCAACTGGTACAAGGATAGTTTGGGGAATTATTATACTGAGAGGGCAACCCAGCACAGAGTTTAACCCGTTAGCATTTAGATTACTCTATATATACTATTGTATTTTTGTGGTAAAGGCTTTATCTCACATAATATTGAATCTAGGTGATTTTTATGTTATTTATTTTAAGAACAATACCTTAACATTGGTATGAGTGTCCAGTTATGGCCGGTTTGAACAGAGAGAGGTGAGAGAATTCTAGCCAGATACAGCCAGTTTAAATGCTAAAGAGTTAAGGGATTCACAAGAAATTAATGATGTGGCTTTTTTGCTAAGCATTATATTTTGTAATTTTTCAGGAAAAAAAAACAGTTCAGTATTGTTGTTGATTAGATCTAGGTTAGTTATGATTGAATAGATCCATATGAAAGACATTCTAACCATGACCTTCTCATCTCTTTGTATATCAGAAGCTACATTGTTCAATGTATCCTTCTTTATTTGATATGGGAGGTGTGATTTGAGGGAGATTTGGAAGCTGTTTCAAGTAGGTTGAGTAATTACTTAGAGGCTCCTTCATTGGTTTCAGATTTGTGGTGATATTTAATACTTCTTCTCCCACTTAATCCCAGGAGGGTCATGGGGGAAGAGTCCTCAAACACTCCTTCCAGCAAGTCCTGTCAGAAGCAACCGCCTCCAACTGATCCGGCTGGATCCCCAAGCGAGACCAGCCAAGCTCATAGATGTTATCCAACTAACTTGCTTGGGGTCTACCCTTGGGTCTCCTGCCGGCTGGTTTTGTCCGTAAAATCTGTCCAGTGACATTCTAACCACATGCATATAGATAGTATCATATATATTTACAGAACATAAATATTTACAAGTCCAATAACAAAGATAATTGGAAACAATTTTCTGCTGCAGTTCAGTTACAGTTAACCAGAAGTAATAATACTTGGATTCATACAACAGAATGTTATTACAAAGCATGATGCTATTACGATAGAAGTGAAATAACCAACTGGATATGGTATTTAATTATTAAATTATAGTACTCCAGATCAAATCCACTCTAGGCAATGTTGTATATGTACAAATGATTTTATATGCTTCAGCTTGGAAATAAAATGCACTTTACTGCTAAATCAAGCAGGGGCTCTATATCAAAGAAAAAAAATAATATGATAGGACCCTGGTCTGAAACTTGTCTCTACTTCATC
Source organism: Eledone cirrhosa (assembly GCA_964016885.1). Classification (NCBI taxonomy): domain Eukaryota; kingdom Metazoa; phylum Mollusca; class Cephalopoda; order Octopoda; family Eledonidae; genus Eledone; species Eledone cirrhosa. Next base: position 319,188,779 of record OZ024742.1, read on the forward strand.
TGACATATAACACTATGTTCTCCTCCTACTGATTTAGTTACCATGCATACACTCCAAATCTTTCAAGCAGAAAAGATGTTCCCATCCTATCAAGTAAGAAATCTATCCATAATTCAATCAATCAATCACATGAAACAAGCGCCAAGTCTTGACACAGTCAGATGTCTACATTTACCTTATATCCTCAAATATAAGCCGACCCTATTTTATATGAGAAAAAGGCAAAAAATTGAACCGTTTATAAGATGAGGCAGGTAATCAACACATTATGTTTAGATGGTGCAGTTTTGAAATTCTCATGAGCAAATTATATATTTATGAAGTATTAATATTTAAAATTTCATTTAGAGTATAGTTTTTGTTTCACATAATGATTTTTTTTTCAAATTTACGACTGTTTTGAAGGGCATATTTATTCAAAACACATTAAAAACAGCAGGAAGTACGAATTTCACGTCAAGATTGAAACAGGTGTAATATTTACTGCCAAACTGAAACCAGTATAAAATTCACCTTAAAATTTTAGCACCTTATTTACTTAGTATTTTGAAATGACCCCCCCACCACCACCATTTTGCCATCGCTTTTTTTGTCATATTTTTCAGCTTATATATGCAGTATCTCACATCAATGGAAACCGGTCAAATAGCCCACATCAAATACTACAATTTCAATGGAGAACATCTGATTTATATTATAAAAAGAAGGCAAGAATTTAAATGTTCACCATCTAAGTTACATGGACTTTGACTTTAAAACTGAAATAAATATAGCACAACGGTTCAGAGAAAGTATTATTGTAACCAATAACAAATACAAATTCGAGTATAAGCAGTGAATTGGCAGAGTTATTAGCATGTCGTATAATACGCTTTGCAGTATTAGTTCTGGCTCTGAGTTCAAATCCTACTTGAATCAACTTTACCTTTCATCCCTTTGTACTGTGGTTTTGACTCTTCCTCATTTCTTCTCTATCACTTCCTTTCTTCTTCCCTGGAAGAAATTAGTTGCGTTCCAACCTGGAGAGGGATGGGTTCTGTCAGGTTTAAAGAACCCAAGAATGTTCACAACCGGTGCCCTTGTACCTCCATCAGGAGTTACATGTCCATACATATGAACTAAAGTAAAACATAACTCTTAAAAGAGAAAGACCAAGTCAAATGAGAAACTGTAGAATAATGTTACAGTTGCAAAACAACTCCTGAAACTGATTGGGGAGAGGGAGAACCATAACTTACTGAATAGTGCTAACCACCACTTTGATCCATGTAAGTAACCCAGTTAGAAGTTGATAATAAATGGGCTAGTAGATTTAGCAGCCTCCTGAAGTATTTCTCACAAGAGCTGGGTGCATGTTGTATCAGGTAACAAGTCTCCACTGAAAAATCACTTCTATATGTACCCACTAACAAACAGCAACACAGTGCAAGAGAAGCTGTAACAGGAAACAGCATATCAAGAACCTGATCCAAAGTGGCTTTACCAAAGGCACTGAAAGCCAAGTTATATTAAAATGGGTAACACTAAGTTTACTACAAAACATACAGAAATGTTTGGATGGGCATTAGCATCAATGGAAACATCACTTGTGTCCTACCACCCCTAGTTGTAGACAACACACAACTAAAACCTTCAAAGCTGGAACTTATATATTACTTTTCTTTTATTTTTACAAGGTAGCTTTGACAGAAACAGCAGTGCCCATGGCCTTCATAGGTTCTCTGAGACCAGAGAGATTAATACTGTTGATAGCTCTGTTTATATTGTTGCAGGTCTTGTCCTTTAGGAAAAAATATGAGCAGGAATTGAGTTCCAAAAGACCAATGTTCTGGGCAGGAAACTGAAGATAGTGGTTAGTGTGGAGCATGGAACAGTTTCAACACAACATAGGTGATGGGAAAAGGAGAGATGAGTGAGTCAGAAGTGTCAGTGGGAGATGGCATGAGTTTGACAAGCTCCAAAATGGTAGAAGAGACAGCACATCTGTGGGCCTAAGGATGGAAAATGTCAGAAAGTGATGAGGCCTCGCAATCACTAATGATCTTTTCTGCCAAACTAACATCTACAACACTGAAAAACTGCATCCCAAAAACTAGCTTTCTTCAAAGCCAGAAAATATTTCAGCTGTCAAGAACTACTATTTACAAAGCCCATCAAATGAAGATGTAACATGTTTTGAATGCCTCATTGCAATTCAAGTGGTAAACCACTGAATGGCAGAGTGTACAGAACAGTTACTGGACCAAATTAGAACATAAATGAACCTCCTCAACATAGTATAGACTGCATAATAAACATTGGATTTATTCTTTAAAGTCAGAATGTACTTCAGCTCCTAAGTTACTAAATCTCTACAAGATTCAAGTGAGATGCCCAATGAAATATTTCTCCCACACCTAGGTCAGTGCATCCCAGACCATATCCAGAAAAAGGCCACCTGACTGTTAGTGATTCACTCACCACCCTGTCACCCACTCTGCCTCTTTTAATGCAACTATACTGGTCTCATCTCCTTTGAGCTGACTAATCTCATGTGGCCTCATAACTCATTTCTCCTCTCATCAGCCATATTGTGTCTGCTGCCCACCACAAAACCAATACAACCAATTTTTCCTCCTGAAAATGTCATCATTCTTGAATTTCCTCCCAGCCAATGTTCTTTTTTTCCTGCAATCAATGACTCGCAGTTTTTCATGAGGAACATCGACCCTATTAACTTCATCTGTCTAACAGACCTCTAGACCAATCCAATGAGAAAACTGAAAGGCTCAATTTCTTTTGTATCAATAGAAAGGTGCACATGTGTCAGTGCATCAATAGAAATTCTGTGCATGTTTGTGTGTGTAGCGGTGTGCCACCAGTTGCAACAATGACTGCACCAGTTGTTCAATTAAATGGAACAGCTTGCTTGTAAAATTAACTTGTACATGTCTGAGCATTTCACAGACACGTGTATCCTTAACATAATTTTCAGAGAGATTCAATGTGACACAGTGTGACATGGTTGGCCCTTTGAATTACAAGTAAAGTCCATCAAATGAACTTCCAAACAGTTTCCGTCCATCTAGTTTCACTCACAGGCAGAGGTGTAACTAGGGTATAGCAAGCATGGCATGTGCCATGGGCGCATAAGAGCAAATATTAAAGTCAAATAAGCCTCTTCGGAGAGTGAAAAAAGAAACTCTTTCAGATGTATGATCTGTCTCTGATTATCATGAGTGAGAACACTATGGTGACTGGACCATTAAGCTATATATATAAATTATTAGGCCTCCATAGGTAAAAATACAGTACTGGACATGGGCGCAATTTCACTGCTGGTGATAGGCGCTATTTTCCCTAGTTATGCCTCTGCTCACAAGGCTACACAAGGATATGGTAAAAGACATTTGCCCAAGATGGTACACAGTGAGATAGAACCAGGGAATTAGTGATTGCAAAACAAATTTCTTAACCATTCAGCCATGCTGTGCTTTCACCAGCGGCAATGGGGAACATTGTCACAACAGAAAAATGGGTGTGCATATGCGTGTGTGTACCGGCATCAATAGTGTGTGTGTATTTTAGTATCAATAGAAAAGTGTGTTTATGTCAGCGTCACTAAAAAATGAATGTGTGTAATGATGGAAATAGATATCTCTTTACAATATAGCTATCCTTAATGTTAGTGGTATTCAACGGTGGCCACACCACCGATAGCTCAAACGTAAATCATTAAAATCAGCTGTTACTTTTTCTCCTTAAATCATACAGCATAAATTATTGCTATAATAATTTTTTTTCTGCCCTAGGCGGTCAAAATTGCACCACACACACACACTCATATATATATATATATATATGGAACAATCTGAAAAGCCAAGTTTTGGCGAAACTTCGGGGTCATTGTCAACGCTCTAATAATGCATTGTTGACTACACCTGGTATTGAATCTTTTGTTCTGTTAATGTTTATTGTCTTTATATGTTTAAATTTACTTTACACACACATACATCCAAGTGGTACACATTTTATTAACATAGGCGAAAGACGAACTGGCGATAACTCAGCCATAAACACGATTCCGTTAGCCATGTATTACCACAGGCTCGTATCGTTTACGTTGTCTATACTTCCTTGTGATAATAATGAGGAAAATTTTAATTGCTTAAATCAGACAGACATAAAGCTTTATTGTACTAGTGAAGTGGCATAGTCGATTAAATCCACCTCAATATTTTACATGTACATATGAAAGGATCATTCATATACACAAGTCGACGCTCGACACCGTTAGAATAAATTTAATTCTTATGTACAAGATCAGAGTTTAGTCGATGAAATCGAACATAATATAGTTACCCATACTGATTCTATCGACCCTGGAGTGGCGAAAGACAATGTCAGTAGATGGTTGTGGAATTTGAAACCAAAACATGAGATCGCGAATTAGGAAATACCTGAAAGCATTAAGTCAGCTCGTCTTTATAATGATTTGTAACGTATTAATAAATAATTAATGATTTCTAACATAGACACACAATCATTATTGGGGAGGGAAGTAATCGATTTAATCAACTACGCCAGCGCTGGTCTGGTAATTATAATGACAATTGCTTTTACATAACCAGGAATCTTGTGATTGTTTAGTAAAGGGGTTATATAAAGATGAGGTGTTTAACAAAAATTAGGCGATGACACCCCCCCCCCCCCAAAAAAAAAATACGACATACAATGGGAGGGGGATCTTGTTTCATGTTTTGTTTTGAATTTCTAACAAGAAATATGTTATTCTATCAAGTTATCGGGATAAATATACACGAGAAAAAGTCTGCACATTTTATAAAATCACATAAGGTATATACATATATATATACACATATTTGTCATTTACTACATGCGACATACTATCGTTAGTCAGCTTAGAGAGAGAGAGAGAGAGGGAGAGAGCGAGAAGGCTAGCTGAAATTGATTTATTTTTGTTATTTTACATGACAAGAATATTTGTACTTTAACACACACACATAGAGATTCGTTTAACTTTCTAAAAAGCTTTCTTCCCAGTTTATGATATCGTTAGTCGATTGAACGTGTCTATGTCTTCCTATTTCTTTTCAAAATCATGCCGGGGTCCCCTTTCCATGGCATCCCTCCGGGGTCAATGACATCTACCAGACAAGTACAAGGCTGGTATCGATTAAATTTAACATAGCCCTCTTCCGAAAATCGTGGTCATATGCCAATATATTATTATACATAAAGTGACATTATATAACAGCTGATTGGAGGATTTGCTCACACAGCAAATATATACTTTAAAAAACCAACAATAGTAAATAATAATAATAATAAAATTAGAAGTTGGAAAAAAAGATCGCGAAAAAACTGAATAATATTTTTTCCTCCAGTTTACTTACCAGCTCATTTTTCGATTGGGTTTGGTTTTATATATTATTTGTGAGATTATTATTGTTTTGCAAAATGAATCCAATCCTGTTGAGTCGTAAAAAAAACACAGAGGAGCAAATATAATTCATAAGTACAGTGATGGCTTCTTGCAGCGGTCTTAAGGGAAAGACGTCCCACCAACATTACTTCCGTCTTAACAACCACTACGCAATAATCAGCACTTCTCACTCGTAACTATCATGCAGCACACATACAATCTCAGTGACACATCACACATGGATATGTATTTGTTTGTGTGTGTATGTGCGTATATGATTTCTAGAGAGCGAGAGATGTAAAGATGTGTACGGTGCTGTTTTTACTATTTTTACAAGGTAGGAAAAGACCAAAAACAACAATATGATTAACACCGTTCCAAGAAATCTCTTTTTCGTACACGAAATGAATTAAACAAAGGCATGCTAATAGAAAATGACTTTTAGAAAACATTACAAAAATCAAAGATCTATTTTTCATATTGCATCTAATGAAATCTAATATAGGCACAAGGCCAGAATTTCTAAAAAAAAAGTATGATCGATTCACCCGACTTTAACACTTCATTTGTTTTTATTTAATCCTGGAAGGATGTAAAATAAAATCGACCTCAGAGGTCATTGACCTCTGACAGAAAACGATATCCATATGTGCATTCATCTATGTGCCTGCACGTTCATCCGTGTTTGGAAAACGGATTGAATTGCAATCTAAGGACTCGCCCACCCTAACGCTAACTCTAACCGCCTGTAGGAAGGGAGGTCGTAGGTAGACTGACAGGGAAGGTAAACTGTATGTAGCAGCTACACTGTGGTTATTTGTAAGGATGCACACGAATTGTATGCTTTCAAATACTTGGTAGGCTCATTTAAAGTAGTTGATAGCTTTTGTTACCCAGGTGCCCTAATAAGTAGCAAAGGAGATGAAAAGTTTAGGAAGATATTCAGGAAATGCTTCTCTCTCATGGTAAAGAACAGATTGTATGATGCTTATGTATGAAGTGCCATACTGCATGGTAGCAAGACCTTTGAACAAGGAAGATTTGTAATAGCCAGAAAGAATTGAAGTGAGCATGTGTAATGCTAGTGTGTGTGAATGAGAGAATTGGATATAAAAGGAACAATGTAATGTGCAAGAGAGAAGACTACACTAGTCCAGGCATATAATGTGTGTGGGGGATGTCAGTTGTATAAAAAAGTGTTAGTGCTGAATGTGGATGGAACTTGTGGAAAGGAGAGACCAAGGAATACATGGGACAAACTGGTGAAGACTTATTTCAACTATAAAGAACAGTCATTTATTGGTAACAAGTGATTCTAGAGAAGACTTGCCAAGGATAGAGGTTGGGCTGTATGTCATTAAGTTTCTCACCCAATATCCTCCTGTTAAGTCCCCATCTGCTGCCCTATTTCTTACCTGTTACTCTATTCAATATACCACCCATTCTCACTTATCATCACCCATCTCTGTTGCTATCCATCACTTGCTCTCTCCTACCATGGTGCAACTTTATTGCTATCTCATCATGCTGCTCATGCTTTTTTCTATTCAACCCCCACCAACAGCCAGCATATGACAACCGCTATTTATCTTCCTCACTTAGGATACTATCATACTGTTTCACCCATCACGCTCACATCCTTGTTCATTCTCTTGGTCATCACCCTTCTATTCATGCTCTTGGTCATGTTTGCCTTGAAAGAATAGATACAATGGAGAGAGGACTCTTTAGTCTTGCAGTGGACAAGGCAACTTCTTTAGTATTCATGCCAATATAAACTGCACTCACTAAAATGGTTAGTGATCAAACAAAAATAATGTAGAGTAAAGAGAATCCTTTAGACTTGTTGAGGCCATGACAACCTCTTTAGTGCTGGAACCACAATAAAATCCACTCAGTAACCTCTGTATAGTAGTTGATATTAGGAAGGACATCCAGTCATAGAAATGAAACATCTAGGAGGGCAGTAACTCTGAGTTAAAACTGAATTAGACAATGATAGTCTATCCAAACCATGTCAACATAGAAGGTGATGTAAAGCAATGATGCTGATATATCGTCATTACTATTTAACATGTTTGCCATGCTTGCATGGGTTAGACAGCTGTTGTGTGTTGAAGCCTGACCAGTCAGGTGACTAGGTCCCGCTCAGATGCTTCATTTTGGCTTGGTTTCTACAGATGGACACACTTTACAGCAACATGGTTTCTATGGCTGTATGCCCCTTTTAACCCCAACCACTTTACAGCATATACTGGGAGCATTTTATCATGACCTTTCAGAGTGAACTGTGTGCTTTTGCCATGGCACCAGCACCACCTCATTTGACCCCCTATTCATTAGTATGGCTGGGAAAGCATTGGTAGAGGTTGGGACTGGGGAGATGTGTACAGCCCTCACACTGCAGGTAAGGGAAGTGTTGGGTCACAGAGGTGACCTTGAAGTGAAGGAATCGTGTCTGACATAATGTGAAAGTGTGCCTGGCTTCCCTTCATGGCCTAAATGTGTGTCAAGATAAGGCATTTATATGCTACATGCAGTGGTGAAGGGGGAGATGTTGGATCATCAGGGTAGCCTGGGAGTGTGTCTGGCTTTGCATAGTAGCTTGGGTTGGACAGAGAAAATGTGTTGGGGAATGGGGAAGGCAAGGGTTCGACAGGGAAAGTGAATCAGTCAAGAGCTCCTAGCTTTCCATGCTAGCATAGATTGGATGAAGGAGTCAGGAGTATATCAGTAAGCAAGGATCTACAAATTGTTCTATCTCTTTGCTACTTCAGGTTTAGGGTGGGGAAAGGAATCAGAGGCATGCTGGCAGGGAATTCAGCAGTATACTGGCAGGTGGGGGTGAACCTGAATGTTGTATCATCTCTCTGCTTCGGAGTTTAGGGTAGAGGGAGATAGGTAGTGGTTGGAGGAGTGAGGAACATACTGGCAGGTAGGAGCGATTTTCCTTGTGCTTGTTTCATCTTGCATACATGGGAAGAAAAGTCCCCTGTATTACGGAATATCACCATTTTTCTTGATCCTGGTTCATCGCTTTTGTGAGGTTCAGTTACTTCATCTCATGTTTTTCTAGATCTTCCTCCTCCAAAAATTCCTTTGACTATATTTATACATGCACCACCATCCTCATCATTGACTTTATAAGTAATTAGCTTGTGCCCTATGTCACTAGATATTTTAATCATCTCAGTACTATCTCTGGCAGGTCCCTCTAATGGGTAATTGATTAAGTGACTGCCCAGTTTCCTGAAGTTAATACTGCAAATGGCTAGGTCATTTGCATCATAGAACTCCTTCCTCATTCTTTATACCATATCCATAGCCCCCATATATGTTTGAGAAGCCTTCTTGGTTCATTTCAACATGTCCATTAAAATCACTAGCAGTTATAATAAGCTCGTTATTCTTTGTTTGTTCATTATAGATGTATTATGACTGAATGATTAAGGAGTTTCCTTTGCAATCATCAAGTCCCAGGTTTGATCCCACTGTGTATCAACTTTGGTGAATGTCATTTACCATAGCATCAGGTTGACCTATGACTTGTGAATGAAATCGGGTAGACAAAAGTTGTTTGGCAGTTCATCAAATGGACTGTACCTGTAATTCAAAGGGGGCTTAAGTTAAAGGTACATGTGTTTGTGGAATGCTCAGCCACTTACATGTTAATTTCATGAGCAAGCTGTTTCACTGATCGAACAACTTGAACACATTGTTAAAACCGCTGGAGGTCTATTCTACTGTTATCCATTATCAAAGCAGTCTGCAGAAGAACTTTTTTAAGATGGTAGGATGTTATTTGAAGGAGGAAATTTGGTTGCTATTTCTAGCAGAGTTAGTGATTGTGTAGTAAACCCCTTGTTGGCTTGAGGATATTTTAGTAAATATAGGATATAACTAATAAACTACAATATATATTCATTTCACACATAAATGAAATAAACACAAATATGACTCTTACTGAGAAACTATAAATGAGTGATTAGATGATATATTGGCTTCAGTCAAATATGTGATGTTCATGCATTTCTCCAACTCCTCACTTGCATTAATGAAGTGACAACAACCATTCAAAACTGGTAGTAGATATGCTTCTACTATGATACTTGTGTAAATGTGGGATAGGCCATGTTTATATACTACTCTAGTTCTTTTTTTTTTATAGCTAATCTTAAATTTTGTTTGAGCCATTAAGTTTTTTTTTTATGTAGGATAGGTTTTCAAAACATTAATAACACAATTTTCAATTTTTTAAGTAATGATATTAATTGGTGTATGCTTCATATCTTGTCTAAAATTTTCTCTTTGCCTTTCTCTTCCACATATCAATCTCATTACCATCAATATTATGTCTATTTTCCCACAAATATCCCGATATCTAAAAACCTTTACCATCTCAAAGGTAATCAATAAGTTTCTATAAAAGTCTAAGTGTTTTAATAAGGAGTTAAATTCCTGGCAAACCGAGTATGTAGCTTGATTTTAATTCAGAGTTGTAGTCAACTTAACTTACTTAACAATTCAAGGTATTGTGTCTATGAAAGGAATAAATATGAACTTTCTTGCCAGATTTCCCTTTAGCATTTTCATTACTCTATATTTACTATTATATTTTCATAGTAAAGGCTTTATCTCACATAACAACGAATCTACGAGATTTTGATACTATTTACTTTGAGAAAAATACCTTAACATCAGTAGGAGCGGCTGTTTACAGTCGGTTTGAACAGAAAGAGGTGAGAGAATTTTGGCTGGATATGGCCGGTGTAAATGCTAATGGGTTTGTCAATGTTTCTATTTTCATCTTTCCCTGAAGGCTGTGGGCACAACTGATCCCCTAAGACCAAATCCTTGAACAAACAAAAAACATCCAACTAAATGACAACTAATATTTAGTAAGGTTCCTTTAGCTTCTGAGGTCAAATCCTACTTAAGACTGATTATGCCTGTTTTCCTTCAATGAAATAATTTGTTGTCATATGGCCTAGTGGTTAAGGTGTTGGACTTATGATCGTAATATCATAGGTTCAATTCTTGAACTGAGTGGTGCATTGTATTCACGAGCAAAACACTTTATTTCACATTGCTCCAGTTAACTTAGTTGAAAATGAGTACCAACAATAGCTGGGAGTTGATCCTTGGATGGACTGTCATATTGTCCAGTGGGGAGTCTTGTACTCTCTGTCACTTCACACTAATGAAACTAGAAACAGCCGCTCGATGAGCCTCCGGGCATGGGGCAGATTTCAACTTATTTTAGCATGTACTTGAAGAGTCATTTCAAATCACTTCACTTTCCCACAAATTTGTTGTCTTTTGTGAATGTTAAAAATTAATTCCGAACGTAAAGGGCCGTAACTCTATGCCGCAAAGCAAACTATTTTTTTCCCTTGATAATTGAATCAATGATGTGTTGGAAACAAGCCACTCCAAAAAGAATTTAAGTAAAGTGGTAAAGCTTCTTATATCTAACTGAAACTTGATGATAACACAAAGTTTATGAAGACACCCAACTTGTTCAAACTGTCATGAGAGAACTGTAAGGACATTTTCAAAACTCTTAACCTAAAATTTCTGTTCTTGAACTGTCATTGAGGAGTTGGGAGTGGCATCGAGCCATTCATATCCAAACAGATGATTGGATCTGAATTGATGCACTCCATTTTTGATTAAAATAAGAGCCATAGCTCAAGACGGTAAAATTAGGAAACAATCATAGAAAAGTTAAACTGAACATAAAATTAGCAGGACTCAAGATTATGAATAATAATAATAAAAAAAAGAGTGAGAGGATAGATATGTATGGCAAGAAGACATTTGGAAGTTTCTATGAGACAGCCTATATAGGACACTGACAAGACTTGTGGCCAGAATATCATCACAGTATTGAGATCACCCAACTCCGTAAAATCTCATCACACTTGTCATATACACATGCCATACTTTCCCACCCCTTTAAAACCCACATCATACTGCTTATTACTCTCCCCACAAAAAACCATCTCACTTGAGAGAGCTCTTGAGACAGACTGATAATCTTCCTTGTGTTGCTGCCACAATAAAATGCACCCAGTACACTTTGCAAAGTGGTTGGTGTTAGAAAATGACTTCCAGCTGTAGAAACTATGCTAAAAGGATTCAATCATGGCATAACAACCTCTCTAGTACTGAAACCATGAAAAATGCACTAACTACACTCCGTAAAGTGGCTGGTGATTGGAAGGACATCCAGCTGTATAAACCATGCCAAACAAAAAATTCCTCAGTTGTGTCAAGGGCACAACTCCTCTAGTGTTGGTACCACAGGAAAATGTATCAACTACACTCTGTAAAGGGTTGATAACAGGAAGGACATCCAGTTAGAAGAAACTTTCCTAGTGCTGGAGCCATGATAAAATGCACCCACTACACTCTGTACAGTGTAGATGCAGCCCATGGCCCATCTGCGAAAACAATAGCTCTGACTAAGTACTGACTTAGTGATGATCTACCTAAATCCTGCTAGCATGGAAAACTGATGTTAAACGATGATGATAAAGTATGGGTTGACATCAGGAAAAGCATCCAGCCATGGAAAAATTGTCTGAAAAAGCTTCATCCAACTCAAGCAAACATGAAAAATTGGATATGAATGTGAACATTGTAATATCTTGGACATATATTATATAGTTCTATTGGTGCAATGATCTGACCCGATACCTCAGCCTCACATGGCAAAGATAGGAAGCAATGGAGGTCAACCAAAGGTTCCTCCAACACAAATGAGGTCCCAGATTGGGACAGATTTAAAGAAATTTGTCACTATCGCAGCAACTGAGAAAACTTGACCAAGCCACAAATGAATTGTTTGGTTTGGTTGCACGAAAATGGTCAGCAACAAAATTATTGGGCTGGAAGATATGGTTAAGGATTGAGAATGATGGAGAGGAATTGTTCATCACATATTTGCTGAGGCATCATGAGGATGACTGCTGTGTTCTCATAGTTTACATTTCACATTGTCAGCAATATTTAGGTCCAAACCTAATGTTTCTAGTTTATAAAAAGCAGCTTTATTGTAATTTCCTCTGATAATTTATTAACAATAAATACTTTTTATTAACAAATAAATGTAAAATTACACACACACATACACCAGGTCCGAACACAGAGAAACGAAACTCCCACTCATCGTCTCCGTTTCTCCTGCCCTCGCCATCTCTCACTATTATGATCAAATGGGGGCCCACGCGCTGGCCACCCCAGACAGAATAAAGAAGGCGTTTCAACAGAGGATGGTGAGGGACATGCGCTGGAAGAGCCACTCCAGCTTCCGAGGCGCACACGTGCAGCTAGCCAGCTCTGCGTTGATTGTGGTGAGGTGGGAGGTGGCCCTAGGACTAAAAAGAAACACATATTACAATCCTCTTCTCAAAATGAAGGTTATCTCAGAAGTACTGGGAGGCACTTTGTTGCACTTATTTTAAAAACATCAGTTGCTATTGAAAAAGGCAAATCATGTTCTTTGATATATTCCACATGCTTTTGTAAATATGGCACTGAAATATTTTCTCATTGAGTTTGAGCTTAGTTTTTCTCACCTTAAACTTTTCACTATCAATGAATCACTGTATATTTCTTTGTCAATCTTCACCTCATAGTCAACGCTATATGTTATCATATTTTAATTAAATTGCTATAAAATTATATTTACTTTATCTGAATATTATTATCATGTGGTGTCAGCCAGTGCCGGACTCCGAAACTGCAGTTCCGCTGTGAGATGGGTTCGGCATGGCCGACTGGCCTGTTCCTCCTCATAGTGAAGTCACGCGGAATCCAATACCTGAACTTAGGGTCTGCTGTGTGAACGGTACGGCGCGGCCAATTGGGTGTCCGTCCTCATAGCGGTGCTAACTAGTCCCAGGCTGCCAGAATCCAGTTTCGTATTGAGAAGTGTTCATTGCGTGGGAACTGCCCGACTTTGAAACTGGAGTGCCGCTGTGAGACTGCGCAATCAACTGGCCTGTCCCTCCTCATAGTGGTGCCATCCAACGCCAGGCTCCAAAACTGTGGTTCCGCATCTGTCACTCGTTATAGTTGTCATCCAGAACTGGGTCCCAAAACTGTGGCTACGCTGTGAGATGGGTTAGGCTCCTCGTATCGGTGCCATCCAGTACCGGGCTCCAAAAGTATGGTTCCACTGTGCGACATGGCCAACCCTTGTCAGACGTACCTCCGGTCGTGAAAGACCCGTCTAACCGATGCAAGCATAGAAAAACACGTTAAACGATGATGATAAAGGGCGGTGGATTGACAAAATCGTTAGAGTGTTTGATAAATGCAATGCAGTATTTGTTCGGGCCCTTTATGTTCTCAGTTCAAATGCCGCTGAGGTTAACTTTGCTTTTCATTCTTTCGGGTCGATAAACTAAAGTACAAGTAAAATACTAGAGTCAATTTAATCGATTTTCCTCTCTCCCTCAAATTGCTGAATTTGTGCCTAAATATGAAATCATCACTATTATTTATAAAGACGGCAAAATCCTGATATTTACATGTTGAAAGGATTTATAAACTCGGATAAGATTCTCGCTGTTTTAAGTATACATAAAGACATTTATATAATTTTTTTAGTCATCTCCGAGAAGATAAATTAACATTCCGACTCGAATTGCCTCCAAAGGACAGCAAGCTCAAAAGCCGGATGTCTGAACACCCCCAATATTTTCTAAAGAAATAATGTTTATTTTTTAAAGTATATAACATATTTAAATGAATATAAAATACATTTAACGAGGGTAGTATTGTTCGATTCAATATACTTGAACAGATTGTTGTATAAACAATGCAACAACAAATACTGCCACTAACTAAAAATGCAACGTCGTTCGTTTTTGTACAGTATTCTGTATTTCTTTCGAGTTTACGACTGTGATATAAAAGATTGCTCATATGTCTTACATAATTAGTAATATTAATTTTAACGAGTATATAATCAGCAGAAAAAATTGAGTGTATCTAAAATTCAATTTAGGCTTACATTTTAAAACCCTTTATCTTCTATACACCGAATTTACAGGAAATAGAGAATAAAATAAAAAACAAAACAAATCAGTTTAAATATATTCAATGAAAATAAAGATTTGGTTATTATGCGGTGAAGAAAAACGATTTCTGAAGGAGCTGAAGACAGCGCTGGCCGAAACACCAGTGGTCACCTCATTTAGCAGCTCACCAACTTATCTTATTTTACCAATATCTTCGTAAAACACGCTGTTGTCCGTATTACGTTTTCAAATATAAGAAAGGACAGATAGTATTGTTTATATCATGCACCTCAATATATATTTAGATCATTTCTTTCTTTTTGACTCAAATTATAAGTTCGTGCATCCCTTTTAATATACGACTTTTTCATATACTGTATGAAAACGTGTTGATGTTAAGACAGTGACAAAGTTGGGTGAAAAGGTGATATTAAAGATATTAAGATTATATATTCAGCTTATATTGACTTTAGAATTGATGTCTTAATCCCAAGTATAATTAAATTAGCAGAAAATAACTTTTTTAATATTTGGGGGTTGGTACACATTTTCAACAGCGTATTTAAACCGGAAGTTGTACTGTATATGAATTTCCGTTTCCGTTTTCAATCTAGTCATATTGACTATTGAATGACGGTTAATGCATGTCGTACTTTCACCATGGATGAATTTCGACGCTTTTTATCTGATTGTAAATGGTTAGACAACTTAGCTCCAAAAATCACATCTGAAATAGAAAGTTTTCTAAGTTCATTGCAAGCTAAAGCAGATGATTGGAAAGAAAAGTTCGAAGTCCATCGTTGTAGTTGCGGTAAGTCATTGTTTTGGAAAGCTGATCTGAATTTATATTTCGCAGAACTTGAAGGAATGAAATAAAATTGTGATTATTTTTTAAATCATTAGATGAGTATTATTGTTAGTATTAGTAATAATTAAAACATTACTGTTATTATAATTTATGTTGTACATATCGACAATAATTTCCACTATTACTTAAAAGTAACCAAACTTATTAAAATAAAAACCTCTTAATTTTTTTGTTTTATACAGCTTATAATTCCTATTTCGCGGTCTTTGAGTATAGCGTACCACTTTTATTTTCTCAAACTTTATCTACTAATAGTTTGTGGAGGGGAAAGATGAACATTTTTTATGTTATCCTGTACTGTTCCCACCTAGTTTTGTCATGGGATATTTTTGATGTAATTAAATGTTTTGTGCTTTTATTTAAGATCGGAGAGAGTGATTATATGAGATGGTTTCGGAATTATTTTTTGTTAAGATGGGGAGAAAGTTTAGGAAGATTTGCTTGTGATTCTAGCACGTCTAGTGACTATAGAAACTCTTCGATTTAAATATTAATACTTATTTTTTTACGAGAAACAATTTCTTATAGTCTTTTTCGGGAGATAAAACTACAGATTCTTCGTAAATTAATAGTATCAATAATAATAATTGTTTCTACTTTTGGCACAAGGCCAGCAATTATCCCAGTACATTACTGGTACTTTATTTTTTATCGACCCCGTATGGATGAAAGACAAAGTTAACCTCGGCGGGAATAATAATAATGCTCAAGCAATCAAAAAAAATCTTGAAATGTTGGGTCAGTGCTCAACCAACCACCATGGTCATGTGTGTTATTGTATCATCTCCACTGAACTTTCAAGTAACTATTGAAAAGTTTCTATTTTTCGTGGCTAAAGATCAAAATGACGGTTTGACAAAATCCCTAACGTTATTTTCAATATATAATGATCAAATGCATTTAGGAATAATAATCAGATATGTATAGCCATCCCAGCTGTGTGCTACAAACTATACTTAATTAATGGATCATAATGTGAAACTAATGTTCTCTCCTGTGCTGTGAAATATTGTGGCAGGTGGTTTGAAAGAGCACTGCACACTCCACAGCCAGTTGTATCATGACTCTGGATGATTGGCAGAATAATAAGTGAGGGATAAAAATAAGGATGGAAAGAGTCAGTGACATCCTGAGTTGTTTGTGTAAACCGTGAAAATTTCATTAATTGAAAATGATTTTGATTGCAACACGACAAAAGGTGCCCAGCCCACACTGCAAATTGGTCGTGTAGGTGTCATGACAAAATGCACCCAGTACTCACTGTAAATATGGTTGGCGTTAGGAAGGCATCCAGCTGTAGGAGCCAATCCCAAATCAGCTCTGCAAGAACAAGACATGGTCATCTGACCTAGCATTTCTCACAACAGGACAACTCGGCTAACCCTTGCTGGCGTGGCTCTGTCTCATCTTCATGAGGTTCAGTTTTTGTTTTGTTATTCTTCATGACTCAAACATACAGTTTTAAAGAAGGGGAGTTAAATAAATATCTTAACAAAGGAGAATTTGACATAGAACTGATTAAAAGGATATGGTATTAGAATAGAATTGTTAATGTTTCCTTTAGCAATACATGTAAATGCTTCAATTCATCTATCTACTGCATAAGAAATATATTTCACATCCCCACAGAACTTTACTCAATACAGATTGGTGTCTTAGAAATTAATAAATTTATTTCTAATCTAATTAACACCATAAACTCAAAGTATTAGCCATTAAAAGCTATTCTGAGATTTAGGAAGTATTTGCATAAAATTTAGTCTCTGCTGTGGAATATTAAAACATGGAAAGCACTCGGTAACCCCTGTAAATTTAGATGACACCCAGAGAATGGAGACATTTTATCACAGCAGCCTTGATATTAAATTTTTCCTCATCTCTAACCCATTGTCTTTTCTTAACATTTATTACTGTCATAATAATCACCTCAAGGGCCATGGATTAGCTCAGTTATTAGTACATCAGACAAATGTCTTGTAGTATTTATTGTGGTCTAGTGGTAAGGGTGTTGGACTTATGATCATAACATCGTGGGTTTGATTCCTGGGCTGGGTTTTGTGTTGTGGTCTTGAACAAAACACTTCATTTGATGTTGCTCCACTACACTCAACTGTAAATGAGTACTAGCAATAGCTAGAGGATTAACCCCGCAATGGACTGGCGTCCTGTCCAGGGGAAAGTCTTGTACTTTCTGTCGCTTCAGGCCATGAAACTGGAATAAGCACTGGCCTAACGAGCGTTCTGGCTTAAGACAGACTTTAGATCTTAGATTTTTTTTTTTTTATGTTCTGAGTTCAAATTCTGCTGAGGTCAATTTCACCTTTTATCTTTTCAAGGGCAAAAAAAAATAAAGTACCAGTAAAGTACAATCAACTTTTTCATCCTCATAAATTGCTGGTTTTGTACCTAAATTACAAATCATTATAGTCATCTCTTGGGTTGTTTTAATGATTCCAGCCTTTGAATTAGAGTTATTGTATCCTCATTGTCAAGTGGGTTTCCGTGGTACTTTGAATAGAGAATAAAGAGCAGGAGAGGGACATTGTTGCTGATAGTAAATTATATGTTTATGTATGGAATTTATGAATAATGCTTTGAAAATGTGACAGTTTTTATTTACTATAAAATCATGTTGTATATTTTCTCTCTATTTCAGAGCAACAATATTTTGAATTAGAGAAACAATTGATCACAGCAAACACACAATTAGAAGCCAAAAACGAATCTTTGAAGGAATTAAATGAAAACCACGAGAAGCTTGGTGAGTTCTGTTGAATGACTTAATATATAATAAACCTGGATGTTTTCTCATTTTATGTTTATGCTTTTAGATGAGAGGTTAGTTTAAGAAAAGTTCCATTTCTAATAATTCATATATCCAACCTTTGCTAGCAGGGAAAAAAAACTTTTATTGATGGTGATGTATAAATTGTGTTAGAATATTTCTTGGAAAAATGGTTACAAAAGAAGCAGAAAGCCTCTTAGAATTTTTGCATGATTTTATTGGTTGAATTCCCTTCTTGTACTGGATTTTGATTCTTGATGACAAGTTTTACTGAATGTTTCAGAAAGCAAATTTAAAGAATCATCTACGAAATTAAAGGCGCTACAAAGTGAGCATGAAGATTATCTCACCTCAAAGGTATGTAACGTTTATTAAAACCTTGTTATTTAGTATACAAGTTAATCTTAACATCTTGTGCCACATTAAACATTAAAGTCTTTCTTTTAATACTACAAATGATCACAATGATTTATTTATTAGTAACAGTGCTATAAACATTTAAAATAGCAAACTTGTTGTTTATACATTTATTGCACAACTTGGTAGTCAATAAAATACTGTAAATTGATGAAGATAATTTAGTCATGTATAACACATACATACACACATTAAGGAATTGGCATTGTGGTGCTAATTTAAATGTAATATCTTTATTCACTAATAAAATGAAATGTACCCAGTTCACTCTGTAAAGTGGTAGTGCTGGTGCCAGAAAAGAAAATTGCAGCCAATACACTCTAGAAGGTGGTTATCATTAAGAAGGGCATATGAGAAAGTTGAGGTCACTCAGACCATGACAACCCATCCAAACTATGCCAACATGGAAATAAGGTATGGCACGATGATGATGAACATTATCTTACCTGAGGATATTGTTAACTAACTTGAGGACTGCCCTGATTGAGCAAATGATTAGCCCATTCATTACCATATTGCTAATGAATTACTCTGCACAGTGAGTTGCTCCAGGTAGAGCTGCTACTTCTCTGAATTGAAAGATCACAGCTCCGATACTACAGACATGTGATCAGAATCAGAGAGGACTCTATCCTCACAGCCTGTCCAGGAAGAAGTGGGTGAAGAAGCAAAAATTAGTAAATAATATAACATTTTCATTATAAAGCTGATGTTTGGAACATAACCTAACAAAAATGTCTTCAATATGAACACTTTAAAATATGAAGTCTTGTATATAGAACAAATACCACTCTCAGGTAGTTTAGTATCAAGAGTTAAATGGTGTTCAAATAATCACCAAATCATCTTTCTGTATATCTTGAACTATGTTATCTAATGTGTTGTTTCTTTTTTAAGATGGTAGTTGTAATTTGAGGGAGATTGCCTTTTACAATTTATAACACGTCTCTTGTGAGCGCATACTTGAAGATGTATAATTGTAGTCTCAATTTTATAAATATGACCCTTTATTAAGATATCTGAATAAAAGAGATTTTTTTTTAATAAGAAAATATACATATAAAAGAGTATATGACTGATGACTGTATAAATTATGGTAATGTTCTTATATTCATGTAACATACATGCTCATAAAAACATTGTCATTCTGTTCATAATGGCCAAAATCGAGATGGATATTGTAGAATATTACCCCCACCTCTCTCTCTCTCTCTCTCTGATTAACTCTTTTGGTACCAAATCATTTTAAGTGCCCCTTGTTCTATGATTCAAAACTTTGTTTTTAAGTGTTTAAATGTATCTAAAAATCGTCCATCATAATTTTATGTAAGAATTGTTATGTTCCAAATGCCAGCTTAATAATGAGAAAGTTATTTGACTAAGCCCCTCTAGATTCTTGATTATTTGAAAATCATAAGCATTGTCTTTCATGAGAAATATGGTAATGAAAAGGTAAAAATCCTAAATCTATCAGGTTTGAAGTTTTTGGGGTGGCTTTTTTACAGTTTACATTAGTGTACAAATTGTTCTTAAATATTGGACACTTAAATATATTTAATGTTTTATTTTGAAGACTCAACTTAATAAATCAAATGAACAATTGGAAGCTGAGAAAAAGGAGTTGGCCATATTATTAGAGAAAAGATCAACAGAGGTTGATCGTCTGAATGGTAAGCTTGGACCAGTTTTCATATAATTTCATTCATAGAAAAGATGCAGTATACATACACACAAAAGACCATTTATTCAGAAGAGTTTTCTTCAGTTACAATAAAAGAAAAAAAATTTGTATTGTTTCATATCATTGTTCTATATATGTTATGTCTATTTGGTTTGGAATCTCTGTATTATAAAGGGTTGGTACTCAGGACATCTGGCCATAAATGTTGGATCAAAAAATTTCCCTTGATGACTCTACAGCTTGTCATGGGATTTGCAAAGCTAACCCCTCTTTAGCTGTGAAAATAGCCTTAAAAAGCTTGTTATAACTAATTTTCATAAGATTTTGTTGCTCTTCATTCAACCAGCTGCTTTTCACTCAACCAGGCAAACGTTGTTGACAGTGTGTCTTGCTGAGATGTACAAAACAATGGCTTTCAACGTATGACCATGGAGTTAGCAGTTCAACACCTTTACCATACAACCATTATGCTTCTGTTATAATGAGATTTCATATCTGCTGAACTCTCTATTGACTCCTGGAATTGCATATTAACTACATTTTTATGGTGTGAACCAGATGAGAAATATATTTTCTCTTGGATACTTCATCAGTTTATTGCTGTCTAGAAGATCTAAGACTTATTGTTGATAGATAGGTGAACTGAAGCCATGTAAAATAAAATGTTTTGTGTACAGTTGATGTAAATTTGAACCTATGATATATGTAGTTCAATACTATCGACACCATAAGTTATTGGAGTAGAGGCATTTTGTTCTATTTTTAGGAAAATTCCATCTGTCTAATGAGCAAATATTTTCTTGGAATATATTAACTCCAAGCTGGTTTCACATTGTAAAGCCACATGTTACACACATCTCTCATTCACTCCCTCCATATTTCATGCTGAACTCTCTGCCCAATCATTGCTTCTCTTGTCTATATCCATTTTCAACTCCCCTTTTTGCTTTACTCACCGAAATTTATATACATCATTTATACTTTATTCACTTATCATAACACTTTAGATATCAATCCATCCAAAACAGCCTCCACTATATGAAACAAAACTGTCTATTTTATATGGTTCTGATTTAAATTAAAATCTTCCAACTTCATTTTATATATGAACCTTTTTTATACCATCCTAATTGAGTGGATGGGAGATATGTGTACTGCGAGGTTTATTTCTTTGCAAATTAAGAAGTATGTGGCGCATTGCTTCATGGAGTGTTTTTGCAAGAAAGAAAATTTAAACTAGATGTCCGATTGTGAAGGCACATGGCTTAGTGGTTAGAAAATTGGATTCACAGTCGTGAGGTTGCGAGTTCAATTTCCGGACCGGGTGGTGTGTTGTGTCCTTGAGCAAGACACTTTATTTCACGTTGCTCCTGCCAGGAGTTGCGACCTGTAGATAGTATCAACAATGGAAAGATCAATGGAAACATTGTTTTCTTTGTCTGATTTGACGAGGTACCCCACTCGGCAAGCGAATGAGGTCTGGGATATTGTCGATTGGTCAGAGTGATTAAAAATGGTAATTAATTAAAACTCATGTCTTATCTTTCAGGAGAGTATAAAGAATTATCAGAGAAATTCTCTGAAGCTAATCGATTAAAATCTGAAGCTCTTTCAAAAGTTGAGGAATTCAACAGTCAAGACATTGTTGCTAAGGTGAATTAACTTTTCCATTTTTTTACTTCCCCATCCTCCTTTTATTTATATTTCTTTAATTAATCTTTTAATTTACTTTTGGACAATTATGTTCTGAGTCCTTGAATCCTTCCAGAACCACTAAAATACCAGTAAATATCTTCCTTGCAAAAAAAAAAATCCAGATCCTAGACATCACTTAACTAACAAGTAAAAGGATAAACAAATATTGTCATAACCTATCTTACAGATGTTTCTGTTTCATCTTTCATTTTTTAAATATACTTTTTAAAATCATTTTGCCTTATTTCTTTGTATTGTTAGTACCAAAAAGAAAGATATTCTGAAGAAATTAAGCAACTGAAAAAACAAGTTGAATACCTCAATGGTGAACTGGAGAAGAAAATCACAGACCAACAGAATATTGTTAAAGATAAGGTACTTCTATATACTTTTTTCTTTCTATGTATCCCAGTCAGTGATGCTGTACTGTTATTGTTTAGGCCAAGGTCAGCCCTCATCAAGGTATTTCAAATGTGACCATCCAGGCTTTTTTCTAGACATACTCTAGCCATGACTACATATATCCTGCTTTTTTTTTAATGTTTTATTTGTCAGAAACAATTTTCTTAAAAACTGCCTGATGGCTTTTCATGGACACTCTGAAACAAACAAACATATTAGTAGTTTTCAAGAGTAACCGTGGGAATCTATTCAAATGGAGCCTTTTTACAGTTGCTCAACTTGCTAGAAATAACAACTAAATCTCTCTGACATCACTCCTATTGTTTTTTTAAAAAAGGAATGTTGTCCTAGATAATTGTCTGGGGGGAAATGATCTGCTGAATTAGGCTCGTCTTAGAATAAACAACAACTAGTGTCATATTACAGTTTGAATCCTGAAGATAAAATTCATTACATCTTTTATATATGTTGGTGACATGACAAAAAGCACCCAACCCACACTGTAAATGTAATTGGCATTAGGAAGGGCATCCAGCCATAGAAACCAAGCTAGAAACAGTTCTGTATAAGCAAGATATGATCACCTGATGGGACTTGTTTCGCAGCAGGACAACTCATCTAACCCATGCTAGCATGGAAAATGGACGTTAAACGATCATGATATATATACACACACGCACGCTCACTGATTGAATTCTGTCATGTTTTTATCCACTAGGCCATGGACAACTTGTGTATGGCTTGATGATGCACAGGGTTTAAACCGGCAAGAATTTTGTTACTTTACAAAAATTAAATAACTAAAAACATAAAAATTAAATGAATAGCTACAGATATGAAATGAGTTGTTCACTCAAGGCATTGGTTAATCTGAGGATATAGAAGTTACTTGCCTAAGATGCCACAGAATTATTTAATAAGGAAGTTTTGAAGAGTAAAAAGACAAAAACTTAATAATAAGAACAACAACAATAATAATAATAATGTTTAATGTCTCTCTTTATCTGATTTAACCTTTCTTTATTTCAGACTGCCCAGCTTCTTAAAGTTCAGTCTCAGCTTGATATGAAAATAGATGAGGTAACTATTACTATTTAAGTGTAATAATTCTATTGCTATTGAAGCAAAATGGTTACAAATTGTTTCGTGTGATTAAGCCATAATTATATGATGCATAATACATGTGCCAAGCCTTCTACACTCTATGGAAAAGGCTTCAGCTATCAAAATAGTACAAAGTAGGCTCGATCTTGAATTCATGCAGTCTTTATCTTGATATAATATTAGTGCATTTTACTTTAAATAAAGATGACAGCTGGGTTTATTTTTATTACTACAAATTACATTTGTCTGCACCAACCTTCTCTTCATTTCTACCTATTCACTGTCCTCACTTTTGATACCCTGCCCTCACCAGCTAAATATCCCGCACACCTCATCCATGTCGAACTTGTTAACTTGTTTCCTCCTCCAAAATCCTCGCCCCTGATATACCTCACCTGCCCAACCCATGCATACAAGCACGAGAGCTGGACATGCTCTACATCTGATCTCTCATAATGTTGTCGACACAAAAAGCACTAGGCCCACTCTGTATGTTGATCCGGTGC
Source organism: Eledone cirrhosa (assembly GCA_964016885.1). Classification (NCBI taxonomy): domain Eukaryota; kingdom Metazoa; phylum Mollusca; class Cephalopoda; order Octopoda; family Eledonidae; genus Eledone; species Eledone cirrhosa. The sequence goes on from OZ024742.1 coordinate 319,212,694, forward strand.
CACAACAAAAGTACCCAGTCCATCCTGTAAGGTGGTTGTGTTGGTGACATGAGAAAAAACACCCAGCCCACCCTGTAATTCAGTCATGCTGATGACAACAAAAAGCACCTAGTCCACCCTGTAATGTGGTCATGCTGGTGACATGATAAAAGCCACTCAGTCCACCCTGTTAGATGGTTGTTTTGGTGTCACGATAAAAAGCACCTTGTCCACACCGGGCATTAGGAAGGGCATCCAGCTGTAGAAACCAAGTCAAAATCCATATGACCAAGATGTGGTCTTTGGTCATGACTTGTCTCATAACTTGACAACCCGTCTAACACATGCAAGCGTGGAAAAATAGACAAATGATGATGAATGCTTGTAAGCAGGTGCAGAAGCAAGGATGGACCAAGATATATATATTTTTTTCAAAAGTATTCTTTCTAGTTCTTTTACAGTCTCCAAATATATTTGGAAAGACCCATCAAACATCTCCTTTCTTATCCTCTATTTATCATTTATAATTAAAAGTAAAAGCATTGTTGTTCTTGATTATTGAAAGTATTCATCTATTGCAAACATTGAATTTTACATTTATTATATTTTTTCTCTGGAAGACAAGTCTACTGAAAGAAAATATTGAATCATTGAAGAATGTAAATAATGATCAGAGAAAGAAGATTGAAGAATTTAACCAAAAACTCAAAGATGTAAGTTTTATTGTTTTATATGGTTTGAACTACTTTCTATAATTTTATTTATACCCTTTGAATATCTTCTTCCAGTTTTAGTTCATATCATTTGGATGAATTTTATTTAAATCTTTGTACTATTTTTCTAATAAGAATATACTGCCTTTGTATTTTTCAATTATTAAAGCAATCAAGAATTACAAGCATTATGTTGAAATAACTTTCAACTTAATATAAGACAAATATCTAACTACTGAAATCTAATTTGATGCAATGAAAAAGTACCCAGTCCAACCTGTCAGTTGGTCGTTTTGGTCCCATGATAAAGAGCACTCACTCCATGCTGTAAATGTGGTTGGCATTAAAAAGGGCATCCACCAGAAACAGTTCTGTATGAGCAAGATACAGTCACTGATCTGACTTGTTTCATGCTAGTGTGGAAAATAGATGTTAAATGGTAATGATGGTTATCTTTTACGTAACAATGGGATTTCAGTCCAAGATTTGAACACTGTTTCAGTTGGGTTGGTGTTTCAAGGGTTAAATAGCTACGCACAATTATATTAGTATGGTTTGAATAGCTTTCCACAGTTATATTAATATCACTATATGTTGTTTGGAGACCTTCCCACCGTTGAGAAAAATATTACTTTCGTTTGTGATTATTGATTCTTGTTTGTTTCTTTGTTGAGCAAATGTGTCAGTTATTGTCGGAGGTGAGGACAGACATCTTAGTTATTATGTGGGAGCAACTAAACAAACTTGAGTGTATCTAAGATTAATTTATATAGAACTACATTATATAGTACTGATACCATAGCAAAAAGCACTCTCTCCACTCTGTAATGTGGCAGTGCTGGTGCTACAATGAAAAGCATTCAGTCAAACTTATAAGGTGGAAGTTCTGGTGCCACAAAAAATACTTTCAGTATACATTGTAAAGTGGTTGGCATTAGGAAGGGCATTTAGCCACAGAAGCCAATTTAAAAATAGTACATATGTGCAAGATGTGGTCATCTGACCTGACTAACCCCTAAAAATTCCAATCTGTTTTACCCATAGATGGTGATGGTGGTGATGATCGTTGCTTAGTTTATTAAAATGTTTTGTTTTTTTTGGTTTTAAGGCCCGTGACGATCAGATCAAAGCTGAATTCCAGTTCCAACAAGAATTGCAGTCACAAACGAAACTGGTGAATCTCTACAAGGTGAGAATTTTTTTTTAAAAGAAAATTAATTTTTTCAAAACATTTCATGTAGAAATATAAATTGGCTGAATTGTCAGCATTTTCTTTGATGGTGTTGCTATGTGTGCATTTGTTTTATATTTGTTGGTGTGGGTTGCCTACAGCAAAGAAAAACAATATAGCATGTCTTCATTAGTTTATATCACACAAGAGACAACATTCTCAAATCAGATTTGATGGCTTCTTTCTAGGTCTATTTTGTACTACAAAAATATTTCACTATCAAGTCATGATATTTTCTCTTGTATTTTCATCCATACGCATCCATACCTGCATACATCTGCTCCTCCTTTTCATGCTCATACACTTTTCTGACTCACGTATACTCTGTTTCATGTAAGTTAACATCACACTTATTCCTCTTCAGTCTGTCAATACTCTGCATTTTGTTGTTGTATATGCAATTGATATAGGTCTATTTAATCAGGACTAGTGGGAATATAAGCCTGCAAGCAATCAACAAACCATTCAGTATAACTCTATATGATCATTTGACCTGCTAAAAATAGGTCTGAACCTGCAACTGAACAATGTTATACAGAGATTTAGCATTGAAAACATGGACTCTCTATTTTAAAAACAAATTAGATATTGTGTTAGTTTGATAAAGTTTCATACTATAGGTCTTTGTAAGCAGACAGATTAGAATATTTCCACAGCAAGAAAACTTAGTATTAAAAGGCTTTTGTAAAGATATCTCATATGTGATTTGGTAATTGCCAGAATCGGTAGAGCATCAGACAACATTTTTCGTGGCATAGTTACGACCCTTTATGTTCTGATTTCAAATCCTGCCGATGTTAGCTTTGTCTTTCATCCTTACAGCATAGATAAAATAAAGTACCGGTATCATTGGTCGACTTAATCAACTTTCCCTTCCCCCCCAAAAAATTTTTGGCCTTGTGCCTAATTCGGAAACCATTATTTTCTACTTATGTTTGTTTTTTTTATTCTGTAAACAGGGTTTATCTGAAGATTCTGAAACTAAGATTAAGGAACTGTCTCGTGCTGTTTCTGAGTTACAGAACATGCTCAAGGAAGCATCTGAAAGTAAAGAAGACTTTATTATTATTCTGTGTATTAAAAATTGTCTAGCTTGAATTCTGTATTGTTGTGCTGTTGTGTGTGTGTGTATGTGTGTCTGTTGCTGTTCTGTTGTGTGTGTCTGATGCTGTTCTGTTGTGTGTGTTTGTTGGTGTTCTGTTGTGTGTGTCTGTTGCTGTTCTGTTGTGCGTGTCTGTTGATGTTCTGTTGTGTATGTCTGTTGGTGTTCTGTTGTGTGTGTCTGTTGGTGTTCTGTTGTGCGTGTCTGTTGATGTTCTGTTGTGTATGTCTGTTGATGTTCTGTTGTGTATGTCTGTTGGTGTTCTGTTGTGTATGTCTGTTGGTGTTCTGTTGTGTGTGTCTGTTGGTGTTCTGTTGTGTATGTCTGTTGATGTTCTGTTGTGTATGTCTGTTGATGTTCTGTTGTGTGTGTCTGTTGATGTTCTGTTGTGTGTGTCTGTTGGTGTTCTGTTGTGTATGTCTGTTGGTGTTCTGTTGTGTATGTCTGTTGGTGTTCTGTTGTGTGTGTCTGTTGATGTTCTGTTGTGCGTGTCTGTTGATGTTCTGTTGTGTATGTCTGTTGATGTTCTGTTGTGTATGTCTGTTGATGTTCTGTTGTGTATGTCTGTTGGTGTTCTGTTGTGTATGTCTGTTGGTGTTCTGTTGTGTGTGTCTGTTGATGTTCTGTTGTGTATGTCTGTTGCTGTTCTGTTGTGTATGTCTGTTGATGTTCTGTTGTGTATGTCTGTTGCTGTTCTGTTGTGTATGTCTGTTGATGTTCTGTTGTGTGTGTCTGTTGCTGTTCTGTTGTGTGTGTCTGTTGCTGTTCTGTTGTCTGTGTCTGTAGATGTTCTGTTGTGTGTGTCTGTTGATGTTCTGTTGTGTGTGTCTGTTCTGTTGCTGTTGATGTTCTGTTGTGTGTGTCTGTTGATGTTCTGTTGTGCGTGTCTGTTGCTGTTCTGTTGTCTGTGTCTGTAGATGTTCTGTTGTGTGTGTCTGTTGATGTTCTGTTGTGTGTGTCTGTTGCTGTTCTGTTGTGTGTGTCTGTTGCTGTTCTGTTGTGTGTGTCTGTTGCTGTTCTGTTGTGTGTGTCTGTTGCTGTTCTGTTGTGTGTGTCTATTGATGTTCTGTTGTGTATGTCTGTTGATGTTCTGTTGTGTATGTCTGTTGATGTTCTGTTGTGTGTTTCTGTTGATGTTCTGTTGTGTATGTCTGTTGGTGTTCTGTTGTGTATGTATGTTGCTGTTCTGTTGTGTGTGTCTGTTGATGTTCTGTTGTGCGTGTCTGTTGATGTTCTGTTGTGTGTGTCTGTTGATGTTCTGTTGTGTGTCTGTTGATGTTCTGTTGTGTATGTCTGTTGTTCTGTTGTGTATGTCTGTCGATGTTCTGTTGTGTATGTCTGTTGATGTTCTGTTGTGTATGTCTGTTGATGTTCTGTTGCGTATGTCTGTTGCTGTTCTGTTGTGTATGTCTGTTGGTGTTCTGTTGTGTATGTCTGTTGGTGTTCTGTTGTGTATGTCTGTTGCTGTTCTGTTGTGTGTGTCTGCTGATGTTCTGTTGTGCGTGTCTGTTGATGTTCTGTTGTGTGTGTCTGTTGCTGTTCTGTTGTGTATGTCTGTTGTTCTGTTGTGTATGTCTGTTGATGTTCTGTTGTGTATGTCTGTTGATGTTCTGTTGTGTATGTCTGTTGCTGTTCTGTTGTGTATGTCTTGCTGTTCTGTTGTGTATGTCTGTTGCTGTTCTGTTGTGTGTGTCTGTTGATGTTCTGTTGTGCGTGTCTGTTGATGTTCTGTTGTGTATGTCTGTTGATGTTCTGCTGTGTATGTCTGTTGATGTTCTGTTGTGTATGTCTGTTGCTGTTCTGTTGTGTATGTCTGTTGGTGTTCTGTTGTGTATGTCTGTTGATGTTCTGTTGTGTATGTCTGTTGATGTTCTGTTGTGTGTGTCTGTTGCTGTTCTGTTGTGTATGTCTGTTGATGTTCTGTTGTGTATGTCTTGCTGTTCTGTTGTGTATGTCTGTTGCTGTTCTGTTGTGTGTGTCTGTTGATGTTCTGTTGTGTGTGTCTGTTGATGTTCTGTTGTGTATGTCTGTTGATGTTCTGTTGTGTATGTCTGTTGATGTTCTGTTGTGTGTGTCTGTTGCTGTTCTGTTGTGTGTGTCTGTTGCTGTTCTGTTGTGTTTATCTGTTGATGTTCTGTTGTGTGTGTCTGTTGATGTTCTGTTGTGTGTGTCTGTTGCTGTTCTGTTGTGTGTGTCTGTTGCTGTTCTGTTGCTGTTCTGTTGTGTGTATCTGTTGATGTTCTGTTGTGTGTGTCTGTTGATGTTCTGTTGTGTGTGTCTGTTGATGTTCTATTGTGTATGTCTGTTGATGTTCTGTTGTGTATGTCTGTTGATGTTCTGTTGTGTATGTCTGTTGATGTTCTGTTGTGTATGTCTGTTGATGTTCTGTTGTGTATGTCTGTTGCTGTTATGTTGTGTATGTCTGTTGATGTTCTGTTGTGTATGTCTGTTGATGTTCTGTTGTGTATGTCTGTTGATGTTCTGTTGTGTGTGTCTGTTGGTGTTCTGTTGTGTGTGTCTGTTGCTGTTCTGTTGTGTATGTCTGTTGATGTTCTGTTGTGTGTGTCTGTTGCTGTTCTGTTGTGTGTATCTGTTGCTGTTCTGTTGTGTGTATCTGTTGATGTTCTGTTGTGTGTGTCTGTTGATGTTCTGTTGTGTGTGTCTGCTGCTGTTCTGTTGTGTGTGTCTGTTGCTGTTCTGTTGTGTGTGTCTGTTGCTGTTCTGTTGTTTGTGTCTGTTGTGTATGTCTGTTCTGTTGTGTGTGTCTGTTGCTGTTCTGTTGTGTGTATCTGTTGCTGTTCTGTTGTTTGTGTCTGTTGCTGTTCTGTTGTGTGTGTCTGTTGATGTTCTGTTGTGTATGTCTGTTGATGTTCTGTTGTGTGTGTCTGTTGATGTTCTGTTGTGTGTGTCTGTTGCTGTTCTGTTGTGTGTGTCTGTTGATGTTCTGTTGTGTGTGTCTGTTGATGTTCTGTTGTGTGTGTCTGTTGATGTTCTGTTGTGTGTGTCTGTTGATGTTCTGTTGTGTATGTCTGTTGATGTTCTGTTGTGCGTGTCTGTTGATGTTCTGTTGTGTATGTCTGTTGCTGTTCTGTTGTGTATGTCTGTTGCTGTTCTGTTGTGTGTGTCTGTTGATGTTCTGTTGTGTGTGTCTGTTGATGTTCTGTTGTGTGTGTCTGTTGATGTTCTGTTGTGTGTGTCTGTTGCTGTTCTGTTGTCTGTGTCTGTAGATGTTCTGTTGTGTGTGTCTGTTGATGTTCTGTTGTGTGTGTCTGTTGCTGTTCTGTTGTGTGTGTCTGTTGCTGTTCTGTTGTGTGTGTCTGTTGCTGTTCTGTTGTCTGTGTCTGTAGATGTTCTGTTGTGCGTGTCTGTTGATGTTCTGTTGTGTGTGTCTGTTGCTGTTCTGTTATGTGTGTCTGCTGTGTGTGTCTGTTGATGTTCTGTTGTGTGTGTCTGTTGCTGTTCTGTTGTGTGTGTCTATTGATGTTCTGTTGTGTATGTCTGTTGGTGTTCTGTTGTGTATGTCTGTTGCTGTTCTGTTGTGTGTATCTGTTGATGTTCTGTTGTGTGTGTCTGTTGATGTTCTGTTGTGTATGTCTGTTGATGTTCTGTTGTCTGTGTCTGTTGCTGTTCTGTTGTGTGTGTCTGTTGCTGTTCTGTTGTGTGTATCTGTTGATGTTCTGTTGTGTGTGTCTCTGTTGATGTTCTATTGTGTATGTCTGTTGATGTTCTGTTGTGTATGTCTGTTGATGTTCTGTTGTGTATGTCTGTTGCTGTTCTGTTGTGTATGTCTGTTGCTGTTCTGTTGTGTATGTCTGTTGCTGTTATGTTGTGTATGTCTGTTGATGTTCTGTTGTGTATGTCTGTTGATGTTCTGTTGTGTGTGTCTGTTGGTGTTCTGTTGTGTGTGTCTGTTGCTGTTCTGTTGTGTATGTCTGTTGATGTTCTGTTGATGTTCTGTTGTGTATGTCTATTGATGTTCTGTTGTGTATGTCTGTTGATGTTCTGTTGATGTTCTGTTGTGTGTGTCTGTTGCTGTTCTGTTGTGTGTGTCTGTTGCTGTTCTGTTGTGTGTATCTGTTGATGTTCTGTTGTGTGTGTCTGTTGATGTTCTGTTGTGTGTGTCTGTTGCTGTTCTGTTGTGTGTGTCTGTTGCTGTTCTGTTGTTTGTGTCTGTTGTGTGTGTCTGTTGATGTTCTGTTGTGTATGTCTGTTGATTTTCTGTTGTGTATGTCTTGCTGTTCTGTTGTGTATGTCTGTTGCTGTTCTGTTGTGTGTGTCTGTTGATGTTCTGTTTTGTGTGTCTGTTGCTGTTCTGTTGTCTGTGTCTGTAGATGTTCTGTTGTGTGTGTCTGTTGATGTTCTGTTGTGTGTGTCTGTTGCTGTTCTGTTGTGTGTGTCTGTTGCTGTTCTGTTGTCCGTGTCTGTTGATGTTCTGTTGTGTGTGTCTGTTGCTGTTCTGTTATGTGTGTCTGTTGATGTTCTGTTGTGTGTGTCTGTTGCTGTTCTGTTGTGTGTGTCTATTGATGTTCTGTTGTGTATGTCTGTCGATGTTCTGTTGTGTATGTCTGTTGGTGTTCTGTTGTGTATGTCTGTTGATGTTCTGTTGTGTGTGTCTGTTGATGTTCTGTTGTGTGTTTCTGTTGGTGTTCTGTTGTGTATGTCTGTTGATGTTCTGTTGTGTATGTCTGTTGATGTTCTGTTGTGTATGTCTGTTGATGTTCTGTTGTGTATGTCTGTTGATGTTCTGTTGTGTATGTCTGTTGCTGTTCTGTTGTGTATGTCTGTTGATGTTCTGTTGTGTATGTCTGTTGCTGTTCTGTTGTGTATGTCTGTTGATGTTCTGTTGTGTATGTCTGTTGATGTTCTGTTGTGTATGTCTGTCGGTGTTCTGTTGTGTATGTATGTTGCGGATCTGTTGTGTGTGTCTGTTGATGTTCTGTTGTGCGTGTCTGTTGATGTTCTGTTGTGTGTGTCTGTTGCTGTTCTGTTGTGTATGTCTGTTGTTCTGTTGTGTATGTCTGTTGATGTTCTGTTGTGTATGTCTTTTGCTGTTCTGTTGTGTATGTCTGTTGATGTTCTGTTGTTTATGTCTTGCTGTTCTGTTGTGTATGTCTGTTGCTGTTCTGTTGTGTGTGTCTGTTGATGTTCTGTTGTGCGTGTCTGTTGATGTTCTGTTGTGTATGTCTGTTGATGTTCTGTTGTGTATGTCTGTTGATGTTCTGTTGTGTATGTCTGTTGATGTTCTGTTGTGTATGTCTGTTGCTGTTCTGTTGAGTATGTCTGTTGGTGTTCTGTTGTGTATGTCTGTTGTTGTTCTGTTGTGTATGTCTGTTGATGTTCTGTTGTGTGTGTCTGTTGCTGTTCTGTTGTGTATGTCTGTTGATGTTCTGTTGTTTATGTCTTGCTGTTCTGTTGTGTATGTCTGTTTCTGTTCTGTTGTGTGTGTCTGTTGCTGTTCTGTTGTGTGTGTCTGTTGCTGTTCTGTTGTGTGTGTCTGTTGATGTTCTGTTGTGTGTGTCTGTTGATGTTCTGTTGTGTATGTCTGTTGATGTTCTGTTGTGTATGTCTGTTGGTGTTCTGTTGTGTATGTCTGTTGCTGTTCTGTTGTGTATGTCTGTTGGTGTTCTGTTGTGTATGTCTGTTGCTGTTCTGTTGTGTATGTCAGTTGATGTTCTGTTGTGTATGTCTGTTGCTGTTCTGTTGTGTATGTCTGTTGATGTTCTGTTGTGTATGTCTGTTGTGTATGTCTGTTGGTGTTCTGTTGTGTATGTCTGTTGTGTATGTCTGTTGCTGTTCTGTTGTGTATGTCTGTTGATGTTCTGTTGTGTGTGTCTGTTGATGTTCTGTTGTGTATGTCTGTTGATGTTCTGTTGTGTATGTCTGTTGATGTTCTGTTGTGTATGTCTGTTGATGTTCTGTTGTGTATGTCTGTTGGTGTTCTGTTGTGTATGTCTGTTGCTGTTCTGTTGTGTATGTCTGTTGTTGTTCTGTTGTGTATGTCTGTTGATGTTCTGTTGTGTGTGTCTGTTGCTGTTCTGTTGTGTATGTCTATTGATGTTCTGTTGTGTATGTCTGTTGGTGTTCTGTTGTGTATGTCTGTTGGTGTTCTGTTGTGTATGTCTGTTGGTGTTCTGTTGTGTATGTCTGTTGCTGTTCTGTTGTGTATGTCTTTTGATGTTCTGTTGTGTATGTCTGTTGGTGTTCTGTTGTGTATGTCTGTTGCTGTTCTGTTGTGTATGTCTGTTGATGTTCTGTTGTGTGTGTCTGTTGCTGTTCTGTTGTGTGTGTCTGTTGCTGTTTTGTTGTGTGTGTCTGTTGCTGTTTTGTTGTATGTGTCTGTTGCTGTTCTGTTGTGTGTGTCTGTTGCTGTTCTGTTGTGTGTGTCTGTTGCTGTTCTGTTGTGTGTGTCTGTTGCTGTTCTGTTGTGTGTGTCTGTTGCTGTTCTGTTGTGTGTGTCTGTTCTGTTGTGTGTGTCTGTTGATGTTCTGTTGTGTGTGTCTGTTGCTGTTCTGTTGTGTATGTCTGTCGATGTTCCGTTGTGTATGTCTGTTGGTGTTCTGTTGTGTATGTCTGTTGGTGTTCTGTTGTGTATGTCTGTTGATGTTCTGTTGTGTATGTCTGTTGATTTTCTGTTGTGTATGTCTGTTGGCGTTCTGTTGTGTATGTCTGTTGATGTTCTGTTGTGTATGTCTGTTGATGTTCTGTTGTGTGTGTCTGTTGATGTTCTGTTGTGTGTGTCTGTTGGTGTTCTGTTGTGTATGTCTGTTGGTGTTCTGTTGTGTATGTCTGTTGGTGTTCTGTTGTGTGTGTCTGTTGATGTTCTGTTGTGCGTGTCTGTTGATGTTCTGTTGTGTATGTCTGTTGATGTTCTGTTGTGTATGTCTGTTGATGTTCTGTTGTGTATGTCTGTTGGTGTTCTGTTGTGTATGTCTGTTGGTGTTCTGTTGTGTGTGTCTGTTGATGTTCTGTTGTGTATGTCTGTTGCTGTTCTGTTGTGTATGTCTGTTGATGTTCTGTTGTGTATGTCTGTTGCTGTTCTGTTGTGTATGTCTGTTGATGTTCTGTTGTGTGTGTCTGTTGCTGTTCTGTTGTGTGTGTCTGTTGCTGTTCTGTTGTCTGTGTCTGTAGATGTTCTGTTGTGTGTGTCTGTTGATGTTCTGTTGTGTGTGTCTGTTCTGTTGCTGTTGATGTTCTGTTGTGTGTGTCTGTTGATGTTCTGTTGTGCGTGTCTGTTGCTGTTCTGTTGTCTGTGTCTGTAGATGTTCTGTTGTGTGTGTCTGTTGATGTTCTGTTGTGTGTGTCTGTTGCTGTTCTGTTGTGTGTGTCTGTTGCTGTTCTGTTGTGTGTGTCTGTTGCTGTTCTGTTGTGTGTGTCTGTTGCTGTTCTGTTGTGTGTGTCTATTGATGTTCTGTTGTGTATGTCTGTTGATGTTCTGTTGTGTATGTCTGTTGATGTTCTGTTGTGTGTTTCTGTTGATGTTCTGTTGTGTATGTCTGTTGGTGTTCTGTTGTGTATGTATGTTGCTGTTCTGTTGTGTGTGTCTGTTGATGTTCTGTTGTGCGTGTCTGTTGATGTTCTGTTGTGTGTGTCTGTTGATGTTCTGTTGATGTTCTGTTGTGTATGTCTGTTGTTCTGTTGTGTATGTCTGTCGATGTTCTGTTGTGTATGTCTGTTGGTGTTCTGTTGTGTATGTCTGTTGATGTTCTGTTGTGTGTGTCTGTTGATGTTCTGTTGTGTATGTCTGTTGGTGTTCTGTTGTGTATGTCTGTTGATGTTCTGTTGTGTATGTCTGTTGATGTTCTGTTGTGTATGTCTGTTGATGTTCTGTTGCGTATGTCTGTTGCTGTTCTGTTGTGTATGTCTGTTGGTGTTCTGTTGTGTATGTCTGTTGGTGTTCTGTTGTGTATGTCTGTTGCTGTTCTGTTGTGTGTGTCTGCTGATGTTCTGTTGTGCGTGTCTGTTGATGTTCTGTTGTGTGTGTCTGTTGCTGTTCTGTTGTGTATGTCTGTTGTTCTGTTGTGTATGTCTGTTGATGTTCTGTTGTGTATGTCTGTTGATGTTCTGTTGTGTATGTCTGTTGCTGTTCTGTTGTGTATGTCTGTTGATGTTCTGTTGTGTATGTCTTGCTGTTCTGTTGTGTATGTCTGTTGCTGTTCTGTTGTGTGTGTCTGTTGATGTTCTGTTGTGCGTGTCTGTTGATGTTCTGTTGTGTATGTCTGTTGATGTTCTGCTGTGTATGTCTGTTGATGTTCTGTTGTGTATGTCTGTTGCTGTTCTGTTGTGTATGTCTGTTGGTGTTCTGTTGTGTATGTCTGTTGATGTTCTGTTGTGTATGTCTGTTGATGTTCTGTTGTGTGTGTCTGTTGCTGTTCTGTTGTGTATGTCTGTTGATGTTCTGTTGTGTATGTCTTGCTGTTCTGTTGTGTATGTCTGTTGCTGTTCTGTTGTGTGTGTCTGTTGATGTTCTGTTGTGTGTGTCTGTTGATGTTCTGTTGTGTATGTCTGTTGATGTTCTGTTGTGTATGTCTGTTGATGTTCTGTTGTGTGTGTCTGTTGCTGTTCTGTTGTGTGTGTCTGTTGCTGTTCTGTTGTGTTTATCTGTTGATGTTCTGTTGTGTGTGTCTGTTGATGTTCTGTTGTGTGTGTCTGTTGCTGTTCTGTTGTGTGTGTCTGTTGCTGTTCTGTTGTGTGTGTCTGTTGCTGTTCTGTTGTGTGTATCTGTTGATGTTCTGTTGTGTGTGTCTGTTGATGTTCTGTTGTGTGTGTCTGTTGATGTTCTATTGTGTATGTCTGTTGATGTTCTGTTGTGTATGTCTGTTGATGTTCTGTTGTGTATGTCTGTTGATGTTCTGTTGTGTATGTCTGTTGATGTTCTGTTGTGTATGTCTGTTGCTGTTATGTTGTGTATGTCTGTTGATGTTCTGTTGTGTATGTCTGTTGATGTTCTGTTGTGTATGTCTGTTGATGTTCTGTTGTGTGTGTCTGTTGGTGTTCTGTTGTGTGTGTCTGTTGCTGTTCTGTTGTGTATGTCTGTTGATGTTCTGTTGTGTGTGTCTGTTGCTGTTCTGTTGTGTGTATCTGTTGCTGTTCTGTTGTGTGTATCTGTTGATGTTCTGTTGTGTGTGTCTGTTGATGTTCTGTTGTGTGTGTCTGCTGCTGTTCTGTTGTGTGTGTCTGTTGCTGTTCTGTTGTGTGTGTCTGTTGCTGTTCTGTTGTTTGTGTCTGTTGTGTATGTCTGTTCTGTTGTGTGTGTCTGTTGCTGTTCTGTTGTGTGTATCTGTTGCTGTTCTGTTGTTTGTGTCTGTTGCTGTTCTGTTGATGTTCTGTTGTGTATGTCTGTTGATGTTCTGTTGTGTGTGTCTGTTGATGTTCTGTTGTGTGTGTCTGTTGCTGTTCTGTTGTGTGTGTCTGTTGATGTTCTGTTGTGTGTGTCTGTTGATGTTCTGTTGTGTGTGTCTGTTGATGTTCTGTTGTGTGTGTCTGTTGATGTTCTGTTGTGTATGTCTGTTGATGTTCTGTTGTGCGTGTCTGTTGATGTTCTGTTGTGTATGTCTGTTGCTGTTCTGTTGTGTATGTCTGTTGCTGTTCTGTTGTGTGTGTCTGTTGATGTTCTGTTGTGTGTGTCTGTTGATGTTCTGTTGTGTGTGTCTGTTGCTGTTCTGTTGTCTGTGTCTGTAGACGTTCTGTTGTGTGTGTCTGTTGATGTTCTGTTGTGTGTGTCTGTTGATGTTCTGTTGTGTGTGTCTGTTGCTGTTCTGTTGTGTATGTCTGTTGATGTTCTGTTGTGTATGTCTGTTGATGTTCTGTTGTGTGTGTCTGTTGATGTTCTGTTGTGTGTGTCTGTTGGTGTTCTGTTGTGTATGTCTGTTGGTGTTCTGTTGTGTATGTCTGTTGGTGTTCTGTTGTGTGTGTCTGTTGATGTTCTGTTGTGCGTGTCTGTTGATGTTCTGTTGTGTATGTCTGTTGATGTTCTGTTGTGTATGTCTGTTGATGTTCTGTTGTGTATGTCTGTTGGTGTTCTGTTGTGTATGTCTGTTGCTGTTCTGTTGTCTGTGTCTGTAGATGTTCTGTTGATGTTCTGTTGTGTGTGTCTGTTGCTGTTCTGTTATGTGTGTCTGTTGATGTTCTGTTGCTGTTCTGTTGTGTGTGTCTGTTGATGTTCTGTTGTGTGTGTCTGTTGATGTTCTGTTGTGTGTGTCTGTTGCTGTTCTGTTGTCTGTGTCTGTAGATGTTCTGTTGTGTGTGTCTGTTGATGTTCTGTTGTGTGTGTCTGTTGCTGTTCTGTTGTGTGTGTCTGTTGCTGTTCTGTTGTGTGTGTCTGTTGCTGTTCTGTTGTCTGTGTCTGTAGATGTTCTGTTGTGCGTGTCTGTTGATGTTCTGTTGTGTGTGTCTGTTGCTGTTCTGTTATGTGTGTCTGCTGTGTGTGTCTGTTGATGTTCTGTTGTGTGTGTCTGTTGCTGTTCTGTTGTGTGTGTCTATTGATGTTCTGTTGTGTATGTCTGTTGGTGTTCTGTTGTGTATGTCTGTTGATGTTCTGTTGTGCGTGTCTGTTGCTGTTCTGTTGTGTGTATCTGTTGATGTTCTGTTGTGTGTGTCTGTTGATGTTCTGTTGTGTATGTCTGTTGATGTTCTGTTGTCTGTGTCTGTTGCTGTTCTGTTGTGTGTGTCTGTTGCTGTTCTGTTGTGTGTATCTGTTGATGTTCTGTTGTGTGTGTCTCTGTTGATGTTCTATTGTGTATGTCTGTTGATGTTCTGTTGTGTATGTCTGTTGATGTTCTGTTGTGTATGTCTGTTGCTGTTCTGTTGTGTATGTCTGTTGCTGTTCTGTTGTGTATGTCTGTTGCTGTTATGTTGTGTATGTCTGTTGATGTTCTGTTGTGTATGTCTGTTGATGTTCTGTTGTGTGTGTCTGTTGGTGTTCTGTTGTGTGTGTCTGTTGCTGTTCTGTTGTGTATGTCTGTTGATGTTCTGTTGTGTATGTCTATTGATGTTCTGTTGTGTATGTCTGTTGATGTTCTGTTGATGTTCTGTTGTGTGTGTCTGTTGCTGTTCTGTTGTGTGTGTCTGTTGCTGTTCTGTTGTGTGTATCTGTTGATGTTCTGTTGTGTGTGTCTGTTGATGTTCTGTTGTGTGTGTCTGTTGCTGTTCTGTTGTGTGTGTCTGTTGCTGTTCTGTTGTTTGTGTCTGTTGTGTGTGTCTGTTGATGTTCTGTTGTGTATGTCTGTTGATTTTCTGTTGTGTATGTCTTGCTGTTCTGTTGTGTATGTCTGTTGCTGTTCTGTTGTGTGTGTCTGTTGATGTTCTGTTTTGTGTGTCTGTTGCTGTTCTGTTGTCTGTGTCTGTAGATGTTCTGTTGTGTGTGTCTGTTGATGTTCTGTTGTGTGTGTCTGTTGCTGTTCTGTTGTGTGTGTCTGTTGCTGTTCTGTTGTCCGTGTCTGTTGATGTTCTGTTGTGTGTGTCTGTTGCTGTTCTGTTATGTGTGTCTGTTGATGTTCTGTTGTGTGTGTCTGTTGCTGTTCTGTTGTGTGTGTCTATTGATGTTCTGTTGTGTATGTCTGTCGATGTTCTGTTGTGTATGTCTGTTGGTGTTCTGTTGTGTATGTCTGTTGATGTTCTGTTGTGTGTGTCTGTTGATGTTCTGTTGTGTGTTTCTGTTGGTGTTCTGTTGTGTATGTCTGTTGATGTTCTGTTGTGTATGTCTGTTGATGTTCTGTTGTGTATGTCTGTTGATGTTCTGTTGTGTATGTCTGTTGATGTTCTGTTGTGTATGTCTGTTGCTGTTCTGTTGTGTATGTCTGTTGATGTTCTGTTGTGTATGTCTGTTGCTGTTCTGTTGTGTATGTCTGTTGATGTTCTGTTGTGTATGTCTGTTGATGTTCTGTTGTGTATGTCTGTCGGTGTTCTGTTGTGTATGTATGTTGCGGATCTGTTGTGTGTGTCTGTTGATGTTCTGTTGTGCGTGTCTGTTGATGTTCTGTTGTGTGTGTCTGTTGCTGTTCTGTTGTGTATGTCTGTTGTTCTGTTGTGTATGTCTGTTGATGTTCTGTTGTGTATGTCTTTTGCTGTTCTGTTGTGTATGTCTGTTGATGTTCTGTTGTTTATGTCTTGCTGTTCTGTTGTGTATGTCTGTTGCTGTTCTGTTGTGTGTGTCTGTTGATGTTCTGTTGTGCGTGTCTGTTGATGTTCTGTTGTGTATGTCTGTTGATGTTCTGTTGTGTATGTCTGTTGATGTTCTGTTGTGTATGTCTGTTGATGTTCTGTTGTGTATGTCTGTTGCTGTTCTGTTGAGTATGTCTGTTGGTGTTCTGTTGTGTATGTCTGTTGTTGTTCTGTTGTGTATGTCTGTTGATGTTCTGTTGTGTGTGTCTGTTGCTGTTCTGTTGTGTATGTCTGTTGATGTTCTGTTGTTTATGTCTTGCTGTTCTGTTGTGTATGTCTGTTTCTGTTCTGTTGTGTGTGTCTGTTGCTGTTCTGTTGTGTGTGTCTGTTGCTGTTCTGTTGTGTGTGTCTGTTGATGTTCTGTTGTGTGTGTCTGTTGATGTTCTGTTGTGTATGTCTGTTGATGTTCTGTTGTGTATGTCTGTTGGTGTTCTGTTGTGTATGTCTGTTGCTGTTCTGTTGTGTATGTCTGTTGGTGTTCTGTTGTGTATGTCTGTTGCTGTTCTGTTGTGTATGTCAGTTGATGTTCTGTTGTGTATGTCTGTTGCTGTTCTGTTGTGTATGTCTGTTGATGTTCTGTTGTGTATGTCTGTTGGTGTTCTGTTGTGTATGTCTGTTGGTGTTCTGTTGTGTATGTCTGTTGTGTATGTCTGTTGCTGTTCTGTTGTGTATGTCTGTTGATGTTCTGTTGTGTGTGTCTGTTGATGTTCTGTTGTGTATGTCTGTTGATGTTCTGTTGTGTATGTCTGTTGATGTTCTGTTGTGTATGTCTGTTGATGTTCTGTTGTGTATGTCTGTTGGTGTTCTGTTGTGTATGTCTGTTGCTGTTCTGTTGTGTATGTCTGTTGTTGTTCTGTTGTGTATGTCTGTTGATGTTCTGTTGTGTGTGTCTGTTGCTGTTCTGTTGTGTATGTCTATTGATGTTCTGTTGTGTATGTCTGTTGGTGTTCTGTTGTGTATGTCTGTTGGTGTTCTGTTGTGTATGTCTGTTGGTGTTCTGTTGTGTATGTCTGTTGCTGTTCTGTTGTGTATGTCTTTTGATGTTCTGTTGTGTATGTCTGTTGGTGTTCTGTTGTGTATGTCTGTTGCTGTTCTGTTGTGTATGTCTGTTGATGTTCTGTTGTGTGTGTCTGTTGCTGTTCTGTTGTGTGTGTCTGTTGCTGTTTTGTTGTGTGTGTCTGTTGCTGTTTTGTTGTATGTGTCTGTTGCTGTTCTGTTGTGTGTGTCTGTTGCTGTTCTGTTGTGTGTGTCTGTTGCTGTTCTGTTGTGTGTGTCTGTTGCTGTTCTGTTGTGTGTGTCTGTTGCTGTTCTGTTGTGTGTGTCTGTTCTGTTGTGTGTGTCTGTTGATGTTCTGTTGTGTGTGTCTGTTGCTGTTCTGTTGTGTATGTCTGTCGATGTTCCGTTGTGTATGTCTGTTGGTGTTCTGTTGTGTATGTCTGTTGGTGTTCTGTTGTGTATGTCTGTTGATGTTCTGTTGTGTATGTCTGTTGATTTTCTGTTGTGTATGTCTGTTGGCGTTCTGTTGTGTATGTCTGTTGATGTTCTGTTGTGTATGTCTGTTGATGTTCTGTTGTGTGTGTCTGTTGATGTTCTGTTGTGTGTGTCTGTTGGTGTTCTGTTGTGTATGTCTGTTGGTGTTCTGTTGTGTATGTCTGTTGGTGTTCTGTTGTGTGTGTCTGTTGATGTTCTGTTGTGCGTGTCTGTTGATGTTCTGTTGTGTATGTCTGTTGATGTTCTGTTGTGTATGTCTGTTGATGTTCTGTTGTGTATGTCTGTTGGTGTTCTGTTGTGTATGTCTGTTGGTGTTCTGTTGTGTGTGTCTGTTGATGTTCTGTTGTGTATGTCTGTTGCTGTTCTGTTGTGTATGTCTGTTGATGTTCTGTTGTGTATGTCTGTTGCTGTTCTGTTGTGTATGTCTGTTGATGTTCTGTTGTGTGTGTCTGTTGCTGTTCTGTTGTGTGTGTCTGTTGCTGTTCTGTTGTCTGTGTCTGTAGATGTTCTGTTGTGTGTGTCTGTTGATGTTCTGTTGTGTGTGTCTGTTCTGTTGCTGTTGATGTTCTGTTGTGTGTGTCTGTTGATGTTCTGTTGTGCGTGTCTGTTGCTGTTCTGTTGTCTGTGTCTGTAGATGTTCTGTTGTGTGTGTCTGTTGATGTTCTGTTGTGTGTGTCTGTTGCTGTTCTGTTGTGTGTGTCTGTTGCTGTTCTGTTGTGTGTGTCTGTTGCTGTTCTGTTGTGTGTGTCTGTTGCTGTTCTGTTGTGTGTGTCTATTGATGTTCTGTTGTGTATGTCTGTTGATGTTCTGTTGTGTATGTCTGTTGATGTTCTGTTGTGTGTTTCTGTTGATGTTCTGTTGTGTATGTCTGTTGGTGTTCTGTTGTGTATGTATGTTGCTGTTCTGTTGTGTGTGTCTGTTGATGTTCTGTTGTGCGTGTCTGTTGATGTTCTGTTGTGTGTGTCTGTTGATGTTCTGTTGTGTGTCTGTTGATGTTCTGTTGTGTATGTCTGTTGTTCTGTTGTGTATGTCTGTCGATGTTCTGTTGTGTATGTCTGTTGGTGTTCTGTTGTGTATGTCTGTTGATGTTCTGTTGTGTGTGTCTGTTGATGTTCTGTTGTGTATGTCTGTTGGTGTTCTGTTGTGTATGTCTGTTGATGTTCTGTTGTGTATGTCTGTTGATGTTCTGTTGTGTATGTCTGTTGATGTTCTGTTGCGTATGTCTGTTGCTGTTCTGTTGTGTATGTCTGTTGGTGTTCTGTTGTGTATGTCTGTTGGTGTTCTGTTGTGTATGTCTGTTGCTGTTCTGTTGTGTGTGTCTGCTGATGTTCTGTTGTGCGTGTCTGTTGATGTTCTGTTGTGTGTGTCTGTTGCTGTTCTGTTGTGTATGTCTGTTGTTCTGTTGTGTATGTCTGTTGATGTTCTGTTGTGTATGTCTGTTGATGTTCTGTTGTGTATGTCTGTTGCTGTTCTGTTGTGTATGTCTGTTGATGTTCTGTTGTGTATGTCTTGCTGTTCTGTTGTGTATGTCTGTTGCTGTTCTGTTGTGTGTGTCTGTTGATGTTCTGTTGTGCGTGTCTGTTGATGTTCTGTTGTGTATGTCTGTTGATGTTCTGCTGTGTATGTCTGTTGATGTTCTGTTGTGTATGTCTGTTGGTGTTCTGTTGTGTATGTCTGTTGATGTTCTGTTGTGTATGTCTGTTGATGTTCTGTTGTGTGTGTCTGTTGCTGTTCTGTTGTGTATGTCTGTTGATGTTCTGTTGTGTATGTCTTGCTGTTCTGTTGTGTATGTCTGTTGCTGTTCTGTTGTGTGTGTCTGTTGATGTTCTGTTGTGTGTGTCTGTTGATGTTCTGTTGTGTATGTCTGTTGATGTTCTGTTGTGTATGTCTGTTGATGTTCTGTTGTGTGTGTCTGTTGCTGTTCTGTTGTGTGTGTCTGTTGCTGTTCTGTTGTGTTTATCTGTTGATGTTCTGTTGTGTGTGTCTGTTGATGTTCTGTTGTGTGTGTCTGTTGCTGTTCTGTTGTGTGTGTCTGTTGCTGTTCTGTTGTGTGTGTCTGTTGCTGTTCTGTTGTGTGTATCTGTTGATGTTCTGTTGTGTGTGTCTGTTGATGTTCTGTTGTGTGTGTCTGTTGATGTTCTATTGTGTATGTCTGTTGATGTTCTGTTGTGTATGTCTGTTGATGTTCTGTTGTGTATGTCTGTTGATGTTCTGTTGTGTATGTCTGTTGATGTTCTGTTGTGTATGTCTGTTGCTGTTATGTTGTGTATGTCTGTTGATGTTCTGTTGTGTATGTCTGTTGATGTTCTGTTGTGTATGTCTGTTGATGTTCTGTTGTGTGTGTCTGTTGGTGTTCTGTTGTGTGTGTCTGTTGCTGTTCTGTTGTGTATGTCTGTTGATGTTCTGTTGTGTGTGTCTGTTGATGTTCTGTTGTGTGTGTCTGTTGCTGTTCTGTTGTGTGTATCTGTTGCTGTTCTGTTGTGTGTATCTGTTGATGTTCTGTTGTGTGTGTCTGTTGATGTTCTGTTGTGTGTGTCTGCTGCTGTTCTGTTGTGTGTGTCTGTTGCTGTTCTGTTGTGTGTGTCTGTTGCTGTTCTGTTGTTTGTGTCTGTTGTGTATGTCTGTTCTGTTGTGTGTGTCTGTTGCTGTTCTGTTGTGTGTATCTGTTGCTGTTCTGTTGTTTGTGTCTGTTGCTGTTCTGTTGATGTTCTGTTGTGTATGTCTGTTGATGTTCTGTTGTGTGTGTCTGTTGATGTTCTGTTGTGTGTGTCTGTTGCTGTTCTGTTGTGTGTGTCTGTTGATGTTCTGTTGTGTGTGTCTGTTGATGTTCTGTTGTGTGTGTCTGTTGATGTTCTGTTGTGTGTGTCTGTTGATGTTCTGTTGTGTATGTCTGTTGATGTTCTGTTGTGCGTGTCTGTTGATGTTCTGTTGTGTATGTCTGTTGCTGTTCTGTTGTGTATGTCTGTTGCTGTTCTGTTGTGTGTGTCTGTTGATGTTCTGTTGTGTGTGTCTGTTGATGTTCTGTTGTGTGTGTCTGTTGCTGTTCTGTTGTCTGTGTCTGTAGACGTTCTGTTGTGTGTGTCTGTTGATGTTCTGTTGTGTGTGTCTGTTGCTGTTCTGTTGTGTGTGTCTGTTGTGTGTGTCTGTTGCTGTTCTGTTGTCTGTGTCTGTAGATGTTCTGTTGATGTTCTGTTGTGTGTGTCTGTTGCTGTTCTGTTATGTGTGTCTGTTGATGTTCTGTTGCTGTTCTGTTGTGTGTGTCTGTTGATGTTCTGTTGTGTGTGTCTGTTGATGTTCTGTTGTGTGTGTCTGTTGCTGTTCTGTTGTCTGTGTCTGTAGATGTTCTGTTGTGTGTGTCTGTTGATGTTCTGTTGTGTGTGTCTGTTGCTGTTCTGTTGTGTGTGTCTGTTGCTGTTCTGTTGTGTGTGTCTGTTGCTGTTCTGTTGTCTGTGTCTGTAGATGTTCTGTTGTGCGTGTCTGTTGATGTTCTGTTGTGTGTGTCTGTTGCTGTTCTGTTATGTGTGTCTGCTGTGTGTGTCTGTTGATGTTCTGTTGTGTGTGTCTGTTGCTGTTCTGTTGTGTGTGTCTATTGATGTTCTGTTGTGTATGTCTGTTGGTGTTCTGTTGTGTATGTCTGTTGATGTTCTGTTGTGCGTGTCTGTTGCTGTTCTGTTGTGTGTATCTGTTGATGTTCTGTTGTGTGTGTCTGTTGATGTTCTGTTGTGTATGTCTGTTGATGTTCTGTTGTCTGTGTCTGTTGCTGTTCTGTTGTGTGTGTCTGTTGCTGTTCTGTTGTGTGTATCTGTTGATGTTCTGTTGTGTGTGTCTCTGTTGATGTTCTATTGTGTATGTCTGTTGATGTTCTGTTGTGTATGTCTGTTGATGTTCTGTTGTGTATGTCTGTTGCTGTTCTGTTGTGTATGTCTGTTGCTGTTCTGTTGTGTATGTCTGTTGCTGTTATGTTGTGTATGTCTGTTGATGTTCTGTTGTGTATGTCTGTTGATGTTCTGTTGTGTGTGTCTGTTGGTGTTCTGTTGTGTGTGTCTGTTGCTGTTCTGTTGTGTATGTCTGTTGATGTTCTGTTGATGTTCTGTTGTGTATGTCTATTGATGTTCTGTTGTGTATGTCTGTTGATGTTCTGTTGATATTCTGTTGTGTGTGTCTGTTGCTGTTCTGTTGTGTGTGTCTGTTGCTGTTCTGTTGTGTGTATCTGTTGATGTTCTGTTGTGTGTGTCTGTTGATGTTCTGTTGTGTGTGTCTGTTGCTGTTCTGTTGTGTGTGTCTGTTGCTGTTCTGTTGTTTGTGTCTGTTGTGTGTGTCTGTTGATGTTCTGTTGTGTATGTCTGTTGATTTTCTGTTGTGTATGTCTTGCTGTTCTGTTGTGTATGTCTGTTGCTGTTCTGTTGTGTGTGTCTGTTGATGTTCTGTTTTGTGTGTCTGTTGCTGTTCTGTTGTCTGTGTCTGTAGATGTTCTGTTGTGTGTGTCTGTTGATGTTCTGTTGTGTGTGTCTGTTGCTGTTCTGTTGCTGTTCTGTTGTCCGTGTCTGTTGATGTTCTGTTGTGTGTGTCTGTTGCTGTTCTGTTATGTGTGTCTGTTGATGTTCTGTTGTGTGTGTCTGTTGCTGTTCTGTTGTGTGTGTCTATTGATGTTCTGTTGTGTATGTCTGTCGATGTTCTGTTGTGTATGTCTGTTGGTGTTCTGTTGTGTATGTCTGTTGATGTTCTGTTGTGTGTGTCTGTTGATGTTCTGTTGTGTGTTTCTGTTGGTGTTCTGTTGTGTATGTCTGTTGATGTTCTGTTGTGTATGTCTGTTGATGTTCTGTTGTGTATGTCTGTTGATGTTCTGTTGTGTATGTCTGTTGATGTTCTGTTGTGTATGTCTGTTGCTGTTCTGTTGTGTATGTCTGTTGATGTTCTGTTGTGTATGTCTGTTGCTGTTCTGTTGTGTATGTCTGTTGATGTTCTGTTGTGTATGTCTGTTGATGTTCTGTTGTGTATGTCTGTCGGTGTTCTGTTGTGTATGTATGTTGCGGATCTGTTGTGTGTGTCTGTTGATGTTCTGTTGTGCGTGTCTGTTGATGTTCTGTTGTGTGTGTCTGTTGCTGTTCTGTTGTGTATGTCTGTTGTTCTGTTGTGTATGTCTGTTGATGTTCTGTTGTGTATGTCTTTTGCTGTTCTGTTGTGTATGTCTGTTGATGTTCTGTTGTTTATGTCTTGCTGTTCTGTTGTGTATGTCTGTTGCTGTTCTGTTGTGTGTGTCTGTTGATGTTCTGTTGTGCGTGTCTGTTGATGTTCTGTTGTGTATGTCTGTTGATGTTCTGTTGTGTATGTCTGTTGATGTTCTGTTGTGTATGTCTGTTGATGTTCTGTTGTGTATGTCTGTTGCTGTTCTGTTGAGTATGTCTGTTGGTGTTCTGTTGTGTATGTCTGTTGTTGTTCTGTTGTGTATGTCTGTTGATGTTCTGTTGTGTGTGTCTGTTGCTGTTCTGTTGTGTATGTCTGTTGATGTTCTGTTGTTTATGTCTTGCTGTTCTGTTGTGTATGTCTGTTTCTGTTCTGTTGTGTGTGTCTGTTGCTGTTCTGTTGTGTGTGTCTGTTGCTGTTCTGTTGTGTGTGTCTGTTGATGTTCTGTTGTGTGTGTCTGTTGATGTTCTGTTGTGTATGTCTGTTGATGTTCTGTTGTGTATGTCTGTTGGTGTTCTGTTGTGTATGTCTGTTGCTGTTCTGTTGTGTATGTCTGTTGGTGTTCTGTTGTGTATGTCTGTTGCTGTTCTGTTGTGTATGTCAGTTGATGTTCTGTTGTGTATGTCTGTTGCTGTTCTGTTGTGTATGTCTGTTGATGTTCTGTTGTGTATGTCTGTTGGTGTTCTGTTGTGTATGTCTGTTGGTGTTCTGTTGTGTATGTCTGTTGTGTATGTCTGTTGCTGTTCTGTTGTGTATGTCTGTTGATGTTCTGTTGTGTGTGTCTGTTGATGTTCTGTTGTGTATGTCTGTTGATGTTCTGTTGTGTATGTCTGTTGATGTTCTGTTGTGTATGTCTGTTGATGTTCTGTTGTGTATGTCTGTTGGTGTTCTGTTGTGTATGTCTGTTGCTGTTCTGTTGTGTATGTCTGTTGTTGTTCTGTTGTGTATGTCTGTTGATGTTCTGTTGTGTGTGTCTGTTGCTGTTCTGTTGTGTATGTCTATTGATGTTCTGTTGTGTATGTCTGTTGGTGTTCTGTTGTGTATGTCTGTTGGTGTTCTGTTGTGTATGTCTGTTGGTGTTCTGTTGTGTATGTCTGTTGCTGTTCTGTTGTGTATGTCTTTTGATGTTCTGTTGTGTATGTCTGTTGGTGTTCTGTTGTGTATGTCTGTTGCTGTTCTGTTGTGTATGTCTGTTGATGTTCTGTTGTGTGTGTCTGTTGCTGTTCTGTTGTGTGTGTCTGTTGCTGTTTTGTTGTGTGTGTCTGTTGCTGTTTTGTTGTATGTGTCTGTTGCTGTTCTGTTGTGTGTGTCTGTTGCTGTTCTGTTGTGTGTGTCTGTTGCTGTTCTGTTGTGTGTGTCTGTTGCTGTTCTGTTGTGTGTGTCTGTTGCTGTTCTGTTGTGTGTGTCTGTTCTGTTGTGTGTGTCTGTTGATGTTCTGTTGTGTGTGTCTGTTGCTGTTCTGTTGTGTATGTCTGTCGATGTTCCGTTGTGTATGTCTGTTGGTGTTCTGTTGTGTATGTCTGTTGGTGTTCTGTTGTGTATGTCTGTTGATGTTCTGTTGTGTATGTCTGTTGATTTTCTGTTGTGTATGTCTGTTGGCGTTCTGTTGTGTATGTCTGTTGTGTATGTCTGTTGATGTTCTGTTGTGTATGTCTGTTGATGTTCTGTTGTGTATGTTTGCTGTTCTGTTGTGTATGTCTGTTGATGTTCTGTTGTGTATGTCTGTTGGTGTTCTGTTGTGTATGTGTGTTGCTGTTCTGTTGTGTATGTCTGTTGATGTTCTGTTGTATATGTCTGTTGTGTATGTCTGTTGCTGTTCTGTTGTGTATGTCTGTTGATGTTCTGTTGTGTATGTCTGTTGCTGTTCTGTTGTGTATGTCTGTTGATGTTCTGTTGTATATGTCTGTTGTGTATGTCTGTTGCTGTTCTGTTGTGTATGTCTGTTGATGTTCTGTCGTGTCTTCTTTGTCAGGTTTAAGCATACGTTATTTAATAATTGTATACATGTAAGCTGCCATCATATGAGTGCTATTCATTCTGTTATTTGCCTGTATATTAGTGGTACTTTCAGAATCTGTGAAGATTGTTCTGCATACATACATGTAGCTTTTGTGTTTTATTTTTATGTAGAATAATTTTGTAGGTATAGGACTTTGAAGCTGCTCTGAAGCTATATAGTATATTATATTGTTTTTTTTTAATGTTTTTTTTTTGTATTTAGATCAAACCAAACTGGAAGCTTCGAAGGATTTGGAAAAAACAAAATATTTGCAACAGCTTGAGATTAAAGGTAAATTTCCTTCAGACTTTTATTTTATTTGTGGTTCCTTTATCCATTCTCCATACATATTTGTTGATATCTAGGTGACATGCTCTATTTGTCATTTAATCGAAAATTACCAAAGAGTCATCTGGAATAACAAATCGAAGATCATATTTTAAATTTAAAGTATCTTATTTGTTTGTAACTTGTATCTTATTGCTTTTTTATCATTTTAACCACCATATCCTATACTTTTCTTTCCAGATAAAAGGATAAAAAATCTCGAAAATGAACTCCATAATGCTAATGATCTTCTCTCGAAGACAAAATGTAAGTTGTCAGAATAATATTTTGTGATAGTTTACCAAACATTGAAGCACTGTATTTTTTTCTTAAGTCGGTGATTAGGTATGCATGGGCGTAGATTAAGTAAATATATAAACTCTTATCTCGGCCGCAGTATATTGGATTATGTTGAAGAATGTGTTTTAGTCCTCCTGTAAGTCTTTACATTTATATAATCAGCACAAAAGTAAGAGTTTCATAATAGATGAGTTGTTAAGAAGTTTAAAACCCAATTGTATTCTGGCTTTGAGATCATAGAAATTTTAAAGATACATTTTCGTGTAGGTGTCAACAAAAAGCACCCAGCCTACACTGTAAAGTGCATGCTAACTTGAAAAGTGGACATTAAACAATGACGATGATGATGATTTTTATTTCTCCAAAATCAATAAAATGAATATCAAATCAAGTAGAATAAACTTTGCTTTAGTATTAAAGCACGAAGTTAACTGAGTGTTTATATATGTTCGCTAAGTCGCTAATGAGTTGAGATATCACCTATTGCTCTCTAGTTAACAACACTGTAATAGGCTAGCATTCTATCCACTTCAAATTATGAACACTTAGCATGTACTCCATCTTTGACTAAACTGATTTTATAATGACTTTCCAAGTGTTTTTTTTAAATTAATAAACTCATTTAGTTGATTATTATTACTATTGTTTATTTGTATGTAGTGGGAAGTCGAGAAATGTCTGCTGAAAGTATAGCATCACTTTCACCAACGGCTGCTGCAACTAGTAAGCTGCTCAAGTCTGGCATGACATTAACACAGGTAACTCCCATATCTTTTCTCTCTCCCCCTCCCTCATTATGAGAAATGTCCACATTTTAAAACAGATTTCATTCTAGGTAGGGACATGGCTATGTGGTTAAAAAGATTGCTTCCCGACTGTGTAGTTCTGGGTTCAGTCCCACTACATGGTACCTTGGGCAAGTGTTGTCTATGGTGTTGAGTTCTTGTGAGTGGAATTTACTGCTGTGTGTTTAAGTCTGTTTTGTTTCCTCTTGTCTTTAAAATGTTTGTTGCATGACTTTGTTCTGTAACTTAGTGGTTCAATAAATAAAGATCAATAAAATAATCATCAAACTAGCCGTTGTGATTGACTAAGGCCATTAAGGCATGTCCACAGTCCAATGAGGGAAACCACTAAAAGAATTCTGTTATAAATATATGGGTATGATGAACTCACATGAGGTTGTGGGTTTCATTTGAGGGCCAAGTTGGATGGTGTGTCCTTGAGCATGACACTTCATTTCACATTGCTCCGGCCCCCTCAGCTGAAAGCAAATGAATGCCAGTCCCACCCAGTGTAGCGTCTAGCACTCCCAGTTGCTTAAAGCCAGAGAAGCCAAGATAAGCTCTAGCCTGTTGGGCCTCAAAGCTTTAAACAGACTTGAACTTTTGATACTGAGCCACCCAAAGCTGCCTCTGTTTTTATGAAACACATCCACCCATTTTAAAGACTTCCTACTTTCAAATTTTGTTATATTTCCAATGAAATACGCTGTTTACAAATTTCAATTATTATTTTACCTTCCAGTGTAATTTTATATAACATTTTGTCATGTTACAAATACCAACTTAATGAAACTATTATTTTAGTAAATGCTTACCAAATTCCTCATTAATTAAAATACAAAGTATTTCATTAGAAATATTGTAACAAAAAGTTTAAAAATGATTGCATATAAAAACATTTGTGTATAACTGGTTGATGTGTTGGGTTTTCTCTATATCTTCCCTTGTTCCACATTGCTAGATCTACAATGAATATGTGCATGCCATTGACGAGCTACAGCTGGAGAAGGAGGAAAGTAAAAGGCTGCAGAGTTACTTGGATCAGATCATGCAAGAAATCGAGGAAAAAACCCCCATATTAAGGCAACAACGAGAAGATTATGAACAAGCCTTACTCACTATTACACAGCTTACTCACAAATTGGACACAGCTATGTTGGTAAGTTTTTGACTGATGAAATCAGTGGCTGGGAATTAGTTATTATTATATTGTTGTATATTATTGTTCAACCATAGAAGTGTGGTATTCATAATGAAAATAGATGATATAGAGTAGAAAGGACTATTCAGTTTTGCCAAGCACACAACAGCCTCTTTAGTGTTGGTACCATGATAAAATGCCTCAGTACACTCTGTAAAGTGGTTGGTATTAGCAATGGCATCCAGCTATAAAAACCATGCCAAAATGTGGAATGTAGTCTCGGATTATAAAGATCTGTTTCAAATGCAGATGTTAAGGATGATACCATATTTTAGACTGCAGAATATTTAAATCACGTAAATGTGGTGTCATAGATGAAAAATACATTAAAATCATTGATATTTCTAGTGTGGAAGAACAAGTGACTTTCAATCTTCAGCTGTGTCTTATTGATATTTCTAGTCATGATTGTATGGAAGAAAACTAACTTTCAATCTTAACTCTTTAGCATTTACATTACTCTATAGTTACTATTATATTTTCATGATAAAGGCTCTACCTCTCATAATTATCTCACATAATATCGAATCTATGAGATTTTGATATTATTTATTTTGAGAACCATACCTTAACATCAGTATGAGTGGCCAGTTACAGCGGTTTGAACAGAAAGAGGTTTAAATTCTAAAGGGTTAAGCTGTGTCCTAGAGATTAAAAGATGCTTATTTTTCTTCTGTATGATCATGAAGTAGCATCTGCTTTTTGTAGATGTTTTTATTTTCAATTAGGTCAAATGGCATCTTTTCTTTAGGAGACATTATAAAAGAATAGTAATTGATAAAGAAAACAATAGTATAAGACGAAATTTAGATTTTTGGTTTTCATTTTCAAGGAGGGGCAAAAGCTTCGCAGTGAGACAGAAGAAACTCGTCGATGCCATACCTACTCCCAAAGAGAAATAAAAAGGCTGACACAACAAACAACTGACTTAGGACAACAGGTAAATTTTTTTTTTTTCATTTTTAATCATTTTGCTATCACTAAAATTCATTGGTAGTGAAAATTGAGGCAGTGAATGTGGGAGATATGTGAAGGTTAAGAAGTAATAATTATCTTATATTAAAAAGTGCTTCCAGTGTGCTGAAATAGTAGCTAGATATTAAAGTAATCAGCATAAGTTTGTAGCAAGAGCAACTGCTCTCGTATGGGCATGTGATGTGAATGGACATTGGAAATCCATGGAAGAATAAGAAATGAGGAAGTCAGATATAAGGATCTTCATGAAGAATATAAGATCAAAAGAAGTATTTATATGCCATACAACTAGCATGTCCTATCAAAGCCTGCATGAAAGAAAATGCATAAAGCAAAGAGGATTCTGATGATAATCAGAACTAATTTCATCATTTGTTTTTTAATAAATTTTCATTCTTTATTCTGATTTTTTTTTTGTTTTTTTTTTTTTGCATTAAAGAAGGATGGGACTATTGGATATTGTAAGTTCAGTTCCAAAGAATATATTGAATGTATAGATACAGAAATATATATATTTTATATATTTTCAAAAACGGCCAAGTACATAAATATTCTGATCACAAGTCTACAATTTTTTTTTTTTTTTTTTCTCAATTAAAAAAAAGGTTCAATTTTTGCTACGTGAAGTTGAAGAATTACGAGGTGGACATGTTGCTGGTAAGGATAAAGTCTCTTCCCCTGAGGTCACAAGTTCTTCACAACTTATTACTGAGAGATTGGTGACATTTAAGTAAGGAAATATTATTTCTGCTTGTATTTGTTTTTCTTTTGCAAATTATAGAAAATTATTTTTCCTGATGGTGTAAAAGTTTAATAATTATTGTTTAAAATATCACAAAGAAAATTTTTTTTATATTTTCGTACTCCCTGAGTTTACTCAAAAGTACTTGATAGTAATGCTAAATGTGGGCATACAACATCTATCATTTATAAGTGGATACCCTTCCTGATACCAACCCATACTTTATTTTTAAATGTGGTATACACTGCTATATTTTGATCTTGCTTCCTATAAAACTGCTCTACAATAACATGTCTGTGGATAATTTGTTTTGGAGTGCATCCACAGTGATTTGTTCACAGGAAAGTGGCACCATACACATATATGTTTATTTTTATATCTATTTGCTTGTGCACATATATTTTGCTATTATTTTCCACAGGAGTATCCAAGAGCTGCAAGTGCAGAACCAGCGTCTTTTAGAAGTTGTTCGAAAACTTAGTGAGGACAGTGAAACGGAAGAACAAGCTGCAACCGATGCAAAGTACATGTTCAGTTTTATTTTATTTTCTTCTCATCAAAATCATCACCAATTTTTCGTTTCCCTTCAGCTCCACAAAACACATATTATTGCTAGTTAATTATCGTCATTTTTCCATGCCAACATGGGTTGGACATATCATCAGATATTTGATCAGAGTTACTGTCTTCCCAGATAGGTTCAGGGCCCACATTTCACTTATGTTCTGGTTTTGGAATGGTTTTTACTGCAGGATGCCCTTCTTGTTATCTATTTTATAGAATCTACTGAGTACCTTTTATTATGACACCAGCCCAAGGGAGATTGTTGTCTTCGCCACAATTTGAGAGTCTTCTCAATGCTTTGTTTGGCATATTTTCTATGGCTGGATACCTTTCTTAATGCCAACCATTTTACAAAGTGTATTAGTGTACTATTGTGGCACCAACACTAGATGTTGTCAATTCTCATATACAATTGAAAAATCCTCTTAACCCCTTATAAATTTTTTCTTAATTGTTTTACTAGTAGATTTACACTCATTTAATCCTTTTCGTACTTGGTTCTACATTATAAAGCTATTTGTTTTAATGTGTTTATATTTAAAAGCCTTCCATCACAATTTATGTAAGAGCCTTTGTTAAGTTATGCTCTAAACTTTAGATATATAATGAGAAAGCTAGTTATTTTAGTAAATCTCTCAAAATTAGAGATTATTTTCAAATTTATTTTCAATTATACACATTGTTTTTCATTAGAAATATATTAACAAAAGGGTTAAGCTTAGTATCGAAAAGTCAACCACTGCCAGGTTGTTACCATGCTATCATTAACATGCCTTTCTTATTTGTAAATTTTGTGACAATGTTTTTCTCAAAACCTTTTATAGATCACAAGAGTTAAAGCAGAGTCTTGAGAATGCATTAGAAGAATTGGAAGAAGTTAAATCTTCCAGAACTCGTCAAGAAGAATTAGTAAGTACTAGCTGACGTACCCAGCTTTGCCCGGGTAAACAGATGATAAGAGAAGACAGGTAAAAGAGAAAATGATTGTATTGGATGTTTGTCTGGTTACAGTATGAGGCGAGTACGTGGTGTCTGTGTGATATCAAAAACAGTAAAAAAAATCTCCCAGATATACCAGATTCTTCGTTGTACCGTTTGTGCATAGTATATGAACAATTCTAGGTGCTCTCACCTAGAATAGTGACCTCTAGGAGATGGTTCATCTTCTGCCTGACTGTAAAACGTGTATCATTGCATAGACGTGGTTGTTCCACATTTCTCAAAAGGCAGGAGGAGAGTAACATGGTGGTGGAACAGTAAGGTGGAGGAGTCGATTAAGGCCAAAAAGCAGGCTTGGAAAGTATGGCGGGATGGGGGAAGTAGAGAAGACTATCAAGTGGCCAGGAGGGAAGCTAGGAGACAAGTGTACTTCGCAAGAAGGGAAGCAGAGGAAAGAAAGTTCAAG
Organism: Eledone cirrhosa; assembly: GCA_964016885.1. NCBI lineage: Eukaryota > Metazoa > Mollusca > Cephalopoda > Octopoda > Eledonidae > Eledone > Eledone cirrhosa. Next base: position 319,242,851 of record OZ024742.1, read on the forward strand.
CATGTTCTACAACGCGAGGACCAAAAACGTGAGGTGTTCAGGATTGCTAGGCAATGTGTCAAGGAAAACCGTGATATTGTTGGGGAGAAGTGTGTACTAAATGATGATGGCGTACTCGCCATCACTGACGCTGATAAGAAGGTCGCTTGGAAGTGTCACTACGAGAGGCTACTAAATGAGGAGAATAAATGGAATAAGGATAGTCTTCCCCAGATCGATCCAATAGAGGGACCAGCAGTGTTAGTTGAAGGTAGTATAATAAGTAAGGCAATCAAAGATATGAAGACGGGTAAGGCGGCTGGGCCTTCGAAAATAGTTGCTGAGATGCTGAAGGCCTCTGGAACGGTGGGACACACCAAGGTCACCCGGATAGTAAACCAAGTCATACAGAATGGGGTGGTTCCGAAGGACTGGCGTAGCAGCATCATCATTAACTGTTACAAGGGTAAAGGAGACGCCCTAGATAGGAGTAACTATAGAGGCATTAAATTAATCGACCAGGTCATGAAGGTCACGGAAAAAGTAATAGTGCAACTAATCAGAGAGAGAATCGATCTAGATGAAATGCAGTTCGGGTTTGTGTCAGGCAAAAGTACCACAGACGCTCTTTTCATTGTACGACAACTACAGGAGAAGTACCTAGCTAAAAGTAAACCCCTATACTTAGCCTTTGTCGACTTGGAGAAAGCCTTCGACAGAGTCCCCCGTTCCATTATCTGGTGGGCTCTTAGAAAACTAGGTGTTGACGAATGGCTTGTGAGAGCTATACAAGCCATGTATAAAGAAACAGTGAGCAAGGTTAGAATTAACAACGAATATAGTGAAGAGTTTAGCGTAAAAGTTGGTGTCCATCAGGGCTCTGTTCTTAGCCCCCTACTATTTATTATTGCCCTTCAGGCTATAACAGAGGAGTTCAAGACCGGCTGCCCATGGGAACTCCTATACGCAGATGATCTAACGCTCATAGCTGAATCAATGGCCGAGCTAGAGAAGAAATTCCAAACATGGAAGCACGGCCTAGAATCAAAAGGCCTTAAAATTAACCTGGCTAAGACTAAAGTTCTAGTTTGTAGGAAAGAAAATAAGGCGCCGGTCCCTTCCGGGAAATGGCCATGCTCAGTATGTAGGAAAGGCGTAGGTAGAAACTCCATTTTATGTCCCAAATGCAAAGTATGGGTGCATAAAAGATGTAGTGGGATCACAGGTAAGCTAACTAAGAACACAGATTTTACATGTGGTCGGTGCTCTGGTGCAATAAGTAGTAGCAAGTGCCCACAAAATACTAGCTCTTTCAATTGCGCAGAGGGTTCTATAGAAATAGTGGACAGCTTCCGTTACCTGGGTGACAAAATCAGCAGTGGGGGAGGGTGCTCTGAAAGTAGAGTAGCTAGAGTCAGAATTGGATGGAAAAAGTTCAGAGAGCTTATACCATTATTAGCCGCTAAAGGGTTCTCCCTAAAAATGAAAGACAGGTTGTATGATGTCTGCATACGAACAGCAATGTTGCATGGCAGTGAGACCTGGGCATTGTGTGCAGAGGATATACGCAGACTAGAGAGGAACGAAGCTTGCATGCTCCGCTGGATGTGTAATAGTAATATACGCGAACGGCAAAGCATAAACGAACTAAGGAAAAAATTAGAAATAAGAGGGATCAGATGTTGTTTACTCGAGAGAAGGCTACGTTGGTATGGTCACGTGATGCGCATGAAAGACGACAGCTGTATAGCAAAGTGCAGGGCAATAAAGATAGACGGTAGCCACGGAGTAGGCAGACCCAGAAAAACCTGGGACGAGCTGATAAATTCCGACCTCACACACTTACACCTCTCCAAGACAATGTCACTGGACCGAGACCTTTGGCGGTACTCAGTAATAGAGAAGACCCGCCTTACCTAAATACAAAGTAAAACCTACTACAGTCAGTAGGCATCTCTAACAAAATACACCCCCGTCCCACCACCCCCACCCTATCCACACCGCCCCTTTCAATGTAAAGTTATGTTGGTGCCACAAAATCCAGGCCGAAACAAATGAGATCGTGTAGGTGTCACGACAAAAAAAAAAACACAGTCCACGCTGTAATGTGGCCGTGTAGGCAACACGGTAAAAACCTCCCAGCCCCACACTGTAAATGTGGTTGGTGTTAGGAAGGGCATCCAGCTGTAGAAAACCCGCCAGACAGTCCACGCTGTAATGTGGCCGTGTAGGCAACACGGTAAAAACCTCCCAGCCCCACACTGTAAATGTGGTTGGTGTTAGGAAGGGCATCCAGCTGTAGAAAACCTGCCAGACAGTCCACGCTGTAATGTGGCCGTGTAGGCAACACGGTAAAAACCTCCCAGCCCCACACTGTAAATGTGGTTGGTGTTAGGAAGGGCATCCAACTGTAGAAAACCCGCCAGACAGTCCTATGCGAGCAAGACAACCACTCTTGCCTCAAGTGGGAAAACTCCCGTCCAAACCCATGCAAGCGTGGAACATGGACGTTAAACGATGATGATGATGATGGAAGTTCCAATCTTTTATATTATATGTAGATATAGATATAGATAATTAATATAAAAGATGTCCGTCAATGTATAAAAGGTCCCTATTTACTTGAAATGGTTTATACAAATGCCAAATTAATAAGGATATGGATAACATGCTTATCTATAAGTGGTCAGCTATAATAATAAAACAAAAAATTATGACACAAAAATTTATTCAGTAATTTCCAGGCTCTTAGCCACTGAGTAATAGACAGTCAATATTGCCCAGAGTTCAACTCGGGGAGGTGGCCTGGTTTGAACTCCAAATGGCGGATCTTTCTACTTCGAAAATAGAATCGTTTTTCAATATTACTCTAGCCCTGGCCGGCCATAGGCACCAACCTTTTTGCCAGATTCAGCATATGATGAGGTTTTATTACCACCGCTATCAGAAGCGATAAACTTGAAGGCAATGTCTACCAATACTTGTTGGTTTTTATTGCTCATTATCGACAATAAATGACATTGAACAGAAATGATAACTCTGTCAAAGCTCACAATACTGATCAAAGGACACCAATGTCCGAATCATTTACGTCGCTTATTGATAACATTAAAGATATGCATACATCAGCTTAAAGCTTCATTATAGATAATATTCAGGGTTGTTCCTCTGTTAGTGGTATCAATTGCAAATTTTACACCATCAGGATCGCACACTTGAGATGTAGCAACATACAGTTGCCCATGGCTGAAAGCTGGATCATTCAAGTAGACACCGACTGGCTTGAAAGTCTGTCCCTGTGCCTTGTTGACAGTCATGGAGAAGGCCAAATTGACGGGAAACTGTCTCCTTTGTCAAATGAATGGCAGCAGATCTTCACTTGGTCTCAGCATGATCCTCGGAATGAGAACCGTGTCCTCTCTGCATGGGAGTTTAGCTTCTAAAACTCTTCCGTTAATCAATCTGGTACCATTGCAAAGACCCATTTTATGATTGATATTTCTAAGCAATATAATCGTCATACCCTTTTTCAACCTCAAAATATGTGGGGGGGGAATCCGGGTATTTGAAGGGAATTCAGATACTCAGTCGGAACATCCATATTGTTCTGCTGATTAGGCTCCATTGCATCCGCACTGACGGTCAACCATTCCTCTCCAGGAAACATTCCGGCTACTTGTGAATTTATTTCATCGACCGTTGCATTCGTATGAGTTAGAATAACGCGTTCCGATATTCTGCCAAAATGCATTCAAATTAGGGAACACCCAGTCAATCAATGCTTGGCGGTCCAGTGGCATGACCAAATGGTCTGGGATTCTTACAGTCTGATTATCACCAATGTGTGGCAATTCATCGTTTCCCAACTGCATCAACCATCAGCCGTATGTCTCAGCCTCTTCGTTTTGCCTGAACATACGAAGTCGCATATTATCGTGTAATCGCAAAACTCTGAAATGGCGCCACAACGAGGACTTTTTCATACATGCATCGACAATTTGCGCTCTTTGAGCATTCCAAACAATTGGTAGCACCTGTCTGAAATCACCACCAAATGGCAGATCACAACCGCAGATATCTCTCAAAGTTCTGTCCAATGCCTCCAGCAAATATCTGTGTGCCATTGGAGCCTCATCCCAAATAATCAGAGATGTATTGCATATAAGGCCCGCAAGTTCACTTTGTCCTGTAATGTTACAGACACTCAACTCATCCAGAGCCAATGGAGCCTTGAAGCATGAGTGGAAGGTCCTTCCACCACTCAGCAAAGTGGCAGCGATCCCATTGGTGGCCACAGGGAGAGCAATCTTCCTCTGAGCTCTGACTGCCGATAACATAGTGTTGAAACAATGTCTTTCCGGTGCCTCCTGGAGCATCTATGAAAGCACACAGTTGCTCATTAGTGGAAATCGAGTGGAGAACGCCATCGACCAATTCTCTCTGAGATTGGGTCAACATTAGCATACGTTCATCCACAATACGTTGCTGTTCCAGTGGATCAAACTGGAATAGTTCCCTCCGATCGAGTGGCAACCGTCTAAGCTGCAATCTCTTGTTCAATGCTAAGACACGTTGCCGTATTTCTTCATCAGGAATTGGCAAATTGAAATCTGTTAAACATTTGAAATGAACTTCAAGCAGTTATTCAATATTGAGCAAAACAATAGCTTTCATCAAATTTTCATCATCGACCTGAAGATGATGCCTAAAATCATCAGCCATAATTCCCCAATGGCGTTCAAATAACTCTCTTGGATCGGCAGGATTGCAGAATCCTAGAATCGTGACAAACAACTGCCTTATTTGAGCTGGCATCTGTGTTGTTCCTGCAGCTTCCATGGCGTTATTCCATTCAGCGTCATCCTGAAGGAGTCCCAGATGCTGACACACAGCCTGGTATGTTTCATATTCCACGCCATTGATTGTTTTCAAATCAGCGAAGTTCTGTTTACCTCTCGAAAAATCATTATGCAACAGAATTCGGAGATAAAACACATCACCAGATGCTGGATGGATATTACAAACCCGTCCAATAGTCATGAATCTCAACTTTTGTTTTCTATCATTCCATTTCTTTCCCTTCTTATCCCACGTATAGTGCGAAGGGAAATCGCAGTAGAGTTGCCTTTGATCCGGGTTCAAAGCATGTTCCCTATTATGCTTGAACCACTCAGTCAATTTCATCTTAGGAGGTGGTGCGTTAGCAATTCTTTCGACACCTCTTCTAGTGTCCTGAAAACAGACCATTTGCCTATTCTCTAAATGAACCGTCAGATTCTGAACGCTGGGTTTGCGTTCATTGAGATCAAAATCGAACAATCTCCAGCAAGCTTCGCTAGATCCAATCGAGCAAACATCCTGCAACCTGCCAACTTCATCTCCTTGGTTCGCTTCCTCATTCCTGACATTGATCATTGCCCGATCATGACCTTTGTAAACATATTTGAATAGATATTTGCAAGCTTTCACTGAGCTACAAATTTCCACATTAATATGACAACGATATTTCATAATCAAATATGGATTGTATGGCACAACCCATTGATTTGTAACCTGTCGACCGTTTGCATTTTCGACCAAACTGTCATCTGCAGGCGACCGTCTTCTGTATGGGGGATGAGGATCCCCATCGTTCCAGGAAGTGTTCGTGACAACAGATTTTGGAAAGTGCTTACTGCATTGGCCATTTTTCATGCAAGGCGCTTTCCGATTTGCCATTCCGCATTGGTTGTGCACCATTAACTTTGCCACCAAGTTGCGGAGTGCCTCATTCTCCGGCAGTTCAGCATACACAATGCTGTCGACATCCTCAGCACATCTCAATTTGCAATCTCTATGTAAAATGATCAGCAAATGTGCATGTGGCAATCCTCTTTTTTGGAATTCAATTACGTATGTAAAAGCAACTATACCTCCAAAGATTCCCTCTTTTTCCACATCATCCATTATCTTTTTCAGATATCCTTTGAATACTCTTGCCACAATATCAGGAACAGTCTTTTGGCTGTTGTCCTGGCAAAAGTGCATCCTTAATATCAATCCATTCAGGATTGCATGTAACCGTTATAAACAAATCTGGCTTTCCAAACTTTCTGACAATAGCCATTGCATCCTGATAGCGAATGTTCATATATCTCGGGCCGCCGATGAACGGCGATGGCAAAATCATGCGTCGACCAATTTGCTTGTAATTGGCATCATCGGCTGTTATCGCATCCTGTATATTATTATACAATTCAGCTCTGATATGTTGCTGATGTGTAGCTATATAATTTAGCCTTTGATTTTCGATCTTTGCGAATGCCATACAACAGTATTCCTGGAACAATCTGCTGGCTTGAAATAGCGCATTTCTCTCTTGATTCCTCTCGTTCAAATGGAACGCGTAAAAGTCGTGAATTGAATTATTGTGTCTATTGCCACCTCCCTGTTGATGCTGATTCTCATGATCATCTAAATGAACAGACATGTTCCATCCATTTTCACCTTTTGGGAATAAAAGAACATAATGCAATAGATCGTATCTCCTATTTGACTCATTGATAGTCTTGAGACCACCATCTATGCGATTGAGGACGATATCTCTCGATCCAGGCTTATCGTCCAACACAGCAACTTCATGAAATCCTTCAGGGGCATTATAACGCCGTTCGTGTTGATTCCTTGGTACTGCGTCAGCCTTAATCACCAATGTTTGCTGCTGAACATTTTGCAGTTCAGTCACCAACATGAAATCCATAACATAAGGATTACACTGTCTAGCCATGATTGCAAATCACGGATCAAATCACTTAACCTTTGCAGTTCAAGTTCAGTTATATTTCCCGGCAACTTCATCAAACCGATCCTGATATCCTCCTCCGATTCATTATAATCTGGATCGTTAACGTAAATTTGAGCGAATCGAGGCCTCTCTCCTGGGGTAACTTCTAAATTACTGATACAATGATACAAACGGCCTTGAATGACTACATTCGGTTGCCATGCTCCACTCTCAAACATCACTAACTCTCTGCGATGCTAAAGCTAATGAATTGTTAATTTGCCGCGAATATTTGCGTAGTAATCTACCTCGGTCTCCTTGATCACCCCACATACTTAGTATTTTAAACTCCAGTGACTCATCATCCGGCATTCGCAAGGGTTCTAGTTGAACTGCTCCTTTATGACAGCACATTGTTGTCCACGTCTTTTCGTACCTCCAAAGCAATGCTCCACAATGTGGACACTCTGCTCGTCCACCAATCTGAAAATGACACGGTTGCCATGATCCATTTTTAATATCATCCGTTCGCCTGCTAGCCTCTTTACTGGAATGAGGAGCATTTTGGCGACACATTCTCTGAACTTTTGTATTGCGCTGGCGCTGTTCAGCCAGCTCATCTTCATCCATCGCAGCACGCCATTGCTGCTGAATTATGGCCATCTGCTGATGATGCTCAGCCAGTTCGTCTTCAACCATCGCAGCACGCCGTCTTCGCTTGGCTCCAGTGTTTCGTTGGCGTTGTTCAGCCAGCTCCTCTTCATTCATGGCGGCACGTCTTCGCCTCTGAAGTTTGGCGTTCCGATGGTGCTGTTCGGTCCGTTTTTCTTCATTGCTGGCTGCACGCCGTCGCCGCTGTAGTTCACTGTTTGATAAAGTCGAATTACTTTTATTATCAGTATTCATTTCGAGCAATTGTCAAAAAATGACAATAATAAATATAAAAGATGTTCGGCAATGTAAAGAAAGGTCCCTATTTACTCCCTTCACAACTCTGTGTATGTTAGACTGACAGACAGGCACACAGACAGGTAAACTGCGTGGCGATTGTGGAACGCCACACATATACACGCATGGAAACACGCACACACTCAGACGTTGATAGTTTTTACTTTCTGTGGAACGCTGCAGGCACGTACACACACATAAACATACGCGCACGTACATACACACGCACACATGTTAATAGTTATTGAACACAGCGTTCACACTCTCCCCCCTCACTCCCTCATTGGCATTATCCGTATTAATTTAAGTTTGGCGTCGTTGAGGTGGGCGGAGTCGTTTGAAACCTATGAACCAATGATAATCGAGAATTATGACACACGGAATACTGACGTTCTTCAAATTAATAAATAGATATAATGCATTCATAATTTTTGTAATGTTTTCTGTGTCACTGTTAATAAAATCTTCATTGTATTTTTTCTTTCTTTTAGTCTTAGCCATTCTTATAACTTTCTTATGTGTTAGATCAGAGGTTCTCAAACTGGGTGCTAGAGCCCCCCCAGTGGACATGGAGATGGTCCAGGGGCAGTAGAGGGGGATGATATAATAAGTATATTAAATATTATATATAAATATACATATTATATATAAATATAGTAAAATAAAAAATATGATATTTATTTATTCATAGTATATATTATATTATTATATATAAATTAATGATTTTATTTATTAAATATAGGTCTCTGGAAATAGTTGGGGGCGCTGAGGGTATTACATGGCCATGAGGGGGCCGGTGGCCCCAAAAGTTTGAGAACCTCTGTGTTAGATCTCTATTAAATGCCGTCTGTCTGTCTATCTGCACTCTGATTTCAAATAACATCATGGTCAACTTATCAATCTTGAAAAGATGAAAAGCAATCTATTATTCCAAGACAAATGTTTGGTGGAATTGTTAGTGTGTTAGATATATTCTGGCTCTGTGCATTTAGTGTTCAAATCCCAGTTCCTGTCCTGGGAAAAATGGTGTAAGATAAGGCTGGGATATCTGTCATTAACCCTTTAGCATTTACATTACTTTATATTTACTATTGTATTTTCATGGTAAAGGCTTTATTTCACATAATATTGAATCTATGATGTTGATATTATTTATTTTGAGAACAATACCTTAACATGAGCAGCCGTTTATGGCCAGTTTGAACAGAAGAGGTGAGAGAATTGTGGCCGGATATGGCCGATTTAAATGCTAAAGGGTTAAAGCACTTCTTAAGAAACCTATTAAATGTGACTTCATTTGAGGCTGGCTATGTCTGCACAGGTGTGAGCTTGTACAGAAGTTGCAATGGTAAATAAGTTACTCATTTATGTTTATAATACTTTGGTTTCAACTTTTGATACATGTCACATGCTGCTTTTCCTAAACATCCCAATCATTGCTAATGCAGTTTAGCAACATTCCGGAACCATAGGTATCACAGTAAAGTGTTTCTATGATCTCAGTAGATAATTTGCATGCATATGAAGTTTCATAAAATCAGGGTTACAGGTAAACAAAAGAACCATTTACACTACATGTGTTTGTGAAATTAATATTGCTATTTCTTTTCCTACTCAGGTGGAATCTATTATTCGACAAAGAGATATGTACAGAGTTCTGTATCAAGAATCTACACAGGTAAGTTTTTACAAACGATCTATCTATTTGTAAAGATACCATAAACATTGAACCAATTTTTAGATATTTTCTAAATCATTACAGGATGTTAGGAATAAATTACTCTAGCACTTAATTGTCATCTTATCAACATTTAATGTCTGTTCTTCCATGTTATTTGTTTATGTAATTTTATTTTGAGGTCTCAAATATCCAAACATCAATGCGGGGACATGGCCGAGGCAATTACAGGGCACGTGGAAAGTTCCGCCAGACTCCACAGAACATACCTAGTACATCTTTCAACCCTTTTAGCCCCAACAAAGACAAAGAGTTGGATGACATGAAAATGGCTCTCCAGGAACTACAGACTGAGTATGCTACTTACAAACGAGAAAAGGGGGAGAATGACAAGTATGTATTTTTATTTTTTAAATTTTTTTTAATTTTAGGACTTAACATTTTATGCTATTGTAGTCACTTGTAGGTACTTTAACTTTTAATCATAGGTGTTCAATAAATTGGTCTGCTCCTTTGTTAGATGGTGCCTTTGGGACTTGAATCTTATTGAACTACTGTATCACTACTGGTTTACTGCAGTCGTGGAAGTGGATAGCTTACTGGTTGTTTGTGTGTTCGATTCCTCGGCAGGGCAGCACGTAATGTACTTGAGCAAGGCACTTTATTTTCTGTGGTACTAGTCAACTCAGCTATAACAAAAGGAGTTGTGACAACAATGGTGGCAAGATGTATTGGCCTTTGCCTTTCCCTTGAACAACATTGGTGGCATGGAGAGGAGAAATCAGCATACACGAGCAACTGCAGGTCTTCCACGAACCAACTTATCCTGGCATGCACTCTTAAGAGGAACTTTCCAGGTTCAACCTGATGGTCAGTCAAGAGGACTCTCCTACATTAATCGATAGTTTACTTGGGATATTTTGTTTTCATTACAGAACTACTTGATGCTAAATTAACTTCAGGTCTTTGAATCAGTTCATCTTCTTTTCTTTACCCCAGCTCTTCATCTTTCCTCTGTCTCTCTATCACTTTCCTTTTCTCATTAATTCATTCTTGTATATCTTTCTTTTTGTCTTAATCCACTCTGCTGTTTACCAGATGAATTATTCATTATCCAGCCAAAAGATTAATACTATAGAGTACACTGTATTGTTTTAACTATCCTTCAGTACCTCATTTCCTGCAGTACCCTTCCATCTATATTTAAACAACACACTACCATCCTTCAGTAGCTCATTTCCTGCAATACTCTTCCATTTGTATCTAAACAACACACCACCATCTTTCAGTACCTCATTTCCTGCAGTACCCTTCCATCTATATTTAAACAACACACTACCATCCTTCAGTAGCTCATTTCCTGCAATACTCTTCCATTTGTATCTAAACAACACACCACCATCTTTCAGTACCTCATTTCCTGCAGTACCCTTCCATCTATATCTAAACAACACACTACCATCCTTCAGTAGCTCATTTCCTGCAATACTCTTCCATTTGTATCTAAACAACACACCACCATCTTTCAGTACCTCATTTCCTGCAGTACCCTTCCATCTATATCTAAACAACACACTACCATCCTTCAGTAGCTCATTTCCTGCAATACTCTTCCATTTGTATCTAAACAACACACCACCATCTTTCAGTACCTCATTTCCTGCAGTACCCTTCCATCTATATCTAAACAACACACTACCATCCTTCAGTAGCTCATTTCCTGCAATACTCTTCCATTTGTATCTAAACAACACACCACCATCTTTCAGTACCTCATTTCCTGCAGTACCCTTCCATCTATATCTAAACAACACACTACCATCCTTCAGTAGCTCATTTCCTGCAATACTCTTCCATTTGTATCTAAACAACACACCACCATCTTTCAGTACCTCATTTCCTGCAGTACCCTTCCATCTATATCTAAATAACACACTACCATCCTTCAGTAGCTCATTTCCTGCAATACTCTTCCATTTGTATCTAAACAACACACCACCATCTTTCAGTACCTCATTTCCTGCAGTACCCTTCCATCTATATCTAAACAACACACTACCATCCTTCAGTAGCTCATTTCCTGCAATACTCTTCCATTTGTATCTAAACAACACACTTTATTTACACTTCTTGCAGGATACTGCATGGCCAACTTGAGAAATTACGTGGGGAAATTTCCGACATGAGAGTTCAGAATACAAAACTTGCTTCACAGGTAAGTTATGCCAATCAATTATAGTTATTGTATTAAAAGGTGGTGGAGTGGCAGTATTGTTAGAGCATCAGACATGTTTTGCGACATGTAGTTACATCCCTTTACGTTCAGAGATCAAAACATACCAAGGTTAACTTTATCTTTCATCCTTATGGGATCGATAAAATAGAGTACCAGTGACACACTGGGGTCAGTTTAATCGACTTTCCCCTTCCCTTCAAACTGTTGGCCTTGTGCCCAAATCAGAAATTATTATTGTATAGATCTATATTACTACTTCAACTACTGCTACGAATCTAATGGGTAATGGATGGCAAGAGCATCCAACTAAATATCTGGTGATATTTGGTTACATCCCTTTACATTATTAGTTAAAATCTCAGCAAAATAGTTTCTGTCTTTCTTTCTTTGTTGATGGATAAAATAGCTATCAAGGACTGGCATGGATCACTGTCTTAGGGATGGTGAGTGGTAGTAGTATTGGTAAAATAGCAGTCAAAATACCTGACTATTTTAGAGATGGTGAGTATTAGTATTGGTAAAATAGCAGACAAATGCCTAGCATTATTTACTTAGATCTTTTTACATTCAGATGTTTCAAATTCTGCCAGGCTTGACTTTGTCTTTCATTCTTCTAGGGTAAAAAAAAATAATTACCAATCAAACACTATGATTCAATTCATTGTTTCTTCCTTTCTAAAAGCTAGTGTGGTTTTACATCTAAGTTAGGAATGTAAATAAGCTATAGATGGAAACAATCTACAAGAAATTAAAAAAAGGGGGGGGGGGGCAAAAGGAAAGAAATAATAGGGAAATATAGAAGGGAAAAAAAGAAGAAAAGGAAGGGGAAGGGCGGCAAGAGCTCTGGTGTCACTGAAAAGAGGGAGGGGTGATTGAGCTTTGGGCCTAGGTATAACAATCAATTTTTTTTTTAAATACATCCTTTACCACCATTGTTATCTTGTTTTCTGTTCTAATTCAATAACTTATTGTGGGTTTGTATATATATTTATATGTATACAAGGAGGATTTTGTGAGGTGAGGTTTTCACTGTTGCTCTTCTACTTTCTCCCTATCATTCTTCCATACTTTCTTTTTCTCTTTTGCCCCTTCCCTCCCTATACTTGCTTTCTACTTATTTCTCTCTCTAATCCTATCAACTCTTCTCCCATCTTCCCCATTCCCCTCTCACCCCTTTATTTAACTCTCTCTGCCCCATTCTTAGTTAATGCTCTTTTATCTTCTCTTCTATTCTGGTAACCCAATTTCTCTCTTATGATCATACTCCAATTTTCTGTTTGAAATCTAATTACAAATTTTAAGACTTTGTACTATGATTGACTACAGAAGTTGTGTCTATTTTCATCTTTCAAGCTTGATTTTGCCACTGAGCGCTACAAAGTCCTGCAGAATAACTCTGAGTGTTACCGTAAAGAGATCAACATTCTTAAAGAACAAAATAAGAAGTGTTCTACACAGTGTGTGGAACTTGAGAAAAATGTTAGTGTTTTACATTCGGTAAGTTAATCGTTACTTTTTAATTTCTCTTATATTTTTAACATTTATATATATATTGAAAGGTTGTCGATTGGCAGAAATGGTAATACAACCTTTGCCAGCAGGGAATATGGACATTAAGTGATTATGATAATAGAGCCTGGGATAAAATGCCATTGCAGTATTTGTTCTGGCGCTTTACGTTCTGAGTTCAAATTTTGCCAAGGTCAACTTTACCTTTCGTCCTTCCAAGTTGATAAAATAAAGTATCAGTCAAGTACTGAGGTTGATTTAATCAACTTTGCCTTTCCCCCAAATGTGCTGTCCTTGTACCTGAATTAGAAATCATTGTGTGTACTTATTTAAACCAGATGTATCCGGCCAGAATTCTCTCACCTCTTTCTGTTCAAACTGGCTGTAACCGGCCGCTCATACTAATGTTAAGGTATTGTTCTGAAAATAAATATCAAAATCTCATAGATTCGATATTATGTGAGTTAATTATGAGTTAAAGCCTTTACTGTGAAAATACAATAATAAATATAGAATCATGAAATGCTAAAGGGTTAAATTGTCTTTTTATGAGTGTTCATTCGGTCCCTTTCATTTTATAATAAGTGCTAAATATACTGTATTAAATCATGGTTACTTATTTTTCCTAATTCTTTTCTAGGATCTGGTAACAGCTCAGTCAAATGCATCTCGACTTCAAGTTCGTTGTCAAAATCTGACAAGTGAGCGAGACCTGTTAAAAACAGCTGAGCAACGACTTGTTCAAGAGAAGGAGAATATGTTGAAAGAACAGCACAGTCAAAATGTGTTGTTATCCAATTTACAGACTATCCAAGTAGGTTACTCCATCTCTCTCATATTCATTTACTTGTTTCAGTCAGTAAACTGTGGCCATGCTGCAGCACTGCCTTGGTTTAGATGATCAGATTGATCCCAGTATTAATTCTTTTTAAGTCTGATGCTTTTTTTATTAATCTCTTTGTGAAACCACCAAGTCATAAGACATAAACACAAATCAACACAAACGTAATCATAGACACATACACACACTCATAAATATGAAGGGCTTTTGCAGTTTCTATCTACCAAATTCCGCTGCCAAAGATGTAATATATTAAGCGGTGTAACGATCCTTCTATTCCATCACAGCATAGACAAAAAAATCAAATGTATGATGATGTACAGGGTGTCCCCAAAAATATATACATACTTCAACAGCATTCTAATATTACCTGTACAGGTAATCAAAGTGTGTATACATTTTTTGGGACACCTTGTATATCATGTTTGTAAGAGATAAATTATGTTATCCTGTTTGAATTATATAACTTACTCTACAGCTACTTCTACAGTCACATCTATTATTGCTTACTAACCCGCATTCATTTTTATTTATCAGTATTATTCATTTGACAACCTACTATTTCCAAAGTGTCTCCTTAGTATGACAGTGAAACTTATCCCGCCGAGGTTAGCTTTGCCTTTCATCCTTACAAGATTGATAAAATAAATCACCAGTAATACACTGGGGTTGATTTAATCGATTTTCTCCTCTCCCCAAATTGCTGGCCTTGTACCTATAATAGAAATCACTATATATATGTTGTTATACTTTGGGAGGGTCATGTTGCCAATTATATATATGGCTATTTTTACGAAATAGTAATAAAAGCTTTGTATTCATGTGTTATTTTATTATTTTGCAGAATAACATGGAAAGAGTTGAAAATGAAACAAAATCTCGACTGCAGCATCAAGTTGATGTTAGAGAGAAAGAGTTGACTAATTTAAGAAGGAAGTTTGATAATACAGACACTGAATATAAAGGAACAATTAAAGCACTTGAGGTATGGTGTGGAAATACTTCTATTGTTGCTACTCCATTTTCAGTGTTTCTATTGAAATAAAGTTAAGACATGACAAAAAGCACCCAGTCCACTCTGTAAGGTGGGTTGTGCAGGTAACAATGAAAACTTACTGAGTTCAACCTGTCAGTTGGTCATTTTGGTGCCCAAATAAAATGCACCCAGCCTACGCTATAAATATGGTTGACATTAGGAAGGGCATCCAACCGTAGAAACCAAGCAAGAAACTACTGTTTGAGAAAGACTCAGTCACCTGATTTGACTTCCTTACCCTAACCCATTCAATGTGAAAAATGGATGTTAAACGGTGATGCTGATGAAAACATCTATAACAGTTATAGTGGCCAGTTTAGTTGTTACTTAATCAAAATGGTCTTACTTTTGTCTAATGTTTTAGTAAACTACCTAAGTATTATGTCTACCTGACTCTCTTGCTCTCTATATGCATGTGTAAACTTCCATCTAATCCCCCCACCCCACCCCACAGTTTTTCCTTTCCTTTTCCTATAAATTCACAGCAACTTACACCAAACTGTCCCAGCAAACATTCAAATGTATGCTCACATGGATCTTAAGACATACAGATACATCCATACACACATGCACGCAAGCACATGGATATTAAGACATACACAGATACATCCACACACACACAAGCACACATGGATCTTAAGACACACACATACATCCACATGCACACATGTCAAACCATCCAAACAAAAACTGCCAACATAGAAATGTGTATCTGCATACAACAAACAGTTCAAATGATCACACACACACACACACATTTCAATAGGCATGTTGACTTACAAAGACACATCATACATTGACACAGAAACATCAAACATAACAGCTAATGTCCCACAATTCAAGCATAGAGCAAACCTTATTTCTTTTCTCTACATATTGTTGCAGACCAAAATTAACAACCTCCAGCGTCAACAGGAACAAGAAGTCCAGTCACACCAAAAATCTAAAGACACGATTATTGAAATGACACGTCAAGTGAACTCTCAGAAACAAGAACTGGCGGCTACACAGGCAAAACTTGCTTGTGCTGAGACTAAATTATCGAAATCATGTAAGGATGCATCGCTTTATAAAGTGTTGAGAAAATTAGAATTTTGAAAGTATGTTACACCAGCTAAACCTGCACAAAGGTGTGAGCTGGGAATTTCATACATTTAAAAAAAATATAATATTCAGTTTTAATTTCTTATGTGCTAGATGTGTTGTTGATACCAAAATACATCTATCTTGTACATCTGTATCATTTTTATTTTGACCTATCATGTCGTGTTTTAACTTTGATAATAATGTTTCCAAACTTTTAGATGGCAGCATGGAAGTGAGTAGCAATACAGCTTCATTTCAATTGAACATTGATGGAGAATCTTTGGCCGTGAAAGATTTGCGTTCTCGCTTGAACGACTCCCAGACTGAAATAAAAGGTGATTTTGCTTTTTGTTATATAAATATACAGGTTGATGTATTGGTAGGGCCTCGGGCAACATGCTTTAGAGTTACAGCCCATTATGTTCTGAGTTCAAATCCTGCCAGCATTTTTAATTCAAGGTACATTAAAACTTAATTAGAAATAATAAGTCATTGATTAATATTTATTTGTAAATTTTTAGCCGTGAGCATGTGCAAGGTTGAACAAAAAATGAAACTAAAATTATGTGACATTGACTTTGGTGATGGGGTTTTAAAATGTTGATAGTGATAACCAGGGATGATTTCTTGTCGAAAATACAACTTTCCACCAAATTCACAACCTTCCTCCTTCAAGATTTGATTACACTGAAATGAACCCTGAACCTTCCTTATTCAGATATATGAAATACATGGACAGTTTAAAAAAAAAAAAAAATTACAATGCAAACCATTCTGAATATCAAAAAATGAACAGACAAAAATTGATGGGATTCTACAATAAGTTTGAGTGGTGAAAGTTATAAAATCCTACATCAGCTGAGAGAAAAGTTTTCAATATTTGTTATTGAGCAAATTGCTTCTTTTTTACATGTATCTGATTTCTTTTGCACTTATTACAGGTCTGAAAGAACAGTTAGAAAAACGTCAAAAGCATGTAGATCAGTACAAAGCCATCTCAGAAAGCCTGGAAAATAGCTTAAAAGATCAGAACAAGGTAAAATAATTTTTTCTTAAATTCTGGTCAAGATTTAATAGACATTAATATTCCCCCTCTAAGGCAACACAGAAATGTTTTTGAACAGTTATCTATGTGTATCTCACTTTGAATTTATTTTTTTGATAATGTTATAAACAAAATACGAAGATATTAAAAATTACAAGTGTCTTAATTACATGTCACAAGCATATTGCCATTTTTTAATGCAATGCAAAAACGTTGGGATTTTCTTTTGTTTTTAAGTGTTAAGATCTAGCTTCATAATTAACCTTTTAGCATTTAAACCAGCTGTATTGTATCTGGCCAGAATTCACTCACTTCTTTCTGTTCAAACCAGCCGTAACTGGCTGCTCATACTTATTTTAAGGTATTGTTCTCGAAATAAATACTATCAAAATCTCAGATTTGATATTATAGGAGGTGAAGCCTTTACCATGAAAATACAATAGTAAATATAGAGTATGTAAATGCTGAAGGGTTAATAATAAATTAGGTTAATTTATGAAGACAAACAAATACTGGGGATTGTCCGGCTGCTTCCACTTTACACTGGTCGCTGTTGACATCTCAGGCATACTTGTACCCTGTACTGCCAAGCTCTTCTGCAAGACCAGAATGTCAGGAGCCCTGTGAGGTGGAGTGGCTGTTGCAATGAATGTTGCTGGCCATTGTCCGCGAGAATTCTTTTGTGCTTTTGTCCGATTGTTCCAACACTAGAATGGCAAAATTAACATGCAAGTGGCGGAATATTCCACAGATATGTGCACCCATAATGTAGTTCTCAAGGAGTTTGGGTGTGACACAGTGTGTGACAAGGCTAGCCCTTTGAGTTACAGGTACAATTCAATTTGGCCAGCTAAGTGGAGCAACATGAAATAAAGTATTTTGCTCAAGGACACAATGTGTTGCTGAGAATCAAAATCATGACTTTCTGATCATGAACTGAATACCCCAACCCACAAACCTTTTCTCAATACCATCGTAATATTATGAGGGCGTTTAATTTATTGTCAACATTTTATCCCAAAGCTTGTTACTTTGGGTTTTTTTTTACGTTTAAAATAGCTTATGTTTATTAAATTTGTATTACGTGTAATATGGTATTTTATAATTTTTCAGGCAAGTGAAAATTTCAACCAAAATGCTGAAAAGAAGTTGGAAACTCTCAAAGAAGGTTTGTAGATTTCTGTTTTATTGTACAGTTCTTATAATATTTGGTTAAATTTATTGTTTCACATTGCAACTTTTCCTGTACTCACTGACTACAAATTTAGTTACGTAAATCATAAATAGTAATAAATATTTAGTTTAGGTATTTAGAAGTTTATGGCATAAAATTCAATTTTTACATATATGTAATGCTGTATGAATTTTTATCTCTAGCTAATGAAAACAAAGACAAAATAATTGAAAGACTGGAGAAGGAGAAACAGTACTTGAATGAAGACAATACAAAATTATCAGAAGAGAAACACAAAATGGTATGTCATAATTTTCTACATAATTCATCATCATCATCATTTAACATCCATTTTCCCTGCTATTAAAGGTCAGGCAGTTCTTCATAGATCAAGTCAGTGCTGAAGTGCAGCTACTGACCTCCCAGGCAGGACGATGGTCCACATTTCGCTTATATACAGTTCCACGTTCTATTGAGTGCATTTAATCATGGCACCAGTAATAGAGAGGTTGTCATGTCTTTGACTCAACTGATTTTGTTAAAAAGATTTTAGGAGTCTTTATAGAATAAGAGCTAATTGCAATGATACCTTGTATTAGTTTCAGCCAGCGATGATTAGTCTCAACCTGTAAAAGCTTCATGCAAATATCTTGTCAGTAACTTGAGTCTAACAAAGCCTTGTGAGTTTTGGTAGCTGAAAAGTATGGAAGCACATCTGAGAGACTATTCTTGTTCTTGAGTTGGAGACTTGATTTGTTGCCTCAGGTTTCTGGTTTGAGGATAAGGTCATGGGTGGTGCCCTTTTCTAAGTTATGTAAAAATAAACAAATACAGCTAAATCTTTCTGACTTAATCAGTTTAGCTATAAACATGTGTGCATACAGGATGCATGTAGTCCACTGCTGGCAACACAGAACATTAAGATTTTATTGCTTCTCTTTGTTGATTACAAAGATTTCTACCTTAGACATCTGAAAAAACTTTCTAAACCACACCAAACTCATCTAGTGATTTTGATCTTATAATCTACAAAAAGGTCCAAAAGAAGTCAGTTATACTACTATCTCTCCTCCTCAGACTAATAAAAGAAATTATTTTATAGTGATAAGACTTGTCACATAATTATGACCACCAGTCTTCAGCCATACACCACTAATTATTTTATTCAGTATGTTTTGTCGTGCTGGTATTACAATGAGAAAGTACTCGGTCCTTCTTGTCAAATGGTTGTTTTGGTGCCTCGATACAAAGCCCCCAGTTCACACTATAACATGGTTGGTATTAGGAAAGGCATCCAGCTATAGAAACCAAGCCAGAAACAGTTTTGTATGAGCAAGACATGGTCACCTGACCTGACTTGTCTCATAACGTAATAGCCTGTCTAACCCATGCTAGTGTGGAAAAATAGATATTAAACAGTATTGAAGATGATGATTATTTTTCTAAACTAATTAATACCCAGTAAGATACATGACAGGCTCTGTAGATTCTGAGGAGAGCTAACAAATATTCAAACCTGATCAATTTACTATTTGTCACAATGGCCTTCTGAAAATCCAAGGCTTTCTATTTATTTTGAGAACAATACCTTAACATCTGGTTATAGCTAGTTTGCACAGAGAGAGGTGAGAGAATTCTGGCTGGATACGGCCAGTTTTAATGCTAAAGGGTTAAACTCAGTTTGTTTTCTCCTCAGCCAGTTTAAATTGTTTTAAGCATATTGATTTAAAAACAAAAAAAAACATTACTGCAGATTATGATAAACTATGAAATTCATATGTAAGTAGTAAAACATCATTAGTTTATATCTTACACATGACCTTGACTATTATAGAAGTATCAGCCATTTTCACAGGTCCTAACATGAGCATGTTACTATATAGTCTGATTCTTTCCTTCAGTGATATCCAAATGTCCTTCGGCTATAAATGTGTTGGTAGGTGTGTTTAAGTCATACATTGATTGATTCCAATTGTACTAATAACCTCGAGAACAATTCTGCTATAGAGGGTTCTTAATTTCAAGATATATTCATCACTCATATTTGTTCTTATTCTTTCTTACACTTAAACATATGAAACTATTTTGTCTCTCCTTAATTATTCTTTAATTTTATCTTCTCTCAGTTCCTGTCTGTTTCCTTATATGTAACTCTTTTCATTTGTATACATTACCAAATGCAGAATTCAAGTGAGTTTTTTCTTTTCATTTTCAATCTTCTAATTAACAGATTGCTGACCTTCGTAAACAACTCTCAAACCTTCAAAATGAACTGCAAGAAGCTATCCAGAGCCGAAAGACAGCCATAACTAACGAACAAGCTGCTCGAGAAAGCTGTGACAACCAGGTTAAGCTGGCTGCAGAGGTAATGTTTTACTATTTGTTACAATGGCCTTCTGAAGATCCAAGGCTTTAAATACAATTTGTTTTTTCTTCTGCTAGTTTAAATTGTTTTAAACATGTTGATGATTTTTAAAAAAATGTGATGTGATCTGAGAGATATGTAAGCTATCCTAGTTAACAGAATGTTTAACTTGCTGAGTGAACAACATGCTCAGGAGGAAGTCTCCCTGCTGTCATTCAACATACTACCCTATGTACTATACATACACTTTTTGATGAGTTGTAGTGCACCTGAGCACTGTACACAATATTTCATTATGATTATACTACAATTAATTGTTCTTAAATCATAGCCATTTAATGAAAGGAAGGACACATTAGATAATGTAATTTAAGTTGAACATTTGTTGAAAAACAGAGGAAATAGTTGCAGTAGAAGCACATTTATTTATGGGGTCTTTCGAGTGGATTATCAGTTTGTTTCAGAGGAAGGGCTTGAATGCATAGCCTTTGCAGGTCCTCCAACATCAGTGAGATCAACATAATTGCTGAATAGAGGATGGCTTCAGATAAGAAAAAGACCTATAAGTGAATTTCAGGGAGCCAACATTCTGTGAAAAAAGCACTTGGTCTGGTGGTTACTGCAGAGCCTATGTGGATAGAAGAGAACACAATATGGTAGATCAAGGGAGAAAGTTACTTGGTCGTACTTTAGTCTAATTATCATTGGACCAGTTGGTTCTGAGGAGCAGAGGCCACTGTAGTAGTGGTAGAAAAAATAGAGAGAGGAGACTGCATGCCTGGGCCAGAATTTGGAGTGTGATAGTGAGCAACTTCATGCCAATTAGTTGGGGCTCCTATTTTTGGATGCCATCTAGGTTGACTAAATATATAGTGACAGTGCTTTCTCAGTATTCTACTGGGGGTCTCATTTGAGATTTGTAGATGATTAATAGTTGTTCGGGGCTAAAGTATTTTCTGACCCTGAAGAGGATGGCTAATCTTTGCTATGTTGTGAGTGTCTGCTATTCAGGAGAGATCCTCAATGATAATAAGACTTAGTATTTGTAGTGACCTCTTGTGTTCTAGTTGGGTGCTGTTCAGGTTTTGGTCATCACTGAACTTAATATAATCCATATTTCAGTTATGTTGCACAACACTGCACAGCTGTTATCATTCAACCTCTGTATATTGTTTTATCTGTTATACATATATTTAATTATCTTTTGTACATTTTCTTTTTGTTTCTTGAATTTCAGGCCCAGGACAAATACCAACGGGAACTGATATTGCATGCTGCTGATTTGGAAGCTCTGTCAGCGCTGAAGAAAAATGTAAGTGAACCATAAATGATAATGCCTGTATGTTTAACCCTTTATCATTTACATTACTCTATTTCATGGTAAAGGCTTTATCTCATATAATATCAAATCTGAGATTTTGAAATTATTTATTTTGAGAACAATACCTTAAAATAAGTACGAGCAGCTAGTTATGATCGGTTTGAACAGAAAGAGGTGAGAGAATTCTGGCCAGTTTAAATGCTAAAGGGTTAATATGTTGAACTATTAACTGATAATACCTGTGTGGTCAGTATGCTGGATTATTAATGATACCATACAGTTCAAATCTTAATACAGTCAGTCTATATTAGTTTTTGTTTTTTAGCCTTTTTAAGCCTTATTCTGCTTGGCTTTCAAGTTTTGTCAAAGTGATTCACAGTAGAAAATTCATAAAGCTCTCAAATCTCTTAAAACCACAAGTTCAGTGTTAAAATATTTCAAGGTTATTGAACTTTAGTTAAATGTTTTAGCTGTTTAATTTTAAGTAAAGTTTCTGACACTCGTTAAAATTTTATCGATGTTTATTTGAATGTGACATAAATTATTGATGCTTGGCTAAATCTGATCAAGGTTATTGAACAACAGGTTAAATATCTAAGATCTATAGATCTTTGAATAGGTTAATAGAGGCTGACTACAACAGATGTTGATGGTATCTTCTTCTGTCAATAACTATTTTTATGATAATAGCAACTTATTAAATCTTCAGCTGATATCTGCAAGAATCCTGATTGTGCTGGTACGGGGTTTGTAATCATCATCATCATCACCGTTTTACGTCCGTTCTTCCATGCTAGCATGGGTTAGACAGCTTGTCCTGTTGTGGGCAGTGTCCGGCCGGCTGATCTTGTCTTGCTCATATGGGAACTGATTCTGGCTTGATTTCTATAGCTGAATGCTCTTCCTAACCAACCTCATTTACAGTGCTGAGTGCTTTTTTTCCTGTGGCGCCGACATATACACTTTGCAGTGGGATGGGGAGGGGGACATATTGTCTATATGCTTCAGCTTCGGCTTGTACCCATGGGAAGTCGGGTCTTCTGTATTACTGCGTGACGCCAGAGGTCACGGTCGTGTGTCATCGCCTTTGAGAGGTGCAATTGGGTATGGTCGGCTTTTATCACCTCATCCCAGGTCTTCTTGGGTCTCCCCACTCCGCGGCTTCCATCGACTTCTAGTGCTCTGCACCTTTTATGCAGCTGTCATCCTTCATACACATCACATGTCCATACCAACGCATCCGCCTCTCCTACACACAGCATTTGATTCTTCTTATGTTCAGTCTCTCTCTCTCAATTAGTTTATGCTTTGCCGTTTGTGTATATTACTATTACACATCCATCGGAGCATGTAGGCTTTGTTTATTTCTAATCTACATAAGTCTTCTACAGATAGCGCCCAGGTCTCACTACCATGTAACATTGCTGTTCATATACACACATCATACAGTCTGCTTTTCATTTTGAGGGAAAAGCCTTTTGCAGCTAGCAGTGACAGTAGCTCCATGAACTTCTTCCATCCCGTTCTTACCTTAGTTATTGTACTTTCTGAACACCCACCTCCACTGCTAATTCGGTCACCTAGGTAGCAGAGGCTGTCTACTGTTTCTAATGTAAATGAATATTGAAAGCTGGGCAAAAGAGTATTATAGGTTATTGAAGGAAGATATTTCTGGAAGAGAAATGTTTTTAAAAATAAAAAAAATATAGGAAGTGGTAGTAGGGGTACATCTCAGGAAAGTAGTGCCTTACAGACAAAATATAAGATCAAATGAATTGGCAGTAATGCTAAATAGTTATTTTATTCAACTAGTAATAACAGCAAAATATGGTGATTTAATGATGTTAGTTTTCTGTATATAATATTAAAATATTATTTCTTTACAGTCAGTGGAATTCAACAAAAAATTAGAAACTGCCAAAAAGGAGGCAGAGCAAAATCTAAAAACACTGAATGAAGCAAAGGTATCTTTTATTTTATTTTTATAAAAATTTTGTCATGGTTACATTTCTTTCCCCACATAGCAATTTCTTTTAGTCTATAAATTTTCATGTAAATGAAATGTGCTCAAAACAAGGAAAGAAGCAGGAAAAGCAATAAATACTATAAAGGAAAATGTAAACAACACTAGTTATATTGTTAAATACTAAAAGTAGAATGTGATTTGTAAAGAATAAGTAATTTAACTAGCTACCTGTCTTCCTCTCTCCCTTTCTCTCCTACCTCTGGAGTCTAGGGGACATATACATTATCGTACCATTTTATGTCTGTTTTCCTTGTATAGCCTAGTGGTAAGGGTGTTGGACTTACGATCATAATGTCGTGGGTTCGATTCCTGGGCCAAGTTGTGTGTTGTGATCTTGAGCAAAACACTTCATTTCACGTTGCTCCAGTATACTCAGTTGAAAATGAGTACCAGCAATAGCTGGGGGGTACCCTGCAATGGACTGGCATCCTGTCCAGGGAGGAGCCTTGTACACTAGGTCACTTCATGCCATGAAACCAGGATAAGCACCAGCCTAATGAGCCTTCTGGCTTAAGACAGACTTAGACTTTCCTTGTTGGCATGGGCTGGATGAGCTGTCCTGGCTTGAAACTAGACATGTCAGCAGACCACATCTTGCAAATACCATCTTTAGCATGGTTTCTACTGCTAGATTCCCTTGCTAATGTCAATCACTTTATGAAGTATATCCATGGAAACAAAATCCTACAAATAGGAGTGATGGAGGTGGTCTGTTGTCTGAACAATCATTAGTTTATATTCTACAAATAGTGAGGCACACTATTATTGTTGAAGACAATCAACTTCAGTTTCGTGGGTAATGATGATTCGACAATGTAAGCAGTAGGAGCATTATAAATTCATTACTACTTTGTTATCCTCTATTTTGTGCTAAAACAAAATGATTCATACCAGACTACCTTATTCTGATTATCGTACACAAAGATGTTGTTCCATAACAACCAAGTAGAATATGGGAGTCGGAGAAAGTAAAGCAATGATATTAGATAATAATAATACATTGTTTCTCCTCTTTTTCTCCCCCTCTTTCATCTCTTTTAACACACTTGCAGAAACAAAATTTCATCACTTAGTTTTATAACATTTGTATCATCCCATAATTAGAAAGGCAAACAGTAGAATGATTTAAGTATGAAATTTTATTTTATAAATTGTTCTTCAACATATTTTCATCCATAACAGTAAAGCATTCAAATTGGTAAAACAAAAGAAAAGACATTACGAGTTAAAGCACTGTTAAGGGCAATCTGACATTTTAATAATTTTAAACATAGAAACTAAGTCTCATTATCTGCTCAATTCACCCTTCTGGAAATTTTCACTATAGGAATTTAATTTTAATTTTTTCTTCTTACCATTTAAGGTATCATGGGCTGAACAAGAGCGTATATTAAAGAGTGAAATCAACCAGATTGAAGGACGCAGCAATGATCTTGCTCATCAAAATAATATTTTACATGACCAACTTGCACAGCTATCCACTCAAGTAGCTCATATTCAAAAGTCAGCTGAGTCATCCTGCTTACTTAATACTTCTTTGGAAGAGAAAGAAAAATCTTCTGAACAACTCTTGGAGGTTATCAGGTTTGTGGCAACGCTTTAAATTACAATATACTACAGTCTTTTTTGTACCATTCTACTGTACTATGACATTTTTTAAAAACCTTTTTTTATATCCAACCATAGAAAACCTTCCAAACAAAGGATTAAGAGGACTCATCTGCATCAAAGACATGACAATCTCCCTAGTATTGATGCTATGATAAAATTCACTCAGAAATTTGTAAGCGAGATATAGACCCCCAGCCCATCTGAGAATTCTGTAGTGTGTGAAGAGTTATGTAAGCCAGATGCAGACCCTTTGCCCACCTGAGGGCTCAATAGCTCTGCTTGAGTACTGATTTGATCTGTTATGACCTGTCTAACCTTTACTAGTAATAAAAATAGGCATTTAAAAATGATGTTGCTGACTTGCTTTATTGGACACCAGAATCCTTCTTTTGGTATGTGCAGTCAGACACTTGAGAAAATGTGGCAGCTGTTATAGTGGTGTCAAGTTTTAAATCTTAGATAGAGAAATACAATACTATTAACTCTGCTAGTTTCTGATACTCTGACAGTCTGAGCTCCCCATTTATCTTGGGCAGATAGATGGACAGATATTTTTGACAATGAATATTCTACTTTAATTAACAAAACCACATACTTATATCATAAGTTAAATAATGATAATGAAAATTATTGTATACAGTGCTCAGGTGCACTACAACTCATCAATGGTGCATGTATAGTACATAGAATAATGTACAAATGTCAGGAAAGGGAACAGTGTATGAGTCATGATATACACCGACACGTGTGCGTGTATATAGGGGGAATATCAGGTGTAATGTTATTGAATACTTCACAATCACCTGTACTCTTGAGATATTCCTGATAGAATCAATGTGACATTGTAATAAGACAAGCTTTTTTGAATTAGTTACAGCTTATCAGATGGCCTTCAACATAGAATCTGCCTATCCAATTTTTTTTACAAGGCTTGGTTTAATCCAAGGCTATGGTAGAAGGCACTTGATCAAGATGTTGCTTGGTGTGATCTAATCTGAGACCTTATGATAGGAAAGCAATCTTTTTAACCAATCGATCTTGCCTTACACACAAGCATGCATGCACACACACACAATGTAAGTCACAGTAACTGTGAGGTTAAGGTGTTACTTTTTACCTCATTGTCATGAGTTCAAACTGTATTACTAGCGCCATTCTGTTGCAGTCCTGAATATAGCATATAATTCTTCTTGTGTCAGGTCACCAGACTGATAAAAGCAGGTTCTATTGTTAATTTCATGTTTGACATTAGGAAAAGCATGTAAAATATATAAAACTGCTCTATCCTAGCATGGTAAAATGGATGAACATCAATTAATTGGTTCAATGTATTAGTCTGTTGAGAAATTGTTTATATACAGCACCAAGAATAGAAAACTGTGTGTGTGTGTGAGAGAGAGTGTGTCTTGGGTATTGATAATAAATGAGTTTATATATCCAAGTTACTAGTCATATTCCATTATTCTTTCATATTTGGTTTTGTGTAGGTTTCAGAGCAGATTAGTTTTTATTTGAGCATTTTATATATCACAATTACTGATAATTAAATTTTACATAATGACAGTTTAGTAATAATCCAATTTGATATAACCAGAGTTTAATGAAATTCCAATTGAATTATTTTTTTCAGATTTTTACGGAAGGAAAAAGAGATTTCTGTTGCTCGTGTTGAAGTTTGTGAAGCTGAAACCTTACGCATGAAACAACGCTTTGAAAGTCTTCAGAAACAGTATGAAGAAACGTGCAAGAATCTCTCTGAAGAAAGGGAACATTCACAGGTAAGAACGCGGTCTGGCTTTTTATCTCTCTAACATACATACAACACAAACTTTAACATATTGTGGGATTGATTGGAGGATAGCAAGAGCCATGAAGGAGTATTGGCTAAGCTAGTATAGGGTAACTTGAGGCTAGATTGACTGCCAGGCATTTCTGTGTACTTCCTCCAGATAACTTGAGACTAGATATAGTGCCAGACATTTCTGTGTACTTATTCCAGACAACTTGAGACTAGATATAAGAAATTGAAGCCTGGAATGTGAAGTCAGGCAGTACAATGGATCCCCACTTGAATACTTGTCACCAATAAAAGTAAAGAGATTAAACTAAATATCCAAAGTATTCTATCCCGTTATGCCATTACACTGCTCTCATTTTAACTCTTATCATCCTATAATGATTTAGCAGAATATATTTAAAAACAAGTTGGTTAATTCAAATATTCAAAAATAGAAATGAAAGAAACTTTACACTTTTCTTCTGAAATATTGACTCACTATATTCATTTCACCATTGGAACTCCTTATTCAGTATTACCATTATGTATATCACCTTAGATGCCCTACTTTACTCCATGTTTTGATGGTGGTGATGAGGGGGAGGGAGGTCTCCTGGTTGAGGAAATTTTAGGTTTAGAAATGTTTTTTATTAATTTATTTTAATTTTTATTTTGTTTCTTAATATTTTAAGGTCACTGTGCACACAGCTGCACAACATGCTGAACTAATGCGTAAAGTGGAGAATTTAAATGTGTTTACTGAAAGTAATGCAATGCTGAGACAAGAGAAAGAAAGATTGGAACAGCAGGTGAAAGAATTAGCTCTTAAGGTTGGTACTAATTTTGTTAGTAAAACACTTTAATAATTATTAGAATTGTCTAAATGTTTACATGGGTCATCATTCACCAATAATATAATATTGAAATGCCACAAATTATATGCCATTGGAGCAGAAACTATTTTTGTTCAGTTGTTGCTGTTGTTTAGTCCCCAGTTGGCTTTGATCTAGCAGACTTATAATCAAAGCACTACAAGCCATTCCTGCATATTTTCAGATAATGCATTCAGAATGACATTATCCAATGTTTGAGTTTTTTCTTTTTGTCTTTTTAAAAAACTGTTTCATATCAATTTGGCTGCTATTTCTAGCAGGTCGAATGATTGTCTAGAGGTTCCTTTGTTTGCTCATGTTTGGGTCATCTTACCTCTGTTTTCTGAACTTGAAAGGACGTGTGCAATTTCTTGGTGATGGTTTATCGGTTCCTGCACATGGCTATACATTTCCACTTGGCCACCCAATTACCTTGTGCAGATTTACATGGTTAATGACAGTCTTGTATACTCAATTAAGTTTTATAATTGTACTTGTGTTTGTCATATTTTATGTTGCATGAGTTTTACTTTCATATTGCTAACAACTTTACAGCGTAAACTTGGTGGTGCATTTTATCGTGCCACCAACACTAGAGCACCCAGTTGAAGTTACCTATCAGTTAAACTGAAAATATAGAGTAAGAAACTGTTAGGAATTGTATAGGCACATGTATACACACAGACACAGTCTTATACACAGCCAAACTTGTATGGTGGACATTTTTTTCTGTTATATACATTTCAGTGTGTGTAATTATATAATAATTGTTTCTGCTTTTGACACAAGGCCAGTAATTATTCCAGTGTATTACTGGTACTTTATTTTATCAGTCCCGTAAGGATGAAAGGCAAAGTTAACCTCAGCGGGATTTTAACTCAGACCATAAAGGGCCGTAACTCTTTGCTGCAAAGCACGGCGTTCGACCCTTTACCGATACTGCCAATCTACTGAATGTCAGATAGTGTGCTAAGCAGCCAAAGTGTAAATTTATATCTATATATACAGTTCCCGTCCCACTCTTGCAAGCAGGGAAAAGCGGACGTAAAATGCTGATAATGATAATAAAAAATATACAGTATAGAGATAACCAAGACTGTGAATGTGTAAATTTATATACACATTTACAGTCTCAGTTACCTCTATATTCTATCATCATCATCATCATCATCACCATTTTACTTCCGCTCTTCCATGCTAGCATGGGTTAGACAGGTTGTCCTGTTGTGGGCAGTGTCTGGTCAGCTGACCATGCCTTGCACACATGGGAACTGATTGTGGCTTGATTTCTACAGCTGGATGTCCTTCCTAACACCAACCTCATTTACTGTTAGTGCTGGCTGCTTTTTTCCGTGGCGCCTACACGTCCACTTTACAGTGTGGGCTGGGTGCTTTTTTGCCGTGGCACCTCCACGACCACTTTGTAGTGGGAGGGTATGGGGGCATATTGTTTATATGCTTCAGCTTCGGCTTGTACCCGTGGGGGTTGGGTCTTCTATATTACTGCGTGACGCCAGAGATCACGGTCGTGTGTCATCGCCTTTGAGAGGTGTAATTGGGTAAGGTTGGCTTTTATCACCTCATCCCAGGTCTTCTTGGGTCTCCCCACTCCGCGGTTTCCATTGACTTCTAATGCTCTGCACCATTTTATGCAGCTGTCCTCCTTTATATGCATCACATGTCCATACCAACGCAACCGGCTCTCCTGCACACAGTATTTGATTCCTTTTATGCTCAGTCTCTCTCTTAATTCATTTATGCTTTGCCATTCGCGTATATTACTATTACACATCCATCGGAGCATGCAGGCTTCGTTTTTTTCTAATCTACGCAAGTCACCCATAGACAGCGCCCAGGTCTCACTACCATGTAACATTGCTGTTTGTATACATGCATCATACAGTCTGCCTTTCATTTTGAGGGAAAAGCCTTTTGCAGCTAGCAGTGGCAGTAGCTCCCTGAACTTCTTCGATCCCGTTCTTACCGTAGTTATTGTCCTTTCTGAACATCCACCTCTGCTGCTAATTCGGTCACCTAGGTAGCAGAAGCTGTCTACTGTTTCTACAGAGCCCTCCCTGTGTTTGGTGGTACTTGTTTCCTGTGGCTGTTTGCTGCTTGCTGTCCTAGCACAGCTGCTACATGTGAAGCCTACATTCTTAGTTAAGCTTACTGCAATCCCGCTAAATCTCTTGTGTACCCATTGAATGCATTTGGAGCAGAGAATGGAGTTCCTACCTACACCTTTCCTATATACTGAGCAAGGCCATTTCCCTGAGGGGATCTGGGTTCTGTTTTCTCGTCTACTTACAAGGACCTTATTCTTTGTCAGCTTGACTTTGAGACCCTTTCTTTCTAGTCCCTACTTCCAAGTTTGGAATTTCTTCTCTAGTTCTACCATAGATTCACCTATAAGTGCGAGATCATCTGCATACAGGAGTTCCCATGAGCATCCGGTCTTAAACTCCTCCATTATTGCCTGCAGAACTATGATGAACAGGAGAGGGCTAACAACAGAGCCCTGGTGGACACCAACCTGTGCGCTAAATTGCTCGCTATACTCATTGCTAATCCTAACTTTGCTGACTGCTTCCCTATACATGGCTTGTACAGCTTTCACAAGCCATTCATCTACTCCTAGTTTTCTAAGAGCCCACCAGATTATAGCACGCGGAACTCTGTCAAAGGCTTTCTCGAGATCGATGAATGCCAGGTAGAGTGGCTTACTTTTAGCTAGGTACTTTTCCTGTAACTGCCTCACAAGGAAGAGGACATCAGTGGTACCTCTTCCTGGCACAAACCCAAATTGCATCTCGTCTATTTTCACCCGGTCCCTAATCAACTGTGCTATAACTCTTTCTGTTACTTTCATGACCTAGTCCATCAGCTTTACACCTCTATAGTTTCCTCTATCTAGTGCATCACCTTTACCTTTGTAGCAGTTGACAATGATGCTACTGCACCAATCCTTTGGTATGACACCTTCTAGTATTACCTGGTTAACAATACGTGTGGTTATTGTGTGACCTACCGACCCAGATGCCTTCAGCATCTCGGCAGCTATACCCGATGGACCAGTTGCTTTCCCCATCTTCATATCTTTGATTGCCTTACTTACTTACTGCTGCTGACTTGTACTGCTGGCCTCTCTATAGGGTCTACTTGGGGTAGGGACTCTTCTTCCCATGCATTCTCCTCATTTAGTAATCTATCATAATGGCTCTTCCATGCATCTTTCTTCTCAGCACTTGTGAGGGCAAGCTCACCTTTATCATTCCGGATACACTTCTTTCCAATGACATCACAAATCTCTCTGACACACTGCCTCGCAATCTTGAACACCTCCTGTTTCCAGTCCTCACGTTGCAAAACATGCTTGAATTTTCTATCCTCTGCTTCCCTCCTAGCTAAGTATACTTGTCACCTAGCTTTCCTCCTGGTCTCTATGTAATGTACCCTGCTTCCCCCGTTCCTCCATTCTTTCCATGCCTGTCTCTTGGCCTTAACTGCCTCATCTACTTTATTGTTCCACCACCAAGTCACTCTCCTCCTGCCTGTGGTCTTACCCCAGCCACAGATCTCATCCGTCGCCTTTAGTACGTTATATGCAGTTATAAATTAATCATGTATAATAATTGTTTCTACTTTTGGCACAAGGCCAGCAATTACCCAGTACATTATTGGTACTTTATTTTATCGACCCCGTATGGATGAAAAGCAAAGTTAACCTCGGCGGGATTTGAACTCAGATCGTAAAGGGACGTAACTCTATGCTAGAAAGCATGTCCGACCCTCCAATAATAATGATAACCTATCATCATTATCATCATTGTTTAACGTCCATTTTCCACGCTAGCATGGGCTAGATGGGTTGGCCCATTAGAGGCAAGTTTAGTCAGGTGACCGTGTCTTACTCATGTAAAACTTTCTGGCTAGGTTTCTATGGCTGGATGCCCTTCCAAACACCAAATATATTTATTTTATTATATAAAATACATGCCAAATATATATTTCTAGGTACTCTGAGTTTCCAGAGCAAGCTGCTGTTATTGAGAGCTCTTTCTTTAGTAATTACAACGTCACATTCAGGTTATAATAATGATATGATATATATTTTGAAATTAGGTTAAGAAATTAGAAGAAGATATTGAGCCGTTGCAGTTAAATTTGCGAGAGTTAACTTACCATAAAGAAAACCTGATGACTGACAAGAATAACTTAAGTGGAGAAGTTGAGAGATGGAAAGCCCGAACAAATCGACTTATTGAACAATGTAACAAGTCTGATCCTGAAGAACATCGCAAGATTGTGTAAGTACCAATGTAAATATTATATCAAGGCCTTTATATATAGATTTCTCTCCATCACTTGACCCCTCTCTCTCTCTCTCTCTCTCTCTCTTTCTCTCTCTCTCTCTCTTTCTCTCTCTCTCTCTCTCTCTCTCTCTTTCTCTCTCTCTCTCTCTTTCTCTCTCTCTTTCTCTCTCTCTCTCTCTTTCTCACTCTCTCTGGTCCCTGTTCTTTTTCTTGTGTTCACTCTCTCTCTACTCCTTCTAGCTATTATGTGTCAATGATAAATTGTTTTCTTTTAATTCAATGTAACTGAAAAAGTGTCCTCCATTTTATGATGTTTCTATTTAATTATAAAATTTGTTCTATATATAAAAATATTTAAAAAAAGGCATGATCAATTCAGTAACTTTTGGTTATCAATTAATATGTAGAAGAAAATGAGAAATTGGCCATGACTTATGTAAAATAAGATTAACCCATTAGCATTTAAACTGGCCATATCCGGTCAGAATTCTCTCACCTCTTTCTGTTGAAACTGGTCATAACTGACTACTCATACTGACGTTAAGGTATTGTTCTCAGAATAAATGACATCAAAATCTCGTATATTCAATATTATGTGAGATAAAGCCTTTACCACAAAAATACAATAGTATATATAGAGTAATGTAAATGCTAAAGGGTTAAATGCAAATGAAAATTACTTTTATTATCTTTGACTTCAGGCAAGAGCGTGAGGAACTGAAGAAACAAATGATGGTTCTTAATGAAGATAATATGAAGAATAAGTAAGTAGAAATGATTCCTAGAGTGATTCACATGCAAGAGGTCTGGTATAGTTTGGGTGGATTACCTAGTGAGGATTTTCTCTCTACATATTTAATTCCTCTTGTTATTTGGAACAGTCACAAAGTGCTGTGATTTATATGCAGATTTCCAAGGTTGTAAATGGTTAATAATATCTTGCTGGATAGGAAGGATGCTATACTTTCATGAGAAACCTTGAACTGATCTTGCTAGCTGATACAGCACATATCACTTATATAATACTCCTTACTATTTACTAGATCTTAAAAAAAAAAATAAAGTTCACCTCAGATGGTTACCTGGTGCTATAACAACAAAGCACCCAATCCGCCCTGTAAGGTGGCCATGCTGGTGATACAACGACAAAGCACCCAGTCTGCCCTGTTAGATGGTTGTTTTTGTGCCACGATAGGTAGAGGGTAGCTGTGCTAGAAAACACCTCTCCGACCTATGCCAGCAGGAAAAAGTTTGCATAAAATGATGATCTACTATTTAATAATAAAATTTAAGTCCAAGATTTAAATTTAAAATTGAAATATTTTAACAGAAGTGGTTTTGGAGGGGTTGGTATTTAAAGGGTTAATTAATTCTTCAATTGGTAAGCTGATATGTAGTGGTAGACCTAATACAACACTTAGGTTAACACTATCACAACCAGCATTGCCATTACCCCACTGACATTCTTGCTGCCCTCTCTACCACCACCACAATCCTTCATTGTGGGGTTCTACACGAACGCTTGATTTTATTCCTGCTATTTCTCGGCTTAAAGCGGAAATCATTTCCTCAAACTCCGTATTGACGGTCGATTTTTGTTGTTGTTCTTCTCCTTCAACAGGCATGGTAGGAGAAGACACAGTCGTCGGTTGTTGTTGTTGATGAAGTCCTTCAACGGGGGTAGTAGCAGAAGCTATGGTCGTTGGTTTTTGCTGTTGTTCAGGAACAATGGTAGAGGAAGACACGATCTTCGGTTTTTGTTGTTGTTCGGGAACAATGGTAGAGGAAGACACGATCTTCGGTTTTTGTTGTTGTTCGGGAACAATGGTAGAGGAAGACACGATCTTCGGTTTTTGTTGTTGTTCTGCAGCAATGGTAGAGGCAGGCATACAGTCCAGGCACTGAAAGGACCAATTTGTTAGCTGGACCATCTCCCAGAGTCTATACATCATAGCAATATGATGTTTCTTGTTTTGGCCTGGGATCTTCCGGAAGCCTGTGGCGCATTGAAGGCAGACAGAGATGTGACAAGTTCCACATTCGACCCAACGATTACGGAACGAGTTTTCGGGTTCCGTACAGATATGGTGGATGTGATTTTGTGGGCAATGTTCTATTTTGGAACATCGATCATGGACTTCATCCATGGATATCACCATGGCAATTTAGTTTTTTCTGCCCATCCGTAGAAAAACACAGAATGTAAACAATATAGGTTTAGTGCACTTGATTACGATAGAAATAAAATGTTTGTTTTTGTGTATTTTTGTTTCCGTTTTCCTAAATGTTGTGTGTGTGTACAAAAGAGTCTGCGCATGTAAACAAATAAATATGCTGCGTAAGTTAACGAGATAAATGTTTGTATATGTTTTGTTTTTGTATTTCTGTTTCTGTTTTCCTATGTATTATGTGTGTGTGTGTATGCAACAAGATCTGTACACGAATATATAATTATATATATAATTAAAATGTGTATGTGGGTTAGAAGCGAAGTCAATGTTCAGAAAGATTTTACAAATGTACGTAAGATTGGCCGGTATAGTGTCTCACACGAAATAGTGTGGTTTCTTTTCACTTGTGTGTATATGCGTGTGGTATGTATCTGTATATAGATTTGTGTGTATATTGTTGTTTATAGGTTTTGTAAAGTACTTACTGCGATGCCTAAGGGATGTAGTGATTTGTTTTTTGTTTTGTTTTTTTCCCCGTCCATGTCCACACGTGGTTTGTTGGCGAAAATCAAGTCAAATCAAATATACTTCATTAAAATAATTCTATGTTGAAGCTGGTACTAGTTGTCAGGGAACAGTCAAAGTAATTGTAATAATGAATATTGTAATCCATCTGACATGTGTTTAAAGGACAGTTTTTGGTGAAAATATATTTTGTTTGGTCAAGACGTGGTCAAGCGTCCTTCCTTGTCGCCATTTTTTCTGCTTTTATAATCAGAAAGTTTTTCTAAAACCATCCAAATTCTTGATCATTAAAATATACTACCATGCTAGCGTGGAAGATAGACATTAATCGATGATAATGAAAGAGCTAATTTGTTTTATTAAAATATGCAAATTCTTGATCATTAAAATATGCTAACGAAAGAGTTAATTCTTTTTCTATTAATTTTTTCTTATAGAGCAGATCTTTCCCGGCTCAATGCAAATAATATGTAAGTTGTCTAAATTGGATACATTTTTTTAAATTTTTTTTATTATATAATGAAGTCATGAGTTGTTTCATTTTGTACAACAAAATTCCAATGACATTAGTAAAAGCTCTCATTGTTATTCAGCATTATTTTTAGATAAAGAAATGATGTTTAGTCCTATTTGTTGGCATAGCACTCTCATTAAAACACCCAAGAAACCTCCTATAAGTTGCAACTTTGTCGAGGGCCAGCTAAACCTATAGAGGTGTGAGCTGTAACAACACATTAGTGTTACCTGTTAGCAGAAACGTTTGTGTTAGATGAAATCTCTTCTATTTAATTGTAGCTCAAATTCCACCAGTGTTGATAAAATAAAGTAGCAGTCAAATACTGGACTCGGAATAATTGACTTTCTCCTTCCCTTCAATTTGCTGGTTTTGTACATAAATTAGAAAATTATTATTAATAATTGTTTCTACTTTTGGCACAAGGCCAACAATTATCCCAGTGTATTACTGGTACTTTATTTTATCGACCCCGTAAGGATGAAAGGTAAAGTTAACCTCGGCGGGTTTTGAACTCAGTCATTAAAGGGACGTAACTGTGCTGCAAAGCATGGCGTCCGACCCTCTGACGATACTGCCGATTTCAACACCAGGCCGACAATTAGGTGGAGCGATCAATTAAATTCCACCCAGTGCGTCACTGGTGCTTTATCTTATCGACTCCATAAGTATGAAAGACAAAGTTGACCTAAGCAGGATTTGAACTGAGAATGTGAAGGAGTTGAAAAATAATAGTGAATTTGGTGTCAGACCTAGGCTTTAGCACCCACTGACTAAGACTTGCAAACTGGCAAAGTACTGGCAATTCTGTAATAGGTTTCTTATAAAAACTATAGCAATGGAAACATCCAGTGTTTTGGGCCTCCTACTCTCCCACTCAGGATGGAGATGGCCATCCACCAGACTGTTCTGTTCCAAGGTGGATTGGCTCTTTCAACTTCATTTTATTTGCTATCCTTATGCTATTTTGTCTGCCAGGACCACAAGGCATTTTCATGGTATGCTGTGATATCATTTGTTTAATGCATTCATATGAGGCTCCGTCAGTTTTGATGATGAATGTTCCAGTTGTTTAATCAACAGAACAGTCTGCTTATGAAGTTAACCTGTAAAAGGCTGAGCATTCCTCAGACATCTGAACCCTTAACCTGTTGACTGCCACGTGTATTTTACACAGCTACAGTTGCTGTGCCAGTTTTTTTTTCAGTAAAATGACTATTTTTTTAAACAAACATTTATTAACAACACACCTGAATGATTGATAAACTACTAACCCCATCTAGCTTTGAAGTCATGAACTGTTAGAAAAGAGTTCAAACATGTTAGGACGAGTTATCTTGTCCGTGGCACTGGAATGCATACATGTTAGGACAAGTTGTCTCATCTATGACACTGAAGAGGTTAAAGTAATTCACAGGGAGGCCGATGCGAGCATGGAAAAGTAGATATAAAAACGATGATGATGATGATTCAGCTTGATACAGTGTGATAAAGCTGGCCCTTTGAATTACAGATACTGTTCTTCTGACATACTTCCAGTTTCCATCTACCTAGTTTCACTCACAAGGCTTTGGGTCAACCCAAGGCTATGGTAAATATGCCACACAGTGAGGGCCCAATGGTTGTGAAACAAATTCTTAATCATTCAGCCATATTGTCTCCAAACTTAAACAGTGTAAATAAAATATAGTTTTAATTTGAATCTTGGTGCTTATTGGTGATATTTGTTCAACATGAATTTTTTTCTTCTTTAGTCGAGAAGTAAATACTATTAAAGCAGAAATTGCAAAGAAAAAGTAAGTTAAATAATTTGTTTTCTTTTTCTTTAAACTCTTAGCCTGCCAAAAATGTACTGCTGTGTCATTTACCTCCCACCCTTTATGTGACATTTACTTCTCACCTTTTATGTGTCAAAGACATATTGCTTTGTTTTAGTATTGTTTGTGAAACACGAGGTCTAAACAAGTAAATATAACAAATTAATCAAAATTTCTCTTGTTTTTTACAAATTTTTTCAAAAATTAAATAACCAGTACTCTAGGAGTTAAATTCTTTTCTCTATCTAGTACCATTTGAAGTTATTCAAAAACAGTTGAAAGTAAAATTAGATGTTAAAAATTTTTTGTAGTTAAATAACATTAAAAAAAATGTATTAGTGAAAAAAGTCAGTATGTGAAATGCATTGGTTTTGTGTAACACTCCAATATATAAGATCCACCATACAATCTCTGTATGCCAAGTGGAATGTGATAGAATTATTATAATATCAAACTAGACCCTTTCCCACTGCTCTCACTCTGGTCATATTTTGTGCAGATACCTGCAGATGTTGAGGGTTGGGCATCAGCTATATCAGATTTCCTAATTAGGGAAGGCTTGCAAATGTCATGGATACAGATTCCCTAATTAGGGAAGCTTGTAAATATCATGGATACAGATTCTAAATGTGGATAGATATTCCCCAATTTGGAAGGCCTACAAATATCATGAATACTACCTTTTCTGACAGAGAATGTGTGTGTGTGTGTGTGTGTGTGTATATATATATATATATATATATATATATATATATATATATATATATACACACACACACAAGATATAAAACAATTTCTCTATTTTAAAATCTTGTGGAGGAAATAAATCATGTCACAATGGGGCTTCAAACAGGATTAAACTCAACCATTTTGTTTCTCATTACTGTCGCTTATTGACAACAATTTGTCTGTAAGAATGGTGTTGACTTTTGGTTATGTTTTTTATAATATATAGTTTTTAAAATATTGTATGTCTCTACAGTGATAGGAATAAAACAGATTAACCAATCAAAACTATAGAACAAAACACATTATTTTAATAACTAATAGAAAAATTCATCTAAAGAAACTGGTAATAGCATTCATATCCAAGCAGATAAGACATAAGTCCAGAGATTTAACCCTTTAGCATTTACATTACTCTATATTTACTATTATATTTTCATGGTAAACACTTTATTTCACATAATATTGAATTTTTGATATTTATTTTGAGAGCAATACTTTAACATCAGTATGAACGGTTTGAACAAAAAGAGGTGAGAAAATTCTGGCTAGATACAGCCAGTTTAAATGCTAAAGGGTTAAAGGAGAATGGTTTTCACTTTATTTATATAAGGAAAGCATATTGACTTTGAGAAAGGTATATTTTCAGAAATAATTACTCTTTCAACAGTAGGTCTTTTGAATTCTTTCTGCTGAAATAATAGAATTTATCACCATTTGTTGGGTATTGGTAATTGATTATAGTGAAGTAGAAAATGTGTACTTATATGAAATGTATAAATAGTAAATTTAATTCTTCATTCTGGCTGCTTTATAATTCAAGTTTTAAACTGAATTTTTAATTCTATTTAATCTTTTTTTTTTTTTTTTCAGTACAGAACTTGAAGCTCTACGAGCTCGGATTGAAGAAATGGTACGAGATAATGGAGTCAAAGAAAAAGACTTAGAGGATAAAGCCAAAACGATATCTCAGGTAACAAATTAGCAAATCTTTGTTGCTCTTTTAATAGTTAATGAATACCATTTCTTTGTCTAACTTTGATAAACAAATACCCAGGATTGTCCAGCCGCTTCCTCTTTGCACCGGTTGCTGTTGAGACCTCAGGCATACTTGGACCCCGTACTGCCGAGCTCCTCCGCAAGATCGGAACATCAGCAGCCCATCTGAGGATGGAGCCCACGAGGTGGAGTGGCTGTTGCAGCAGCTGTCACTGGCCATTGTCCGTGGAGTGCAACCCCAATACCGCCACGCCCTAGGCTTAGAACCCATCACCCTCCCCTTGCCCCTTCCATTCTTCTGTGACCCTAGAGCCCTTGCATTTTTTACTTTGCATTCTATCTGATTACTGACAATAAACTGAATTAAGTTAATCAAGGAAGCCATGAAAGGAAAAAGAACAATTGATTCTTACATGTGTCTCCTAAACAGATATTAAACTTTCAATAACTGATTCTGACCACTTCACTTTTCCCTTGATCCACCAAGGTTGTTGGGTAACTGTTTATGAAGCATATCTTGGGCATAAAAAGCCCAGTGGAGCCCATCTCTCTCCATACATTTATGCTAGTGTGAAAAATGGACGTTAATGATGATGATGGGAAGTGGATATCCTACTGAGATGCAGCTTATCATCACAAACTGTAACTGAAGAGTTTTAACCTAGAATGTCAGCCTCATTTCATATACTCCAAGTTATTTTCTATACTATTTATATATGTGAATCTAAACAGTAAATAATTACATTATTTTTATTCAGCTAAAGAAAATTGGACGTAAGTACAAAGAGCAAGCTGAAGACACTGCCAAGCAGTTGAATGAACTGAGAGATATGCAGCTTAGCAGCAGCAGTGCAGATGCCAGCAAGCCTGACCAATCAACAGCTGATGCTAATGAAGCCATGGAACAATTGAAGAAAAAGACAGAGGAGGGTGAGAGAAAATTGAAGGAATCTGAAGATATTAAAGCCTCCCTCCAAGAACAAATGAATAAGTTGGAGCAGGTTATTATTTTTCTTTTTTTTTTAAATTCATTCTGTTGTATTGCCTGCCTCATTTTATGAGTTTATTTTACATTCTATTATCCCTTGAAAAGGTTGGGCTGATAATTATTGATTTGGGATCCGGTTAAAGTGACTGTATCTGTCAGATGCCCAATTGAACTAATTATAGCATAGTACAAGTGTAGTTGGTTAATTTGTTTTGGATAATTACTTTTAAGAATTGCTATGGAAGTTGTTGTTTAGCCTCAGACATATAAGGCATCCCAACATTTTTCTGGACATTTTCCTGATAATAACCCTTTTTAGCTGGCAAGAAGTGGATGTCCCACTAAAATGCATTTCATCATAATGTATCTAGGAATATATTTCCAATGTCTCATTATAGGATATAATTTGTAGAAGATTTGGCTGTTATTTCTAGCAGGTCTAACCACACACTGCTTATTATGGGAGTTTAACAGTAAGAGGGCAGATGACTAGAGAATAGACAAATAGAATTGATTATGATATAAAAGCTGAATAGTAATCCACCAAATTTATATAACTCTTATATCTTAATTTAACATGTGCAGTTACATATAAAAGTGAAATTATATATTTCTGTATTGAGGGTATCAAAATGGTATTTTTTGTTGTTTTCAGCAATTGAATGAGTCAAAGGAAAGTGAGAATCAATTGAAAGCTAAGAACCAGGAGATGGAAACCAATCAGAATAAATTTAAGAACCTTCTCCAGAGTGCTAAAACCAGGATAACCAGTCAGAAGGAGCAGCTGGAAAAGATGACTGCTGAAATGAATGAACAAAAGAAGTTGCTGGAAAATATGGATAAGGCTAAAAGTAAGTGGATGGAAGATACACAAGTTTTAGTAAGGTTGATGCTAGCATTTGTTTGGAATTTTATGTTGGGTAGGGGAAATTTTAGCTGTTTGAGTTAC
Source organism: Eledone cirrhosa (assembly GCA_964016885.1). Taxonomy (NCBI): domain Eukaryota; kingdom Metazoa; phylum Mollusca; class Cephalopoda; order Octopoda; family Eledonidae; genus Eledone; species Eledone cirrhosa. The sequence goes on from OZ024742.1 coordinate 319,284,120, forward strand.
CTGGTAGAGTAATAAATAGTTCTGTTGAGCAAATATATAAGGTATTAGTGTGAGTAAATATACCAACAATAATTTAATGTGTTATTGCATGGAGTGGTTCTCTTCCTAACCCTTAATATCCTGTACTGCTTGAAACCACATTAAACAAACTTTGAAAAAAATGTACAAAATTCACATTGTTACTGCCTTGCATTAAAAAGTAAACCTTTTATTTTAATAATGCAAGTTTTCACAACGATCTGTACACTAGTAAAGAAACTATAAATGTTTTAAATTAACAAACCCCATTTTTAGATATTTTCTACTAAATTATTACCAGATGTTAAGAGTTAACTCTCACTTATCAAGTTTGGGACATTACACAGTAGCTGAAACAATGTTTTAATTCTTCACCTTACAATGGATAATATAGCAAACATAATTTTATACACATACACACACAATAGATAGTATAGCAAACATAATCTTATACACACACACACAATGGATAGATAATATAGCAAACAATCTTAAACACACACACACACGCACATTGGATAATATAGCAAATGTAATCTTACACACACACGTTTGGATCTATAACTCCTGTTGGAGTTGTAAGGGCATTATAGTGGCAGTGTTGCTTGGGCATTTTCAACCTAGCATAGCCCACCACTTTACCAGAGATGTGTGTGTTTGTGCATATGTATATATATATATATATATCTCATCATCATTTAATATCCATTTTTCCATGCCAGCATGGGTTAGACAAGGTGTCCTATTGTAAGACAAGTCAGATTAGATGCCCATGTCTTGCTCTTACAGAACTGTTTCTGGCTTAGTTTCTACAGCTGGATGTCCTTCCTAATGGCAACCACATTTACAGTGTGGGCTGGTTGCTTTTTGTCATGGCACCAACATGACCATTTTACAGTGTGGACTGAGTACTTGGGTGGGGAGGTATGTGGGGATTGAGGGGTAGGTGTACTGGCATGGGTTAGAGGGGATGTTTTGAGACTGTTTTACAAGCATGGAAAAATAGATGTATGATGATGTGTGCCTGTATATACAATGCTAAAGTTTGTTTTGTCTATTCTTAATGACCAGCTGAAAGTGTAATGCGAGAAAACAGTATTAAGAGTCAATATGAGAGCCGCATCAGCAACCTTGAGAGAGAACTGGAAGAAGCCAGACGAGCTGTCAATGCTGCTCCAGCTGCTGGTGACTTAAAACAGATACAAAAAGAAAATGCTGAACTACAAGCTAAGGTTATTCTTTCAGTTTGTTATTTTTTACTAATTTTGTCCACTATATATTGATAATCCTACCCTGCTCTCTCTCTCTCTCTACCACCCTCTTTCTCTATCTTTCTCTCTCTCTCATAACTCAATGTACGACTTGTCTTCTATCAGGTACAACAGATCCAAAAGCAACTGGAAGTCAAACAGAAACAACAGCCATCATCATCGAGAACAACACCACCAGCTGCATCTGCTGATAGACTCAGGTAACATAATCACCTTTGACACTTTCTCTTTCACCTACCTTTGAAGGTATTGATGAAGGTGGTCTCTTCTTTTCATTATAATGTTGTTATTTAACCATATCTTGTTTCAGGCTGTTATCACCTATCTAACCCGTGCCAAGATGGGCAACAGGCATAAAAGTATAAGGATGATGACTATGAGATGTATAGTCAAGGGTCTTATTTAAGAGCACATTTCTCCAAGCCCTTGTTCCATTTGATTTGGGACTTTCCCTCTATAAACTTGGAAGTTGTTTACATAACTGATGTGTGGATCAGCCCACATCCAGACTTTTATCCCACACTTTGTAGGCTTCAGTGGAAGATATAGTTTGAAGCCAAGTTGTCTATAGAAAGCAGCCATCACTTCATCAATCAATGTTTCAGTGTGGACTGTACTGTGACTTTAAGTTACCATCTATCTTTCAATAAACAGACAAACGTGGGCAAATTTGTTGTAGTGAAAGTGGCCACGTTCTGGATACTGGGTGACATCTGAAATATGGGACTACTGGTTCAGTTTGTCCAGTCTGTCCCTTGTAATCAATTCCCTGATCCCTGCTAACCGAAATAAATTATCTTTTAAAAAATACCTGTCCTGATTAGGAACAAGATAACTCCCATCACTATCTAAAACGCAATACAGGCCCTCATTTCCGAAGCAGTTGTGTTTCTCCATTTCTGATCAACTTCTTTCAATCACCAGCGAATTGAACAAATCCTTATTAAATATTTGAATGAAAAATCTAGTTCTTTCTTCTCAACATCAAAACTATTTACTGGTCCAGGATTTCCTCTGAATGCATCAACATCAACTTCAGAAAATCAATTGCTCCATTCCAATGTGGGTTCCCTATTGTCTTCATTTTCACTTGAATTCATCAATATCATCATCATTCAGATTCTGACATTAGATCAATGTCTGATGAATTCTGTACAGCTTCAGTAATTCCTTCAAAGAAGATTTTCATTTTCACTTCCTGAAGCCGTATTTGTTGATATAAATTTAAATTATCATTATTAAAACGTGTCGCTCTCTCTCAAAAAGGGAGCAATTAATTGCAACATACATGTCTTTATATTAAAAAATTATCTATAAAACACTCCCTGATTGGTTTAAACTAAAAATACTTTCCTAATTCATTCAATCACTATTTTACATCAGAAATAAGTACCCCTCAGATCACAACTAGTCGTGGTTCGACTACGAATGTGAAATGTAAACAAATGACTTATGGCATACTTTGATTTTAATTGACATTTTAATGTTGTGACTAGTTAAGCAACGATTTGCGTTGGACAAAGCATGTCTCTAAGATTGTCAAGAAGGCCGAGGGTGTCTTGGCATCACTCAGCAAGACCTTTGTTAGCCGCTCTCCAGCCATCTATTTAAAACTGTATACAGCTATGGTGCGACCACACTTGGAATTCGCATCATCAGTCTGGAACCCCTATCTTGCTCGGAACATTGACCTCCTGGAAACTGTTCAGAGACGTGCAACCAAGCGCATACCCTCCATCAGACACCTACCATACTCTGAATGCCTTGCTTCCCTGGGCATGGATTCATTGAAGCTCCGACGTCTGGCAATGGACTTGGTGAATACCCACAAAGTTTTTAACCATCTCGCCAACTGCAACCCTGAGCGCCTCTTTGATCTCCATGTGTCTAACACACGTGGACATGCCTACAAGATAAGAAAACAGCACAGCTCCCATGACTTTCGCAGACATTTTTTCACGCTCAGAGTTGCTGAAGCATGGAACAAACTGCCTGCGTCAATTGTTAGCTGCCGAGACACTGCATCCTTTAAGACACTCATGCTTCCCGAAATACGCCAAAACTACACCTGATGTGCCCCTTCCATACACATGCACACATGTGTGCACTGTTCATTTTACTGATGTTTGTGCATTGCCCTATGTACTGTACATGCACTTTTTTGATGGGTTGTGGTGCACATGGGCACTGTGCACAATATTTCATTATTGTTATTGTTATTATATCATGACTCATACACTGTTTATTTTCCTGACATTTGTACATTATTCTATGTACTATACATGCACCTTTGATGAGTTGTAGTGCACCTGAGCACTGTACACAATAATTTCATTATTATTATTATTATTATTATTATTTTAAGGGGCAAAGGGTTAAAATTCTGTCAATGTACAGGATTGTCAGAGGGATTACTTATTGACTCAGTTTAGGATGGTTTGTAAATGAGCTATGGGTAGTGCAATTCTTCTTTCATCATCATCATTTAATGTCAGCTTTCCCTGCTAACAATGTATTAATTACCAGCTTAATATGGTTAGTTATTTTATTAAATCCTTTAAGTTGTTGATTATTTACAAAATTAATTGAAAAACAGGTGGTGTATTTCATTAGAAATATGTTATCAAAGGGATTAAACTAAAGAAGTGATAAAGTGAAGGGTAATAAGGAAAACTGAAGTTTGGCCAAAATGTGTAGACAGAAAAACATTTTTAAGAGAGATTACAGTGGATAAAATGTCTTGCAGTATTTAGTCACATTATTTCGTGTTCTGGTTTCTAATCCTGCCCAAGTTGATTTTTCTGATATGGCTGATTTAACTGACTGTGTCTTTCCTTTAAATTGGTTGATTTGTGATGGTAGAAATTATTATTATTGTGGTAGAATGAAAAATAATAGAGCCCCAGACTAAATACTATTGAGTATTTAATTCTCTTAATGTGTTCTGAGTTAACAAAGTACTTTTTGGTTACCTAATGCACCCACTGCTTACAACAATCACCCCCACTCAGTACACGAGTCAACAAGAGAAGTTCACCATTATTGTTTGACCTGCTGAAAAGAACAGCTAAATCCTCCCTCACATTAATAATCACCATCTTAGAAAAGGAAGGACATATTGGATAAGATGGTCTAGATACCTCAGTATGGTCATGACTGGAATGGCCTTGGTTATATGTCTGTTCAATGAAGGTTGACCTAGGGTTAAACAACAACAGTACAGCAGTAGTAATGTGATATGAATTCTTTTTTTTGTTTTTTTGTCCAGAACCCCAATGTCTCACACAGCTATAGCTCATCATCGTCATTGTTTTTACATGCCTGTATGGTTTGGCCAGAAATTCTCTATTTGAATCTAAGGGTGAAAAAAGTAAATGATATTTATTGAATTCACTTGGAATAAATCTGCTTTGTTTGTTTAGCCTTCCTGTAGGTGAAACTCCCAAGATGGCCAACATCAGGCCAATGACATCAACAACACCAGCTCCTGTGAGGCAGACAGCGGTTCAGCATGCATCTGCTGCAGCTGCTGCCAAAGCAACGGCGAGTATAAAACCCATGGCAATTGCTTCCACTACAGCTAGCCCAGTTTCTGCCACAACACCAACAGCCACTGTTATGCCAACCACCATAACAACCCAAGAACCTCATGATGGTAAATATTCTTTATAAATCTACTCTTTACCATTTCTTTTTCACACTTCTGCTTTCTTTCACACTTTTTCATTCCCTTACTAAGGAATTCTCTCTCTCCTTGTTAACCTGTTTCACTACTTATTTTGTATTGCAATATCTTGTTTTAATAACTTTATTATTACTCAGGTGTTACAGATAGTCCTCCTTCAGGCATTAATCAACTTAGTAGCACATCAGTACCTTTGACTAATCGGCCTGTTCAGCAGATCCAACGTGTTACTCCTCAAATTGAGATGGTGCAAGGTAAGTAAGAGGATGGTTATTGACTCTCATTAGTTCATCCACCCTTTAGCATTTACATTATTCTATATATACGGTGAATTGGCAGTATCAGTAGAGGGTCGGACGCCATGCTTTGACGTATAGAGTTACGCCCCTTTATGATATGAGTTCAAATCCCACCGAGGTTAACTTTGCCTTTCATCTTTACGGGGTCGATTAAATATAAGTACCAGTAATGTACTGGATAATTGCTGGCCTTGTGCCAAAAGTAGAAACAATTCTATATATACTATTGTATTTTCATGGTAATGGCTTTATCTCACATAATATCGAATCTATGAGATCTTGATATTATTTATTTTGAGAACAATACTTTAACATCAGTATGAGCAGCCGGTTACAGCAGGTTTAAACAGAAAGAGGTGAGAGAATTCTGGCCGGATACAGCCGGTTTGAATGCTAAAGGGTTATCATGCAGTGTTTACAAAAGTCGACCTCATCGAGCAAGCTTAGTGTAGATGCCAGTTTAGTTGCCAATAAGCCAACCATACAATAGGTTACACTGGGTTACATGTTACCAGCAGTGCTCAAGAGCAGCCTAACCTTTTAAAAAATGGGGTAGGGATACTGAGTTGAAAAGAAAGCAAGCAAATAAATAAATGAAATGTTTCTCATTTGAGTCCCATATAACTTCTAGTGTTTTCTTCAACTTTGGAATTAAATACTTTTTTTTTCTTGTCTGACTAATTAATTCATTAAAATGTTTAATGGTATTTATTACTTGTTAACCCTTTAGCATTTACATTACTCTATATATACTACTATATTTTCATAGTAAAGGCTTTAACTGACATAATATCGAATCTATGAGATTTTGATATTTATTTTGAGAACAATACCTTAACATCAGTATGAGTAGTAAGTTAACGACTGGTTTGAACAGACAGAGGTGAGAGAATTGTGACCGGATATAGCCAGTTTAAATGCTAAAGGGTTAGGTTAAGACATTTTTTTCTTCTCAATCATCTCAAAATATTCTATCTAGCTTTATTTTGTTTCTGCTTCTTGTAGATTCTTCCCTATCTGTAACAGCAACAACAGTGCCACCAATTCAGCAAGTAGATGTAGAATATCCTCCAGTGTTGGTAATTACAAGTACCGTGACCTCAACACCTGGATCAGTTGTTTTGGTGTCTTCATCATCAAGCACATCCACTAATTCCTCACTGTCTGTCACTTCAAACTCGAGCAGTCAAGAAGGGGGTGAAAGCAGCGATATTCAGCAAACAGCACTTTCTGCAGGCAACGGTCAGAGTCAGTCCCAACATCCACAGGCATCAACATCTCAATCTACCATTAAAAGAACACGGGAAGATGTTGAGTCGTACGTAGCATCATTTTTTAATTCCAATTGTCTAAGTTAGCTGGTGGGTTGTCACAGTAGTTCGAGGATTAACTCTTTAGCATTTACATTACTCTATATTTACTATTGTATTTTCAAGGTAAAGGCTTTATCTCACATAATATTGAATCTATGATTTTGATATTATTTATTTTGAGAACAATATCTTAACATCAGTATGAGCAGCCGGTTTGAACAGAAGTAGGTAAGAAAATTCTGGCCCGATAAGGCCGGTTTAAATGCTAAATGTCCCAGTTAATCTATCTTGAAATAGGTACTGTGGTAAGATATACTTCTCTACTGTAAGCAAGGGTTCTGTTAACTTTTAGTTCTGGGTTAAAAGCTTTCCACAGGCCTGAAGAAGGGAGCAGCAAACCAATTATGGCACTACATGAAGTATTTATTTGTGCTCCAATAATTGAGTAGGTTGTAGGACATTATCAATTATTCTATAAGCATTCCACTTTACATATTAGATAGAGCAAATATCTTATGGATGAGCTACACTTCTACAATTATTTGTCATCAAAGACTAACTTTTATATTACAAAATCAGAAAACAGTACAACTCCCATGACTTTCTGAAACATTTTTTCAAGCTCATAGTTGCTGAAATATGGAATAAACTACCTGCATCAGTTGTTAGCTGTCGGGACACTGCATCCTTCAAAACCTTCCATGCTTCCTGAATTTCGCCAACACTACACCTGATATTCCCCCTCCATACATACACATGCATATGTGTGTGTGTATGTGTGTATATCAAGACTCATACACTGTTCACTTAACATTATTCTATGTACTATACATGCACCTTTGATGAGTTGTAATGAACCTGAGCACTTTACACAATTATTTTCATTATTATTATTTTTTTTTTTTTAGGCAAGAAGATAACAATCAAGCGAAACGCTCAAAATCAAATCAAGTAAGTTTGTCATTTTGTTTATTTTATTATTTGCATTTTTAAAAAATAATTTCACAGATTTTTTCATTGATTTATTTTAAATAGTTTTGGTTTTCAAATTTTTCCATTACAGGTATTCAGAGATCTTTTAATTTTTTAATTCTTTTTTATTCTTTTGGCCCTGACAACTGAGAATACTAAAATAGTTGTTTGGAAAGCTAACATAAATTTCAAAATGGTATTTCAGGTCCCCTTTGCTAGTTCTATACCCGTGATTACTGTAACAGATGGGCAAAATCATACAATTATTTTAGAATCTGGTGATTCCCAGAAAGGACAGGTAAGCCCTCTCACAAAAGTAGTTTAGTTTACACCTCTAGCTTTACCAAACTATTTAGCTTTCGCGACCTATAGTATCCTATTTTAGAAGTTGATAGAACTTCTGCAACTCACACATGCACACATATGTGTACACTACTTAATGGTGTTTATATTGAAGACAACAGTTATTGATATGAAAATAGCAATTTCTAACTAAAAAAGAGTTACAAATTCTATCATAATCCTTGCTTCAGCAAACAGTGAGTTCTGGGGAGTAGAGGTAAATTTTTAACAAACTTAATCTGTGACTTGGTTCCAACTTCTTATATGGAACTATTTCACTTCATTTTATACTAATTTCTTTGAGAAAGGCATGAAATCACAACTTCTTTTTACTCCTCTTCTAATTCCCTGGCCATATACACACTATGTAAAAAGGATATTCTATTCTTTCACCAGTGTAATGTCTTTAGTGTCCCTCTGGTGATTGAACAAAGGTTTTAGATCTACTTACCACATCAGTAGTTCAGATGTCCTCTTGACACTGATTGTCTTCTACCTCTAGACATGATACACCGCACTATATACATTATTCAATTTAGCTTCAAATGAATACAACTCCAACTGTATAGTTGTGTGATTATCATTATGAAAAATGGCAGCCACCCAGATTATTTTTTCAAGACATTTATTCTGTTATGGCTTTTAAATTGTCAAATTTGGAAGGGGGGAAAAACATCCAACCTTTGCTGTCGTAAAAAACATACATAAAACATTGCAGGAAGGGCATCCAGCTGCATAAACCATAACAAGATTCTACCAGGTCATTGATGACCTGTCCAACCCATGCCAGCATGGAAAGCTGGCATAATATTAAGATGATGATCATTCTCTGGATTCATTAGTGAAAATTTGACAATTGGCATAGACAGGTACCTAAATTTTAATTTAAATGTGCTGATTACAAATAGAAAGCTCAGTTGTCCGAGCTTCAACTATGGTACAGCCTTAATAGATTGAGGTGATCATCAGTTTGTATCTTGTCACCAGTAACTGTAATATGCCCATGGCCAGGACACTTAACTGTAACTAAGTATCTCAGCCTGTGAACAACCCACTGCTGTACAGCAGTGTCAATGTTTAAATCAACAAGTGCCATGTTCAACACATCTTGAGAGATCATCCAGTGGAAGGGGTGGATTCTATGTTTCATCTAGGTATCATTAGAGCTGTTTATGGAATGTCAAGGAAATCAGTTACTTTCCAAGAGCTTTGTCATTACACCTGTATCAGTGAAGACTATTGGTATTTTGGGTTCCTAAACCACCTCCCTACTCACTGCTATCAAGACGGTTTGCTACTTGTGTTCTGCTAGTTATAATGGCTCTTTCAGCATATCTTCCCTGCTATCCTCTAGGGTAACACTTCCCCTATTCTGTCTGCTGGGACCCTGAGATAGCATATGTCTGGTGTTCTGCATGTTGGAAAGGCAAAGCGTACAAATTGGGGTACGTGACAACATTCATGCTGTACCATTGGCCACTACATACATACATATATACATAGTTCAAGGAAACAACAAACAGAAGTACAAAAAGTCTTATTTGTCTCATGCTTTATAAGGAAAAGGGGAATACACAAAGCACTAATAAACTTCTTTTTTTTTTTCACATAAGTAAAATAACTGGGAAATACACAGACTAACACATAACTAATTGCTAATGATAGAGAGGTTGGTGAGTTAGCTAACAAATACCTGGCAATTGATAGGCTTGCTAAGGAAGCAAGACATCTGAAAAATACAGCTGAAATCAAGAATTCATTTAAAACTTATTCTACTAATCCTCAGCCTTCTTTAAAAAGCTACTAACTCTTGCTTAACTGACTTATAAAATGTTCCCATGTAACCAACAACAGCCTCAACCTCTTTCTCACACTAACTTGTCTATCTACACCACAACAGCTCATATCTGTAATGTTATATTGCATAACCTTAATACTATACCAAAAGCAAGTTATATATTTTTATTTGCTGTTCATTAAGTATTTCTTTTTCAGTGGTTTAATTAGCAGTATATCAGCTAATAATCCCTTACTGCTCAATGTTCTTTTTCTTTTCTTTTTTGTTTCCTCTACTAATTTCTTTTTCATGTGATGACTCATTATGTAAACAATTAATACTAATGTAAGAACTAAATATCAACTACTAGTGAACCTAAGACAATTTAAGCTGTATCTACGTTAGAGAAAGGTATAATTAGTTAATTGCAATTAACCCATTGATTTTAGAATTAAAGTAACAATGATGGATTGATTGATTTCTCTCAAATATATATTGTTTCAAGAGAAACATTTACAGCTGTTTAATTACAAGGACACTATATTATTATCATTCTTGGTGTTTTTTGTCCATTCATTCATACGATACACACATCTACACATAAATACATAAACAGATACACAGGCAACAGAATTGTAAACACACACATATCTACTCATACATATTCATAAATAGACACATTATACAAAATAATTATTACATATATGATATACACATTTATGTAATGATTAAGGAAGGAAGGGGCTGGTGAAACGCTATAGCGATGAGCGTTCCAAGATTAACTACTCTTGTGTGTGTGTATGTTTTGTGTAAGTGTATGTGTTTGCACGTTTATATTTATATACTCATACATATAAATGTATACATATGTATATATACACATACACACATAATTGTAATGAATTGTGTGTGTATGTGTACAGAGACGTGAGGAAATGAATGAAGAACAGAGGCATATCATTTTAGAGCAAGGTAGACTAAGACAACAGGAGAGAAGAGATAATATACAGCTAGACGAACGTCTCTTAAATAGCTCCTCTTAATTTTTTCGTCTATGGAATTTCCACAGGTCTCGCTAGTTTAGAATTATTTTACTGTTGAAGAGGGAAAATGACTGAATGTATAAGATATTAGGCGACTAATTTATAGGTCATGACTTAGTGTGCTGCTGATATTTCGTTGTTTCTAGGCTGGTCTCTTAATTCAACATTGCCTTAGCCATATGGTTAAGAAATTCACATCACAACCAATCCCACATATTTGTGTCTATGTAAGCAATTGATATTTGGTCATATTGCAGTAAGACTGTCAGTGTGTACAAACTGTATCAGGTGGATAATAATAATTGTTTCTACTTTTGGCACAAGGCCAGCAATTATTCCAGTGTATTACTGGTACTTTATTTTATCGACCCCGTAAGGATGAAAGGCAAAGTTAACCTCGGCGGGATTTGAACTCAGATCATAAAGGGCCGTAACTCTTTACTGCAAAGCATGGCATCCGATCTACTGATACTGCCAATCCACCGCCAGGTGGGTAATAATAATAATAGTAATAATTGTTTCTACTTTTGGCACAAGGCCAGCAATTACCCAGTGCATTACTGGTACTTTATATTATCGACCCCGTAAGGATGAAAGGCAAAGTTAAGTAAAAATGGTTTCTTGTATTGGTATGAAACTATTCATTAGTATCAGGGTTATAGTTGATTGACTTACTATCTATGGCTGAAAGGCAAGGTCAACTTTGGTAATATTTGAACTCAGAATGTGAAAGGATAGAATTAAATAATCGTTTCTGATTTATGGGGTAGAAAGTCAATTAAATTGGCCCTAGTATTTTCAACCATGTAAAGATGAGAGACAATACTAACATTGGCAGGATTTGAACTCAGAACATAAAGGAACATAATATATGATGTAAAGTATGGTGTCCGACATTTCATTTGAGACTTCGTTTTTGCCAACAATTTCTTTTGACAAGATACAGTATTTTTTGCTGAGAATGAAAAAGGATGGTATAAGACTTCTACAATTCAATAATGTAGACTAATTTAAAATTTCCATCACAAACTTCAGAAAAAATGCTAATGAAATGATTACCTGCAAGACAGACTGATAATTTCTTTTACTTTTTTTTTTATTGCTATGCCAAGAAATGTGTTGGTCATAGTTGGAACTCCTTTGAACAAGGTTCACTCAGGACTAAACAAGAGAACAATTATACTATATCCCTTGTATTGTATATTTAACCCTTTAGCATTTACATTACTCTATATTTACTGTATTTTCATGGTAAAGACTTTACCTCTTATAATTATCTCACATAATATCGAATCTATGGGATTATAATAATATTTATTTTGAGAACAATACTTTAACATCAGTATGAGTGGCCATTTATGACCGGTTTGAACAGGAAGAAGTGATTTTTTAAACCCTTAACTATTTGATAAATTACACGATTTTTTTAAATTTGGGATCTTTTGTTTGCAAATATTTTGTTATTTCTATTTTTTTTTTCTAAAGATACATTGTAAAAAAAATAATGGTTTATTTTCCTCTTGCTGGAATGAAAATAGTTATGAATATTTTGGGTTCTTTTTTTCTTAGAATTAAACAGTAGCCATGTATAAATATGTGTGTGTGCATGTTGTATTTATTTTTTTTTTTTTTTTTGTTCTTTACAAACATGACTTAGAGATCTTTGTAAAAATCTCAAATTGCTTGAAAAGTGAAGGTATGAAGAAATATATTTCAAATGATGTTCTTTCACTTTTGAACAAGATTTGGTTTTTGTAGCTTCCAAATTTTGGTAAGCTTGAGCCATTTCTGTTTAGTTAATAACTGATTATTGTTTATGAAAAATACATTTTTTTTTTTTTTTCATTTTTTTAGGAGTCCACATTGGATTTGGATTCTGGTCAGACCATACAGGTTAGTGAGCTAGAAGAGGATATTCGGGACGAGGATGTTGACGTGGATATCCATGATGATGATGATATTAATGATGTGGAAGACGATGGCGAGAATGAAGGAGATGTATGTAACACTGTAAACAATACTTTTCAAATGAGCATAGTTGTTTGCCATTCTTAATGTTTGTTTTTTAATTGTATCTTTTGCATTAGAAGATGTAATTCTTATAAATTCTAGGTGACTTTCAAATTGGTTGACTAGATGGTGAGTTTGATGTGGTTAGACTGAGCTTGAAGATGAATGTTGTATGAACAAATGGCATTAAAGATATTTCATTATTTCAGTATTCATTGAAAGGATAAACTGCTTGTAACTTTTTTGTATTAGATAGGGTAACAAAATGGTTATGGGGGTGTTGGAAAGCAGAGGATCGAGTTGAGGTAGGATCAAGTTAGCAAAAGTTTGGAAGACAGTCTGTTATGATAGCAGTAGAAGCAAAGAAAACATAAAACATGCACCATAACATAGGAGTGTGTATAGAGAGATTAAAAATGTTCAGTTTAGGGCCAGTTAACTTTTAACAACCTATAATAGTTTAGCAAAAAATATCTAAAACTGGGTTTGTTAATTCAAATGTTTATAGTATCTTTACTAGTGGACAGATTGTTGTGAAAATATGGAGTATCAGAGTATATATTTCAATATTTGACATGATGCACTCACAGTGCTGTGTTGTACTTTTTAAGAACGATTTGTCATCCTTTTAGGAAATAAACATTGTGTGTTAACAATTGCACATCGCAATGGTAAATTGTGACCTTCAATAGATAGTATAAGGTTAATAGTTATATTCTAAATATAGTTCAATAATCTGAGCCATATTAGTAGTGTATTAGTATTTTCTTAACTGCTATCAAATTAACATTAATATGCAAATTAGTACAACTTCATGCAAACTGTGAAGCATTTTCTAACGTTTGTGGGATGATGATAATTGGGGATAAGTAAACTCTGAGAAGGGCTTAAAATAAATCTGAAACTGATAAGTTCAATAATTGTACACTGTGTCATCATACCCACCAAGTTTCATTTCACAATAAAACTATATAAATATGGCATGATTGAGTAAAGAAGTTCACTTTGTAATTATGAGGTCCAGGATTCGATCCCATTACATGATACCTTGGGCAAGTTGTCTTTGACCATTGCCTGCCTCAGATCAAGCTAAGTCTTGTAACTGAAATTAAGTCGACAGTAACTCTGTGGAAGTCTGTAGGATAAATTGTACCTGATATTCAAAGTTTTGTTAGATATTGTCATTCTTGGTCAGCTTGTGAATTACATTAAGAGTATGCATGTCTGTAGAATATTCAACCACTTAAATAATAATGCATGCAGTTTATCAAATATAGAATACTCTTTGTCGAAGTCAAAGGAATCCATCATCATAATCGTTGTCAATATGCAAAAAGTAAATGAAAAACAAGGCAGGGGGAACAATACAGTACAATGAAAATATATATTAATTTAACACGTGATATAGTGCGAAACTTCAGTATTTTGGTCATGTCATCAGGGGCCAAAATTTGACTACCCACATCCTTGAGGGAAGAATACAAAGGAAAAAGGCCAGGGGACGGCAGAGAAAGAGATGGACAGGAAGGAGTTTGGTGGAATGTGCAGCAATGGCAAAAAACAGGAAAAGATAGAGAGTGCTGGTCCATAATTTCATGACACCCAACCCTAAGATATGAGGATGGGATGAAAGTGAGAACAATAGTGGGAAAAGAGGTGTAATGTTTTGAATGTTAGTCCTTCATCAGGAGATAGAATGAGAGATAAAAGAAAAAATAGAAAGATAGATGTGAGGAGAGGAAAATATACTTTAGTATACTTAATTTTTTTATAAGTCTAAAGGGTTATATTTTCTTTTTCTTTTACTAGGATGTTATTCATGACAGTTATCCCAGTACACTGGAGTTCACCCAAACATTTGCAACTGCATCTACAGCTGATGATGAGGTTGTTGTTGTCGGTAAGTAAAGATCAAAGCTCAACTAAATCGTTTCCACTGTCTGTCAATATTTCTACAAATTCAATGTTAACATATCATTAGGAGTCAACAGGCTACACGTGAATTAGAACCCTGCTACAACCTGTCCATAGTTGCAAGAAACCACCTCTGATTCTGACACAAAGCTTCTCATTTTCAAGTGTTCGTATTTAAATTACAACCTTCCATTATAATTTAACATAACATTTCAACGTATGTTCCAAACAGCTTTTTGACTAGTTTTTATTAAATGATCCAAATTCTTAGTTATTTTCCAATTTAATTGAAACACATAGACAGTGTATTTCATTAGAAGTATGGTCATAAAAGGGTTAACCAAAGCTGGGTATTGTTTTTATGCTCATATCCATAACTCCAGTACTCTGTTAGGTGGTTAGTATTAGGAAGGGTATCCAACCATAAAATCCATGCCAAATATGAAATGTTGTTATTCTAACAAACAGTCTCCTGTCGACACACCTTATTAAGCTGTCGATGGAACTCATGATTTCACTTATGTTAATAAATGAAATATCTTAATATCTTATATTTGATAATATACTGTATGTTTATTTTAAAACATTTTGTAGACCATTCGGTATGAATTTTAAAGTAGTGACTATCACTTACTTAGTCTCGGCAAAAACAAAGGGGAGTAATCGACAGTCCTGTTTCTCGCGTGTTAGCGGTTATCAAGACTACTTACCCCTTTGCTTCTGCTGAGAGTTATAGAAGATGGATTCTTATAGAATACCAGTAATGTTTAAGAGCTGATTAAACAGACTGGTTGCCAGTCCAGCAAAAATTAGGTATTAATATTGGTGCTCTGAAATAGTGATGTATAAGTAAGTGACATAGTCACTTAAAATTCATAGCGAATGGTCTTCAAAATGTTTTAAAATAAACATACAGTATGTTTGTCAAATATACTATATGTACATTAATATATACATCACTATTTCAGAGCACCAATACTAAATCTTAATAGACATTTGTATAAATTCTAATGCATTTTTCCTTTTAATATTTTACTTTTCCCTCTAGATGATGATGACGATGATGATGAGGATGATGACAATGATGATGACGAGGATGACAATGATGACGATGGCAATGATGATGATGGTGGTAATGATGGAGATCAACAAATTGATTCACCAAATGATGATCCTCAGCAAGCACCCACTCGGGAATATTCAGGTAAGTAGGCCTTTTAACCCTTTAGCATTTACATTACTTAACATTTACTATTGTTTTTCCATGGTAAAATCTCACATAACACCGAATCTATGAGATTTTGATATTATTTATTTTGAGAACAATACCTTAACGTCGGTATGAGTGGCTGGTTATGGCTGGTTTCAAAGAAAGGAGTGAGAGAATTATGGCCGGTTTAAATGGTAAAGGGTTAAATAAAATCTTAGGATTTCAATAGAAAGATATTATTAGATGTTAAATATATATGACTTGTGTTGTTAATATAAAAGTTGTTTATATTAACAACTGTTTATCCCAGGTTTGATCCTGCTGCAGAGCATTTTGGGCAAGTGTCTTTGCTATAGCCTCATGTTGACGCAAGCCTTGTGTGTTAAATTAGGTAGACAGAAACTGTATAGAATTCTGTTGGAAGAATCGTGCCTGTAATTCAAAGGTCACACATTAATTCAAGTTGATTCTGCCTGAAAATTACATTAACGATATACTTGTCTGTGGAATACTCAACTACTTAAATGTTAATCATGTGTTTGACATTCAGCTGAATGCTCATGATCAAAACCGACAGAGAATCCCTCATATTACAGTTTACTTATGGTTGGCACTCATTCCTAAAAAGCTAATTAAAACAGACTGATATGTTGATGGAGGTGTTACAGTTTTCATCCACTTAACTCCAAGACAATTACCACCAGCCCATTGGTCTTATAAATAAAGCCCTGTTTGTGAAATGATTCTGTTACATGTATTTTCATGTTTACTGTATTCTTTTATTCAACAGCCAGTTGTCAAGTGACCAGTAGTCAAGGAACTGTCAGTGTTAATCAGCATCCCTCATCTCAACTGCCTCCAATGGGATCACACACTGAGCGACTAACACCCAGTGCAGGAAGTGGAGGAAGATCTCAGCTGATTCCTTTTATGTTTCAGGTTAATACCCCATCTTCTACTTCTTCAGTTTCTCTTTTTTCATGTTGTATTTTTCATGGCCCGTCTAGTCAAGACAAAGTAATGATTGAAGAGATTAGTGTGGTTAATGTTAAGTTTGATTTGGAGGCACTCTGTCAGTTACAATGACGAGTGTTCTGAACAACGGAACAGCCTGCTTATGAAATTAACGTGAACGTGGCTGAGCATTCCACAGACACATGTACCCTTTACGTAGTTCTCAGGGAGATTCAGTGTGACACAGTGTGTGACAAGGCTGGTCCTTTGAATTACAGGTATAACTCATTTTTGCCAGCTGAGAGGACTGGAGCAAAGTGAAATAAAGTGTCTTGCTCAAGGAGACAACGCGCTGCCGGCAATCAAACTCACGACCTTACGATTGTGAGCTGAATACCCTAACCACAAAGACACGATCCTTCACTAAGTTTGAATTATTGCAGATTAATTGTTGGAAAAAAACATAGGTGAGAATAGAATAAGTTGTTTACAGCAGCTGAGGTACCAAATTATCATCCATTTAAATACTGGCAAAGCTGCACATTGCTTAAATTTGTTTATTGAACCAAAATCAATGTCCTCAATGTAACATGCTGTACAATATATGTAACATCATACATAAGTATTAATCCACACACATTATTAGCTATTTGAAAAGATGATGGATTTCGCAACTGACTGCACCAGGGTTCCTGTTCCTCAGGGAACCACACTATATGGTATACCTGTTGATATAGGTCCAGCCCCTGCTTTCTCGGGTCCTGTTTCTGATCATAATGCACCTACAAAGGCATCGAATGATGATGAATCCTCAAATCTCAAGGGACGGGGTTCATCTGATGGAGAAGAAACAGGTCCTAACCAAACAACAAGCAAATCTCGCCTGGCTAGCTGTAAAAAGCAAATAATAGTTAGCTCCTTGAACACCAGAACCCTCCTTCCAACAGGTAGACTCCAGGAGCTGGCAGAGAATGCCAAACTTCAGAACATTGACATCCTTGCAGTCCAAGAACACCGCTTTTTCCACCCAAAGGATGATCTCAAGTATCACACCCTAGGATCCTACCAACTTGTCACCTCTTCAGCCACCAAGAACCCTGTCAATGCCTCCGTTGGAGGAGTCGGCTGCCTTCTCTCATCTAAAGCCAGCAATAATCTTCTGGGGATTGAAACAATCTCTCCCAGAATCTTGGTGCTTACACTAGAGGGCAATCCTAGAACCACTGCGATATGTGTATACAGTCCTCATAACGCCTCTCCTGAGGATGAGGTAAGAGAATTCTACACAACCCTTCGCACAGTTGTTGAGCAAGTACCCTTACACAACTTTCTTATCATCGCTGGAGACCTCAACGCTCAACTTGGCCCGGATGAAGTAAAGTTGACATACAATAGGGTTACTAACCGAAACGGGGAATATCTCAAGGACTTCATGGAAGAATTCAGTCTAGTCAGCTCAAACAACAGCTTCATGAAGACCAGAGGCCGGCTTTGGACCTTCAAATACCCAAACCAAAAACGAGCTCAGATTGACTATTTGATATTTCGCAAGAAATGGAGAAACTCAATCAAGGATTCTAGATCTTATTCCTCCTTTAGCTCTGTCGGCTCAGATCATCGAGTCATCTCGGCAACAATCAAACTTAGTCTCAGGATATCCAAGAGGGCTGAACCTCATCCCATGAAAAGAATAGACTGGAAAGCCGTTTCTTCCAACAAACAACTATCCAATAGCTTCACGCTTCAAGTCTATAACAGATTTCAATCTCTTTCAACTTCTGACATCAATGACGATAATATTGAGGATGTGTATGACTGTCTTAAGCAATCAACAGAGGAAGTTGCACTTGCTACCCTACCTAAAAAGAAAAGCCGAAGGCAAATGAAACCTAGTGCCTCAGAGTGGGTAGTTGAGGCAAGGGCTCATCTTAGGTCAATATCCCAATCTTACCATCAATCACCATCTCAAGGGAAAAAGATACAGCTTATCATGGCCAAAAAATCACTAGACGACGCTTATCTTAATGCTGAAGCCGACTATATCTCAGGTAGGATTGATCAGCTATCGCAACATCACATCAGCAAACACCATCATCTTGCTTGGAAGGTTGTCAAAGATCTTTCAGGCAAAAACTCAAACTCTGCAGTTAGAATCAAAGGAGGCTCTGCCAAAAAACATCTTGAAAATTGGTCTGCTCATTTTAAAAACCTTCTAGGGAAAAAGGCCAGACTCCCTGATAACTATCAACTGCCATCCGTTCAGGTTTCAGAGCCTTTAGGAATCAACACCTCTCCTTTCACCATGCCTGAGCTCAAAGAAGCCATCAAACAGCTCAAAGCCTCAAAAGCCTTTGGGCCGGATAATATACCTACCCTGATTTGCAAGGATGAGCATTTCCACATCCTTTTGCTCAACCTATGTAACCATACTTTCGAGACCAATAAACCACCTAGCGTCTGGCATGCAGCTCAAATTATCCCCATGCCCAAAAAAGGAGATCTTTCTTTAGCCACCAACTATAGAGGAATTTCTCTCATGGCAATTGCTGCAAAAATATACAACAATCTTCTCCTTAACCGCTTAATTCCATTTCTTGAGCCAATCCTTCGTAACAACCAGAATGGATTTAGGAGAGGTAGATCAACACTTAGCCAGATTCTCTGCCTTCGCCGACTTATAGAGGAGTCCCAAAACCGCAATCTAGACCTTGCACTCATCTTTGTTGACTTTTCAAAAGCCTTCGACTCAGTTGACAGGTCGGGGATGTTTGAAATTCTACAACTTTATGGGATTCCTGATAAAATCATCGCGGCCATACGTGTAATGTATACAGATACCAAATCAACTGTCCTGACCCCAGATGGGGAAACACCACCTTTCTCAATCCTCGCTGGAATTTTACAGGGCGATACCCTTGCTCCGTATCTATTTATCATTGTTGTGGATTATGTTTTGCGCATGTCTGTGGATAGGATTCAGGATAGGGGATACCAACTACAGCCTAGGAGAAGCTCACGTTACCCAGCAAAATACTTGACCGACACCGACTTTGCTGACGACATCGCATTGATCAGTCGGTCACTGGAAAATGCTGAGAGTCTTTTGAAGTCATTAGAGCAAGCGTCCAACTGTGTTGGACTGTACCTCAACGAATCCAAGACTGAGTATGTGAACAGATGCGCAAACAGCCCAAAATACCCCATCAGAACCCTTAATGGTACCACCCTTAAGCAGGTGGAAGATTACAAGTATCTTGGCTCATATATCTCCTCCTCCAGGAAGGGTATGGCATGGTCAACGTACAATGACATGCACGCCATATGGACATCTCAACTTACCAACAAGCTAAAACTGGAAATATTCCAAGCAACCATTAAGCCCATATTACTTTATGGATCCGAAACTTGGACACTAACATCACAACTTGAGAGGAGATTGGATGGCACATATACCCGCCTCTTAATGAGTGTGCAAAACGTATCCTGGAAACGACATCCCACCTTGTCTAAAATCTATGGCAAACTCCCTCGAGCCTCTGCCCTTCTAAAATCCCGGAGAGCTCAATTTGCTGGCCACTGTCACCGTGCCAGCAATGAAATCATATCCGCTCTCTTGCTCTGGAACCCTGACTCCAGCCTGACTAGGAGTAGGAAGCTGTCATTCCCTGACGTTATCTCTAGGGATACGGGAATCAGTAGACGGGACCTGGGGGCAGCGATGGGGGACAGGGAATTCTGGGGCATGAGAGTGAGATCCATCATCTCGACAGTAGTCAATGAATGATGATGATGATGATGATGATGATGATTAATCCATACAAATAAATTATGGATTTCTCTTCACATGACTGACATAGAATATTTGTTTGTAATATTAAAAATTCATATGCAAAATATGTTTTTGTATCATCTGATTCCAACCAAGTTCACTTTGTCTTGTAACCCTGATAGAATGGTGTCATCAGTGCTATTAGTATATGTGATGACAAATCAAATAGTTCCTCCAACCTCTTACAAAATAGAGCTTTGTGCTTAAGTGAGGAATCTTATTACTTGATATTCATGTTGTCTACTTTACTATGGTTTGAACTTAGAAATGTGTGTGAGGAGATAAAAGAAAAATTTAGGAAACCTGTTTTGTGGCAGTTTGTAATATATAGTATTGATTAGGATTAATCATTAACTCACTTTACTTTATTTCTGATGAAATACACTGCTTATGTTTTTCAGTAAATTTTAGAAATAATTAAAAAAAAATTTCATAGGATTTAGTAATATAACTATTAAGTTGGTGTTTGGAACATGACTTAAGAAAAGCTTCCTACAAAAATTATAATCAAAGTTTTAAATTCAAAGATGAACACTTTAAAATGCCTGCACTACCACTTTACAAGGTGGACTGGGTGTGTTTTATCGTAGTGCCAACATAGGAAAGGTCGTCCAGACTGAAGAGTCCTTGTAGACACTATATTGTCTCTGTTCAATCACCAAACACTGTACCCTCTAGTCTCTCACCTCATTCACTTCATTTTTACTGTTGTATTATTATTGAACTCATGTTAGGTCTTTCATGTGACATCTAATGAAATCTGTTTAATGACTATGAAATAGGGCCCACCTGGACCTTTTGAGGAAGGAGAGGACTGCACTGTTCCAAGCACACCAACACTTTTTGTTCCTCGTCGTGGTGATGGCTTTGCCGAAGCTGTAAAGTAAGTCACCTATAATACAGTTGTCTAAATGCTGGTGTAACCAGCTAAAGGGTTATGCACAAAAGACATTGTCTTGTGCTCCAATCAGAACATTGTCATTATCTTTGTTGTCATCATCATCATTTTATGTGTGTTTTCCATGATGGCATGGATTGGGTATTCACGATTTGTGATTGGACATGTTTGATAGACTGCAAAAATTTTGGAAGTAGGGCAATAGTTGTAGAAAGCTTATGGAGAAGACCTGGCTATCAGCTAGATTGCTTTCTGAAATATGTGACAGTGGCTATATCCAATATGTGTGAATAGTACAGACGAACTAGGAAGAGCTGCCACTACGGTCAGCTACTACATTCATCATCATCGTTTAACGTCCATCTTCCACGCTAGCATGAGTTTGGACGGGGGTAGTCCCACTTGAGGCAAGATTGGTTGTCTTGCTCGTATAGGACTGTCTAGCGGGTTTTCTACGGCTGGATGCCCTTCCTAACACCAACCACGTTTACAGTGTGGACTGGGAGGTTTTTACCGTGTTACCTACACAGCCACATTACAGCGTGGACTGTGTGTTTTTTTGTCGTGACACCTACACGACCTCATTTATTTAGGACTGGATGTTGTGGTACCAACATAACTTTACATCGGAAGGGGTGGTGTGGATGGGGTGGGGGTAATGGGACAGGGGTGTATTTTGTTTAAGAGGTGCCTACTGACTGTAGGTTTCGCTTTGTACTTAGGCAAGGCAGGTCTTCTGTATTTCTGTGTAGCGCCAAAGATCTTGATCCAGTGACATTGTCTTGGAGAGGTGTGAGGTTGGAATTTATCAAG
Source organism: Eledone cirrhosa (assembly GCA_964016885.1). Taxonomy (NCBI): domain Eukaryota; kingdom Metazoa; phylum Mollusca; class Cephalopoda; order Octopoda; family Eledonidae; genus Eledone; species Eledone cirrhosa. Next base: position 319,306,468 of record OZ024742.1, read on the forward strand.
TCGTCCCAGGTTTTTCTGGGTCTGCCTACTTCGTGGCCACCGTCTATTTTTATTGCCCTGCACTTTTTTATAGAGCTGTCGTCTTTCATATGCATCACGTGACCATACCAACGTAGCCTTCTCTCTAGTAAACAACATCTGATCCCTCTTATTCCTAATTTCTCACTTAGTTCGTTTATGCTTTGCCATTCACGTATATTACTATTACACATCCAGCGGAGCATGCAAGCTTCATTCCTCTCCAGTCTGCGTATATCCTCCGCACACAATGCCCATGTCTCACTGCCATGTAACATTGCTGTTCGTATGCAGGCATCATACAGCCTGCCTTTCATTTTTAGAGAGAAACCTTTAGCGGCCAATAGTGGTATAAGCTCTCTGAACTTTTTCTATCCCGTTCTGACTCTAGCTACTGTACTTTCAGAGCATCCCTCCACCACTGCTGATTTTGTCACCCAGGTAACGGAAGCTGTCCACTATTTCTATAGAACCATCTGTGCAATGGAATGAGCTAGTATTCTGTGGGCACTTGCTGCTACTTAGTGCACCTGAGCACCAGCCACATATAAAATCTATATTCTTAGTTAGCTTACCTGTGATCCCACTACATCTTTTATGCATCCATACTTTGCATTGGGACATAAAATGGAGTTTCTGCCTACTCCTTTTCTACACACTGAGCATGGCCATTTCCCAGATGGGACCAGTGCCCTATTTTCCTTCCTACATACTAGAACTTTAGTCTTAGACAGGTTAATTTTAAGGCCTTTTGATTCTAGGCCATGCTTCCATGTTTGGAATTTCTTCTCTAGTTCAGCCATTGATTCAGCTATGAGCGTTAGAACATCTGCGTATAGGAGTTCCCATGGGCAGCTGGTCTTGAACTCCTCTGTTATAGCCTGAAGGGCAATAATAAATAGGAGGGGGCTAAGGACGGAGCCCTGATGAACACCAACTTTTACGCTAAACTCTTCACTATATTCGTTGTTAATTCTAACCTTGCTGACTGTTTCTTTATACATAGCTTGTATAGCTCTCATAAGCCATTCATCAACACCTAGTTTTCTAAGAGCCCACCAGATAATGGGGCGTGGGACTCTGTCAAAGGCTTTCTCCAAGTCAACAAAAGCTAAGTATAGGGGTTTACTTTTAGCTAGGTACTTCTCCTGTAGTTGTCGTAGAATGAAAAGAGCATCTGTGGTACTTTTACCTAACACAAACCCGAAGTGCATTTCATCTAGATCAATTCGCTCTCTGATTAGTTGCGCTATTATTTTTTCTGTGACCTTCATGACCTGGTCAATTAATTTAATGCCTCTATAGTTTCCCCTATCTAGGGCATCTCCTTTACCCTTGTAGCAGTTAATGATACTGCTGCTACGCCAGTCCTTTGGTACGATTCCATTCTGTATGACTTGGTTTACTATCCGGGTGACCATAGTGTGTCCCACCATTCCAGATGCTTTCAGCGTTTCAGCAACTATTTCTGAAGGCCCAGCCGCCTTGCTTGTCTTCATGTCTTTGATTGCCTTACTTATTATACTACCTTCAACTTGCACAGCTGGTCCCTCTATTGGATCGATGTGGGGGAGACTGTCTTTCTCCCATTTATTCTCCTCATTTAGTAGCCTTTCGTAGTGACACTTCCAAGCTACCTTCTTATCAGCGTCAGTGATGGCAAGTACATCATCATCATTAAGGACACACTTCTCCCCGACAATATCACGGTTTTCCTTGACACATTGCCTAGCAATCCTGAACACCTCACGTTTTTGGTCCTCGCGTTGTAGAACATGCTTGAACTTTCTTTCCTCTGCTTCTCTTTTTGCGAAGTACACTTGTCTCCTAGCTTCCCTCCTGGCCGCTTGATAGTCTTCTCTACTTCCCCCATCCCGCCATACTTTCCAAGCCTGCTTTTTGGCCTTGATTGACTCCTCCACCTTACTGTTCCACCACCAAGTTACTCTCCCCCTGACTATAGGGGTGCTCCAGCCACAGATTTCATCTGTCGCCTTCAGCAGGTTAGCTTTCAGGAATTCTCACTGTTCCTCTATATTGTACGACTCTAATTGCTCTTCCTTACTGTCCAAAGCATCAAGTAATATGCTTTTAAATTTATTACTGGCTGTGGGGTCCTTTAGCTTCCATATTTTTCTCCTGAGGATAGTCCTCGTCTGTTGTCGAGTATGTCTGGTCCTGACTATGAGTCTATGTTGGGAGGTGCATTCTTCATGGGGGAGGGATTTAGTGTTTACAACAGACACTCTGTCACGTCTTCCGGTAAGGATATAATCTATCTGACTGGCGTGTTCCCCTGATCTATAGGTGATCAAGTGATTGTCACGTTTTTTGAAGTTAGTGTTACAGATAGTTAGGTTATTTGCGTCACAGAATTCCAGGATTCTGGAGCCTTCCTTATTTCTAGTACCAAACCCATAGCCTCCATGGATTCCGTCATAGCCGTCACAATGTTGTCCAACGTGACCATTTAGGTCGCCAGCAATAATTATGTCACTGTCGGTTATTTGGAAGGTAGTGAGCATTAATGACTCATAGAATCTGTCTTTTATAACGCCAGGCAGTCCGGATTGGGGTGCGTACGCAAATATTATTGGCACAGTAGTTCTATTTAGGACAAGTCTTAATTTAATTATTCTGTCGTTCACTCTATTTACATCTATAATCTTATCTGCCCATTTTTCTGCTAGCATGATTCCTACTCCACCCAGCCCATTGTCATTTCCCACCCAGAAATGCTTATAGCATGGTTTTTTTTACCCACAATGAATCTAGCAGACCCACCCCTCCACCTGGTTTCTTGAATACAGCAAACATCAAGCATTTCTACAACCTCGTTAGAGCAACCTTTTAAGGTGCCTACATTCATGGTACCAACTCTGAAGTTTTGGATTGCGTTTGGTGGGTGGGAACGGTGGGGCGCAGGGAGAGGTGAGGGAGATGGGGTTATGTTAGCCATCCGCTTGCATTCTCGTCCGGCAGCATGAGGTGAATTTGTCTTTATCTTTGGCATTGTCACTGAGTGTCCAGATTTTTCAGACGCTCCAGAATTCCGTAGTCCATCCATCATATCGAAAGGCAACCAGGTCTAAACTTAAGAAGAGATAGCATAGGTCGCTGACTTATGATTGGTCCAAGCAATAATGGGGGTGGGTGGGAGGGATATGGGGTAGTTAGCGAGAAAGTTTAAATAAAATCCTCGAATTTGGGCATAATTGAACAAGCATATAACAGTAATAAGAGAAGAATTATGGGTTTTTAAAATACAAGAACACTATTCGATAATTCAGACAGAATTATCGAATAGCATTGAAAAAGCAAAGATTGGATTCTGGACGATATGATACAGATAGATGAATGGACCGGGGAAGATGGAGAGAAGAGAAAAGAAAATAGCATGGAGAGAGAAGAAGGGATTGATAGAGAACCAGCAGGCGCGTATACGATATATGGGGGGGGGGGGGTAAGATGGAGCAGGATGTATGTATAGTACATTGATAAACTAGGAAGAGCTGACCATTGTAAAATGTTGGCTTCCATAATAGACATCTGATAATGTAATAAAACAAATGCAAAAAAAGGTAAACAATACAATAATTATTGTTTCTATGACAAAAGCACTCAGTTCACCCTGTAAGGTCAAGGTGCTGGAGTCACGTTAAAATACCCCACTACAGGCTGTGATGTTGGCATTAGGAAGGGCACCCAGCCAGGGAAACTGTACAAAAAAAATGTATCATGAGCAAGAGGTAGTAATCTGACTTGTCTAGCCTCAGAACATGACAATATATCGAACACATGCAAGTATGGAAATAGACGTTAGATGATGATGATTTCTCTCACTCTCTCTCTCTTTCACAGTCTCTACTCTCTCTCTCTCTCACTGTCTCCACACTGTCTCTACTCTTTCTCTCTCACTGTCTCTACTCTTTCTCTCTCACTGTCTCTACTCTTTCTCTCTCACTGTCTCTACTCTTTCTCTCTCACTGTCTCTACTCTTTCTCTCTCACTGTGTCTACTCTTTCTCTCTCACTGTGTCTACTCTTTCTCTCTCACTGTGTCTACTCTTTGTCTCGCACTGTCTCTACTCTTTCTCTCTCACTGTCTCTTCTCTTTCTCTCTCACTGTGTCTACTCTTTCTCTCTCACTGTCTCTACTCTTTCTCTCTCACTGTCTCTACTCTTTCTCTCTCACTGTCTCTACTCTTTCTCTCTCACTGTCTCTACTCTTTCTCTCTCACTGTCTCTTCTCTTTCTCTCTCACTGTGTCTACTCTTTCTCTCTCACTGTGTCTACTCTTTGTCTCGCACTGTCTCTACTCTTTCTCTCTCACTGTCTCTACTCTTTTTCTCTCACTGTCTCTACTCTTTTTCACTGTCTCTACCCTTTCTCTCTCACTGTCGCTACTCCCTCTCTCGCACTGTCTCTACTCCCTCTCTCTCACTGTCTCTACCCTTTCTCTCTCACTGTCTCTACTCTTTCTCTCTCACTGTCTCTACTCTTTTTCTCTCACTGTCTCTACTCTTTCTCTCTCACTGTCTCTACTCTTTTTCTCTCACTGTCTCTACTCTTTCACTGTCACTGTCTCTACTCTTTCTCTCTCACTGTCTCTACTCTTTCTCTCTCACTGTCTCTACTCTTTCTCTCTCACTGTGTCTACTCTTTCTCTCGCACTGTCTCTACTCTTTCTCTCTCACTGTCTCTACTCTTTCTCTCTCACTGTCTCTACTCTTTCTCTCTCACTGTCTCTACTCTTTCTCTCTCACTGTCTCTACTCTTTCTCTCTCACTGTCTCTACTCTTTCTCTCTCACTGTCTCTACCCTTTCTCTCTCACTGTCTCTACTCTTTCTCTCTCACTGTCTCTACTCTTTGTCTCTCACTGTCTCTACTCCCTCTCTCTCTCACTGTCTCTACCCTTTCTCTCTCACTGTCTCTACTCCCTCTCTCGCACTGTCTCTTCTCTTTTTCTCTCACTGTCTCTACTCTTTCTCTCTCACTGTCTCTACTCTTTCTCTCTCACTCTCTCTACTCTTTCTCTCTCACTCTCTCTACTCTTTCTCTCTCACTGTCTCTACTCCCTCTCTCTCACTGTCTCTACTCTTTCTCTCTCACTGTCTCTACTCTTTCTCTCTCACTGTCTCTACTCTTTTTCTCTCACTGTCTCTACTCTTTCTCTCTCACTGTCTCTACCCTTTCTCTCTCACTGTCTCTACCCTTTCTCTCTCACTGTCTCTACTCCCTCTCTCTCACTGTCTCTACCCTTTCTCTCTCACTGTCTCTACCCTTTCTCTCTCACTGTCTCTACTCCCTCTCTCTCACTGTCTCTACCCTTTCTCTCTCACTGTCTCTACCCTTTCTCTCTCACTGTCTCTACTCCCTCTCTCGCACTGTCTCTACCCTTTCTCTCTCACTGTCTCTACTCTTTCTCTCTCACTGTCTCTACTCTTTCTCTCTCACTGTCTCTACTCTTTCTCTCTCACTGTCTCTACTCTTTCTCTCTCACTGTCTCTACTCTTTCTCTCTCACTGTCTCTACTCTTTCTCACTGTCTCTACTCTTTCTCTCTCACTGTCTCTACTCTTTCTCTCTCACTGTCTCTACTCTTTCTCTTTCACTGTCTCTACTCTTTCTCTCTCACTGTCTCTACTCTTTCTCTCTCACTGTCTCTACTCTTTCTCTCTCACTGTCTCTACTCTTTCTCTCTCAGTCTCTACTCTTTCTCTCTCACTGTCTCTACTCTTTCTCTCTCACTGTCTCTACTCTTTCTCTCTCACTGTCTCTACTCTTTCTCTCTCACTGTCTCTACTCTTTTTCTCTCACTGTCTCTACTCTTTCTCTCTCACTGTCTCTACTCTTTCTCTCTCACTGTCTCTACTCTTTCTCTCTCACTGTCTCTACTCTTTTTCTCTCACTGTCTCTACTCTTTCTCTCTCACTGTCTCTACTCTTTCTCTCTCACTGTCTCTACTCTTTCTCTCTCACTGTCTCTTCTCTTTTTCTCTCACTGTCTCTTCTCTTTTTCTCTCACTGTCTCTACTCTTTTTCTCTCACTGTCTCTACTCTTTCTCTCTCACTGTCTCTACTCTTTCTCACTGTCTCTACTCTTTCTCTCTCACTCTCTCTACTCTTTCTCTCTCACTGTCTCTACTCTTTCTCTCTCACTGTCTCTACTCTTTCTCTCTCACTGTCTCTACTCTTTCTCACTGTCTCTACTCTTTCTCTCTCAGTCTCTACTCTTTCTCTCTCACTGTCTCTACTCTTTCTCTCTCACTGTCTCTACTCTTTCTCTCTCACTGTCTCTACTCTTTCTCACTGTCTCTACTCTTTCTCTCTCACTGTCTCTACTCTTTCTCTCTCACTGTCTCTACTCTTTCTCACTGTCTCTACTCTTTCTCTCTCACTGTCTCTACTCTTTCTCTCTCACTGTCTCTACTCTTTCTCACTGTCTCTACTCTTTCTCTCTCACTGTCTCTACTCTTTCTCTCTCACTGTGTCTACTCTTTGTCTCGCACTGTCTCTACTCTTTCTCTCTCACTGTCTCTACTCTTTCTCTCTCACTGTCTCTACTCTTTCTCTCTCACTGTCTCTACTCTTTCTCTCTCACTGTCTCTACTCTTTCTCTCTCACTGTCTCTACTCTTTCTCTCTCACTGTCTCTACTCTTTCTCTCTCACTGTCTCTACTCTTTCTCTCTCACTGTCTCTACTCTTTCACTCTCACTGTCTCTACTCTTTCTCTCTCACTGTCTCTACTCTTTCTCTCTCACTGTCTCTACTCTTTCTCTCTCACTGTCTCTACCCTTTCTCTCGCACTGTCTCTACTCTTTCTCTCTCACTGTCTCTACTCTTTCTCTCTCACTGTCTCTACTCTTTCTCTCTCACTGTCTCTACTCTTTCTGTCTCACTGTCTCTACTCTTTCTCTTTCACTGTCTCTACTCTTTCTCTCTCACTCTCTCTACTCTTTCTCTTTCACTGTCTCTACTCTTTCTCTCTCACTGTCTCTACTCTTTCTCTCTCACTGTCTCTACTCTTTCTCTCTCACTGTCTCTACTCTTTCTCTCTCACTGTCTCTACTCTTTCTCTCTCACTGTCTCTACTCCCTCTCTCGCACTGTCTCCACTCTCTCTCTCTCTCTCTCAAACACAAAAATTGTATTCTTTTCTCTTTAACAATTTCTCCTCTTTCAGTTTTCCTTTGCCTCAACGCTTTGTCTTTGGAACAGAAGGAGCCAGCCACTCTGAGCTAGAATCACAAGGAGGTAAATGAGTTAATATTCATTGCTTGATTTGGAGGGTTATTTTGTTAACAAAAGTAACAATCTATTCTATTTAAAGATATTTTGTAATCCTGTTCAACTGTACTGCAATTGAGGTAGTTGGTCATGAGACATTTGATCCTTGATTCAGCTGATCCGTCATTAAAAAATGATCTCGGTGTGACCTATTGTCTTTTTAGCCATAGTATATATATATATACATATATGGGTATGGATTCATTGAAGGTCCGACGTCTGGCAATGGAGTTGGTAAACACCCACAAAGTTATTAACCATCTCGCCAACAACAACCCTGAGCACCTTTTTGATCTCCATGTGTCTAACACACGTGGACATGCCTACAAAGTCAGAAAACAGCACAGCTCCCATGACTTTCGGAAACATTTTTTCACGCTTAGAGTTGCTGAAGCATGGAACAAACTGCCTGTGTTTGTTAGCTGCCGAGACACTGCATCCTTTAAAACCCTCATGCTTCTCGAAATTCGCCAAAACTTCACCTGATGTCCCCCTTCCATACACATGCACACATGTGTATATCATGACTCATGCTCTGTTGATTTTCCTGACGTTTGTACATTACCCTATGTACTATACATACACTTTTGATGAATTGTAGTGCACCTGAGCACTGTACACAATATTTTCATTATTATTATTATTATATATCATCATCATATAAGGCTACATTATCCATTATAGTTTTCCTATTTTTTAAAAGGGGGACATGGGGGGTGATTTGGAAACTAGTCAACCAACCACGTAAAGGTTCCACTATAAGAATGGTTTATATCAACAATATTTGGATTAAAAATAAAAGGTGTTGTATCTGGTTGTGCTTTGAGATGAATATGAGGCTAATGTTTTAGGTAGGCAGCACCATGTTGTAATAAATCTATACTATGGGTGTAAACAATTAATTGTCTAGGAACTTGTTACATCTAACTTTACATGGACTGGATTTATGTAAGCATTTCCTGGTTTTGTGTGCAGTGGCAACAAACCAGTTGGATTTATTGATAACACAATGCCATTGGTCTGGGCAATATTTATAGATTTTACTGAAGTTGTCTGTTATGTTTAACACCTTTGTATGACAGTTGGTTAGCAGAGTTAGTGAATACTGAGCAATATTCTATGAAAAACTGAGTTGTGTTGTGAGGAGTTGCAAACATATCACAGCCTCAGCAATCCAGGATTATGGGATATTATTTTTTTCAATATTTATTTGGAAACTATTTTATGTCATTAATGCTTTTAAGGGGACGTATACAACACAACCCTTTATTTAACCACTTTTACAGCACAACCCTTTATTCAACCACTTTTAGAGGTATGTGTACAACACAACCCTTTATTTAACCATTAATAAATGTTCTTGTTAGTGTATTATTGTATAATAATGATGCAGCTGATAGTAATGAAGGTTGAAATACCTCTGCTATTTTTAAAGATAAAACAGTTGTAATTCAATTAATATAATGGGCACCAGCAATGTTTGTCTTCATCTTCATCAGACTGGTTTCTTTCTCTCTCTCACCTGCTTTTTTCTCTACATTCTCTCTTATCCTCTACTGCCACTTTCCATCACTATTATTCTCTCACTACATAAATTTAAAAAAGGAAAGTTGTTGTATTAAGAGCCTGAAATTGTTTGTGCATGTATGTGTTTGCGTGTATGTATGAAGTTCTGCATGTTCAGACACCTTACAATATTGATATACTTCTGGTAAGCCGAGTTTAAACCTAGTTGTAACCATTTCACTTCATTTATTTGACTGGTGTTACTTTAGAAGAGCCTGAATTTCATAATTTCTAGTTTGCTCATCTATCAATCTGAATCTCTGTGCCTAGCTACAGATACATATATAAGTACAGTGTCAAAAGTATAAATCAATGACACATTGCTTAAATATATAAATATACATGTATATATTTAATTGATCTAACTTTTAGCTTTGGGCATGGACGATACTCGCATGGACCTTTCCCAATTTGATGATGGTCAAGTCCGTAGCTTACCTTTCACATCTCATCAAGTGACTACTTCCGGTGAGTTTTATCTTTAAAAAAAATCTCACAGTATTCTGTATTTTTTAGTGTGTGTGTGTGTGTGCATCTGTATGTACTCATGATATTTTTGTTTGATACTGATAGACATATAACCTTTTTTGGATACAGAAAAAGTATTATTATCAGACCAATATAGAAATATTTCCTTTTTTCCATAACTAAAGGAAATATTTTTCATGGGATATTCAACTCTCTACGGCTATCTCAGAGAAATAAGGGTAGATCTGGCTGTTGTTGTTTTTTTTTGTTTTTGTTTGTTTTTTTCTTTTTTAAATAAAATGACATATCAAAGTTACAATCATAGAACAAATGCTGTTTGGTGTTTTGGCCCAAAATACACATACATATATACACATATGGACCTTTAACTCCTGATGGAGTTTTAGGAACAGCAGCATGACATATGTGTCTTGGCCATTTAAACCTGGTAGAGCCCATCCTTCTCCGGGTCTCAACAGCTGATTTCTTTCAGAGAAGAAGGCAAAGTGAAATATAAAGGAAGAATATACTTGTATTGGTACTTTATTTATTGACATTAAAAGGATGAAGTTATAGAGAAAGTATATACAACATACTTGTATTGGTCTGGTACTTTATTTATCGACATTGAAAGGATAAAATTATAGAGAAAGTATATACAGTATACTTGTATTGGTTTGATACTTTATTTATCAATCTTGAAAGGATGAAAAATAAAGTTGACTTTGGCGAGACTTTGAAATCAAAGTGCAGAGAGCTGCAACCAATACCACAAAGCATTTTATCTGATGTTCTAATAATGACTTTGCACATTTACTACCTAAAATATACATGTACTGTGTAAATATACATGTACTGCTGTGTAAATATACATGTACTGCTGTGTAAATATACATGTACTGTTGTGTAAATATACATGTACTACTGTGTAAATATATATTAGAAAACTAATATTAAGCAGATAATGTATTAACAAATATTTCATATTTTTTCTTAAGTCTTGGATCAAAATTTCAGATCATAATGATACACAGTTAAATTTTTTTCGTTTCACATTTAAGATGGTAAAATATAGCTGTCAGTGAAATGTGTGTGACATTTTTGATGTATGAAAAAGCATTTTTTCTTTTTTTTAAATAATTGTTTTAATGACATTCTTGGTAGGTAATTATTAACTGTTTCACTACCATATTTCTATTAAAATACACTGCCTATGGTTTTTAAACAATTTAAAAAAAAAAAAAAAATGTATTTAGCAGGATTTAGTAATGTAATGTTCTCATTTATTAAGCTGGTGTTCAGAACATAACACAATAAAGGTTCTTACATAAAATTATGATGGAAGGTTTTTAAATATCTATAAACACTTTAAAATAGCTTTGTATTGTAGAACTACGGATGGTTTCAGGCAGTTTGATATCAAGTGTTAATGTTGGTTTGAGAATATATATATATATTCATTTTACTATGTGTATATTTAGTCTAATTAGATGAGATAGATGGATTTCAGAGGTGAGAGTCTCCTAATGATAATAATAAAGACATGCAGAATTGGAAGCCATCAGCACTCCCTTGGTGTTGTGATGAGATGGATTATTTGAGGATTTATGTAGTTTTCTATTTGTGTGTGTGTGTTGTTTTTTTTCTATTGTTGATTATGTCTGTCTGATTTAGAATTTGTACCCGGTATCCCTGTGTGTTGTATAGGCTGACTAAAGGGGTTGGTGCCAGGAAGGATATCCTGATGTGGATAAAATCTTATCTCACAAAGAACCCCCATTACCATGCAGCCTGCAAGGCAAACACCTATTTTAGTGGGAAAATTGGCTTTAAAACGTTTGTGGTGTTATTTTTATTTTCATTTTGGATCAACTTATTAAAAATATGTTCTCCTCTTGAATTCTTTCTGCAGAATCGGTTTTGTCTTTTTTTATCCTAACCCTTCCATCCATAGATTTGTAAATGATGTTAATCCATTTCACTGCAAATAGATCAACTTCTTATTTCACCATATTAGAAACTTCAGTTCAAATTGGTCATTACTGACAAAAATTAACCTTTTTATTACTATAGTAACCTTTCTATTACAATATTTCTAATGAAAGGCACTGTCTATGTCTTTAATTAACCCTTTCGTTACTTTATTTCTAATGACAGGCACTGCCTGTGTCTTTAACCCTTTCGTTGCTATATTTCTAATGAAAGACACTGCCTATATCTTTAACCCTTTCATCATCATCATCATCATCATCATCATCATTTTACGTCCGCTTTTCCCTGCTTGCAAGGGTGGGATGGGTCCTATTCAGCACAGCATCTCTCCACTTGTCACAGTCCTTTATCATCTCCACCCATGAAAGGCACTGTCTATGTCTTTAATCATTTCATTACAATATTTCTAATGAAAGACACTGCCTATGTCTTTAACCCTTTCGTTACTTTATTTCTAATCAATGGCACTACCTGTGTCTAACCTTTTCATTACTATATATCTAATGAAAGACCCTGCCTATATCTTTAACCCTTTCATTACTTTGTTTCTAATGAAAGACATTACCTATGTCTTTAACCCTTTCATTACAATATTTCTAATGAAAGGCACTTTCTATGATTTTTCAATTGTTTTTAAAATAATCGAAATTTTGAGAGGTTTAGTAAAATGACTTTCTCATTGTTAAATTGATGCTTAGAATATAACTTAAGAAAAGGTTCATACATAGTTTATGATAGAAGGTTAAAGTTTAAACATGTACATCATCATTATCACCACCATCTGTCCATTTTCTATGCTAGCATGAGTTAGACGAGTTGTCCCATTGTGAGACAAGTCAGATCAGGTCACCATACAGATCAGGTCATACAGAACAGTTTCTGGCTTAGTTTCTATGGCTGGATGCCCTTCCTAATACCAACCAAATTTATAGTGTGAACTTGAAAACAAATGTTGTTTTTCTTTATAGAACTAGGGACAGTTTTAAGCAGGTTGGTATCAAAAGTCGTAATGAAAATCTACAAGGGGTGATCGCCATGTCAAAGTTGAAGTGATTACTGTTTTGAATGAAAAAGGTGTGAATGAAGGGAAAAGATTCAAAACACTATTGGTCTGTGTGGTATCACTGGAAAGACCTTTCTCATGTCATACATTTAGAACAAGTTAGCCTGCTGGTACCCTCCCTCTCCTTACCCTCCAAGCAAACCATATAGGAAAATTTTAAAACCAACTCTACAAGCTAGTGTATGTCTAGATTTAGTGTAGATGTTGGAAAAGGTAACAGACGCCATAATTTTTTTTAATTCTTCTAAAATTTGCAGATTTTTCATGCCTGTATAAAAAAAACATATATTATTATTAGTAGTAGTAGATTGGCAGAAGTGTTAGAGCAGTGGACAGAATGCTTCGTTGTATCTAGTTACAGCTCTTTACATTCTAGGTTCAAATCTAGCTGAGGTCAACTTTGGTACTTTATCAAGCCCAGAAGGATAAATGGCAGTCAAATGTTGGAGTCGATTTAATTGATATTCTTCTTCCCTAAAATTGTTGGTCTTGTGCCTAATTGGAAACCATTCTTATTATTAGTTATATTAGCACAGTGGTTTGGTAATATCATTAGAGCTTGAGACAAAATGCTAAATGGCCTTTTATAATCTGTGTTCAAATCCTGCTGAGGTTTGCTTTGCCTTTTGGGCTTGATAAAATAAAGTACCAGTAACACTCTGGGATTGATTTAATCTACTTTCCCTTCCCCCAAAATTGTTGCCCTTGTGACTAAATCAGAAAGCATTATTATTATTATTATTATTATTTCACAGGTGGCTCCGCAACTGTGGTTTTCAGTAATTTTGCTGTAAGCTCTACCCCTCCCCAGCAACTATTACAAGGTGACAATTCAAATAAGGAACCACCAGCTGCAAAAGAAGGGACCAGGTAAGATGGATTTTTTTTTCCTGTCTAATTATCTTGATGTATGCTATACACAGGACAAAATTATCTCGCCCACTACACAAAAGATTGAGCCAACAAAGAAGTTACAAGATGGTTGGTCTATATTCTCGACATAACAGCCAAATCTGCCTCAAATCACAAACTACTATCTTTAAAAGAAAGGATAGAAACATTCAGTACATGGTCTTGGGTATGTTATGTATGAAACACCTCTAATTATAGGTTTGTGGACCTAGTGATGAATAACAACATACAAAAAGTAACTTTTCTACCAACTCCACTCAAAGATCTCCTTGTTGCCACCCTGCAGAATACGTTTTTCAGTTTATTCAAACAAAGGAGCCTCTATTTGTTTGTCCACTCTTCTAGAAATAGCAGCCAAACTCTCACAAATATCTATTCTAGAAAAATAATTATTTGGAGTAATGTATTCTTAAATATACAAAAGGACCAAATGTTCACAGTTGATATATCTTTGAAAATAGGCCTGCTGAATCAGGGCTTCCCTGGGGGTAAACAAGAGCCTGTGAAAAATTAAGTATTTAGTACATATGGCTAGATACAGTATCTTATGTTGGCAGTAGTAAATTTTAAGAAGGGTCTGTAATTGCTTTTAGCTAAAGTAAGATTTTAATAAGAAATCTAACCTCTTTACTGCAGCATTAGCCAAGTAGTAGATGATTATTCTGGATTTAGTCACCTATGGCTATAGTGAGCTTGTTAGTCTTTTGACAAACCATGTGAGTTCCACAAGATGAGTCTTTCAAATTGGCTCCTTTAACATTAATAGGATGTTAGGCAAATCTACTTCTTTATTTTTTGTGGTTTAGTCTGGAGAATGGGGCTATACTTATGGCTTTTGTTCCCCTTATGATACCAGTAATATCAACAGGTTGAACATAGCTCTGTAGCAGTTGTAAGTCAACAGCTGCTGGAACTGAAAGTCCAATGTTAATAGGGAAACAGTGTTGATGATTGAAATTGTTGTTTCAATACAGTGCTTATTTTATTGACACCTCTCAAACTACTCCTTCCCTTTTCTGAACCCGTGTGCATGTTTCTGATTATTGTTGTAAATATTTATTATTGATACTAGAGTGATTTGTTCCTTAATTCAGCCATTTTATTTATAGTTCAGCCTCATCAATTGACACACCAAAAGAAGATACAGCTACAGAAGATATAGGTAATCTATTTCTCTCTATATATATATATACACACACACACACATATATATGTTTCTAATTTAAAATGTTAGAATCCAAACACAGCAATCACTATAAATAACTTTAATAAATCTGAGATAATGGCCTTAGGGACAGAAAAAGGTAGCCAGCAGCCACTACAGAGAATTGAACTTTGTGTCTTTTGAATTCCAGCTGAATGTGTTTCCACTATGTCAAATGGTGGCTGACAAGTTTCTCCAAATTAGGAACTATATATATAACAGCTTTGCAGATAGAGGTGGAAGTAAACACATTTTACGATTTATCGAGGTACACATGTGACTTTAATGCAGTTCTCAGTGAGAGTCAACATGTTACAGTGTGACAAGGCTGGCCTCTTTGAATTGCATGTACAACTTATTTTTGCCAACTGAGTGGACTGGAGCAATGTGAAATAAAGTGTCTTGCTGAAGGATACAGTGTACTGCTGGGAATTGAGCTTACAACCTCATGATGATTATTATCTGAACATCCTAACAACTAAGCCATACCCCTTCACAATATATATATCATAATCATCATTAGTCTGTTGTTCATTGCTTGCATGGGTTGGACGCATCATTCTAAGTTCAGCATCTAGCCACTTTTAGCGTTCCTCTGTCATCTCTTCTGTGAGCTTTATATGTATGTATAAACACACACACTGTTAAATATGCTCTATTGTTTACTTAGCTTCCAGAACAGTGCGTGATGGCCAGGCTGGTTCAACCTCTGGAGAACAAGTATTACCACCAGCTTCTGAAGATGATGGTGGCAGTACAGATCCTCAAGGTGAGGAATTTATTTCTATTATATTTCTATTTTTATTTATTTGTTTTTCTCATTACTTTAAACTCCAACCATTATTTTGTAGCAATTCACTGAAAGTCTTTTAAGACTGAAAATGTTTAATGAAACACTGTTTTAATTACTTATATGCATTGTAAGGGCCTCTAATCATATAAAATTATTATTTAGTCACAATGCTTTCAAAAACTGCCTTGAAACTCAATTCATATTTTAGGCATGACTAAATAAGTTTTAACCAAATTGATGTCTAAATAAGTTTTAACCAGATAGTATGGTGTTCCATAATAGGACAGCCATAATATAACTGTCACCATGTCAGTGATTTAACCTCTGATGAGTGATTTAGTAAGTGAATAAAGGAATTGGAGTGCCAACAACCAGGAGGTCAACTATCAGTAAAGAGAAGATATCTTTGGAATTCATATTTTACCAATAACAGATGAAATGGCTAAGCAGAAATGAAACACAGAATTTATGTAGTCTTTAAAACAGCCTAATTTGTGTTTAACTATTTTTTAATTTAATTTATTCTAGGTTTGCGCAAAAGTAAAATCCAACCAATTGTGTGGGACCAAAGTTCCGGACCAGGTCAACAACACCCAACACCTGCTACATCACTTCAACAAAACCCAACCCCACCTACTACACTTTCTACACCAAGCACCAGTGCTGTTCTATCATCAGCTAAAGGACGTGGAGGATTTGCTTGGGTTCCTAACCCCACACCTAGTCCTAGCACTAGTCCAAACCCAACTCCAACAACAACAACTACTCCTCGTGGCGGTATGATATATAATACACGGGGTGTACGCTGTGCTTCGAATATCAGGGGTAGAGGTACTATAATGCGTGGTCATCCTACCCGAAGTCCAGTAACAAGAGGTCACATAGGAAGAGCCCGAGGACCTGCGTCTCGAACATCTGGAACTCGAGGCCGGAGTGTTCGACGAAAGAATTAGTTAATTAAAGCCAACCATCTCTCAATCCATACAAGTGTCATATGTACATTTCCCCTCCATAAGAAATATTTCTGCTCAAATGTTCTGTAAGGAAATATTTGTAAAATAAACATTTTGTCTTATTAAATTTTAGTTATTTGTCTTATTTTTTAGTATTTTAAGAGCTGATGATAACTGAGTGAAGATACGAGAAGGTATCAGACTAGCAGCTAATGAATTAATAGTAATCCAGCATTATTATTTTATCTGTTCCAACCAACAGGCCGAGGCCATGCTAGGGCTCTGCCATAGTAGAATTATGTTATGTTATTTTCTGTTGCTGATTTTAAATCCTTTTATGGGTTTGAAGCTCAATCCCAATCGATCACCAGTAATAACTATTGTGTCAAAGAGTCTCTGTATATCTTCACTCAATGTGGCAAGAAGGGCCGTATCAAAGATTATTAACCTTTTGACCATTGATGGTAATTCCTTCTGGACAGTCCTCGAGTTCCCAAAGAATCATCTCTGATACAGATTAAAGAGATCTGGCATACTACCCTCCCAATGTGAAACCAGTTAGTCATTCCCTCCGGCTGATGAACCGCAACAAGTTAGTCATTGTAGACAGATCTTATTATTCTTGTGTCTTTGTCATCAATTCTGATGTTATCGAGTATTTTAAAAAGCTCAACATGTTGAACTTTATCAGAAGCTTTTTGATAATCGATAAACACCAGATAGAGATGTTTTTGGTTATAGGGCTCTTTTGCTCAGCATTCTTAGGACAAAGATCGTGTTTCTCGTGCCTTGGTCCCTCATGAAACCGAACTGTGATTGTCACCTAATTTTCTGCAGGATAATTTTCAATAGAATTTTAAGTAGATGGGACATTAGACTGATTGAATGATGGCACTTTAGGAAGGGCAATGAAAATGATTTAGCCTTTCCTTTGGGAATCTTCCTGTTTCATAAATTTCTGACATCAGCCATTACACTATAAGGTGGCTGTGTAGGAGACGCGGTGAAAAGGCTCCCAGTCTACACTGTAAATGTGGTTGGTGTTAGGAAGGGTATCCAGCTGTAAAAAAAATCTGCCAGAGACGCTTCCGTGCGAGCGAGACATGGTCTCCCGACCATTCCCGCATCAAATGGAACAAAACCGTCTAACCCATGCTAGCGTGGAAGATGGACATTAAACGATGATGATGATGATGAACCTCCAGATGATCGATTGAGATTGAGCATCAACAGCAAGAAGACAAAAGTAATGGTTATTTATATCAAAGTCTGAAATACTACCAACATCAGCTGTACCACTGCAATACCCGTATTGAACAGGTTTTATCCTTCAATGTCCTGGGTGCACTGGTCACCTCAGACACCAGATGCAAGAAAGAAATTCAAAGAATAGCTCTTGCAAAAGATGCATTCTCAAGACTCCAGTCCATCTTTGTCGATCGGAATCAAAATTTGTTTACTGAAGACATTTGTCTGGTCAACGCTTCTTTACGGTTGCGAATCGTGGACTTTCACAAATCAGACACGGAGATACCTCAAGTCTACCGAGATGTATTTCTATCGCAGAATACTCAGGATCTCGTACGCCAACCGAATAAATAATGAAGAGAGTGCAGATGGAACGTGAGATACTGCTCACTATTAAAAAGAGATAACTAATGTTCCTAGGACATGCCATCAGAAAAAGCATGCTGGAAGACCTTTCCATTAGCAGTAAAATTCCTGGAAAGCATGCTAGAGGTCATCAAAGGAGGTCCTTTTTTTGACAATTTCAACATCGAAGCCACAGAAGTATGGGATCTTGTCTGAGATCGAACAGCGTGGAACATCATGGTTCGTCAAATACTGATACAGTGATGGCACAAGAAGAGAAGATGGCAGCTGAAATCTTTTCTAGTATTCAGAGTCTAACCAAAAAAAAATTGACTGTTATTCTCTGAATTGCATTTTGGCAGTGGTTTTAATTATGGGATGATGTGCAGCAATTTCTAACTTTCAACTCCAACAAAGTTAAAAATGTTTGTGTATGGGTCTCAAAAGATAACAATACATTGTCTGCTGTAGAGAAAGACTTGAATAGAGCTGATCTCAGGATGCTGAACCTCATAGATGTCGAAGGAACAAAAGTGAAGTGAAGTTATGCTGAAATGAACCTGTCCAACCCTTGGAAAACAGACCTAAAAGGATGAGGATTACAATCTATAACCTTTATTGTTTATTCAAAATTTCTAATCCTACTCCTTTACATTCTGCATTCACTACAACCTCTACCAGGTCTATTTAGCATTTCATTTTATTTTTAACCTAGCAAGTAACTAAACCAATATAGTCGTTCTTCTCTGAGACAAAACTGTTCAATCATAATTTTATGTAAGAAACTTTGTTACGTTCCTAACTTGAGCTTAATAATAAAAAAATTAATTATGTTATTAAATCCTTCCAAAACCATAGACATTGTCTTTCATTAGAAAGGGTTGAAAAGGGCAGAATCTAACCCCTTTTTGAATGTCAGTAATCCTAGCACACTTTGATTATTGTAACATCAAGCAGATGATTTAAATCTGTAAATTAGGGCTGGTCTAACACAATTAACTGTCCTTGCAATAAGAATGGAACTCTGCATAGCAATATCTGTAAAATCAAATGCTGTTTAGTCTTGAACATTCACATACAATATAGTGTTAATGGCAGGATAGAAACCCTTGGTCTGTCACCTAATTGTTTAGTACCCTACTGATTCATGGCTAGGAAAGTAGATCAAACAAGAACATTTTTTTTATATATATAAAGTTTATTTACAAAATGAACTGATTGAAAATCATAACAGCCAAAGTGTTCACTCATTCATTTCATTCCAAACTGGTTTCTGGACAGATTTCATAAACAGAGTTCTCCACAATTTGCTATTGTCACTTTTTCAGAAACTTTCCCAGACTTTGAACCAAAGCTCTAAAAGACAAGCAGAATTGTTATTAAATAAACGTTTAATTATTGTCATACATTTTGATAGCAGAATAACCTTTTGAACTATTCAGTCAATGTCACTACATATGTTTGGTTTCTCATGATAACCTCACATCATTATCATTTAACGTTAGTTTTCCCTGCTAGCAAGTGTTGGTTGCTAAATCTACATAGCTGAAGTAAGACCCATATTGAAATACTGCTTAGATATATGAGGCAGTGTTGCTGCTACACACAGAGACTGCAAATAAAAGGCTACCCAAGTGAATGGCAATGAGTTATTCAGCTCATAAGTGTCCAGTTTCTTCCTGTTTCTTCTAATGCTACTACAATAGACTACACTGTTCTCAACTAGCTAGCTACATACCCTCTCATATTTCTTCCTACTCCTGTTACTTCCAAACATTTGCCCAGTCCTTACACCCTATAACTGCAACCTAATGGAATTCCCTAACCATCCATGCTTATCATAGAAATATTCAAGGTGAACATAAACCATATCATTTCACTTGTGTAAGAGGGTCTACAATAGGAACTGCCTTGCTTGTAGTGTAACTTGTATTAGTTATTGGAATTTTTTAAAATCCCTGAGGAGTATTGATTGACCACAGTTCATGTTCATCATCATCACCGTTTTACGTCCATTCTTCCATGCTAGCATGGGTTAGACGGGTTGTCTTATTGTGGGCAGTGAGCTTGTCTTGCTCATACTGGAACTGATTTGGGCTTGATTTCTTCAGCTGGATGCCCTTCCTAACACCAACCTCATTTACAGTGTGGGCTGGGTGCTTTTTTTTGTTGTGGCACCTCCATGAGCACTTTACAGTGTGCGCTGGGTGCTTTTTTGTTGTGGCACCTCCATGAGCACTTTACAGTGTGCGCTGGGTACTTTTTTGTCGTGGCACCTCCACGAGTACTCTACAGTGTGGGCTGGGTGCTTTTTTGTCATGGCACCTCCACGAGCACTTTGCAGTGGCTCATAGTTAAAGAAATTCTAATTTTGATCTATGAGATTATTTTAAAATTAAAGTTCTCGATTTTATCAATTACTAGCAGTGGTACCCGGCGTTGCACAGGATAAGGTATTTTGGAACGCGGGCCGCCAACAGACCTAATCGTAGAAAAACTGCATGCCTGGACAATATGTAAAGAAAATAAACCGAATACTCTGATGGCTGGATAATCTTTAGGATTTTCCTCAATGAAGCAGGAAAAATGCAGGTTTTCACCTAATGCGGGCCCTAGGGGATCAAGAAGATGAATTTTTTTTTACGTGTATAATATGCCTTGAAATTTCGGGAAAATCAGTTAGACGTAATGCCTTAAAAAGACCTAAAAAGCTGAAAAAATGAAGTTTTTCACCTAATGCGGGCCCTAGGCCATAAAAAAGTTGGATTTTCTTTGCTCACGGTATGAAGAAGAGACTGACTAATACATAGTTACAATTTCAAGGAAATCAGTGTGACGTAACGCCTCAAAAAACCCCTAAAAAGCTGAAAAAACGTAGTTTTTGACCTAATGCGGGCCCTAGGGCATCAAAAAGTTGAATTTTATGTGCATAACACTCCCTGAAACATAAGTAATACACATGTAAAGTTTGAAAAAAATTGGTTGGGTACTTCTCAAGTTTTAGGATTCAAACTCACACACACATACACACAGACATCCTCAGTTTTATATATATAGATAACAATATTTGGATTAGTTTAAAACCTTGAAAAAATTAACATGGTAGATACAGTCGCTAAAATCTAGATAACACCAAAACCATATCAAAAATATATACATGCCAGGTGATGCTATTAAGTTAGACATGGCCTGGGCCAATACCGGCTGAAACCTATTGAAGTTTTTACTTTTTTTTTTATTACTACTAAGCCATAAAGCTGTGATATATATATATATACTAGCTGGCCCGTCCGGCTACCATTGGCGTGTTCTACGGCATCTAGATATATATGTATTGCTGATGTACCTAGCTTCGCTTGGATAAACAGACGATAAGCCGTCTGTGTTGTATAGTATGAATGTTGAAAACAGTATAAATTATTGTTGAAAATGTATAGTATAGTATTACTGTTGAAAATATATAGTACAGTATTACTGTTAAAAATATATAGTACAGTATTACTGTTGAAAATATATAGTACGGTATTACTGTTGAAAATATATAGTACGGTATTACTGTTGAAAATATATAGTACGGTATTACTGTTGAAAATATATAGTACGGTATTACTGTTGAAAATATATAGTACGGTATTACTGTTGAAAATATATAGTACGGTATTACTGTTGAAAATATATAGTACGGTATTACTGTTGAAAATATATAGTACAGTATTACTGTTGAAAATATATAGTACAGTATTACTGTTGAAAATATATAGTACGGTATTACTGTTGAAAATATATAGTATGGTATTACTGTTGAAAATATATAGTACGGTATTACTGTTGAAAATATATAGTACAGTATTACTGTTGAAAATATATAGTACAGTATTACTGTTGAAAATATATAGTACGGTATTACTGTTGAAAATATATAGTACGGTATTACTGTTGAAAATATATAGTACAGTATTACTGTTGAAAATATATAGTACGGTATTACTGTTGAAAATATATAGTACGGTATTACTGTTGAAAATATATAGTACAGTATTACTGTTGAAAATATATAGTACAGTATTACTGTTGAAAATATATAGTACGGTATTACTGTTGAAAATATATAGTACGGTATTACTGTTGAAAATATATAGTACAGTATTACTGTTGAAAATATATAGTACGGTATTACTGTTGAAAATATATAGTACGGTATTACTGTTGAAAATATATAGTACGGTATTACTGTTGAAAATATGTAGTACGGTATTACTGTTGAAAATATATAGTACAGTATTACTGTTGAAAATATATAGTACGGTATTACTGTTGAAAATATATAGTACAGTATTACTGTTGAAAATATGTACACGAATATATATTTATATATATATATATAATTAATGAAAAGTTGATTAGAAGTGAAGTCAATGCAGACATACAGACAGATATTATAAGCGCGCAACATTATAGCTATGTATCTATCTAAAAAGACAAAGTAAGAAAGAGAGAGGAATGTTGTATTATATATATTATATATAATAAAGTACCAGTAATGTAGTCATCTTTATTAATATAGATAGAGATTGACAATATACACAGAAATTTAATCCATGAAACATTTTTAAAAAAAGATGATATTATATATAAACTGCAAAACATATGAATGTTTATTTAAACGATCGCTAACCGGAAGTGTTGACATTTGAAAATGTTGTCTTTAGATAAATAATAAAATATCTTTAATCAATAATAACGAAATTTGGTAGACAAGAATGCCCTCACTTTCTTACTTGGAAAAAGTAACATCTATGGTGCAAATTTGATGTTGTTTGGTCCAGCCGTTTTGCCAAAAGTTTCTTACATACATACAGCTATCAGCTTTATTAATATATATATATATTTTTTGAAAATAATATATGTATCCAGCAGTTCATTATCCAATGTGTCCTTGTTTTAAGACTGTAGGATAGGATTTGACTGCTAACTTTAGTATGTTGAAAGTAAATGTACATTGGTGACAAAATATTAAATCAGCAGTGACCTTAAGCACCATGGTATATACAAATAAACTTCATACTTAAGGTTCAAAACACCAGTTATCCCTACAAAAATGTACTTTTAAGTAAGTATAAATCCTGTTAATGAGACACAACCTCACTAGTGTTGGTGATCTACATGATAAACGCATCCAAGTACACACTGTAAAGTGGTTGGTTTTAGGAAGGACATCCAGCCATAGAAAGTTTGCCAAAGGATTGGGAGGACCCTTTAGTTGTGTCGAGGATATGACAGCCTCCCTAGTGCTGGTGATCTACACAATAAAAGCACCCAGTACATGCTGTAAAATGGTTGGTTTTAGGAAAGGCATCCAGCTGTAGAAAGCTTGCCAAGCAAGGGACCCAAGTTAGGAGGACCCTTCAGTTTGTGCCAAAATGACAACTTCTCTGCACTCAATATGTAAGTGGGATACAGACCTACTCGGCCTGTCTGGGAGGACAGTAATGTTGCTTCAGTACTGACTTGGTCTATGTAGACCCGTCCAACCCTTGCTAGCAGGGAAAGTTAAAGATGTTAAATGATGATGATTGGGATATTTTTTCGTTTTATTTAAATAAATGCCCAATAATCATCTTATTGTATGATATGGTTCTTCCTTTTGTTTAAATATCAGAAATTTATAGGTGTATAAATAATCATGGTTAGAATGTCTAAGGAAGAAATCACAAGACAGATTTTCTGAATGAAACCAGCAGGTAGGAGACCTCGAGGTAAACTATGAGCAAGATAGCTGCTTCTGATAGGATTCTATGGAAGATGTGATTAACGATCCTGACCCCACAACCCTCTCAGGAGGAGGATGAAGATAATCAAAACTAAATACAACCAGAAAATACCAATTTACCTCCATTCTTTGAAGGACATCCATTCCTTCAATGACTTTACCAAATACTACGTGTTTATTGTCCAACCTAGAGAAAAAAAATAAGATTTAAAAAACCATTTATAAAATTCAGTGAAAATCTATTTTAGAATATTTTAAAAGCAATTTGAAAATTCTTTCTGAAAATTCAGAAAAGTAAGCGGACAAACAATAACAAAATGATACAGTTCAATGAAGATATATATTAGTTTAATGCTTGATATAGTAAGTAGGAAAAAAGCCTTAACGTTTCAGACGTTAGTCCTTCATCAGAAAATAGAATGAAAAATAAAAGAAATAGAAAGATAGAAGAGAGAATACATGTGTTCAGTTAACCAATTTGGCAGCTGGATTTATGGTGTGATGATAAAAGTACTTATCATATTTGGTTGTTCTGAGTTCAACACTCATTAAGTTTGGAGAAGAGTAAGGAATTAAACACAAACATTATTGTCTATAACAGATAATATTAACCCTTTAGCATTTACATTACTCTATATTTACTATTATATTTTCAAGGTAAACACTTTACCTTACATAATTATCTCACATAATACTGAATCTATCAGATTTTGATATTATTTATTTTGAAAACAATACCTTAACATCAGTATCAACAGCTGGTTACAGCTGGTTTGAACAGAAAGAAGTGAGAGAATTCTGGCATGATACAGCTAGTTTAAATGGTAAGAGTTAACTTTGTCTTTAAAACTTTGGAGAAGATGAAGGAATTAAATAAATAGCAGACCTTAAGTACTAGTGTTAATTAATTCAATTATATCCCTCCTCTAATTTTGTGGCTAGATATTATTTACCTACAATTAAGTGGTTTTGATGTGGATGATGCTTTGTCTGTCAATTGTGAAAAGGTTAAATTCAAATCTCACATAACACAAACATTACTGTCTATAACAGATATTATTAACCCTTTAGCATTTACATTAATCTATATTTACTATTATATTTTCACAGTAAAAGCTTTATCTTACATAATTATCTCACATAATATCGAATCTACAAGATTTTGATGTTATTTTTTTTAGAACAATACCTTAATGCAGGTATGAACAGCCAGTTACAGCTGGTTTAAACAGAATGAGGTGAGAGAGTTCTGGTCGGATACAGCCAGTTCAAATGCTAAAGGGTTAAAGACTGTTTTAGATCAACTAAACAGCAGACATCAAATATATAAGTGCATTTCTTTACATAAGTAACTACAGGGATATTACCATAATAGTTTGCATACTAAATTTCATTTGTAGAATAGTTACATACCAATCAGTTTTCTCTGTACATAAGAAAAACTGTGAGCCATTTGTATTCGGTCCACTGTTAGCCATTGATAATATACCTGCAAAGGAGATGTATCCAAAAATTTAACAGGAATTCTGAAGCTTATATACATCACTTGCATAGTTCAATTCTTTTTTAATTACAAGAAAGGAATTTAAAGTAACATTTTAATGTATTAATTACTCATGGAGAAATGTTAATAAAATGTTAACAAATTTCAGTTAATTTCCATCATTTTGATATTGTTCCCATGATTCCAAGAGGAATGCTCGTAAAACCATATTCAGTATTTCTTGGTTGATAAATATGAAGGAACATCTACATTTATTCTTATTTTATTTCCAAGAATGTAGCTAGCTAAATTAATAACCATTTAGACAAAAAGGCCTATGATGTTTGTATCCCAACCTGTGTTGCGTTCTTGGGAAAAACGTTTCACTTTCGCTGGCTTGAAAGGGTTGAGAAGACACCTCCCTAGTATTGGTGCCACAATAAAATTCACCCAGTACACTCTGTAAAGTGGTTGGTGTTAGGAAAGGCTTCCAGCTGTAGAAACAACACGTAAACCAGAATTTAAGTAAGCAAGGTGTTAGCTCTAGGCCCATCTATGAGAGGGTAGTTACTCTGATTAAGGACTGGCTTAGTCCATGATGACCCATCCAACCTATACAAGCATGGAAAAATGGACCTTAAATGATGAAGACTTGTCCACCACACTGTGTGAATGAGTGAGAATATGATTATGGTACTTGAATAGGAATATTTCATTATCTTGCAATGCTGGGCTCTAAAACTGAACTAAATGATCACTGTACTGTTTCAATTCTGTTTACTGATTGCCAGATTCAAATCAGAAGATATTCTTTAATCCTTTTATTACCATATTTCTAATAAAAGACATTGCCTATGATTTCCAAAGAATTTTGAAAATAATTAAGAATTTCAGGGGATTTAATAATATAACTAACTTTTCTCATTATTAAAAAAAGGTTCTTAGATAAAATTATGATGGGAGATTTTTAGATAATTATAAATCCATTAAAACAATATCATAGAACAATGGGCATCATGTGATTTGGTATCAAAAGGGTTAAAGTTCATTAAAATAGGTGACTAAATTGAAACTAGTATTACTAGAGGTATGTGTTCAGATCCTGCAATGGTCGACTTAACCGTTCATCCTTCCAGAATCAATAAAACAAGTACTGGGAGTTATCTAATCAACTATACTTTCAAACCCAAATCTGTGATCTTGTGTCAATATTAGAATCGTCATTATTATTATTTTTATCATTTCCTTTCAGAGAACTCTGCAGCCTGTGCAAGTGCTTCTCTCCAATTCACATTAATTAGATGAGTCAATCTCCTTTGAAAGTATGTCAGTCAATCACAGGGTCAACTTTTCTACAAAGAAGAAATGAATTGAACACAGAAGTGAAAACCAATGAATCCTTACAGAATTAAACTCCTTTGTTCAAATGGCTTAGTTTGGAAGAGAAAAAGTAGCACCTGTGACCCTTTCCAGACACCCTGTGATACCTGATCAGAATGCCTGCATGAGAATGGACTTTGCTAAAGGCACCCAAGGGTCAAGTAGTAGTCTTAAACCGAGTGACAAAAGCTAAATAGATGTTTTGAGTTGTGTTAGCCACAGCCACATCACATTGCCAATAATAGAATACATGAACCACCAACCTCTTGGTAAGTTATCCAGCACCTCCATTAATTCAGCCATCTATTTTCTCCGTTGGTACAGTCAAATATTTTTCATAGTTCTCCTATGTAAAATTTCCCTTATAATATGAAAACACAAACTGGAGGAGGAGGAGGAGGAAATGAAAATGGAACACTATTTACTTACCAGGTCCTGTATGTTTTAAAACAAAATTCTCATCATCAAATTTATTTCCATAAATTGATTTTCCTCCTGTTCCATTATGCCTTGTAAAGTCACCCCCTTGACACATCTACTTCAGAGTTAAGGATATAAATATGTTGCAGCAATACAAATCCTTAATATCATTTAAAGCATTTACAAATAAAAACAAGTTTACAAATAATTTTCATTTTCCATGGTGGTATGAAAAAAACATTTTAAAATATAATTTTTTAAAGATTAATTCCTATCTAAACAAATCCGTATAATATAGCATAAATAGAGATACCAGCTCTATAGGCTATTTTAATAGTGATAAAGAGACAAATGAAGATGATAGATATTACTAAATGATAAAAGGAATCCAGAATCTTGCTGTTCCATCTTCCAAGTAATTTTAAATAACTTTACACATTTGATGTCTGACATTGTGATCCCCTACATTATAATGCCACATGTGGCATTATAATGTAGTGCTATCCTCCTTAAGATATTGTCATCATCATTACCATTTTACGTCCATTCTTCCATGGTAGCATGGGTTAGACAGGTTATCCTGTTGTGGGCAATGCTAGGTTGGGTGACCATGTCTTGCCCATATGGGAACTGATTTTGACTTGATTTCTACAGCTGGATGCCCTTACTAACACCAACCTCATTTACAGTGAGTACTGGGTGCTTTTTTACCGTGGCGCCTACACAACCACTTTACAGTGTGGGCTGGGTGCTTTTTTCTCATGACACCTCCACAACCACTTTGAGTGGGAGGGAGTAGGGGCATATTGTCTCCAAGGAAAAAGAATGCTATAGTGAATCATCATTAAGCAATGTATTACTGTATTCTAGTTAAAATAAGTAGAATAATAAACTTTACCCAAATACAAAAATAGACACATCTCTCCTCTAAGTTTAATTATTGTAAAAAATATATTGGTTGTTTGACTCATCAATTTGTATTTGATATCTCATCACAGCTGTTGATTCACTTTGTTTTAAATTTAAAGGAAAATTATAAATATTATTTAGTGGGGAGGATTTAAAATAAAATCTAAGCCTCCCATTTATCACATTATATAATATAGATAGACAGTGTTGATAAGTAGAAGAAAGGACAATACTCTGATTCCCTCAGGGAAATGGTCATGTTCGATATGTAGAAAAGGAACTGGCATAAATTCCATAAAATGTATGCAATGCAGATCTTGGGTACACAAGAGATGTAGTGGGATAGCAGGCAAACTAACAGATAGGGAAAACTACGTATGCAGTAGATGTACAGGGAAAGTTGGTAGTAGTAATCGCAGGTGCATTCTATAGAAGTGGTTGATAGCTTCCGGTACCTAGGTGATCAGATTAGCACGGGAAGGGGGTGTCCCGAGGCCATAGTATCTAGAATAAGGAAGAAGTTTATTCTGTTGACAAAGAAGGGTTTCTCCCTGCGTACGAAAGGATGGTTATATGATGCCTGTGTGAGATGCGCAATGCTGCATGGTAGTGGGACATGGGCAGCAACTGCAGAGGATATGCGACGGCTGAGAGAAATGAAGCAAGCATGCTCCGTTGGATGTGCAATGTCAATGTGCGTGAACAACCAAGCATGGATGAGTTGAGAGGGAAACTAGGTATAAGAGGGATAAGTTGTGGTGTGCAGGAAAGAAGACTGAGATGGTATGGACATGTGATGCGCATGGAGGATGACCGCTGGGTGAAGAGGTGCCAGGAAATCCCAGTAGAAGGAAGACGCAGTAGAGGAAGACCACGAAAAACATGGGCGGAGGTGGTGAGAGCAGACCTCAGATCGCTGAAACTCACGGAGGAGATGACGAACGACGGTGACAAGTGGAGAGATGCTGTGCTGAATAGGACCCGTCCCACCCTTGCAAGCAGGGAAAAGCGGACGTAAAATGATGATGATGATAATTCTCAAAAAAAAAATCGATATTTCTATATAAAGTTTCAAAAGTAGAGTTCATTTTGAAACTAAATTCCTTACCTACTGCTAATCAAAAAACCAAAATACAGATGGATTCTATTTCCAGTTATAAAAAATGTTTTTCAATGACTCATTAATAGTTTTAAGGAACAAACTGGAAGATTTTATTTGAAAGGATACAAACTGAGGAATGATTCGATGGATTGTACTGTCTTTATAACCAAAGCCTTTCTCATGTGTACAAAGATAACGAAAGTTTTCTGCAAAGAAATTTAAGATTTTCATTATCATTATAATTACAATCATCTTTAACACTTATTTCCATACTGGCACAGGTTGAACAAGTTTTCAATTAAGCATTCTTTTATTATTTTACTGGTTTCAGTCATTGGGCTGTAGCCTTACATGAGCACCGTTTTCAAGAGTTTTAAGAGTTGTTGTATGTTAGATAACATACTAAATATATTAGATAACATATTATACATACACAGATAGGGCTGTAGTTAAGAAGTTTAGTTTACAACCACATGGTTTGGGGTTCAATCCCACTGCATGTTTTCTACTTTAGCTTCAAACTGTGTCAGTGAATTTCATAAACGGAAACTCCAAAGAAGAGTGTCATATGTGCATGTGTTTGTGTATGTATATGTATCTTCATATCAACACTATTTAAAGCAAGCAGTGACATTTGTTTAGGCCCCACAAAAACAATATATCCTGGTCAAAGATGTACCATAAAGCATTACTTCCATAAAAGGAAGTATTGCTTAGTATCAGAAAAGGCATACAACCATCAAAAAGGTCTTATCCAATCCATGCCAGCTTGGAAAAGTGGAAGTAAAATAGCAGCTGATGATGAACGTAATAAAATGGCATTTGTTCATGCAACTAACACATTACACATTTTCCTCCTAGAATAAAGATAGAAGAATCTAATCAGCTTCCTTCCACTGTGAATATGAAGTTACATGCTGAAGGTAACTACGAAATCATGACATAATAAGGATACAAAAGAACGTGATAGAATATAATTTTGCTATATAGCATTAAAAGAACCAAACTTTAAATGCAAAATTCTGCAAGGACTTAACCCTTCCACTACCATATTTCAAAGATATTTCAATTTATGAATGGAGAATTTGGAGGGTTACTAAAATCCACACCGTCTGGGCTTGTATCATTTGGGTAGCGATGGTATTAAGATAGTATTTAAGATAATATTTGTAATGTAACTTAATGAGTTCTTTTATATCAAGGTTTTAATTTAAATAGGAACCTATTAAGGGGGGGGGGCATAGAATTAGAGCAAGTTTTAGCCTTTTTTAGGGTTAAGAAACTGTAGTTATCTTCTGATTGAACTCCTTCTATATCTATCTATATATTTATTACAAATCCATGACAGCTGTTTATCCAGATCCCATCAGGCTACTATTTCCCTCCAGCTTAAATATTTCCATGTAATCGCAGAGATATGGCTAGAAATTATCACTTCTTAGTCAGAAATAAAACTTATTCCTACAGATCAGGAAAAAATATTAAGAGGAAGAAAAAGCTAAGAGAAAGTGAGGGAGTAAAAGAGCATGTTTATTGACATAGAATGACAAAAATGTGTGTTACCTGCAGTTTTGGGGACTATATCACTTCGGAGTTCCATCACTATCCGACCAATATTTCTGGTGCCAATCCGGATGTCAAAGTAGACTTGTGGATTTACTTTGGCTTTTTTCTTCACTGGTGGTTCATCAGTCTAAAAGACAGAGTTTTGCTTTAATTAAAAATCAATGGAAATTTCCAACAACAAACATGGGAGAAAAATAGAGCTGTTTCTGTTTTTTAAGAAATACACTTGGAGATATTGTCATAATCTTCATCATTTAACCCCCCTCTCAGCTAGCAAGGGTTGGATGGGTCATTACAGACCAAATCAGTACTTAAGCAGAGCTACTGACCACTCACATAGACTGGGAGCCCACTTAACACTTGCATACATTCCCGCACTCTACCAAGTTCTCAGATGGGAGCTCACATCACACTTCCTGCACTTAATCAAGTGCTTAGATGGGCTGGGAGCTCATATCATGCTTACATACGTTATGGCACTCTACCAACAGCTGAGCTGGGAGCTTGCATCATACTTGCATATGTTCCCGCATTCTACCAAGTGCTCAGATGAGCTGAGAGCTTGCATCAAGCTTACATATATCCCTACACTCTATCAAGTGCATTTTATCATGGTACTAGCACTAAGGAGATTGTCATGTCCCTATGTTTAGCAGGTTTTCTACAGTTGGATGGCCCTCCTACTACCAACCATTTTACAGAGTGTACTGAATACATTTATCATGGAGATCAGCAACACTAGGAGGTTAGTCATTATTGTGGACATATTGATTGTCAATAATTAGTCACATCAGTGTTGTACTGGTAACTTCATGCTGATCATAATTATGGTCATAGTTATTCTGTTATTAGTTGCTGAATAATAGTTATTATTGTTGTTATTGTTGTCACAGGGCAGTGGATTGGCAATATCAGTAGAGTGTCAGACACTATGCTTACGTTCTGAGTTCAAATCCCACCGAGGTTAACTTTGCCTTTCATCCTTACGAGATCATTAAAATAAAGCACCAGTAATGCACTGGGGTAATTACTGGCCTTGTGCCAAAACTAGAAACAGTTATTGTTATTATAGTAGTTGTGGTCTCAGTGGTTGTTGTTATTTAAGTTCTAGGTTTGCCGTTTGAGCAGAGCTAGGATCAAAGACATTCCAACGGCAATCACCCATCTATAACTACATTATCTATCTCACTTCTTCTTTAAGTTAGTAGGCATAACTACATTATCCATTTCATTTCTTCTTGATAGTGGTAGGCTGTAATTTGAAGAAGAGTTGGCTACTATTTCTAGCAGATTGAGCTATGGTGCATAGTCTTCCTGAATCAGGGTTTTGTATGTTGTATGGTTGCTTTCACTATGTAGCCATAGTCACTAGGGTCTTGGCTACTGTGTGGTGATCAGCATCATGGTTGTGGTTGTTGTTGTCATTCATATGTAGGTTGGTGGTTTATTGAAAAAAGTTTGGCTAAATTAAGAAAAGTAAACAATGAAAAAAATCTCAGAACAATGATGATATATATTGGTTTAACACTTGATATTGTAGGAAAAGGATCTTAACATTTCATAACGTCAATCCTTCATTGGAAGATGGAATAAGAGAGAAAAGAGAGGATATTTGAGAGAGAGAGAGAGACAAAAGTAAGAAAAGCATGTGTGTAGTTAATTAGTCATTATTATTAATCTTATTAGAGCGGTGGATTGGCAGTATCGGTAGAGGGTCGGACGCCATGCTTTCCAGCATAGTTACGTCCCTTTACAATTTGAGTTCAAATCCCGCCGAGGTTGACTTTGCCTTTCATCCTTACGGGGTCGATAAAATAAAGTACCAGTAATGCACTGGGTATTTGCTGGCCTTGTGGTTAAAGTAGAAACAATTATTAATCTTATTAAAGTTTGAGGATTTATTTTTAACTTACTGTGTCTGTTTTTTCAACTGTTTGTTCTGTATCATCTACTGTATCATCTGATTTTGCTACTGTCTCACCAGCATGCTCACGTAACCAGTTGTC
Organism: Eledone cirrhosa; assembly: GCA_964016885.1. Lineage (NCBI taxonomy): Eukaryota > Metazoa > Mollusca > Cephalopoda > Octopoda > Eledonidae > Eledone > Eledone cirrhosa. The sequence continues at coordinate 319,338,954 of OZ024742.1, forward strand.
ATCAGCCCAAACTGAAAAGTAGGAACACAGAATATTACATAAAAAAAACTCAACCAATTTTTCAATATATTTTGACTCATCCTTTTAATTGCTATTAGAAATGTTCATACATTTTATTCAAAACTTATTTGTCATCTTACAAAGCAACTTTCAAAATGGACATTTAAAAGAGATTTGATATAAATAGTGTATTTTCCCAAGGCAAGGTTCCATATATAACTTGCCTCTGCCAGCTCTGGTAAAATTGTTATACTATTTCTAGGTCACATGTAAGTGATAAGCCAGTACACTCTGTAAAGTGATAGTGCTGGTGTCACGATAAAACACACGCAGTACATTCTATAAAGTGATAGTGCTGGTGCCAAAATAAAATACACCCAGTACATGCAGTAAAGTGATAGTGTTGATGACACAATAAAACACACCCAGTAAAGTGATAATGCTGGTGCAACAATAAAACGCAACCAGTAGACGCTGTACACCCAATACAATCTGTCAAGTAGTAGTGCTGGTGCCGCAATAAAATGCACCCAGTACATACTGTAAAGTGGTTAACATTAAAAAAGGCACCCAGTGATAGAAACTACATAACAACTAAATTTACATTTTGATAAGACTTGTGAAAAACTAAAATGCTAGTTTCAAATAATAAACAATGTTTTATTATTTATTGATATATATGGAAAACAGTGAAGAGTGGATTGAAATACAAGGAAGCTAGAAACATTAGACAGTAGGTGGTGGTGGTGGCTATATATATTATATCAATAAATAATAAATATAATTTATAATTGAAAACTAATGTTTAGACAATGTCTTTTGATGGAAGGTTTCCAGAAAATTGTCATATCAGTATTAGTGATATGCATTGACCAGAGAAGTTGGTTAATGTTTACTTACCTGGTTTCATTGAACCTTCTTTGATTTTCATTGGCTTAGCAAGGTTTACACGGATGGTGCGACCAAACAGCTCTGAATCATTCTATATCAGACAATAAAAGGAAATATTTTGACTAAGTACATGTCTGTTGTTTTTGAAAGGAAGGAGTATAATGAAATAAATCATCCACATGATATTACTGGTATAAAAGGTTCAATAGACCCTAGCAGGATTTGAATTATGAACATAGAAAAACAAACCATTACAATTACATGTTATTGATTAGACCTGTTTAGATCAATCTAGAATTTTAGCAAGGTGGCTGGGCCCCCAAGAAATATTTTGCTAGGCAAAACAAGACTGCTCTCGGCTCCCTCTCAAAATTCAAGGAAGATGGTATTCCTTTCTTTTGGGGAGTAGGCGATGAGAGTCATCGGATATTCACAGCTCCTTCTCCTTAGCTTTCTTGACTTAAAACCAATGTACCTGCTGAATGAAGAATTAAATATCTAGTGGTGACAAATAGATCCAACAAAGCAGTTAGATCTTTGCTAATTTAGTTTCTAAAAAGAATTTTACAATAGGCACAGATATGGCTGAGTGCTAAAGAGTTTGTTTTGCAACCACATGGTGTTAGGTTCAGTCCCGCTGTGTGGCACCTTGAGCAAGAGTGTCTTCTGGTATAGCCTGGACAGAAACTACAGAAGCCTGTTGCATAAATACACAGTTGGTGAAAGTTTGAGTCCCATAGACAATGCTGTCCACTATAGCCTTGACTGAAACTACATTTGCCTAGCAAATGTGAGTTTGAGTCCCATAGGCAACACTGTCTACTTTTTTCTATCTCTAAGGGTTTATATAACCAACTTGCTCAACTATTTTTCTTAGTACAGATCCTATGCTGAAGCAGTTAACGTTAAGCTAACATTCTGAAATTCATATTAAACGGTGATGATATGTTTATCCATGTCTGTATTTACATCCCCTAACTTAGCGGTTCACCATAAAAGAGAAAAAAGAGAAATAGAAAACACAAGTATTGGACTAATATAATTGACTAAATCCCTTTAACCTTTTAGCATTTAAACCGGCCATATCCGGCCAACATTCTTTCACCTCTTTCTGTTCAAACTAGTCATAACCGGCTGCTCATACTGATGTTAAGGTATTGTTCTCAAAATAAATAATATCAAAATCTCATAGATTTGATATTATGTGAAATAATTCTGCGAGATAAAGCCTTTTAGGTGAAAATACAATAGTACACTGTACACAATAATTTCATTATTATTATTTTAAATATAGAGTAATGTGAATGCTAAAGGGTTAAGGCAGTACCTTAGCATGCCTATGGTTAGACTGAAACCAGTAAAAGAAAGAATAAGAAAGTAAAAAAATAACACATTGTCTCCTACTGTGGTTGATTCTATACAGTTGAGTAATTTGGTTGTCAATTCATATTACAAGTTCATTTCCCCCTACAGCAATTTTACTATGTTAGAAGTGCATAGTAAATGTTGGATTTTTACAATTTTCTGAGACTAGAATTTTTTCAACATACTGACATGTGTGTGCTTGTGTGTATGTGCATATGCATACATTTATATGTATGAGTATATAAATATAAACGCACAAACACTGACACACTTACAAGAATACATTCACACAAACACACACACATACATTTACACAGTGTAGCAAATGAACGCCAACCGCTGTTTTGCTGCCGTAGCCATATTAATATAGTATACTAATTGTGTTTACTTGGGTTGCTTTATTATAAATAGAACTCACCATGTTATCAATTGCTGCAGCTGCATCCTGGAAAGGAAATCAAAAGAGATATTATGTAGGGATACATGTGTGTCTTATATACATCCACAATTTTTATATTACCTTGTCAAACTCAATTCATTGTGAAATAAAGTATTAGTCTAAGATATTAATTTAATCACTATAAATGACCTGGTTAGCCTCATAATACAATAACTCATCCAACTCATATAAGCAAAGTGTTGTATTCCACCAATTTATTAGTTTCCTATAAGAGCCGATTGGGTCACAATTTTGATCCCTCTTACATTCTAGAGATATGGTCAATATTGGGCCTTGAAACCTTAGGTAGTGCTTTTGTTCCTTGTATGAACATAAATAAATAATATTATATATATATGCTCCATCGTCCACTTTTCTAAAAAAAGTATAACATACACAAAATGCCAGCATCAACAGTTTTCCAAGAGATGCCATCTACATTATATACACTCCATTGTAATGTCATCTACATTATACACACACCATTGTAATGTCATCTACATTATACACACCATTGTAGTGTCATCTACATTATATACACTCCATTGTAGTGTCATCTACATTATATACACACCATTGTAATGCCATCTACATTATATACACTCCATTGTAGTGTCATCTACATTATATACACTCCATTGTAATGCCATCTACATTATATACACTCCATTGTAGTGTCATCTACATTATATACACACCATTATAATGTCATCTACATTATATACACACCATTGTAGTGTCATCTACATTATATACACACCATTGTAGTGTCATCTACATTATATACACACCATTGTAGTGTCATCTACATTATATACACACCATTGTAATGCCATCTACATTATATACACTCCATTGTAATGTCATCTACATTATATACACACCATTGTAATGTCATCTACATTATACACACACCATTATAATGTCATCTACATTATATACACACCATTGTAGTGTCATCTACATTATATACACTCCATTGTAGTGTCATCTACATTATATACACTCCATTGTAATGTCATCTACATTATACACACACCATTGTAATGTCATCTACATTATATACACACCATTATAATGTCATCTACATTATATACACACCATTATAGTGTCATCTACATTATATACACTCCATTGTAGTGTCATCTACATTATATACACACCATTGTAATGTCATCTACATTATATACTCACCATTGTAATGTCATCTACATTATATACACACCATTGTAATGTCATCTACATTATACACACACCATTGTAATGTCATCTTCATTATATACACTCCATTATATACACACCATTATAATGCCATCTATATTATATACACTCCATTGTAATGTCATCTACATTATATACACACTATTATAATGCCATCTACATTATATACACACCATTATAATGTCATCTACATTATATACACACCATTGTAGTGTCATCTACATTATATACACTCTATTGTAGTGTCATCTACATTATATACACACCATTGTAGTATCATCTACATTATATACACACCATTGTAGTGTCATCTACATTATATACACTCCATTATAGTGTCATCTACATTATATACACACTATTGTAATGCCATCTACATTATATACACTCCATTGTAGTGTCATCTATATTATATACACACCATTGTAGTGTCATCTACATTATATACACTCCTTTGTAGTGTCATCTACATTATACACACACCATTATAATGTCATCTACATTATATACACACCATTATAGTGTCATCTACATTATACACACTCCATTGTAGTGTCATCTACATTATATACACACCATTGTAATGCCATCTACATTATATACACACCATTGTAGTGTCATCTACATTATATACACATCATTGTAATGTCATCTACATTATATACACACCATTGTAATGTCATCTACATTATATACACACCATTGTAATGTCATCTACATTATACACACACCATTGTAATGTCATCTTCATTATATACACACTATTATAATGCCATCTATATTATATACACTCCATTGTAATGTCATCTACATTATATACACACTATTATAATGCCATCTACATTATATACACACCATTATAATGTCATCTACATTATATACACACCATTGTAGTGTCATCTACATTATATACACTCCATTGTAGTGTCATCTACATTATATACACACCATTGTAGTGTCATCTACATTATATACACTCCATTGTAGTGTCATCTACATTATATACACACCATTGTAGTGTCATCTACATTATATACACACCATTGTAGTGTCATCTACATTATATACACTCCATTGTAGTGTCATCTACATTATATACACACCATTGTAGTGTCATCTACATTATATACACACCATTGTAGTGTCATCTACATTATATACACTCCATTGTAGTGTCATCTACATTATATACACACTATTGTAATGCCATCTACATTATATACACTCCATTGTAGTGTCATCTATATTATATACACACCATTGTAGTGTCATCTACATTATATACACTCCTTTGTAGTGTTATCTATATTATAAACCCTCCATTGTAATTTTATACATTACTAGACCACCCGTGACGCGTCGGGTCACGTACACTTCAAAATATCTTTTAAAAATCATGTTCACTTGAAAATAATTTTTAAATAATTAAAATATACACAGACTATATATAATGTGAAATGAAACTGGAAGGCCCATATATATATACATGTGTGTATGTATATATATAAATGTGTGTATACATGTGTGCATATATATATATATGTGGGTGTCTGTGATCTAGATACACTGGTCAGACACACATACACTCACATATATACACACAACACCACCATCTCTCTTCCATTCTCCTTCTCTGTCTCCTCTCCCTCTCTCTATGTCTCTCTTTCAATCTACTCTCTCACAACCACTATCTCTTCTCTCTCTCTCTGTTTATGAAGGTACCCAGAAAACCCCCATATCTTTGGAACCTGTGTACCAATTTATGCGAAACTTGTTTTATTTCATTTGTATTCCCATTTCAGGGTCAACTTCCTTTCAAAGTATTTTCCCATTATGCGCCCTTTTGGCTGTATTATATTACAGACAAGCAAGCAAGCAATCACAGACTTTTAGTATTATATAGATATACATACCATTATAATGTCATCTACATTATAAAACCTCCTTTGTCATTTTATACATTATAAACTATCAGTTTTAGTCACATACTACTTGTATATAATAAATAATATGGTACATTACATAATTGTTTCTACTTTAGGCACAAGGCCAACAATTACCCAGTACATTACTGGTACTTTATTTTATCGACCCTGTAAGGATGAAAGGCAAAGTTAACCTCGGCGGGATTTGAACTCAGACTGTAAAGGGACGTAACTATGCTAGAAAACATGGCGTCCAACCCTCTACCGATACTGCCAATTCACCGCCCTGATGGTACATTACATAATGAAAGAACATTTGATTTAGATTTTATCACAAACTTCTAACTGAATGATATGGTACATTACATAACAAAAAACACTTGACTTGGGTTTTATCACATAAACTACTAAATCAATTAATGTGGGAAATGAAACTTACTTCTGGAGCTTCAAATTCAACAAAAGCAAATCCACGGTGTTTTTCTGTCAAAATAAATTCATAGAGAAACGTATAGTTAGATTATATACATATAATCCTCATCATTTTAACACTGATTTTACTATATTGACATAGGTTGGACAAGAAATATTATTTCTCCATGTATCTCATTTGTTGGAGCCAGAATTCTCAATTTTTACAAAATTTCTTTTCTTTGCTCTGCTGCTAATGCACATACCTTCTACAAATTAAGTTACATTTTTTAAAATGCGCATATATTATCCATTTGTATAACATCACCATTCTTGAATAACCATATCTCTTACACATAGTAAAACAACTTTATTTGAATTATATTAAAAGTATATTGAAATCATTCAAATTACAAAAAAAAAAAGGGTTAATAGGATAAGTTAAAGTTCTAATCTTGGTATACTCACAAATGTGTCACAATCTTATGTTTACAATAAATAAAATAGGTGAGTTACTTACCAGTTTCATAATCAAGAGGAATTTGAATATAAACAATATCACCAAATGGAATGAAAGCAGCTTGTAATATCTTTTCATCTACTTCCTCAGCCAAACCACCTAGAATAGAAAGAGTATTAGAGTAGAGATTGGGTGAAAAGATGGTTTCATTGTTTAGCCCTGTGTCAGTTCTGATTGAGCAGACCTATGATTAAAGGTGTTTCAGCTGTGAAAATGTTTTGTTTTTTTTCCTCGCAAGGCATAACTATGTGGTTAAGCAACTTGCTTCACAACACTATGGTTCTAAGTCCCATTCCTGTGTATCACCATGGCAAGTGAATTCTGATGCAATTAGAGATTGACTAATGCATTGTCAGTAGAATTTGGTCAACAGAAATTATGCAAAAGCCCATCACATATATATAACTGTTAAGTTGTGTTCCTTTATGTCAAAAAGGTAAATTAGTTATTCAACAACAAACAAACGTATTTAGACTGGAGAGAGTCTCCAGACATTTTCACCTATACCCTTTATTAACACACATAATTTCACTGTTCCTATATCTGACCATTCTAATCTGGCCAACATTTTAAGTAAATATGCTTTGCTGAAGAGATCTAATAAGATAGAAATGTGTCAGTTGCATCCACCAAGTTGGCTTATAAATAAGGTGCACTTATTAATAACTGCATTTTTCTTTCAAGGGATTATATTGAAAAACAAACCTCATTTGGTTATTCCATGAGTATCTTGTTCAGCCGACCATCATATATATATATCTATATATATTTATAGAAGTAGTTCCACAACAGTTAGTTCACCATACCAAAAACAAATGTTTCACCTTATTCGGATCCTCAGCTCGGTCTAAATATATATATATAGAAATAACTTCTACAGGACTAGAAACTGTTTCATTCAAAGGAAATCATCAGGAAAGATGATTTCCTTTGAATGAAACAGTTCTAGTCCTGTAGAAGCCATTTCTATATTAAATCTTGTAAATACTCTATGTATTGAGTACCTTACTTACTATGGTTACCCCTGATTGAACCCAGGATTCACACACACATACACATATATATATGAGATGGAACACCTTTGATTATAGGTATGCTCAGTCAGCGTTGACCAAGGGCTAAACAACAACACTTGGATATAGTTATTCACCTTATAACAGCGATGCTGCTGCTTTAACAGAATACGGTTCAAACCCCACATAGTAAAAGATAAGTTTTGAATAGCTAACATGAAATATAATTTACCTGATAAATAGCTGTTTCTAATTTTGGTACAAAGCCAGCAATTAATCCAGTGCATTACTGGTGCTCTATTTTATTGACCCCGTAAGGATGAAAGGCAAAGCTAACCTCGGTGGGATTTGAACTCAGACCGTAAAGGGCTATAACTCGATGCTGCAAAGTATGGTGTCCGACCCTCCATAAGCAAAAACTATAAAAGTATCAACATTTCAAATTCTGTTATATCTTTTACTGTGGATTGTTTTTGTCCGGTAAGGGTGGGAGTTTTGTCATGGACTTTTTATTAACTGACTGACCATAAATAATAACAAGACGGACAAAATAAGTGCATTTTTTTTTTATTCACAGAAATAGATATTTAATCACATTTATAAACTAGTTAAATATGTGAAGGAGATTTAAGATATATTTTAATAACTTCCCGCGTAATCCCTGTTCGACTTTATTATTATGTACTGGCTGATCCTGAATGCTTTTTGTCGTTGGAGGTCGATAAATAAAATACTAATTAAGTATTGCAGTTCAATGTATATTTTTATAAGGCATTCTGGATTTAAATAGAGTTATAGTAAAAAAACGGAAACCTGAAAAAGTCCATAATAAAATAAAATCAAACAAAAACAGCTGCCCTATTGACGATCGGCGTTGTCATGGGTAGGTAGTAAACAAAACATACCAAATATATCCAAAACAGCTAATTTTTATTCTCTCGAGGAAGATATATACGATTTCTTCTTCTGAAAACTAGTGCTAATTCAAAAAAAATATATATATAAGACCAGCGGGAGTACAGTAGATAAGGTACAGTTTCAAAAAAAAAAGCACGTGTTGTCCCAGCTTGACTGCGAAATATTTGTGCAAATAAAATTTTGATATTTTCTTATAGAAATTGTTTAAGCATACTGCACTTAATTTTTTTTTAAGAGAAAAAAAGAGTGTTCATGAAATCAAATACAATTTTCGGGCGCTTACTTGTAGATGTATAGAATTCGAACCGCTAGAGAACCTTAACATGGTCGCTGCTAGAAGTAGCAGCCAGATATCCCTCAAACTACACCCTACTAACTTCCAAATAAGAAATGAAATAGACATATGACGTCGGTTTTACATGTCGTATATACTGTTGTCAGGAGTTCTAGAGTTTTAAGTGAAATGATATGTCAATAACCGGAAAACAAAACTGGATTGTGTACACTCGTATACACGATCGTGTAATTAGGAGTAAAATCTACTCTAGGGTGCATACGCCACCCAAGTGAAATGGGTAATTATTTTTAGTCATAGCTTCCGAAATGGATTTAATTAGTATTTACTATAACCGATTGCATTGGTATTAGAATACTTACCCACATATACAACACGTTTATTTGTCGCCATTTTGCTAATCAGATATCACGTGACTTTGTCGCCGGCATTCCTTCCTATTTTGTAGAATATTTTTTTCTTTTACATCGCTGAACTCATTCAATTAAATAAATTGAAATAAGATAATGGTTTTATAGAGAAAGGGTGCAGCTTAATAAAAAAAAATGTTTGAATGTATGGATTTCTATTCTGTGCATTATTTCTTTTCTTTTTTTTTATTTGAAAAGAGCTATATAATTTAATTATCAATTATTTGTAAAAAATATGCAATTATCAAATATGTTCTCTACTCCTTTATATTAGTGACATTACCAGATATGAAGACGTATGATAAACATTTTTATAGAAGAGATAAGTGCTTTGATGTTACAAATACTATATTTGAATCTTCAAATACTATATGTATAGTTAGTTATAAAGTGAATTGTTACATTCTGGCCATTAACATTTATCAATTCTCTGGAGACCTTTTAACTAAAGTTGGGCCTTATATAACATCAGAAAAGTTATAAATTGATTATATCAGACATATAATATAAAATGCCGTTCACCAGGGAAATCTTCAGGAGTATAAGTATCTTCAACCTTTCCATCAGTGTTATTGGTTTGTCTTTTAATGAAAAATATGAAAGAGATATTACTAGAGAAAAAGATGACAGCTGCCTCAATCCAATATTTTGATTAAGAACAAATAGAATATTAATATCACAGCAAAAATATAAACTCTTTTTGTCAGTATCGTAGATTTGCTTGGTTTTTAAATGATTAAGTCATTCTAATTTATTACTAATTGAATGAATATTAATTACCCTGAGAACCTAAACTCAGAAATATATTTCTAATGCTATATAATGAATGCTTGACAGTAATTTTCTTCTAAATTGTTTGTCATAAATTTGGAGGAGATTTATATCTAAAAAAGGCATTGGTATTATTATTATTGTAAGAGTTTATGTGACCAATTCTACAGAAAAGTAAGCAACCAGTGTGGTTTGTATTTTGTTATTAATGCTATTGGGAATGCAGAATTTGTAAGGACAGATTCCATTGAAACATGGAAAAACTATTTTGAATATCCACAACTCTTCCAATATCTTCATTATTGCTATCTTGTTTTAACACAACTTCATGTGGTCGTGCTGGTGAAACGATGAAAATATTCCCAGTACAACTTGTCAGATGGTCATTTTGGTGTTACAATCCACACTGTAAATGTGGTTGGCATTAGGAAAGGCATCACACCATAGAAACCAAGCCAGAAATAGTTCTGAGTAAGACATAATCACCTGTTCTGATTTGTCTCACGAGACAACTCATCTAACCCATGCTAGCATGGAAAATGGACATTAAACAGTGATGATGGTCATCATTTATAACACAATTACATTCATTTCATCATTTCATTTTACATCCGCTTTTTCCCTGCTTGCAAGGGTGGGACGGGAACTGATGCTGGCTTGAATTCTACAGCTGGATGCCCTTCCTAACACCAATCTCATTTTACAGTGAGTGCTTGGTGCTTTTTTTGCCGTGGCACCTCCACGACCACTTTGCAGTGGAATGATATGGACCCCAGTCCCTATCATCTCATTTCTACAGTTGAGTAAACTGGAGCAATGTGAAATAAAGTGTCTTGCTCAAGGAAACAACACATCACCCGGTCTGAGAATTGAACTCACAACCTTTCGATTGCAAGGCCAATGCTCTAACCACTAAGCCATTGATTGCTGTTGTGATATAACAAAATTATAGGATGTCCTACAAACTACCTTGGCCTGTATTGTTATATCTCTTCACATTCTGATCGAAATAAAATTAAAGATTGTATAAAAGTGAAATATAGCTTTTCAAAATTTTTTATTTTGTTTCAAGATCTCAAAAAACTGGACTAGTCAATGTGAACAAAAACATAGCTATTCATCATTTAATGTCCATTTTTCATAATGGAGTGATTGGACAGGTTTTCACAGACAAAGCCAATACTTAATTGAAGATAATCTTCCCAGAGAAGCTGAGGATCACATCTTGCTTACTTATCTTTTGATTTTGGAGAGGATTCTATTGTATGTCATAAATTATGAACATGTAGACTATTAAAAGCTGATTTAAATAAAACTTCTTGGTAGTAATTTTGGTGGAGCAATATATTAGTAACTCACTTTTAGAATAGGTACACCATGTCTTTGTGTACTGTATAAAGTAAAAAGGCTAAGTGACAGGAAGAATACCCAGCTTTAAAATATCTCAGAAAAACCATCCAAAATATTGGATGTAAAATATTTATACATATTAAATGATTCCATGAAAATTAGAAGCAACTATCAAATATTAAAACCTAATGACCTTTTAAATATTTTATTTATAAACTAGCTGATGTATCCAGCTTCACCCGGGTAAACAGATGATAAGAGAAAACAGGTAGAAAAGAAAACGACTGTATTGGATGTTTGTCTGGTTTAATGTGAGGCGAGACCATGGTGTGTGTGTATGTACAAAAAAATAGATAAACAGTAAAACATCTTTGATACACCAGATTCTTCGTTTTACCATTCATGCATAGTATAAGAAGATTTCTAAGTATTCCCACTCGTGAACAACGTACATATAACTGTCCATGGGTAAAAACTGATTCTCTCATATTCAATCCTACAACTTTAAGACTCTGACCCTAAGCTTTATTTATGGTCATAGCAAAACTGGCTTGGTAGAGAAACGGATGTGCAGAATCTTGGGAATAAATATATTTTCTCCTTCATGATTGCCTCCAAGAATAGTGACTTCTAGGAGTTTCATCATCTGCCTGAGAGTTAAGCATGTGCCATCACATAGACAAGGCTGGTCCAGGTTTCTCAAAAGGATGATGGGAATTCCAATCTTTTATATATATAAATGTATGTATGTGTGTGTAAACCAGCATTCAAATCGGACACTGGCCACAAAATATGATCATCACTGACAATGAACGTGCAGAGAGCATCCCTTATGGTTGTCTCCCAACCTGCTAGAAATAGCAGTCAGGTTGGTTAGCATACCTGGGATATTTTTCTTCTTTGATGTTATACAGTTAGTATCAATAAACCTTCCTGGATATACTCTTATTCCATTGCTGTACTTACTTTTCAATTGTCAGTTGTTTTGGTTTTTGTGTGATGCATGAAGAAACCAACCAACCAATAAATATCTTTTATATTATGCACACACACACATTACAGTTTTTAATTACATATATACAACACAAAATAAATCTAATGACTGAAATACCAAAATCGAATACTTTACTGATAATTCAAGGATAAACACATTTTTTTGTAAAATTCCTTCTTTAGTTCTCTCAAACTTTTACAAATGTTTATAGTATCTTTACTAGTGGACAGAACGTCATAAAAATTTGCAGTAAATTAAAATAAGGACTTTGTTTAATGTGATGCAGTTGTAGTACTGTTTTGTACCTTTCAAGAATGTCTTGTTAATGTGGTTTCAATGGTACAAGGCATTAAGAGTTAAGGCAACCCAAAACATAACAAGGCTGAAGCTTTGTAAAAGCCTTCATGAGTATCACTTAATACTTCAGTAAGATGAGACATTAACAATGGCAACCGAGTTACTGTGGTAATCAAAGCAATCAACATTCAGTTGATACATTTCATGAAGACACTCAGAATAGAGGGCCTTGCCATATTAACTCGATTCCCCCATATGCAGCAGTCCTGACTATAAAAAGCAATGGAATCAGATTCATCTAGACTAAATAAACCAGACAAAGGATCAATCCAATCACCAGAAAATTTAACACTCACAGAGATTAAGCAGCACTTTGACTACTGATCAGAAAGAGTTAAAAATGCTTTGACTGGGGTTCCGCCAAAAGGAGTAAGGCTCTTTTCACAATCTTCATAGTAAAACTGACAAGTTTCATAAAGGTTCATTATTTTTAATTGTTATTTATCATATCAAAATAGTCTATTTCTTGTCCTGCTTAAAGCAACATAAAACCAGTTTGCTATCCCATGTAGTATGATAATCACCTACCTCATCCTTCCAATCACTATTTGTTGTTTGACAGCCTCCTGCTTCAACACTATCTCTTTAGCATGATTAATTAAATACATAAGCTAAATTAATATATGCAGATTAATAAATGAAAATGAGGCCAAGGAAGATCAGAAAGGACTTGGATGGATGTCCATCAGGATCAAACTAGGCTTGGCCTGGCCCAAGTGAGACCAGCAGACAGAAACACATGGAGAGGGATGCTAAGGAGCGCTGGCAGACAGGACCCACCCCTACTTAGAGATTGTGTCCTGCATAATCAAAAACTGGAGGATGATGATGAAAGTATAGAAACTGCTATATTTCATGCCCACATAAATATACAATACAAATGGTGAAGTAAAATTTAATCACACTGGTATAACCAGTGCTTGATCCTATCAAAAAAATATTGGTAAATTGAAATGCCCATCACATGCATACTTTTGATTTTGTGTGAAGATATCACATACAATAGTATATATAGAATAATGTAAATGCTAAAGGGTTAGATAACTACTAATTCATGGTTTTATAGTAGTATTTAAAAATAAATTTCTGATCCAGAAATATTTAATTGTGTGTCTATTCTTGACTACATATTTATTAAATCAAGTTAAGATTAAAATTTGTCCAGTGATTCTTTCCTTAGACATTCTGACCACATGTCCATAGTACTGTGCCATGTAGTATTTTCTCTTACCTGTAAATCTGTGTAATTGATATACAAATCAAAATAAATGATATTCCACCATCTTCAAACAAAATGTTTCTTGCATTCTCACAAGGCCACAAATACAAGCAAATAAATAAATAAATAAAAGACAGAATCAGGTCATATCATTTTTATTAATAAAATGGACAGAGATTTGGAAAATAAATATTTGATAAAAAAATATACATAGCATAGAGTCATCATTTATTAGCACAAAACTGTCATTTGTACCAGTGGTTTTAAAATTTGTTTCTCCATATTACAATGGATCAAGGTTGGACTTCTCTGCAATACAGTATCCTAATCCTGTGATATAATGTGAGGCTCAATATTCTCTAGTCTGATTTAATTACTTTTCTTGAAGATACTTTGTCCATTAATATGTGACCTAATTTATCCCCATGTACCCTCTACCACAAGCACTCCTTAACTATTCTCCCTATCACTACACCCTCCCTCTAGAACCACTCCTTAGCTACTGCCTCTTCTAAAGCCTTAGATACACTCACTATCGCACTCTTGTAACCACTCTCCCTACCCATAATCCCTCTCTCCATTACTATACCTCCCATGCAGTATTGATCACAACATCCACATCTCTCTGTACTATCAGTCACCTCTTCCCCATTCATCATCAAATCCCACCACACTATCTCCCATCTCCTCTGCAACCCACAGAGCAGAGAGAGCTCTTCAGTTGGGACAATGACTAACCTCTTGTGTTGGTGCTACAAAAATGCACTTGGTACACATTGTAAAGTGGTTAGCAACAGAAAGGGCACCCTGCTGTAGAAACAATGCTTAAAAGGGTTGAAAGGGCCCTTTAGTTGTGTCAACAGTGCAGCAACCATGATAAACACATCTAGTACACACTGCAAAGCGGTTGGTGATGGGAAGGGCATCCAGCCATAGAAAGCTTGCCAAATAAAAGATTGGGAGGCCTCTTCAGGTGTGTGATGACTTCTCTTGTGCTGGTGCTCCGATAAAATCACTCGGTAGAATGTGGGTCTGTATGTCAGCGTGATGCAGAGTCCCCCACCCCAGCCAGTCTGGGAGGTTAGTAGCCCCACTTCAGTATTGGCTTGGTCTGTGAAGATCTGTCCAACCTTTGTCAGCAGAGACAGCTGACATTAAATGATGATGATGATGATGATGATGGTATAAAGAAAGCATTTTTTGTTATCTTAGGTGTTGACCAGGTCTATAATCTATACTAGTTAAGATACTATTTTAAAACCAGTCTGCTCTAAATGTCATCTCCAGACAATCAGAATTTCTTATCTGGGAATAAGTAGTAATATACTCAAGTTTTTTCTAAAAACATTGTAAAACAAAATGTTTAAAAAGCTGGAATTGAAGGTGCTGTAGGTTTGGATTACTTGGAGCTTATTTTCTAATCTCTTTTAGGGTATTAGATATGCAAATACAGGTTTTCTTCTTGAGAAAAAATATAACCCAATATAGATTGGAAGTATTATGGAAGTATTGTCAATACAATCAAATACTGTGAATATGATTTCTATATTGATCTAAAGATATTAAACTATCAATATTTTATTTTTTGAAAATACATAGCTGAACTGCCACAACTGAGGAAAATTATCACACCTGGCTTGGCTTAATTTAAGCAAAGCAAAATAGACTTTGTACAGTTGCTTGAAAGAAAAGGCTTTGTGGAAAAAGCTTAGACATATCATGCTACTTTAACCACCTAATAATTGACAGAGTTAAAATTAACTTCTACAGTTTACTTTAGCATATTTTTTTTTTAAAAGCATGATGCCATCAGAAGTAAAAAATAAATTTTACATACCTTTCAACGTTGTTCAGTCTATTTTTCTTCTTCAGATAGTATATCTAGAACAACATTATTTGATGTATTCTTCTTTTCTACTGGATGTGCTACAAGGGTGATTTGACATTTCTACCAGGTCAATTAGTATCCCAATCCAGTTTAACATGCATGTAGTAATTATTCTATAATTTTCTATTTTTTCATTATTTAAATCAAATTTCATCTAACTAACAATCAAATTTGTCACAAGAGAATCATCTTCAATGCTGGATTTTGAAGGTCTCTAAATGAAACTATGCCATATATTTCTATAAACAAAAATTGAGAAAAAAAGACTGAAGATGAACAAAGCTTGATTTTTGATAAATGACAAAATTAATTACCTTATTCAGATAAATCTACGGAACAATTGTCAGTATAAGCCTTTTATATGTGCTAGACCCCTAGATTCTTTGTAAATATCTGCCTTGGAAGATTACCTGTTATCATAGAAACCAATAAACATGCCAAAAGTCTACCTCCTTCTACGAGATGTGGTATGATAGCTCGTAACTCCTGAAGGAGTTGCAGGGGCATTGTAGTGACATACAGCATTTCAAGCCCTCTCCAGGTCTGAACACAACAGATTTCTTCCAGAGGAGGCTTGAGAGAGAGAGGGAAAATAAGAGATATAAACGTCAAAGTTAAGCTCAGAGAGAGAGAAGAGAGCCAGAACGAATACCACAAACATTCTATCTGACACCAAATTGCCTCATGAGAAGCATTGCTAAAAAAAAAAAAACTCTAATAAGATTATTCATTATTTCAATTTCTTAGACCGATATTCAATTTTCTTAATTGTTGTTTTTGGCAACGACTTATAAATATTATTGATTTATTAGACCTGTTTCTTGAATGTTCATATTTCTAAATAATTCCTGAACTGAGCATGAAACCTAACCACTCTTCAGATATTTCACTTAAGGTTTATGTAACCACTTAAATTATTGTTTTACCAACCCAACTCAAGCCAGCATGGATGGTGGACATAAAATGATGTTGATGAATGCCATATTTAAAAAGAAAAACAAGAGAGGGTATACATAAGCACATATGACAGAGTAGTATAGAAGTTTGCTTCAGAATGTCATGGTCTTGGTGGCAGCTTGGACAAGTGTTTTCTACTATAGCCCAGGGTTAATCAAATACCTTGTAGTTAATTTGATAAACTGAAACTGTGAGGTCTTGTCAAACCTATATAAGCATGGAAAAGAGGATGTATAAGTGATAATGATGACTACACACAGTTCATATATATGCTAACAGAGAAAGCAGATGTTAAACAATGATGATATGTGTGTGTGTTTTATATCCAGTTTAGAATAGGTACATCTTATCCCTATATGTCATAAGAAGAAACTAAATGGATTAGAGTCAAGAAGGGGCTATAAAATATTGCCTAAAATTCTCCCATCCAACCCTTGTCATCATGGAAAATTCACTTAAAACGATGATGGTTATATATAATGTGTGTGTCATAGGTAAATAACCAGAAATTATAAACTCTGAAATAATGGCTATAAGAAATGAAAGAAAAGTAAAAGACTAACCCAAGTTGAATAGCGGTAAAGGTAACTATTTTTATTTCTGGTATGGAAACATCAAGAGAGTAAAGGTAACAGATTTTTACTTCTGGTAGAGGAACATCAAGGAAGAGAGTTACCAATGTTTTAAAATATCTCCAAAACCCATCTGTAAAGAAGTGAAACTATAATAGATTCTATCATCTTTGTGATACAGGTGTAATATCAGGAGAGGAGGCTGTTACACAGTATCATCTAATTGTCTGTGATGTGAGGGTGAAAGGTGGAAGGAATATAAACCAAGGCTGAAGGTTAAAAGAGGCAACAGTGAGGGAAGCTCTAAAAGAGAAATTGAATATGTTAGAAGATGACACAAACCACCTTGAGAGTGTTTGGAAGTCTTTGAAAGATGATAAGTTAGGAACTGTTGGTGATGTGGTAAATGAATAAAAGGATCATAAAGCTACATGGAAACATGGTGATGGAATTATGAGGTTGGAAAGAGGATTGATGAGAAAAAGGAAAGATTCAGAAGATGACAGAGAGCAGGGGTATGATAGTAGAAGGGGCAGATTGTCAGAATTACAAAACAGTCAATGAGGGGTGCAAAGAAAGAAGCAACAAAAGCACAAGAGGTACGTAGAAGAATGAGGTGTTTAGGATTGTCAGGCAGTTACCAAGAGAGAGATGTGATGTGACAGAGGTGAACTGGTTGAAAGAAGAAGTGTGAGAAATTGTTGTACACTAGAATGAAATTAAGGAAAGATGGACGAGAAATATGGAGAAATTGTTGAAAGTGTAGAACAAATGAGATGGTAACAGAGAGCAATCCAGTTCTTGAACCAGCAAAGAGAAAGTTCGAGGAAACATTGAGAAAGGTGGAGAGTGGCAGGACAGAGAGCCAACAAGAGTTGTAAGATATGTTGAAAGTAGCAGAAAGTTGGGGTGCAAAGAGGATGACAAGGTTGGTGGTGAAAGAAGATTATATCCTAGTGGATTGGGAATTGAGTATTCTCATCCCTGTATACAAGGAGAAAGGTAATCCTCTAGACTGTGACTCATATAGAACAATTAAGCTATTGAAGCATGTATTGGAAAGATTGTTAGAGAAGAGGATAAGGAAAAAAGTGAAGATTGATACAATTTTTATTGTGAGGTAGTTTCTAAAGTACATAAACAAGAGGAAGTTATTTTTTTGAGGGTTTGTTGGCCTGTAAAAATATTTTGATAGTGAAGTAGTGGCATGGGCACAGAGTTAGGAGTAAGAGGAATGCACAGAGTGGGTACTTTGAAAATGTAGTGGTGTGAAAAGATTATTAAATATTGTGGCAGAAGTGAAAAGTGTATTAAGGGAGCTACACAGAGAGAGGATGTTGAGTTAAATCTTGGGAAAAGTATCAAAACCTTACCTTAGAAACATTAAATGGAGTGAAAAGATCAGACTCTGGGACAGTATCTAGAGTTGTACATTGGAAGAAGTTCCAGGAACAATGTAGTGTGTATGCCAATGAGAATAGTGATGCTGAAACTAAAGGGAAAGGTGTATGCTGACTGTGTAAATAGTAGTGTTATGATTTTATGGGAGTGAGACATGGGTGATGGACACAGAGCAACAGAGAAGACTCGAAACAATGGAAATGAGAATGGTCCAATGGATGAGTGAAGTATCACAGAGAGGAAGACAATGAATTGTAGAGTATGATGGGAAGAAAGCCATTGATAAATATTGTAAAGAGAAATGGAATGAAATAATTGAGTCGTGTGTTGAAGGATGAAAGGAGTGATGGTAGTTAATGTGGATGGGGAAGGCCAATAAAGACATGGTTAAAAATGGAGGATGGAATTACAGCCAGGAGTTGGTGAGGGGACTGCAGAAGCTTATAATGGGGCCGACTTTAGCAGGGAATATGGCCTTAAAATGCTTGTTGCACGTCCAACACTAACAACTTAATAACTCAACTGTGAAGTAGAAATGGAACTCTTTTTCTTTGACAGCAGCAGGTCAAGTTAAATGCTTTGCTCTGAACATCTCACAATAGCTGTAATAAATTATAAAATTAGTCTAGAATTTTAACCTCACCCACAGATCTAAACCCCATAATATTACTTATCTTTGATATGCTACTGTCAAATCCATTTTTACCTATTTCCAGACTTCATCTCTTCCCAAACTCAAAAATGTTCAACACCCAAAACATGATGAAGTTGCTTCTACCTTAAAAACTAAAACGTGAATCCTATTTGCTAATATACAATTTACAGACTAAAATGATTCTTTGTGAAACTGAAATGGTCGGTCTTGAATCTACCTGTCAGAATGATGACAGCTTCTGTAATGGTCTCCTCATATTAAAATATCTTGCATGATTACTCATGCACGAAGGACAAATGTACATAATTCCACATGACAGCAACTATGATCCCTCCAGACCTAAAAATAAATAGAAAAGGAGAAAAAATTAAGATGATATTAACATTTATTTCTTAAACTGAAGACAAAGTAATTTTCAAATGCTATGAAGTGTCCAAATAAAGAAATACCTTCAATTCATACAAAAAATATTTTTATTATGAACCTATAGTTTAGACATTATAGAGGCAAAATTCATAGAAATTAAATTCTGATAACTCTAATGAAGAATATTTAAAACTGAAAAATTTTAATTGAAAGCATACCAGATGTTTAATGCAATTTTAGATAATTATCTGAGAGATAGAACATTGTCAATATTAACATAGTGCAAGTGCAATCTTATTGGCACAAACTTTGGTAATAGAAGTCCTGCTAAAGAAAATTTTAATAACCAATAAATATGCATTGATAACCAAAAGATTTCCAGATCGTCTTACACATTCATAGAGCATTAATGTTTTTGTGGGGTTTTTTCAACTTAAACTATGAATAGATTTATATGCTGAAGATCTTTTATCATATTTTGTGTCTATTTTCAGTGATGATTAAAACATCAGCAAACATTAAATATGTGTTTACATATTTTAGACAATATTTTTGTGTGAGATGTGAGTTAACAAAATTTAAATACTTTTTTCTTCTCAAGAATTTTTCTACTATAAAGTCAGGAATTATGTTTTTATAGCCGATTCAACAATATAGAATTAATGTAAATGTTTATAGGAAAATGTTCACATTGTTTAATAACCAAAACAAGTGTTCTTGAAAACATTTCACATCAGCCCATATTGCCTTAGTAAATTAGCTCAAAATGTAATTTCTGTACTATTATTGTTTGTGGTGTTTTGTTTAAAAATACTATATTTTCTCTATTGTACAATATGATACTAGAAATCCAAGATTATAATTGTATTTTTAATGTGGTAAAGAAACAATTACTCTAATATGAATAATCAGGGAACTAAATGTCATTTTGAGAATAGATAATTTTTGATTTAAGAAATTGCTAAATATTTTATACATTTTGAAGAAATAAACTGACAAGGAGATAATATAAAAAAAAGGCGGGAAGGAAATAAGGTAAAAAGGTGATAGTGTGTAGGTCATTAATTAACATAATAGAAATGATTGTAATAAAAGTTGTGGAAAATGAAAAATACTCAGCAACAGAAAAAGTTTGTAAGCCTGAGAAATACTTATTGTGATATCTAATCAACATTGCCAAATCTAATCCTACCAGTGAAAGAGAAAAAAAATGTTTCCAATGCCAACAGTAAACCAAATTTAACATTGTCAGAAGTGAATTCTACAACCATGAAGAGAGAATAATCTCATTATTTGTGAGATTATTGAGTGGCAACAAAGTTTCAAAAACTTTGAAAATAGAATATGAAAAATTAAGAAATATTTAGTAACTATAAACAGGAAGAGAAACCAAAAATAGATAAAAGTGCATGATGAGTGAATAAGAAATTGGTTAAATGAAGAATGCAAATTAAATAAGTGACATTATGAGGTTATAGCCAATGTGAATGCATCATTTAGGCATATTCAGCATGGATTGGAAATATATTTACCCAAGAGAATTCACTGCAGTATTGGTTGAATGACTTGGTAGGTAGCTTAATTGCCATAAGGAAATCTAATGAATCTCAAAGATCACATTAGAATATTTTTAGTGTCACAAGTTTACAACCACTCTTATGGAATATTTCAGTATTTATAGACATTTTTCCTGAAGTATTTCTAGATGGTAAAATTTAGAGTCAGGTGCTAGACATGAGCAAATATTTTGCAGAAGCCATTATTTGATGCATGATATTCTGAGAAACCAGGGCAGAGTTAATACGTACAGTGGAAAATGAGGCACAAGAAGATATCTTCTACTCTTCATACTGCTTCTCCAAGCCCACATGGCAGAATCCAACTTATGTATGCAGATGGCCTGGTTCTCAATGCTGGAAGTGCTGCAGAAGTTTGAGAGCTGGAAACAGAATCTGGAATCAAAACGTCTACGAAGGAACATGGTAAAGTGACAAAGACCTTCATAGTGCAACATAAGCGAGGCTCACTTTGCTCGGTATGTTGAAAGAAAAGAAGTCTACTGTAATTTCAATCACTGCTGGAAACACACCTTTTTGGAATGCATACATTGACAAATTCCTAAATACCAGTCAATGAGTTATGGATATAGTCTGTAAAAAAAGCAATTATTAAGGCTTACTTGATCAAGAGAATATGAACCAGATGACAACTAGTTAAGAATACATATAGCAGCTAGAAGAAATTTTAGTGGTGTTCTGTAGTTATTTACAAAAGCAGCCTAAAAAGGATTTCAAGTAATAGAAGTAATGAAAATGGGAGAGAAAAAACAAAGGAGTTTACAATGATTGGAATAGAAAAAGATTCACTTAGTATATATAGTTAAATGTAATATGAGAAAACTGAGGTTTTTCATGAATTGTGAAGTGAGAATTCATAACAGGGCTCAAGTATTTTATAGATATAGTAAAAAAAAATTAAAAAAAAGTGATAGTAAAGGTAGTCCAAGGAAAATAGTTTGGTTAATTAACTCTTATTTCAGTGATTTTAAGAATAATCAAAAATTTAGTTATATAACTAACTTTCTCATTGTTAAAGTTATTTTGAACCAAACTTAAAGGTTTTAATCTAAAATTATGATGGAGTGTTTTTAGATAAATATAAAGTTTAGTATCATAGAAACAGGGGTGGTTTGGCATCAAAAGAGCTAAATATATTAGTAGAATAGAGCAGAGCAGAGAACATGAACATACCAGGCTATCCTTGACAAAGAGGCAGCTACAGGAAGCAGGGTAAAATTAATAATAGTGCTCAATAAATTTAGTCAGTTGTTGATGGGATGCAGTTTAGTTGATAGTGGTGTACAATTAGAAGAAAAAGGATAGTGGTGGTTGAAATGTACTACTGGGAAGCAAAGGTTTGTCAGGTGGCATATTTGGATTTGTTCCAGAATGTCATGTGAAGACTACTACATTGTAAGATGAAATTGCACTTAGCATAAAGCTGGAATACTTTTAAGGCCCCGAAAGTAAACCAAATCTTCACTGTGCTATATATGTCCAATCACATAAAATAGGGGAGTTTGAACATAGAAGAGGACAGAGCAGGGTACGGTGATAGTAAGCTGAACATTAACATAAGAGATAGAAATAACCGATTTTTGGTGTTCAATCCATTGAACATTGTTAAATTAGGATGTAAGTACTTAGCATTCCACAGGTAGCTGTAGCCTAAACATAATTCTCAGACTATATTTGCATGACAATATATAAGACCAGGCCTCTGAATTACAGGTACAATACCTCCAATAGGCCTTCATGTATTTTCCATCTGCCCAATTTCACTTGCAAGGCTTGAGTTGATCTGTGGGATTGAACCTAGTAGCTCAATATTGTGAAACTGACTTAAGGTTTACTGAAGTTGAAAAAGCACCAGCACATGATCTGATGGAACCTGACAAAAAGCTTCTGATCTGTTATTAGGGATAAAACTGTGAAGCCCATTGGCAGATAGCTTTATCAGAAAAGTTCTCAAGTGTCAGATACAATTGAAAGCTTTGCTAGTTTCAAAAACTAATTTACTTTCAAATTTTTCAAGATAAAAGACCATTGAATGTAAGCCATCTCATGGATTTGGCTCTACTCAAACCATATTGCAGATCACTGAAGTGATTTTAGGTGATAAGGTCATATCTATCATGCTAGAAATGTTGACTGGCTCAATGGCCTAGCTGCAGAAAGAACGAACTAGTATTTATTAAGGATATGTCAAAATCCAACAGATGTCCAGTACTGCCCTACCTAATGATTGTATGCACATCTTGGTATGGAGAGTAGACTGAAGATTTGCTGTGTGCATGAAAGAGAGGTAAAAAATGTGAGTTTCGTCTGCAGGGGTTATTTTCGGCGCCAATTGGATTGAGGAGTTTCTTGACAATCATCTTTTGTAGCTAACAGCTTCCTAGTTGACTGATTGCTAACAAATATTGTAGACAGTATTATTTTGTTGATACAGCTACTTCTCGTTGCATTGTGGAATTTAACTTATGGAGAGATGTAGTTACAAGAATAGACTTAGCAGAACTGAATCACATTTACGAAACGAGGCAGTCCAAACCATTTAGCTTATTTGAACTACCAAAAGCTTTAGAGTATTGCTGAAACAGGTCGTGATCAGATAATCCTAGAAGATTGATCACGAATATTTTTATTATCTTTTCCTTCAGTTCTATCCTAATTTAGATGAATCTGCAGTATCACATCGACACATTCGAGACATTTTCTCTGGATATCAATTAGAGGACTTGTCTCATCATTGATTTTTGAAATAATTCAAGTTAAGCGATGCTCCAGTATGACCATATTCCTATGAAAAAATAGAGATTAAATAATAAACACTAAATATATATAAAGGGACCAAACATACCAGTTTATTTGCTGCACTTCACATTTATCATAGTAGCAGTTGACATAGCTGAATGGACAAAAAATCCCCTATGGACTGCTTACTTTCACAGATAAGGTACTTAACTGCTTGAGTATCTTATTTCCGCAAATTATTACCCGAAAAACATCGGTTACCGTTTTTGCAGCTTCGCTTGCGATATAAAAAGACTAACGGAAATTAGGATTTCAGATTTGAAGAGTAAAATCGCTTTCTTCATCTTTATGCTATGATGCAATGTATGAGCATTGTCTTAAAAGTAAAATCTCCGTACCTGCTCTAATTTTTTTTAGATTAAAAGCTGAAAAAAAAAGAAAAAGAAAGAAATATAATCCATTATATTTCTTGGAGAAAATGTTCTTAAAATTTTTCGAACAGTTACATACACACATACATACATAAGTTGTAAAGTACGAAGCAATAGGATTAGGCTTAAATTACTTGTAAGTAATTTATCGATAAGATAAAATGAAAGAAAATACAAACAATGGAGAAAAATGGAAATTTAATTTAAAACGTTAACACAATAGGAATACAAAATATGAATACCATGAAGAGTTAAAAAAAGTACATATAGATTATTGCCTTAAGATTTATTAAATAAAATCTCAAATACATTCTTAAGTAAGTTATTTGAATAACTTTTTTTTTAAATGAAGGTAAAATTTATAAAATGAAAAATAAGCTTAAATATCTAAGTGTACTTTAATTAGCAAAATAAAAAGAAGCAAGTTTGAATGAAAGTATCTTTAACTTGCTATTATTGAAATGTAATGAATGCTGGGAAAGAAAGAGTAAATGGAGAAGCTGGGATGACCCCGACAATTTATACTTTATTTCGAGGTTTCTTTATTAATCAATACTTTATCTTAATCATAACTTTACAATTAAGATGAAATTATTTATGAAACAATTACTTCATATACATACTCTCAAACACACATACAATTAATATTAAATATAATAGCTGCGTTATTCGAGACCTCGTGAAACCACTGTTGATTAAAGTATTAAAAAAAAAAACCCCGCAGCAATGAGGAATTCTTATTATCAAGCACATTTCCTTGTTCTGTTTGTAGCACAATTTTCTCAAGTGCAAATTCAAACAACATTGCATGGAGATAAATTTATAACCATTGCAGTAAAACCCTTACGAGAAAAATAAAAATTTTAACTAGCCCCGCCTTGCTAATAATTGCAGTCGTGGTCTAGTTTTTGAGAGAGAAAAATTACTATTTTCAGGTGCCTCTCAGCATTCAGCTGGATTAATGATCGGAGAAATACAGTGTAATCAATTTTATCAGGGCTGTTGTAAATGACAAAGCTATTTTCTATAATAAACTCTGTTCTCGTTTACATTCAAGCCCACGCCACCAAACTCTCCCCCCGCTCACCAATAGAAGACAATTTCTCCTAAATTAAATGTTCCAACATACATAACTACCATATCGTATCGTGATCATCTGGTGTTCCGCTTCGGCAGTGCACTAGCTTCTACAAGTTACAAAATCTACTCTACAGAGTTAGTGTTATAAATAACCACATTTTTAGAAAAATAACAACAACTATACTGGATATTATATACTATATAGAGAGAAGACCTCGTGCATTTTATAGCCGCATTTTCATTTTCTTATTAAAATTTATATTTCTAGCTGATGGCTGGCATGGCTACAGTCAATGAAGGTCAAAATTATTGGAATGGTGTAAAATAAATTCACGTTTGTTGCCCACAAAATCTTCTAGTTGTCCAAATAGGACAAACAATAAGATGTTTGGTCACATGCTAAACTCGAGAAAATATTTATGAATTTCCTTTTTCTCGTTCCCAAAATGAAACATGAAAATATTTTCGATTATTTAATTTACTGTGTTAATCAATCATTATTACCTTGTTTTTGTTTTGTCCTTTTTCTGGTATAAAATTTAGTGATTTAAAATCTTCAAAATGAACAAACGACTTAACTGCATGAACGTATTAACAGTTTTATGACACATCCATAGAGATAAGTGACTAAATATTGTACTGTACTAAGCTAAAATTGAAGAGGTTTAGATAAGAAAATCATGAAACGTTATAGTAATTTTCCCCAAAGCTGAATGCTATTTACAGGGGACAATTTCCTTGTAATAAAAAAAAAAAAAAAATAACTACACTTGTTCTTTGCTAACCTTTATATTTTGCTTTAAATATTTAGTTAAACGCCATTTATTATTTACATTTCGTCACGGTAGCCATTTTTCTAATACATCTTAATTCCTTATCCAAAGTCTCTCATTTAGTCTCAAACATGAAGCGACCGGAATGCTAAACATCTCTAAATCTTTCTGATTAATTAGATAAGGAAATGGGGCAATAAGAGATAAAACGTTTAAATAAATGGAGTTTTTAAATATTTAGATATTCATGAAAATAACCATCCACGACACTTAATTTTAAATCAACCAAACTAGTGAAAATATTAACTTTTGTGTGTAATAGGTTAGTACTAGTAATCGACCTCAGAAAGTTAAATGGCAAAGTTGGCCTCGATAGGATTTGATCTCAGAACGTAATGGGCAAGTCATTTTTGTCCAACGTTTTACATACAGACTTGCCATGTAATTAGTGAAGGGGATAGCTAACAATCTTATTAATAGGCAGATCTGCCATGTAATTAGTGATGGGAATGGCTAACAGTCTTATTAATAAGAAAAGTTAAAATGAATTATAGTTCAGCCCCGTTTTACAAGCTTATACATGCACACACACACAAATACAACTAGAGTGAATTTGCTCACACAAGTTGCTCATATTTAAGGGAGGGGTACTGCAGAGATCAACCGAATAATCGGAGCACAATGGAAAAAAAAAAGGGCATGAGAGAAACTCATTTCTTTCTATTTATCATGGTTCACTTCTGTGATATGAAATTTTAAAGAGGGAAAATAAAGTAAAGTCTTGAACTTAAGTTATGTAAAGGAAATGAGGGGGTATAAACAGTGCATTGTAACCAAATATCCACGCACTGTTGTTTACAATAATACTATATGGTTAGTGCTACAAGTCAAACCTTTAAAAAGATTTTTTAAATAAGTTTGAAGTTCAACCCCCATCCACTCCTAATTCTATACACCTCGGAATTACAGATGTCTATTCGGCATCATATATATATATATATATATATATATATATATATATAACTGATGAAAGAACTATATATATATATATATATATATATATAGACTTAACCACGAACTTAAGACTGCTGATACGAGTGTGAATATGCATTAGTGTGAGGTTAACACGTAAATTGCCTGTGTTAAACCACAGATAAAATGGTCCCATTTTAAAATCCACATCGTCATAATCTAGTAAATAAAAATAAAACAATACAAATTAATTTTTTTTTTAAATGAACTGATAATATACAGTTAGTTAATATTAATTATAAAAAACATCCAAAGTTATATTTTTTCTTTTCTTCTATATCTTTTAATTTTTTTTTAGATTTTTTTTTCCTGTTTTGAAATTTCTTCTTTCTCCTATTTTGTTTTCTTTTCTTATTTTTTTTCTTAAATCCACGGGAGTTGTTTGAGGTGAGGAAATAGAAAATGAAAATAAAAAGCCCACCCCCCCGCTACACAATGTTGTTTTGTTTGTTAGTTTTCTACCTCACTCCTCCCAAATTTCAGTCGCGGGCCTGTTTATCGTAGTTTCTCTTAGAAGAACGTATCAGGTCTTTATTGCCATAGCTGGAGCTAACACGACCCAAGCTTCGTTCACGGTGGTAGTTGGCGTTGGTGTGATCACCAGCCCTTTCTTGGTCGCGGTAATTGTAGCTTGATGTGTGACCATTGCTCCAGTTCTGGTCACGGTTGTACTTGGGGCGATTATTCCAGCCGTAATCCCGCTGGTAACTTGAGCGTGCTTGACTGCTGCTGCCGCTCCAGTTGTTATCGCGCCGATAGTTTGAACGCGAGTGACTATTGCCGTTTCTCCAAGCCGAGTCACGACTGTAATTCGAAGAACTGTTGTGACCACCACCACCACCACCACTACTACCACCACCACCACCGCCGCCGCCGCTAGGCCAACCCTGGTCACGGCGGTAATTAGACGAGTTTGAATAGCCGTCTTTATACCCACCTTGTCGATATGTGATGCGTCCTTGTACATCCTGTTTTCTATCTTTCTGCACCCATACGTCGCGGCCGGCTACGGAGAATCTCTGCTGGATCACACACTTATCAACGCTGTCGTAATCATCAAAGGTAACGAAGCAGAAGTCCTTCTGTTGTCCAGTTCGATGATCCTTCGGCATTTCTATATCTTCAATGATACCGTATGGTGAAAACGCTTGTTCGATGTCTCTCTCAGTGGTATCCTCGCTGACTCCTTTGATAAACAACTTGTAGATTTCAGCATTGTTTTTGTTCCGGGAATTAACCCTCCGCGTGGTTATCTGTTGCTCACCGATAGAGTGAGGCCGCGCACTTTGAGAGTCGTCCAGATGTTTTGGATATCGGAAAGTTATGAAACCGTACATTTTAGATTCATTTGAGATTGAGTCTCTAATAATTTTAGCTTCGGTCACTTCTCCCCAGTTTTCAAAGTATGATTTGAGAATACTTTCATCGATATCTCGGCTTAAATGCCCAACATACAATTTACACCAATCTCTATTGTCCATCGCTACAAACCTGCGATCTGCCATTTTTCTTTTCTTGTTTTTCTTTTAAAATATTTTCGAAGCGTAATTTCCAATTGTTAAACGGACATACTTCTTCAGCTTCACACTAATAAAAGGAATATATAAAAGGAAAATAGCTAGTTAGCAGTTTTCGATGAAATTCTATTTCGTTCGACAATAAATTTCCCGACAAAATACAGACAAGAGCTAAACGAATAATTGAGAAACAGGCTAGCAATGACTGCCTCTTCTTCGACCTCGTAGTTATCTTCTCATTGGTTGCTTTTATTATCAAATTTAGGTCATCCTTTACATACAGCTTCACTTTCTTACTCTTTCACACTCTCTCTCATTCTTCTCCCCTTTCTTTCTCACACTCACTTTATATATCTTTAGTTCTCTCTCTTTGTTTTTCTATCTCTTTTTCTACCACTTCCTTCCTCTCTATGTCTTTATCATACTCTCTGTTTCTCTTTCTCTCACACTCTTTCTTTACCCCCTTCTTTCTTTCTCTTTAATGTTTGGTTTTATAAACGGGAGAAATAGAACTCCATACAAGCTGAATATATATATATATTAATTAAAATAAAATATATATATATATTTGCACTTATCAAAACGCAGTACATTGGCACGTCGGCTAGTAGTAATAATAATTCATTCACATACATATATATATATCCCTTCTCTACAAATGTTGAGATTGAACGATGTATGTAAAAGGGTTTAATCTCTGTTGGTATTTTTTGTAAAATTCATCTGGATGATGCTTTTCCCCCATGTTATTTGCACTAATAAATAAATCATTAAAATACAGCTAATATATTAAAACAATAAAATTTTTCTGCTCATATTTGCTTCCTTGTCTTCTCGCGATAATGTGTACTTATTCCCTCTATCCAACACTTGTATTCCCTATCCCTCTCCTAAATTTCTATGCGTTCTATATATTTTTCTCGTCTTTAATCATTTCCCCCCTCCAAACATTCCTCTTCCGCTCATTTTTTACCTCTCCTTTTATGTATACAGATATATATATATATATATATATATTTCATTATATTCTACCTTAAATTAGTTATTGGTTTCTTTTTTAATCTATTTTTATTTGTTACCATTTTGTTAACCTGTATGTAGTCTTTTCGATCTACTTTCATACTTCATTATCTACACTGTCCTAAATATAGATGTTTCTGAATATGTTAGACGGTTTGACTCAATTTAATGGTGATTTTTCAAAATTAGAAATATATACAATTGTAATAAATGAGGGAGCCGTCCAGCTTCACGGGCGGGAGAGAATTTCATTCTTGCGTTTATTTGTCTGTGAAATTAATTATATACAGTTCATTTATCGATCTAATTTTCCATCGGATATATTTTAACTTAATTATCGTTTCTCTCTGTATTCTTACTCTACGTAATTCTTTCGTTAAATTGGGATACTCTACATTTTATAACAGGTAACATACACTGTTGGGTGCCATTTAGTGCTGTAACCGGTGCCAATGGCTTCAATCAAGTGTGAATATATTTCGATAAAAACGAATGAGAGAAAATAAGTTTAACGTAAACAAACGATTAGAAATAAATAACATAAAATTAAAGGTAACGAACAATTTATGAAATCCTTTTAAAAAAAAAACAAACAGCAAGATTTCCGGTGTTGATATAAAAAAAATCTGTCAGCCGTGTTTAATAGTAGTCTAATGATATTTTTTTCTGGACATCCGTCAACTTATATATATATACATACATTAATATGCATATAAATTATATATACATATAAGTATATTTCTTTGTGGAATAACGGTCATTTTTTTTATTATCTCCATTCGTAGCTTTTATGTCTTATCTTATCATCTAAAAATATTTTTTTAGAAGGTAAAGGGAGGTAACTGTTAGAAGTATTCTATTATTAATATGAAAACGTTTCCGGTCACTATTTAATAGCTACACGACTATCTTCCCTCAGTCAGTGATATAGTATCGCTGTTATGCTAATATCTCTTTGGCGTTGCATACTACGTAACTGTTTAAGATGACCACCTGTTCGATGTTCGGAACAACAACAGTTTTTTTTTTTACTTAGCGTTTGCATAACGTTGGTGAACAATGACAATCAGTTATAGCAGACGTCTAAAATTTTGAACTTGTAAGACTTAGTAATTATCTTAAACGCGGCACTAGTGTAATAATAGGTGTCCTTTACTTCACAGTTCAAAATAGAATATATGCCGATAAAAATATTCGGACCCATTCAGAGCGCAGGCGCCAAGGAATTACAAGTAGATCCCATCCTATAGTGACCATCCACATTTAAAATTAACGGCGTTCCCGCTGCGTCCATTCGGCCATTTTCAAAGGCGTTCCAACTGTATGCAGTAGGCCATTTTTTAAAGGCATTCCATCCATGACCATTCTTTTTTCTTTTAAGCTTTTAGCTTTTTTGTAAAATCTTAACTTGTGTTTGGAAAACAAAGGGACAAACATTGCAATGTTTTTTTTTGGAGGTGGAGTTATTGCAATGTCTTGTGGAGGCAAGTAGTGTATTTGATAGAGGATAGAAATCGCGTCATAGTCACTCAGCTTGCCAAAAGCTTGCCTCTTAATCTACGACATTCAACACTTGATATTTTAAATAATAGCGTTTCTGTGTCCAACTTTTCCAGACATCCAGTCGAAATAAAAAATTTAGAACGTTTTTTACCGACTGTATTGTTTTTTTTTTGTCTTTTTATGTCCTCATCAAACTTGATTGTTATTTATTAAAACCGTGTATAATGACACAAAAATATAAAATCATGAACAAAAATGATAAAGGAAAGCAAAAAGGAGTGTGGAAATTTACCACCATTTGCGATAATCGGCAACACCTCACACCTTGGGGGGTTACGCTCGCAGCATTACCACGGGTGATGGCGAAGCTAAGGCGCTGAAATAACCAGGCATCACCTGACACCTCAGTAAGGCAAGCTGCCAGTGAGGACAAGAACTTTGCTGTCAGTGGCCCAATTTCACCGACCGAACGTCTCAGGCTGGAAAAAAATAATTGTTTGATAAATCCTGGTATTTCCGAATTTTATTCCGTTCGGCAGCGGAAGCAGTGACCCCCCCCCCCCAGCTCTCACATTCACTGCGGCATCCATGATGTGAGAGGGGACAAAAGAGTCACTGACTGTGACGTCCCAGACATCTACCTCTCACCCAGGGACAAAGAGTAAGAACGTCTGGTCTCTTCCCATCACTTCTGGATAAACCAGAACTGTGGGGATATTAACCAGAGCCTGTTTGATGATCAGGTGTGACTGGCAAAACGACCAGCATTCAGGCGGCAGGACAAACCATACAAACCTATGGAGTTGTGGGATCTACCATAGCGGCATTTCACACCCCCAACAGATGTTTGCTCCCACACGAAGTGCAATGGAGATACAGAGTTTGTCCTGACTGAGAAGGCCACCAATGTTGGCCACAGGTAGGGCATCAATCCAGTCCCCCGTATTGTTTGTGTGATAGATGGACAAAAAAGCTATACAGTAATTATGATATATCAACCAATGAAAGGTTGCATGTTCTTTCATTCATTTGATCTGTCTTTCTGAAGTGCAAAAGCATTACCCAGGAGGATAGTGATGGAGATACACTGAAAGAGCCAGTCCAACTTATGGGTCTTGTTTTTGCAGGTAGCTGTTTCCATTGTGATTGCAGTAAATAGGAAAATAGTTCAGAGACCCAGGATGCCAGATGTTTCCACTCCAATAGGTTCAAAGATAAACCTATTGGAGAGTGGCTGGCGTTTTGACATCGTTCATCAACATGTGACTGCTTCTATGTCTGGTACTTTGCTTGTTGGACTCTTTCTGCAAGACATACATTGAGAAGATGGGATGGTCACAGCTAGAATGCTTTTAAAAAACGATGGAGTGGTTGATTGAAATCTTCGTCCACTTAATCCTGGGAGGGTTGCAGGGGCAGAGTCTTCAAGCACACCTTACAGTGGATCCTGTCAGAAGCAACTGTCTCCAGTTGATAGGGCAGTATTGAAGAACAGATAGAGACATTTAACGTAGAAGAGAACTGGGAGTTCCTAAAAAATAACTTACTAGAGGCGACGGATGAGGTTTGTGGCTGGAGTAAGACCTCAAGCAGGAGGAGAGTGACTTGGTGGTGGAACAATAAGGTAGATGAAGCAGTCAAGGCCAAGAGACAGGCATGGAAAGAATGGAAGAACGGGGGGAGCAGGGTACATTACATAGAGACCAAGAGGGAAGCTAGGCGACAAGTATACTTAGCTAGGAGGGAAGCAGAGGATAGAAAATTCAAGCATGTTTTACAACGTGAGGACCAGAAACAGGAGGTATTCAAGATTGCGAGGCAGTGTGTCAGAGATAGTTGTGATGTCATTGGAGAGAAGTGTATCCAGAATGATAAAGGTGAGCTTGCCCTCACAAGTGCTGAGAAGAAAGATGCATGGAAGAGTCATTATGATAGATTACTAAATGAGGAGAATGCATGGGAAGAAGAGACCCTACCCCACGTAGACCCTATAGAGGGACCAGCAGTACAAGTCAGCGGCAGCGTAGTAAGTAAGGCAATCAGAGATATGAAGATAGGGAAGGCAACCGGTCCATCGGGTATAGCTGCCGAGATGCTGAAGGCATCTGGGTCTGTAGGTCACACTATAATCACACGTATCGTTAACCAGGTAATACTAGAGGGGGCCATACCAAAAGATTGGTGCAGTAGCATCATTGTCAACTGCTACAAAGGTAAAGGCGATGCACTAGATAGAGGAAACTATAGAGGTATAAAGTTGATGGACCAGGTCATGAAAGTAACAGAAAGAGTTATAGCACAGCTGATTAGGGACTGGGTGAATATAGACGAGATGCAATTTGGGTTTGTACCAGGGAAAGGCACCACTGATGCCCTCTTCCTTGTGAGGCAATTACAGGAAAAGTACCTAGCTAAAAGTAAGCCACTCTACTTGGCATTTGTCGACCTTGAGAAAGCCTTTGACAGAGTTCCACGTGCAGTAATCTGGTGGGCTCTTAGAAAACTAGGAGTAGATGAATGGCTTGTGAAAGCGGTACAAGCCATGTATAGGGGAGCAGTCAGCAAAGTTAGGATTGGCAATGAGTATAGCGAGGAATTTAGCGTACAGGTTGGGGTCCACCAGGGCTCTGTTCTTAGCCCTCTCCTGTTCATCATAGTCCTGCAGGCAATAACGGAGGAGTTTAAGACCGGATGCCCATGGGAACTCCTGTATGCTGATGACCTCGCACTCATAGCTGAATCTATGGTAGAACTAGAGAATAAATTCCAAACCTGGAAGCAGGGACTAGAGAGAAAGGGCCTCGAAGTCAACATGACAAAGACTAAGGTCCTTATAAGTAGACGAGAAAACAGAACCCAGATCCCCTCAGGGAAATGGCCTTGCTCAGTATGTAGGAAAGGTGTAGGTAGGAACTCCATTCTTTGCCCCAAATGCAAACAATGGGTACACAAGAGATGTAGCGGGATCTCAGGAAGCTTAATTAAGAATGTAGGATTCACATGCAGCAGCTGTGCTGAAACGGCAAGCAAACAGCCACAGGAAACAAGTACCACCAATCTCTGGGAGGGCCCTGTAGAAACAGTAGACAGCTTCTGCTACCTAGGTGACCGAATTAGCAACGGAGGTGGGTGCTCAGAAAGTACAATAACTAGGGTAAGAACGGGATGGAAGAAGTTTAGGGAACTACTACCACTGCTAGCTGCAAAAGGCTTCTCCCTCAGAATGAAAGGCAGACTGTATGATGCGTGTATCCGAACAGCGATGTTGCATGGTAGTGAGACCTGGGCGCTGAAGGTGGAAGACTTACGTAGATTAGAGAGAAACGAAGCCTGCATGCTCCGATGGATGTGTAACAGTAATATACGTGAACGACAAAGCATAAAGGAATTGAGAGAGAGACTGAGCATAAGAGGAATCAAATGCTGCGTGCAGGAGAGGCGGTTACGCTGGTATGGACATGTGATGCGTATGAAGGATGACAGCTGCATAAAAAGGTGCAGAGCACTAGAAGTTGATGGAAACCGCGGAGTGGGGAGACCCAAGATGACTTGGGATGAGGTGATAAAAGCCGACCTTACCCAATTACACCTCTCAAAGTCAATGACACACGACCATGACTTCTGGCGTCACGCAGTAATACAGGGTACCCGACCTCCCATGGGTACATGCTGAAGCATATAAACAATATGTCCCCCCCCCCCCCACCGCAAGGTGGTCGTGGAGGTGCCACGGCAAAAAAGCACCCAGCCCACACTGTAAAGTGGACGTGTAGGCGCCACGAAAAAGCACCCAGCACTCACTGTAAATGAGGTTGGTGTTAGGAAGGGCATCCAGCTGTAGAAATCAAGCCAGATCAGTTCCTGTATGAGCAAGGCATGGTCAGCCGACCAGACACTGCCCACAACAGGACAACCCGTCTAACCCATGCTAGCGTGGAAGAACGGACGTAAAACGGTGATGATGATGTCAAGCAAGCTAAGCTAAGGGATGTTATCCAACTATCTTGCTTGGAGTCTCCTGCCCATTGGTTTTGCCAATGATTAGAATAATAAAAAAAAAAACAGGATAGTCACAGTTGGAACATGAAATGCTTACAATTTCTCAACGAATGTGCACTGAATTGGATCAATTTTTCTTTTGTTTTTTTGAAAGCTATCTATTTTCAAATGTAAAACAAAAGATAGCCATAATGATTGTTTCTCTCACAGGCACAAGGCCAGATATTTAGGAGGAAGAGTTAGTTCATTAAATTGACCCCAGTGTTTGATTGGTACATTCTTTTACTAACCTCAAAAAGATGAAAAGCAAATTTGACCTCAGATGAACCATAAATAAATACCACATGATTTTGTCTAACACTAACAATTCTGCTTTTAAAACACTCTAATAATGGTTTCTAATATAGGTGTGTCCTGTCAGAGGGAACCATCTCTAATTCATCAGGCTGGATCCCCAAGCTCATAGATGTTATCCGACCATCTTGCCCAGGGTCTACCTGTGGGTCTCCTGCCAGTTGGTTTTACCTGTAAGATCTTTCCAGCGATTCTTGAGACATTCTAACCACATGCCTGTAATATTGGAGCTGTGATCTCTCAATTCAGAGAAGTCGTGGTTCTAACTAGAGTGACTCTCTGATCTCCAAGTTATATAATAATAATAATGAAATTATTGTGTACAGTGCTCAGGTGCACCACAACTCATCAAAGGTGCATGTATAGTACATAGAATAATGTACAAATGTCAGGAAAATAAACAGTGTATGAGTCATGATATAATAACAATAACAATAATGAAATATTGTGCACAGTGCCCAGGTGCACCACAACCCATCAAAAAAGTGCATGTACAGTACATAGGGCAATGCACAAACATCAGTAAAATGAACAGTGCACACATGTGTGCATGTGTATGGAAGGGGCACATCAGGTGTAGTTTTGGCGTATTTCGGGAAGCATGGGTGTCTTAAAGGATGCAGTGTCTCGGCAGCTAACAATTGACGCAGGCAGTTTGTTCCATGCTTCAGCAACTCTGAGCGTGAAAAAATGTCTGCGAAAGTCATGGGAGCTGTGCTGTTTTCTTATCTTGTAGGCATGTCCACGTGTGTTAGACACATGGAGATCAAAGAGGTGCTCAGGGTTGCAGTTGGCGAGATGGTTAAAAACTTTGTGGGTATTCACCAAGTCCATTGCCAGACGTCGGAGCTTCAATGAATCCATGCCCAGGGAAGCAAGGCGTTCAGAGTATGGTAGGTGTCTGATGGAGGGTATGCGCTTGGTTGCACGTCTCTGAACAGTTTCCAGGAGGTCAATGTTCCGAGCAAGATAGGGGTTCCAGACTGATGATGCGAATTCCAAGTGTGGTCGCACCATAGCTGTATACAGTTTTAAATAGATGGCTGGAGAGCGGCTAACAAAGGTCTTGCTGAGTGATGCCAAGACACCCTCGGCCTTCTTGACAATCTTAGAGACATGCTTTGTCCAACGCAAATCGTTGCTGACAGTAATGCCCAGGTCACGTTCACAAGAGGACTTTTTGATGTCAGTGTTGTGGAGGGAGTATGTGGACGCTGGATTTTTCCTTCCAAAATGCATGGTGGTACACTTGTCCACAGCCAGCTTCAGTTGCCAGTCTGTGATCCATTGCTGCATTGTGTCCAGGTCTGATTGTAGGAAAGAGTTGTAAATTTCAGGATCAGTCCTTTTGATTTCAAGGTACAGCTTGATGTCATCTGCATATTTTAGTACCGTGGCATTCTGTAAGTTGGCATCTATGTCATTAATATATGCCACAAACAAAAGAGGACCAAGAACAGATCCCTGTGGTACACCAGATGACATCTCATATGGTGAAGAATGCTGTCCTAGAACCGTGACTACTTCCTTTCGGCTGAGAATGAAGGATTTCAGCCAGTCGAAAAGATCATCCCTCACACCCATTGCAGAGAGTTTTGCCATAAGTCTTTTGTGTGGCACAGAATTAAAAGCCTTAGCAAAGTCAAGGTAAACAACATCCACCCATGAGCCGCTGTCAGTGATCCGGGTGATGTCCTCAAGGAACTCGATAAGCTGATCACAGCAGCTGGAGTTGGGGATAAATCCAAACTGTGAGGGCCGGATGAGGCTGTGAGAGCTCCAGAAGTTCCAAAGTGTTTCTCTGACACAGGATTCCATCAGTTTGGCCATACAGCTAGTAAGACTGACTGGATGATAGTTGACAGGTGACATGCGGTTGCCCTTTTTGAACAGGGGAATGACACTGGCAGTTTTCCACTGCTCCGGAGTAGCACCATTGCTGAGACAGTATTGAAAGAAAAAAGAAAGCTGGCGCAAAAGGAAATCCCCGCCACGTTTGAGAAGCAGGTATGTCACACCATCAAGACTAGGGGAGGCATA
The DNA here is from genome assembly GCA_964016885.1 of Eledone cirrhosa. Classification (NCBI taxonomy): domain Eukaryota; kingdom Metazoa; phylum Mollusca; class Cephalopoda; order Octopoda; family Eledonidae; genus Eledone; species Eledone cirrhosa. The sequence continues at coordinate 319,376,957 of OZ024742.1, forward strand.
GTTGCGCTTATTCTTAAGGTGACGTCGCAACATTGCAGGTGTAAATTTCATAGTTGTTATGGAATTTGATGTTAGAGATGGTGGAGATGGTACATTCTGGTTTTCAACAGTAAAAATACTTGCATAGCACTCAGCAATGAGTTCTGCGCATTCCTTGGGATCGTCAGTGATCTGGCTTGTGTGGGGATTGCGAAGAGGACCAACTGGAGAGTGAGGTCTCTGCTTTGAATGAACATATTTCCAGAACACCTTACTGTCAGGATTGGTTGCGATGCACTGTTCAAATTCAAGCACTGCCTTCTTTGTCACTTGCTTGAGATGGTTAGAAGATTTATTCCGCTTTTTTCTGTTGGCATCTGATCTATGCAGTTTATATTCCCGTTCAGCGTTCCGACGTTCTTTCCTGGCAAGTCGGACTGCTGAAGTTTCCCAGATTGCACTTTTGGGGTGGTTATTTTTCCGCTTCCGTGGCACTGATGCTGCACACGCTATCCATATTGAGTCCAGGATGCTCTAGAGTATAGAGTTCACATCTCCAGAGTTATACATCTCATGCCAGTTTGGGCGCTGTAGCTCAGTGCAGTACAAGTTCCAATCCGCCCTCTTCCAGTCAAAGCAAGCAGATTGAAGATGGCTCTGGTTTTTGTTGCTGCCCTCAAGTGCCAGATTGGCAATGATCATAGCATGATCAGAGTCGCCTAGAGGTTCCTCAGTAGTACAACTGATAACCACTTCAGGAGTAGTGGTGAAGATCAGGTCCAAAGTGTTGTCACCTCTTGTTGGAGAGGTGACTACTTGTGACCAGTTTGAGTCCAGCACTAGTTCAAGGAAATCGTTTGCACCCTGTGGCCAAAGAAAGGTTTCCCAATCGATCTCAGGATGATTGAAGTCACCTGCAATAAACACATAAGTGGCTGTTTTCTTGGCAGCAACTCTGAGGATATCGCAAAGCTGTGTGTCCTGATGGTAGTTTGGGGGGCGATAAACAACACCAAGCAGAAGTGTTGACATGGTCATACGTATGTCACAGAAAAAAACTTCTTCCTGTGATTCGTTCAAATCAACGCAAGGAATTACCGAAAAGTTTGAACGAACGTAGACCATCACACCACCACCACGGCGGTTAATGCGGTCCTTGCGGAAAAGGTTGTACCCAGTAATGGTGAAAACCCCATCACAGAGTAAGGAATGTGCCCATGTTTCCGTGACTGTGATGAAGTCAGGGTCGATGCTTCTGACGTAGGATTCGAACAGATGTATCTTGTTGCATAAACTGCGAGCATTTAAGGACAACAATTTGTACCCTGCTCGCAGTTTATGATGGTGTGTAGAGGGTGGCAGGTTGTTCTGGTTTAGTTTCCCAGAGTTGTAGCAGTTTTTACATTGCCAGTTATTGTGGGTAGATCACACTCAGACCAGCTGGTATCTCTCTTCCACGTTTCACCAGCCTTGACAAACCTCCAGATCTGCCCATCATCACGCAGACTGAAACTTTCATCTTGTGCTGAGTTCCGATTCAAGGAAGCTGCAGCACGTAGTTTTGGACGTACATGGGGTGGTAGGCCTGGGCGTGTTCGGAAGGTAATCCGATTTTCACGCCCAGATGATATGAGGTTGCCTCTGCGGGGTCCGAGAAAGACAGCCTGATGAGTCTGGGTTTTGGACCAGGTCGACCAAGGCGGAGGGCACCCTTTGGGGGAACACAGCCTAGGTCTTTGGCTGAGCTGGCAGCAAATGCCTGAAGATCGGCCTTGTCCTCTGGTACCCCAATGGCAATCACTTCATGGGTGGGTAGCAGATTCCGCAGTCTTTTCAGTCTTTCCAGCAAGAGGTACAGGGAGATTCTTTAGCAAGGCATTCCGATAAGACCCCTCATTGTGGGGTCCTACCCGAATGCTTGCCTCTATTCCTGCAACTTCCCTTCTCAGAGCAGAAATCATTAGTTGCAGTTCCGCAAAATCTGTACTGGTCGGTTGTTGTTGTTGTTGTTGTTGCTGCTGCTGCTGCTGTCGTTGTTGGTGATGATGATGTTCCTCCACGGGAATGGCAGGGGAGGACACAGTCGCAGGTTGTTGCTGTTGTTGTTGTTGTTGGTGATGATGATGTTCCTCCACGGGAATGGCAGGGGAGGACACAGTCGCAGGTTGTTGCTGTTGTTGTTGTTGGTGATGATGATGTTCCTCCACGGGAATGGTAGGGGAAGACACAGTCACCAGTTGTTGGTGTCGAAATGTACTGGGAGTGGAAGACATGGGTTGTTGTTGTTTCTGATGTTCTCCCACAGGAATAACAGTAGAAGCCAGTGTCATAGGTTTTTGCCGTTGTTCAGTAACAATGGTAGAGGAAGACACAGTCATTGGTTTTTGTTGTTGTTGTTGTTGTTTTTCAATAACATTAGTGGAGGCAGGCACACAGGCCAGACACTGAAAGGACCAGGATTTTAGCTGGACCATCTCCCATATTCCATCCATCATAGCATTATGATGTCTCTTTTTTTGGCCTGGGATCCTCCGGAAGCCTGTGGCGCATTGAAGGCAGACAGAGATGCGACAAGTTCCACATTCGACCCAGCGATTACGGAACGAGTTTTCGGGTTCCGCACAGATATGGCAGATGTGATTTTCTGGGCAATGTTCTATCTTGGGACATCGGCCGGTTTTGTCGCATATTTCATCGATGGATATCACCATGGCAATTTTGTTATTTCTACCCATCCGTAGAAAAACACAGAATGTAAACAATATAGGTTTAGCGCACTTGATTACGATAGAAATAAAATGACTGTTTTTTTGTGTATTTTGTTTCCGTTTTCCTAAATGTTGTGTGTGTACAGAAGAGTCTGAATTACATTACATGTAAACAAATAAATATGCTGCGTAAGTTAAATGAAACGTACTGTAGAAGGCAGTTGTTTATTAACAGCGAAATAAGGTTTTTTTTGTTTTTTTTTTTCCCTGATACTGCTTCTTTATAGTAAACTTTCAATAATATTTTTTTTCAAATTATTAACTTTCAGCTGCTAGTATATATATATAATTAAAAGGTGTATGTGGGTTAGAAGCGAGGTCAATGTTAAGAAATATTTTACCAATGTAAATTGGTAAAATTGGCCGGTATAGTGTCTCACACGAAATAGTGTGGTTTCTTTTCACGTGTGTATATGCATATGGTATGTATCTGTATATAAATCTGTGTGTATATTGTTGTTTATATGTTTTGTGGAGTACTTACTGCGATCCTTAAGGGACGTAGTGATTTGTTTTGTTTTTTTCCCCTTTTTTCCCCGTCCATGTCCACACGTGGTTTGTTGGCGAAAATCAAGTCAAATTATATATACTTCGTTAAAATAATTCTATCTTGAAACTGGTACTAGTTGTCAGGGAACAGTGAAAGTAATTGTGATAATGAATATTGTAATCCATCTGACATGTGTTTAAAGGGCAGTTTTTGGTGAAAATATTATATTTTGTTCGGTCAAGACGTGGTCAAGCGACCTTCCTTGTCGCCATGTTTTTGTATATATGTTATATAAATTTTGTATATAAAGTTATGCACTTTATCAAGTAATGTTACTCCAAAGACCCTTCACTGCTTTTATTCGCAATTGTACACTTGTGGTCATTACCCAATAGGTAAGGGTTGGCACAAATACCGAATTGAAGATAGTGAGTTTGGCTTTTACACCTACCTCCCTTTTGATTACTGAATGTTGAAGCTGGCACATTACTGCACTTAATTCAGCCTCCTACCTTCCATTACTCATGAACAGGACCCTGAGACACATGAACTTCTCCACTGATCCTACGCCTGCCAGTCATGATATCACTTGTCACTGATCATTTGCTGTCAACTGCCTCCATAGTACTACCACTAAAATTTCAGAGCACTGTCTCTGATCCATTGCTGTTGGTCACCTGCAGCCAACTCACTGTAGTACTAGTGCCCAGTGCCCAGACATTGTCTTCGATCACTCTCTATCAGCTCCCTCCAGACCATTTCCATGGTGTTAGAGCTCAGTGTTAGGACATTGTCCCTGATCAGTTGCTACAAATCTCACAACAAATATTATTCTAACCGTATAAGGAAAAAATAACATTGTAAATAGTAATAACGTAATGATCTTGATCCTGTGTCATCACCTTTGAGAAGTGCAATTGTGCAAGGTCAATTTTATCACCTCATCCCAAGCCTTCCAACTCTATAGATCTATCAACTTTGAGTGTCCTGCATCTTTTTATACAACTATCATAAGTCATATGCATCACATGTCCATACCAACACAATCTTCTCTCCTGCACACTGCATCTGATTCCTCATATCCCGTTTCTCAGTTGATTTACGCTTTGCTGTTCATGTATTACACATCCATTGGAGTATTGATGCTTCATTTTTTTCCAATTGTAGGTCCTCTGTACACAGCACCCAGGTATCACTACTATGCAACATTGCTGTTAGTGTACACACCTCATACAATCTGTTCTTTATTTTGAAGGGAAAACCTTTTGTATCCAGCACAAATAGTAGCTCGCTGAACTTTTTCTATCCCGTTCTCACTCTGGCTACCGTACTTTTGGAACAGCTTCGTTCAGCTGTTTCCAAATGATTATAATTTTTTGACAGATCAAATGAAAGCAAAGAGTTTTTAATGAATGGAGAATAGACATTTAAAGGGACAAAAGAGGATGAAAAATGTAGAGAAAAGAAACAATAACAAATGAATTATTTATTTACTAGAAATAATTTTTTAAATCTTTTGAAATTGTATTATTGAAATATAAAGTAATAATTGTTTCTACTTTTGGCACTAGGCCAGCAATTACCCAGTGCATTACTGGTACTTTATTTTATCGACCCCGTAAGGATGAAAGGCAAAGGTCGTAACTCTATGCGTCAAAGCATAGCATCCAACCCTCTACCGATACTGCCAATCCACCACCACCGAAATATAAAGTAATAATGGTTTCTGATTTAGGCAAAAGGCTAACAATAATAATGATTGTAGATAATTGCTGATTGGAATTTCTTGTCAGTGAAAGTTGGTAGATAGAAAATGAGCAGACGACTATTGTATCATTATCATATACAGCTGTTTTCCCTGCTGACATTGTCTTAGTCAGTCCTTATAGAGAGTTACTGTCCTTGACAAGTCAGGTGACGATGTCTCACTTACACATTTCCTTTTTGGAATGGTTGCTGCCATAAGTAATCACTCAATGCTTGCTTTTATCTTGCTTAATCTTTACTGATCACAGTTATAAGATCAAGCACCAAATCTTCAGATTTCATTTCATCCTAAATATTTAGCTGATAGAGATGTATATTTAGGATTTATAACATGATGCATTACAAGCCATTTGTCGGTAATATTTTAAAATGTGTTTGTTAATTCCAAATATTTACAGTATCTTTACTAGTGGACAGATAATTGTGATGGACATTGTAATGTTTTGAATTTCTCAGTCATACTACTATGGTTTTATGTGGAACAAAATGTTACGAGTTAAAGTAATATGTAAAAGGTAAGTAATTGGCAGAATCATTAGAAAGTGCTAGATAAAATGGCTAAATATATTTAGTTACAACCTTTTATGTTCTGAGTTCAAATCCTGCTGAAGTCAATTTTGCTTCCCTTTTTGGGGTGTGTGTGTGTTAATAAAATGAAGTATCAGTCAAATACTGGTGCCGATTTAACCCATATAAATATAAAAATATAACCACTAACCCCTTCTCCTACCAAATATTAACCCTTTTGTGACTATAATCCTAGTGAACACTATATTCTAATTAATTAATCAAAAATTTAGAGGGATTTACACAAAATATTAATCATTTCATTATTGAGATGGTATTTGTAACATAATTTTATATAAACTTCTTAAATTAAATTAAATTATGAAGATTTTAATGTGAAATGGGTGCTTTTGTTTCATAGCACCAGAAGTGGTTTTAGCCTGGTTGGTATCAAAAGGGCTTCCTCTCCCAGAAACATTTGAAGCCCTGGTCAACATTAATAATCAATATTAAACTGATATGTGATATTGTTTGATTGATTGATAAATGTTCCATTCATAAATAAATAAATAGTTTTTAACACAACTTTATAACAGACTTTATAAATGTCATAATAATTGTTTCTACTTTTTGGCACAAGGCCAGCAATTACCCAGTACATTATTGGTACTTTATTTTATCAACCCCGTAAGGATGAAAGGCAAAGTTAACCTCAGCACCCAGCAAGGTTCACACATTGTATCTCCCTTATTAATTATTCATTTAAACTATGTATTGTAGTGCAATTATCACACAAATTAGATTGTATGCTTCAGTAGGGTTTCATTTTTAATGATCACCAGAATGAATTGGAAAAGTAATTAGCTGCAGTACGTAACCAACTTCCAGAATAAAAACTGTTATTTGAGGTCCCGTTACGGCAAACAGCCTTTTCATCAGGCTGTGGGCTTTCAATATCATCTAAATACTCAGGTCCTTCAGTACTAGCATTGGCTGGATCACTATTACATGGCAAAATAACCTGTAAATATATATAAAGAAAACAGACATTTATATACTGTATAGACTTGTATATAAGTTGAGAAATATGTGACAAAAAAAAAAGATGGTAAAATGATAGGGCTGGCTTATATTTGAGGTCAATATTTTACTGATTTTCATCAACTTCAAAATCCTACGTAAATGAGGTTCTAAAATATTTTTGCTTTGGAGGTAAACATACTGGTTTCACTTTGGAGGTGAATATTACATTGGTTTCACATTGGAGGTGAATATTACACCGGTTCATTTTCGTTGTGAAATTCATATTTCCCATTGTTTTTTTTTATGTTTTGAATGAATATATCCTTCAAAATGGTTGGAAATTGTAATTGTAAAAAAATTGTTACATAATGGAGTTGTGAAACACAAACTATACTCTAAATGATACTTAGAACATTTTAAATATCAAAATATCAAAACTTCACAAATATATTCTCCACTCATGAGAATTTCAAAACCACACCATCTAAACATAATGTGTTGATTACCTGCCTCTGCATATACAAGGGGTTTGGGTTTTTGCCTATTTCTCAGACATAAAATAGTGGGGTAGACTTGTATTTGAGTTTATATAGTAATTTGAAAAGAAGGTCTTTTCCTTGAAATATGATGATGAAATATATAGGGAAAAACGTTTTGTTTTGTCATCTTTTACCCCAGTTCCATCTTTGTATTTCTATCTGCATTGTTATGGCTTTATCAATACTCACTCTGTTATCTATTACATATATTGATATACATTTTTGTGTGCATACTCACACACACACACAAATGCACATATTTAGGAATACAAACAGAAAAAAATTTCTCTATTCAAAACTAAAGCTTCTTTCTGGTGTTACCCAGTTTCCTGTTCTATAGCTGTTTGACAAAGTGAAATTATATACTCATCTGCTTTAGTCTCGTCAGTCAGTTATATACAGAGGCTTAAAACCATTATCTCTGTAACATGCATTAAGCAATACAGTGTTACCTAGCCCCTACTGTCACACATCTCAGCTGTTCTGTAATATTGAACATGGTAACAGAAAGCATGCAACTGGTTGGTCATGTCTTGTGGTAGTCAGATTATTGATAGGCAACTGGTTGGTCATGTCTTGTGGCAGTCAGATCATTGATATGCAACTGGTTAGTCATGTCTGGTGACAGCCAGATCATCACATCTGGTTGCATCCAGATCATCATGTCTGCTGGGTGTTTTATCATGATATGACTGGGGACTTATTAAAATATTTGAGAAACCCATGAGGTACAAATGCATAGGAGGCCACATAGGTGTAAGCTGTAACAACATGAAATGTATCAAACAAATATAAAACCTTTGAATTGTATGTTATACTATACCTCTTCTCCAAATTCATTTTTTACAATCTGCTGAGCTGACATAGTTTGAGACTTTGCTATTGCTTCTATTAATACCTGCAAACAAATGAAACATGAGTAAGACAATAAAAATACAAACAACAAATGATTTAACCCTTCAGCATTTAAACCGGCTATATTTGGCCAGAATTTTCTCACCTCTTTCTGTTCAAACCGGCCGTAACTTGCTACTCATACTAATGTTAAGGTATTGTTCTCAAAATAGGTAATATCAAAATCTCATAGATTTGATATTATGTGAGATAAAGCCTTTACTTCGAAAATACAATAGTATATACAGAATAATGGGTTACGGCCATTTTCCTTGCTAAAGCAGAGGTTAGCCTAGTAGAGCCCCATGATAAGCTTTTCCATTTTGCCTTATGATATGCATTCCTTTTCGTTTCCTCCTCCATGTCTTTCTTGGCCTTCTTCTTCCTCTACATTCATTTCTATCACTTTTCTTACCCAGCCACATCCATCCTTCTTCAATACATGATCCAGCTGTCTCTTCCCAACAGCCACTAAGACTGATGTATACAGATAATTCAAATTTGTTATTCTTAAGCATTAACTTACTTTTACCCAGAAACTGAGGCATTTAATAGTTAATAAACAAACTATTCTAAATGTATGTTTATTATACATAATCATATTGTATATGGGTCTATATATGCTTTTATTCTGAATCATGCTGTGTTAGTGTTATTGTTAATATGTATACACACAGACACACTTGTGTAAAAGTGTACTCCCTATTATTTGCCAAATATATTTGGATTTTCCCATGACACTCATGTAAAAGTCGACTCTAGTTTTTCACAGAAAACAGATTAACATTTGTGATTCAAGTTATTATCTTGAACATAAATCTTTTCGTAAAAGAATTAATTTTCTTGCAAGGAAATATAAGAGCTATGTTGCCTTACTTATGTATTGGTTGTAGGAAATGTGTTTTGATGCATAGAAACATTGATATTATTATTGTACTTGATTCTTTGAGTTTTTTATTTATTTAGAGTCTATTTTGGCTTCTGCTTATCCTCCTCCTCATCATTATCACTGTTTAATGTCATTTTCCATGCTAGCAGGGGTTAGATAAATTGTTCTGTTGTGAGACAAGTCAGATCAGGTGACAGTCTTGTTCATACAGAACTGTTTCTAGCTTGGTTTCTATAACTGGATGCTCTTTCTAACACCAACCACATGGACTGGGTGCTTTTTGTGGCACTAAAACGACCAACAGACAGGTTGGACTGGGTACTTTAGCTACACAAAAGCAGAATCCATGTAATAGGCAACTGCATAAATTTAAGATAAAAAGTAGTAACAAAATATCTGACTTTTACATAATATACGGAATATGTATGTGTGTGTGTTTGTGTTAAAAATAACAACAAAATGAACTGCAATGTAAATGAAAGAAAAGATTCAGCATGAAATACTTACCTCAGGTTGTACTTTGGAAAGGGCTCTGATTGTGCAACGAGATTTGTTCATATCAAAGATTATACTGACAACACCTTTGACTTTTATAAGGAGACAGGTACATAATTCACGATCATGCTATAATAGATATAAATATACACATTGATTTTCTACTAATTTTGCAAGATTCTTAATGGGAAATCATGTGTTGAAATTGGAGGATCATGTTGCCACAAGAATACTCATTGAGGTAGACACAGAATATGTGACAAAAGAGCATTGGCAATTGATTAACCATCTCATTATTAAACTAACCAAGGAGTGGATCAGTTACCTGACTAATAATAAAAGTGAAGTAAAACTCAACTGATCCAAGTTCTTTTATTAGCAGTATGATCCTCCTATATAATAATAATAATAATGATTTCTTTATTGGCCACAAGGGTTGACATCAAGAAAAACATTACAGACGGCACAGGACGGTACGATGTGGGTTTTGTGCGTGCAAAAATTTTTATTATTTATATAAGAAACGAAAAAGAAAAAAGACATAGAAACATATATATAAACAATAAAAAATTCCCCAATAGAGGGGAAACCTCCGAGGGTTACTTGTGGCGTAAACCACACAAAAGACCACGGCCACCCTGACCACCAGGGCAAATGCCCTCTCTCAATTTTTCCATTCCTCAAACTACAAGCATATATTCAGAGTGGTCCCGTTTACTCGGTCCATTCTCACTACATTCACTCACCTTTCATCAAACTTGTTAGAAGATAGCACTTGCTTCTCCACCCTGATTTTCCTCTTCAAGTGAAACTTGAAAAAGTTAATCAGGGATTCGCTGAAGAGGAAAGTGTCTGTCTTTAACCCTTTCAACCTTGTCCACCTCACAATCTCTTTCGCCATGGTCACCAGGAAGATGAAAACTGCCTGGAAGACGGCGAGACCATCTGCACAATGGACTTAGTCGATAATCGGATCGATCCTACACGCGACAGCAACTGTTCGACATAGCTCCACAAGTCAGCAATGCTCGGGTACTGAATGAGTGCGTGCACAACGGTTTCGTCGCTCTGCGCGCATCTTGGCTGACGACACTTCCGTGCCTGTAGAGCTTATCTCGAACCGGCAATGCTCCCCGGTAGCACTGCCAGGCCAGGGATTTCTGGAAGTTATCCATAGGTCCTGGGCTGAAAGTTCTCCAGAAGAGAGCAAACAGCTGATCTTCTTCGACGCCCAGGATCTCTCTGAGAACGTCGTTGCTCTTCCCCTCCACTAGTCCTTTATAGAACGCCGAGGTGGATGTTCCACTGATACTGGTGCCCAGCTGGCAGAGGGGGGTGAGCGCCTGGAGACATTCCAGTTTCCAAGCGCTATCCCTCGGTCTTTTCCTGACCCAGGACTACAGCTCCGTGGCAAATGGCGACCACACCTGTTCACCGTCAAGGAAGCACCAGAGATGTCGCAGCCTCAGCGCATCATCAGCCACGGCATGCCCAGTCCTCCACGCAACGGGTGTTGACAGCAGATGGATCGTCTGACCATGGGAGTGCGTCCTTTCCACAAAAAGTGGGGCAAGGGACGATGGTGAGGCGGTAGCAGATGACGGATGCGATGAACGCATTGGCCACCTCCGCCCGGCCTTTCAGGGACAGCTTCCTCTCGGCCCATTTCTGGGAGAGGGAGGCCACTTTGCTCATCACTTCGCTCCAGTTTTTCTCCATCTGGAGGTCTGGTCCGAACCAGACGCCTGAGCAATTTAACCGGTCCGTCCGTCCAACGCCCCACAACGCTGTCGGACGGCATGGACTTGCCTCTCCAGGTGCCGAGCTGTAAGCTCACCAACTTTTCCTGGTTTATCTTTGCTCCTGTCAGCGCTTCGGATTCCTTGAGAGCGGTGCCGAGCATCTGGACGTGTCTGGTGCTTGACACCACCACGGTGACGTCGTCGGCGTAAGCTGAATCGGATTTCCCGCATCCTAGTTCGCGTGGGACACCCCTCATCGCCCCCAGTTTGTGCAGTAACGGCTCGAGAGCCAATACGTACAAGAGAGACGAGAGGGGACAACCCTGATGGACCGAGCACATGATGCTGAACAGTTGCAACAGCTGACCGTTCACTCTCACAACCGAGCAGATGTCGCTGTACATCGCAGAGATCCAACCCCTGAAAACGGGCCCAAAACCGGCTGCCTCAAGGACCGCCGTCAGGTACCGATGGTCGACCCTATCGAATGCTTTGGATTGTTCCAAGTTGATCAGGACCCCACCCATGCCAGGTTCCTTAACCACCCTCTGTATGATGTATCGCATGAGGTGGAGGTTGTCGTGTATGGATGTCTGGAATGGCGCATGTCTGCGCCTCTCCCACCAGATCCTCGACGACAAGCGCCAACCTCGTTGCTAACACCTTCGCCAAAATCTTGAGCTCTGCGTTTAGCAGAGTTATGGGCCTGAAGTTATCGATAACATCCCCTTTGTTCGGGTCTTTTCTCAGCAGCGCCACTGCTCCCCAGCTCACAAAACTGGGAATGCTCCCGTTCTTCTGCCAGTTACAGTAGACGTCTGCCAAGAGGTCACCGAACAAGTCTGGCATAAATGCATGAAGCTCGTAGAGTAGACCATCCAAACCTGGCGATTTACCCCTTGTGCAGTTAGCCATCGCTTCCTGTATTTCACCGGCTGTTATTGGCTTTTCGCAACACTGTGCTGCGGTCGTCGAGAGCCGAGGCAGTCCATCGAGGTATGCACTGAAGTCCATACCCCGATCCGGCTTGCCGCTGCTCCCGAACAGTTCAGCAAAGTGCTGCTGAAAAGCCTCACACATCTGCTCGGGTTCGAGCAACACGCGCCCGTTTTGGTCAGACAAAGACTGAATTGTAGATTTGTTGCCACGTCACGCCTCTGCCACCCAGGCCCATTGGACGGCTTTTGTCCCCTCGTGTTTCAGAGCACGCGTTCTAGCTCTGATAACGCAGCCTTCGTGTTTTGCGTTGAAGAATTGGTCGAGTGCCAATCTCGCCGCAAGCACGTCGGTTGCGATGCCTGTCCTAAATGCCTCTTCTAGCTTTCTGACTAGCTCTCCCTCTACTCTATTTTCCTCTATCACTAGTCCTTTGCTAAACCTAATCGACCCTACTTTAATTGCCCTTTTCAGGGCAAACCACTACCTGTTGTTGACGACCGCTCTCGTCAACGCCCGCTTAATACGCTAATCCGGTCTCTGTAGGCTTTGCGCGCCGGGAAAGATGCGTTCAGCTTCCAGTAACCGGGTCCTTGTCTATGAAGTCTGTCTATGTTGATCTCACAGATCACAAATTTGAGCTCTGTGTAGTCGACTATTTTAAATTGTGGACAACTTATACTAGCCTTATCTAGTTCTCTGCAGAATACCCTATTGAGATACGATCTGGATGACTCGATGCGGTTTGTCCATGTCTACATTGGCACATTCGGGTGATCCAGTCGATACCTGTCAGACAGTTCAAAACGTTTGAGCAGGTTGGTGAGGCTCTTGCACCCTCCTCCCCTATCCACTAGCCCCACACAAACCCAGCGTGCATCCAAGATACCGTTCCAGTCGCCCACTAACACTAAAGAGCAGGACGTTCCAAGAAAGGTCTCTAGACATCTGAAGAAATCTGGCCGTCCTGCCCCATTTGGGGCATAGACGGCTACTAGCCTGAAAGCATTGCCGGTCATGTCCAGCCTCTCCGAAAAAGGACTGCAACTCCTCCCTCCAATCCTGGATGGCTGGGAGATGCGTATACATCGTAGCCGCCGAAGATCGGTGCGAAGGCTCGTGGTTCGGAGATTCTGGTCTCGCTGATGGCCACCACATCTATGTTTAGTGACCTGAGGTCATTGAGCAGGTGACCCTGCTTCCAAGATGAGCCCAGGCCACGTACATTTATACTGCCTATTCTAAGTACAGCCATGTTGGATGAGAAACGGGGCAAGTGAGAAAGGGTCACTTACCTTGATCGTGTGGTGAAGGGACAGTAGAACTGTCCCTTTGGCTGGTCATGGGTGTTTCCAAGAGGATGTCAGTGTATATTCTCTTGGTAACCGACCCTCTGAAGTTTCCAACTGCGTTGAGGAATTTTTGTTTTAAAAGTTTGTACTGTTCTATTTTGATATCAATGATGCTTATGTTTGTTGGGAGAGTTCTTGGTGTTGGTGGGGTGTAGTAGTTTTTTTCTGTGATGGTTGTGTGCTGCTTTATATGTTGTGTGAGTTCTTTATTTGCCATGTTTATGGCTGTGTACTTTTGGGGGGAGGGGTGATTTTGTTGCTGTTGTGTGTGTGTGTTTTGTTGTTGGTGTTTTTGGTGATGCTGGTGGTGGTGTGGTTGTTGTTGGCGGTGGTGCTTGTGATGGTGATGGTGGTGGTGTTGCTGCAAGTCTCCTTGCAGCCTTTACCCCTCTTTGTGTACCTTCGCTTTTGGAGAGTGAAGCTAAGGGTTTTTTTGTTTTTTGTAGCAGACCGTTTGTCACTTCACTCCCGCATCAGACTCCATGTCGAATTCCGTGGCGTTTGGGAGGGGTATGTGCTCTACGGCTGTTGGTGGTGGTAGTGGAGCCCTCTCCAGCGATTTTGTTGCTGCTACCGATGCTGCTGCTTTAGTTGTCCGTCGCCTTGGTACGGGTGCCACGGACGTTGCCCTCCTACTCACGGTGGAAGGGGCTTCTGCGTTTGTTGCCTGCCCTGCTCTTGGTAGAAGTGGACCAGGCATTGGAAGGAGAGGGGCCTTCTTCTTCGGACAAAAGACCCTGAGGTGACCCTTTGACCCACAGAGATAACATTTTGGCCATCCTCCTTCCACGCTTATAGGGAGTTGGAGTCCTTCCTCGAGGTCTATGATATTGGGGATAGCGTCGATACACTCCTGGTCAGTTTGTATAAGCATTTGCATGCCTATACCTGACCAGTTCTCTTTCCCTACTTTCTCTATTTGCAGCATGGTCGTCCTGTCCTCAATTCCAGCAAGGACAGACACGGCCAGCGATGGTATGGGCACGTTGGGTGGGACCAGGGTCAATTTGACCCTCACAATTTTCTGCCTGCAGTAGGAGGGCACCAAGACTATCTCCTCACTCTTTAGGGTTTCCAAAGAGTGAGACTTCGCTTCTTGGGGGGGGGGGGGGGGGGGGCGAAAAGTACGTCTACTGTGGCGTACTTTCTGCCTCGGGTGATGTGGGTTTTGCGCGCCCAGACGCATCCCAAGGCCTTTTAAATTTGAGCCTCCGTGGCTCTCTCCACCCGATGTGACATTTTGCTTACAGTGCGGTAAGTCACCGTCCGTAGCTGCTGGTCCTTGAAAAAAATCGGGTGGAAGTTTCAGGGTAACTCTATTGGCGTTTCTTGTCACCATGGCCCTTGCGACTACCATCTCCTCCTCTGTGACTAACACAGTTTCCATATTTCGGGCCACACCTGCAAAAGAAGTAGTCCCTTTTTCAGTGGCACCACTATTGCTGCTGCTACTGGTCTTGCTGGTGGTGCTGAGATTGCTGTTACTGGTATTGATGTCATTGTTGATGTTTTCGTTGGTACTGTTGTTGCTGTTGTTTTCGTTGATACTGTTGCTGTTGTTACTGTTATTGTGGCTGTTATTATTATTGTTGTTTTTGTTGATACTGTTCCTACTATTATTGTTGTGACTGTTGTTATTGTCGTTCTCGACCTTACCGCTGTTATTTTTGTTATTGTCGTTCTCGACCTTACCACTGTTATTTTTGTTGTTGCTGTTGTTATTGCAGGTGTTGTTGTTGGTGTTATTGTTGGTGTTGTTTGTGTTAGGAATATTTGGTAATTTTAAATCTGTAACAATATCATTAAAAATGATATTGTTCCTCTTTTCCTTTGTAATATTTTCTTTTATATTTACCTTCGCTAGAACACTGTCTTGTTGATATGTTGACAAAGTCTCCCTCCGCTCTCTCTCTTTCTTGTGTTATCCATGTTGAAAGAAATTTTTTTCAAATAATATTTTTACATAATACGACACCCCGTAAAGGGGTGCCGTATTATTTACGAGTGAACCCCTGTATTGGGTGGATCACTTCTTCTAAACTTTTATCAAGTTTAAAACTTGAATAAAAGGTTTAGAACGGTTGAAAACGAGGTAAACTGTCGAAAAAAAAAACTTGAGGCGATAAGAAGCGTGGCTTCACCTTCAATAACAATAATAATAATAATAATGGTTTCTTTATTGGCCACAAGGGCTAACATGAAGAAAAACATTAGACACGGCACAGGACAGTACAGGACGATACAAAGTGGGTTTTGGTCGCGTAAACAGGTTATAACAAAATCGGGCTAGAAATAAAAAAAATTCAAACAAAAATTCCCCAAAAAAGGGGAAACCTTCGAGAGTCACTCGTGGCAAAAACCACACAAAAAGACCACGAACACCCTGACCACCAGAGCAAGCGCCCTCTCTCAGTTTTCCCATTCCTCAGTCTACAGGCGCATACTCAGAGCGGGCCTGTTCACTCGGGCCAGACTCGCCACTTTCACCCACCTTTCAACAAACTTACTAGAAGACAGCACTTGCCTCTCCACCCTGATTTTCCTCTTCAAGTACAACTTGTAAAAGTTAACAGGG
Organism: Eledone cirrhosa; assembly: GCA_964016885.1. Lineage (NCBI taxonomy): Eukaryota > Metazoa > Mollusca > Cephalopoda > Octopoda > Eledonidae > Eledone > Eledone cirrhosa. The sequence continues at coordinate 319,392,913 of OZ024742.1, forward strand.
ATTGGCCAAGAGGAAAGTGTCCGTCTTCAAACCTTTCAACCTTGTCTACCACACAATCTCTTTTGGCATGGCTACCAGGCAGATGAAAACTGCCTGCCCTTCCTCCTCTTTAAAGGAGGATGGCGGGGCTATCTGCACAATGGACTCAGTCGATAACCAGATCCATCCTACACGCGACAGCAGCTGTACGACATAGCTCCACATAGCAATCCTCGAGCACTGAATGAGTGCGTGCAGGACGGTTTCGTCGCCCTACACGCATCTCGGACAGATTTGGCTGATAGCACCTCCGTACCTGTAGAGCTTACCCTGAACCAGCAACGCTCCCCGGTAGCACTGCCAGACCATGGATTTCTGGAAGTTGTCCATAGGCCCCGGTCTGAAAGTTCTCTTGAAGAGAGCGAACAGCTGATCGTCTTTGACGCCCAGCATCTCCCCGAGAAAGTTGTCATTCTTTCCCTCCACTAGCCCTCTATAGAACGCCGAGGTGGATGTTCCACCGATACTAGTGCCCAGCTGGTAGAGGGCGGTGAGCGTTTGGAGACATTCCAGCTTGCAAGCGCTGTCCCTCAGTCTTTTCCTGATCCAGGACTGCAGCTCCGTCAAGGAGACGAGCTGGGGAAAAGCGCGTCTGGCAAATGGCGACCACACCTGTTCACCGTGAAGAAAGCACCAGAGATGTTGCAGCCTCAGCGCATGTTTGCGCATCATCAGCCACGGCATGCCTAGTCCTCCACGCAACGGGTGTTGACAGCAAATGGATCATCTGACCATGGGAGCATGTCCCTTCCACAAAAAGCGGAAGAGAAGGCGCTCCATTTTGGTCAGAGGCAAGGTACGACGGTCAGGCAGTAGCAGATGATGGACGCTATGTACGCATTCGCCACCTCCGCCCGACCTTTCAGGGACAGCCTCCTCTTGGCTCATTTCTGCGTGAGAGAGGCCACCCTGTTCGTCACCTTGCTCCAGTTTTTCTCCATCTGGAGTTCCGGACCAAACCAGACCCCGAGCAATTTAACCGGTCCTTCTGTCCAGCGCCCCACGATGCTGTCAGACGGCATGGACTTGCCTCTCCAGGTGCCGAGTTGCAAGCCCACCAACTTTTCCTGGTTTATCTTTGCTCCTGTCACCACTTCGTATTCCTTGAGAGCGGTGTCGAGCATCTGGACGTGTTTGGTGCTCGACACCACCTTGGTGATGTCGTCAGCGTAAGCTGACACAGATCTCCCACATCCCAGTTCACATGGGACCCCCCCCTCATCGTTTCCAATTTGTGCAGTAACGGCTCGAGGACCAGTACATACAAGAGGGACGAAAGGGGGCAACCCTGGTGGACCGAGCGCATGATGCTGAAAGGCTGCGACAGGTGACCATTCACCCTCACAATCGAGCAGATGTTTCTGTGCATCGCAGCGATCCAGCCCCTAAAAACGGGCCCGAAGCCGGTCGCCTCGAGGACCACAGCCAGGTACCGATGGTCGACACTATCAAATACTTTAGATTGATCCAAGTTGATTAGGGCCGCACCCGTTCTAGGTTCCTTAACCACCCTCTCTATGATGTATCACATGAGATGGAGGTTGTTGTGGATGGATCTGTCTGGAATGGCGCATGTCTGCGCCTCTCCCACCAGATCACCGACAACAAGCGCCAATCTCTTTGCTAACACTTTGGCCAAAATCTTAAACTCTGCGTTTAGCAGAGTTATGGGCCTGAAGTTGTCTATAATGTCCCCCTTGTTCGAGTCTTTTCTCAGCAGCACCACCGCTCCCCGGCTCACAAAACTGGGAATGCTCTCATTCTGCTGCCAGTTGCAGTAGACATCTGCCAAGAGGTCGCCGAACAAGTCTGGCATATAATCATAAAGCTTGTAGGGCAGACCATCCAAACCTGGCGATATACCCCTTGTGGAGTCAGACATCGCTTCCCATATTTCACCTGCTGTTATCGGCTTTTCGCAGCACTGCGCTGCGGTCATCGAGAGCCGCGGCAGTCCTAATAATAATAATAATAATGATTTCTAGTATAGGCACAAGGCCAGTAATTTCGGGGGAGGGGAAAGTCGATTAAATCGACCCCAGTACGTAACTGGTGCTTTATTTTATCGACCCCGTAAGGATGAAAGGCAAAGTTAACCTTGGCGGGATTTGAACTCAGACCATAAAGGGCCGTAACTCTTTGCTGCAAAGCATGGTGTCCGACCTTCTACCGATACTGCCAATGTACTGCCCTATATATAATAATAGTAATAACAATTTCTTTAATCAACACAAAAGGTCAACATTAAGAAAAAATTTGGATTGCACAAGATGAAAACATAGAGTGTATGTGTGTTGGTGCGTGGGGTTAATATGACACAGGCTTAACAATAAAAAATGTTAACAATGGGAATTCCTCAATACGAAGGAAACATTCATTGAAAAAACCCCATAAAACCACAGGTGCCCTGAACTCTAGGGCAAGTGCCCTGTCCCACTCATCCTCCTTCAATCCACAGGTGCACACTCTGAGCAGGCCATACTCACCACTCTCACCCAACTTTCAACAAACTGCTTAGAAGTCAGCACTCCCCTCTCTACCCTGATTTTACTCAAGCGAAACCTAAAAAAGTTAATGAGAACTTTGCTGAAGAAAAAATTGCCGGTCTTCAAACCTTTCAGACTTGTCAACCATACAATTTCTTTCGCCATGACCACCAGACAGAAAATAAAACAGTCTGCCCTTCCTGACCAAACGAAGGCGGTAGGGTGATCTTCACAATGGACTTAGCTGATAGCTGGATTTGTCCTACACCCGACAGCAGGTGTTCAACATAAACCTACAAGTCAGCAATGCTCAGACACTGGACAAGTGCGTGCAAGACAGTTTTGTCACCCACTGTGCATCTCAGACAGGCCTGGTTGATGCCACTTCCATGCCTGTAGAGTTTAAGAGAATCTCAAACTGGCAAAACTCCTTGGTAGCACTGCCAGGCCAGGGATTTTTGGAAATTATTCATGGGCCCCAAACCAAAAGTCCTCCTGAAAAGGCTAGAGTCAATGTTTAGAGTTTCCCTAAGATCGTTGTCATTTTCATCTGCCACTAACCCTCTATAGAATGCCATGGTGGAGTTTCAACTGATCATACTGCTCAATTAGTAGAAAGCTGTGAGCGCTTGAAGACATTCCAGTTTCTAAGCACTTTCTCTCAGTCTCTGCTTGACACAGGACTTCAGCTCCATCATGGAAACACTGGGGAAACATGTCTAGTGAACGGCAACCACACCCGTCTCTCTGTCCAGTGCCTGACATATGCATAAGAAATGAAAATGCATAAGGATGAGGCCCCCTTTGGTCATGACTGACTATGAAGTTGCACCTGGAAAGTTCCTCTCCAGGGTGCAAACCTGGACAAGGCATTTTGTGGAAAACCAACAATTGCCCATGATTGCTAGTCTTCCCTGTCCATGCCACCGATGCTAGCCAAGGGAATAGGTACCAGTGTAGTTACAACTAATCTTTTCCAGCTGATTGGAGTAATGTGAAATACACAATGTACCACTCAGCTCAGGAATCAAACTCATGACTTAAAATAAAATACAACTTACTCATGTTAGGTTGCTAATTTATATATAATTAGTCAATGTTGTCTATATTATATTATATTCTTTATATTTTGTTTATTTGTGGTAGGTTACAAGCAAGTCACATGTATAATCAATCAAGTAGTACAATTTGATAATGAGAAGGTTTATTACAAAATCCTTATTTTCTAAATTATTTAAAAAAATCATTGGCTGTGCTTTAATTAGAAATATGATAATGAAAGGATTAAAGAAACTTTCTTTAAAAAAAATCAACAACTTTTGCTTACCTTATCAAAGAGGCCTTTTAACTGAAATAGTAATGTTTTGTATTTACTGTTGCGACTACTGTTTGACTTGTCAGTATTTTGTTGGTTGCTTCTTCTGGAAAATACAAATATTTCCCAGTATTTTGTTTAGAAATTTTCTAAGATTTTAATTTTTGTAAACTAGCTTGATGTAGAAAGTTACTGTCCTTAGCCTAATTAATTCCTTTGGTGCCCAACCATTTGAAACTGCTGCTGGGTCCAAGATATAAAGCTGTTTATATTTATTTAAAAACCTTCCATTATAATTTTACATCAGAAATATTAAGATATGCTCCAAAAAAAAAGATCAATAATGAGAAAGTTATATTACTAAATCCTTCCAAATTACAGACTATTTTCAAAAATATTTGAAATGTATAGGCCATGTGTTTCATTTGAAATATGGTAATGAAAGAGTTAAGTATCATCATGAACTGTGGTGAAGAGGAATATGCATAATGTAGTGGTTAGGGTGTTAAGCTTATGATAGTAAGGTCAATGGTTCAATTCGCAGACTGAGCAGCATACTGTGTCTTACTCAAGCTCACAATGCACCCCCAGTCCAGGAATAGAACTTACGACCGTATAAACCCTGTACCCAAACTAAGTCACATGCCTTCACAATATAGCAGACTCTGGTGTTAACTTCATACCAACCCAGCCAAAACCAGCTCTGGTTCTATGAAATGGAACCACCCATTTTAAAGTGTTCCTATTTAAATTTTCTAACATTATTTTATATAAGAACCATATGGTAAGTTACTAGCTTAGTAATTAGATGATTAATAATCTTAGTAAATCTATCAAAATTTCTAATTCTTAATTGAAAGGAAGTGTATTTTATTGGAAATATGGTAATAAAAGGATTAAACTGAGTGATGAAGTCAGCCATTCAAAAATAGGTACAGCCTATCTAATGATCTGCAGTTTCCAGTAGAAATATGGACAATGATGATGACACATGCACTCACAGCTATGCAGGTTTAGCTAGCTTCCTACAAGATTGCATCTTGAGGCTTCTCATGTGTTTTAATAATAGTGGGCCCCATTCCTGGACTGGATACCAATTTATTGTGAGGGTCAAAGCGGGTGATGTTACTTTTTTTTTTATCTGAGTAGACTAGAGCACCATGAAATGAAATATCTTACTCAAGAACACAATGTGCAGCTCAGTTCAGGAACCAAACTCATGACCTCATGATTATGAGTTCAACACACTAACCATTGGGTGTTTTTTGTTTTTTCTACATATATTACAGAAATATCTATATCCCTGATCTATCAGAAGCTGTTTTAAAATATAGTAGGATGGTAAAAATAAAAAGGAGCCAATCATTCATCTGATCAGACCAAGAAAACAATGTTTCTATGGCTGATACTATCTATTGGTCACAACTCTTGGTAGAAGAATGGAGCTGATTATCAAATCAGACCAAGGAAACAATGTTTCCATTGATCTTTCCATTGCTGATACTATCTACTGGTCACAACTCCTGGTAGAAGAATGGACTTGATTATCGGATCAGATCAAGAAAACAATGTTTCCATTGATCTTTCCATGGTTGATACTATCTGCCAGTTACAATAAGATAAGAATGGACTGATTCTCAAATCAGACCAAGGAAACAATGTTTCCATTGCTGTTACTATCTACTGATCACAACTCCTGGTAGAAGAATGGAGCTGATTACCAGATCAAGGAAATAATGTTTCCATTGCTGATACTATCTGCTGTTGCAACTCCTAAAGTTAAAAGAGAGAGAGAGAAAGAAGGAAAACTCAAAACAAAATTAAATACCTCTTATTTTTAGGAGTTTGATAAATATTAGTTGTGACAGGGTTAAGAGGAACGGTCTGTAAAGTTTCATGTAGTTTCATTGATTTGCTACAAATATCTTCATTTGGAGATCTATATAAATAAATTATGGATATAGACAGATGGGTCGATAAATACATATATAGACATAGCTATCAATATAGACACAGATAGATAGATGAATCAAGTTGACTGTACTACAAAAGACTCGGCCACCCGAATGAGCAAGTGAATGAAGATTACAAGGAGTGGAGAGGGCTTTAGCCTACAGCAGATGAGATAACATTAGCTCCATAATAGAATGCACTCAGTATAGCCTGTAATGGGGTTGGCGATGAATATAGGGTAGATATTTAGTTTGGTCATGCATATGACAACCTCTCTAGTGATTGTGCTGGTACCACAATAAAATACACCCTGTAAAATGGTAAGGCTAGTTAGTGCTCATGCCATAATAAAATGCACCCAGTATGCCTGTCAAGTAGTAGTGCTGGTGCTATGACAAAATGCACATAATGCCACGGTACTAAAATATGCTGATTACATCAAGCTGTACCTTGAAATCAAAAGGACTGATCCTGAAATTTACAACTCTTTCCTACAATCAGACCTGGACACAATGCAGCGATGGATCACAGACTGGCAACTGAAGCTGGCTGTGGACAAGTGTACCACCATGCATTTTGGAAGGAGAAATCCAGCGTCCACATACTCCCTCCACAACACTGATATCAAAAAGTCCTCTTGTGAACGTGACCTGGGCATTACTGTCAGCAACGATTTGCGTTGGACAAAGCATGTCTCTAAGATTGTCAAGAAGGCCGAGGGTGTCTTGGCATCACTCAGCAAGACCTTTGTTAGCCGCTCTCCAGCCATCTATTTAAAACTGTATACAGCTATGGTACGACCACACTTGGAATTCGCATCATCAGTCTGGAACCCCTATCTTGCTCAGAACATTGACCTCCTGGAAACTGTTCAGAGACGTGCAACCAAGCGCATACCCTCCATCAGACACCTACCATACTCTGAACGCCTTGCTTCCCTGGGCATGGATTCATTGAAGCTCCGACGTCTGGCAATGGACTTGGTGAATACCCACAAAGTTTTTAACCATCTCGCCAATTGCAACCCTGAGCGCCTCTTTGATCTCCATGTGTCTAACACACGTGGACATGCCTACAAGATCAGAAAATAGCACAGCTCCCATGACTTTCGTAGACATTTTTTCACGCTCAGAGTTGCTGAAGCATGGAACAAACTGCCTGCGTCAATTGTTAGCTGCCGAGACACTGCATCCTTTAAGACACTCATGCTTCCCGAAATATGCCAAAACTACACCTGATGTACCCCTTCCATGCACATGCACACGTGTGTATCATGACTCGTGCATTGTTCATTTTACTGATGTTTGTGCATTGCCCTATGTACTGTACATGCACTTTTTTGATGAGTTGTGGTGCACCTGGGCACTGTACACAATATTTCATTATTGTTATTATATCATGACTCGTACACTGTTCATTTTCCTGACATTTGTACATTATTCTATGTACTATACATGCACCTTTGATGAGTTGTAGTGCACCTGAGCACTGTACACAATAATTTCATTATTATTATTATTATTATATTATACCTTATAAGGTAGTTGGCATTTGGAAGGGCATTCAGCCATAGAAACTATGCTGATATGGAAGATATGGGTAAGAAAAGGTCTCTCTGACCTGTTGAGTCTCGGACAGTGAGAAGCTATTCAATCCATGCCACCATGGAAGAGAAATGTAAAACGATGATGAAAGGAAAGAGAAAATAAGAGAAAGAAAAAAACATAAAATAAATAATAAAAATAAATATGAAGAAGGATAAATGAAAGGAAGAAGAAATAAAGGAAAAATAGACCATGAAAATATTGGTAAAATGTTTAATAAAAACTTACTGAAGAATTTCCTGAAGCTGCATTTGTAGGTAATTATTGTCGCTAAGTAAGGTTTTACCTTCTGGACATTCCGACAACAGAAGAAAGATCTAGAAATATAAGAGTAAATCAGTGTCATCATCATTATTATTAACATTTTACAGCTGCATAAAAAGGTGCAGAGCACTCAAAGTTGATGGAAACTACGGAGTGGGAAGACCTAGGAAGTCTTGGGATAAGGTGATAAAAGCTAACCTTGCTCAATTGCACCTATGAAAGGTGATGACACAGGACTGAAATCTGGTGCTATGCAGTAATACAGAAGACACACCTTCCCATATGCAGAGACTGAGGCATACATCTAGTATGCACCACCTTCCTTCCCACGTTGTAATCACCTACCCAATATCCCCATGCATCTCCCTTATCAAAGTCCCCAATCCACACTGTAAAGTGGTCATGTTGGTAACACGACAAAAGGTGCCCAGCCCACACTGTAAAGCAGGCATGTAAGTGTCATGATAAACCGTACCCAGTCCACACTGTAAAGTGGTTGCGTAGGTATCATGACAAAAAGCACCCAGTACACACTATAAATGTGGTTGGCATTAGGCAAGGCATCCAGCCATAGAAACCAAGCCAAAATCAGTTCTGTGTGAGCAAAACATGGTTATCCAACCCGACTTGTCTCACAATGGGACAGCTCATCTAACCCATGCTAGCATGGAAATGGACGTTTAATGATGATGATCTGCTTTTCGCACAGGCATGGGTTGGATGGGTTGGGATGAACTTATCTTGCTTATACAGTCCATATTTGGCATGGATTCTACAGCCATTCTTAATACCAACCACATTCCATGATGCATTTTTTTTATAGCACCACCACTACCACTTTACAGAATGTACTGGGTAGATTTTTTTTATGGCACCAGAACTACCATTTTACAGAGTATACTGGGTACATTTTTTTGTAGCACTAGCACTTTAAAGAGTGTACTGGATATATTTTATTGTGGTACCACTATCACTTTACAGAATGTACTGGGTATAATTTATTGTGGCACCACCACTACCACTTTACAGAGTGTACTGGGTGTATATTTTATCATGGCACCAATATGGTGAAAACAAATTTAGACAATGATATCAGGCATAGCTATGTGGTTTACAACCACATGGTTCTGAATTCAACTCCATTGCATGACATCATGGCTAAGTGATAGCTTCTACTATAGATTCAAGCTGATCTATGTTTTGTGAGTGTATTTGAAAGATGGATACTGAAGGCCCACCTGAAAGTCAGGGGCTCTGCTTGAGTACTGACTGGTCAATGACAACACGTTCAACCTTTGCTAGCAGGGAAAATGGATGTTAAGTGATGATGATATAAACATGTATGTATGTGCAAATTGCTACATGCATACCAACATCATATAAAAGGAAAATCATGATTTTTAGTTATGTCCTTCATAAAGATATGTGCCACAGCTTAGAGGTTCAATGAATGTCAATAATAAATACAATATCATCATCATTATATCTGTTTTCTATTAAAAAAGAGAGTATGAGATGCCTTCAGCAAGGGCATCTGTCCAACAGCCCAGAAAAGAGGACATAAAAATGCTGCTGCTGTTGAAGCTGTTGGTAAGACTGTTTAGAGAAGGACTTTCAGACTTTAATAGAGACCCATACTCTGTAGCATAGTGAGAGCTGTTCAGCAAAAAAAAAAAAAGTTAGGTTTTGCAGCAAGTTCAGTGAAAAGTTTTGTGTTGCAGATATTCACCAGGGGGCTCTATCGTCAACCCCTTGTTACTCATTATAGCTAGTGACAATAATGCAAGACCTGAAAACTACAAGTAACTGCAATTATATATACAAGGTTTCACATTCTGAGGCTAGACTGGTCAGGTGACCAAATCTTGCTAATATGTTTTGTTTTTGTTTTCGTCTTGGTTTCTATGGCTGAATGCCCTTCCTAACACCAACAACATTACAGGGTGTACTGGGAGAATTTTATTGACTCCAGCACTACCAATGACAGGTTGTGGATGGGAGGGAAAACCTTTAACAATGTGAAAAGTACTGGGGGAGGGGATCACTGGTGTGTCAGGGTTTAGTGGTGTGATCGAGGGGAGGATGGGTGGGCAGTGACTCTGGGTGGAGTGTACATTAACATTTATGAGTGGAAGTGATACTGAGAATAGCTACTAGAGGAGCAGGTTTGAGAAAGAAGGGTGGGAGTACAGTGATAGTGGGGAATGGCGGTGTGATATGTGGATGAGTCAGGCCAGGTCAAGTTTTAAGCTAGTAGCCGTGTCTTCACCAGCACAGTATAGTGTCAGCTCTCATGGTCCAGAGAGAGAGAGAGAGAGAGATGAAGTTAACTGACCTCTAAAGTTGAGATTATCACAGTTTCTGATTCATTGCTAAGTAGAAGAACAAGTCCATCAATCAAAGTGTTGTCCTGTGTAGAAAAATACAAGGAAGAAAATGAAGTTTTGTAAACCTTTATAGACATGTAACAGAGATGTATGCACAGCCACCTCATGTAGCAGATATGTATGCACAATGCACAGTCATCTCATGTAGCAGAAATGTATGAACAGTCACCTCATGTAGCAGAAATGTATGAACAGTCACCTCATGTAGTAGAAACGTACACACAGTCATCTCATGTAGGAAAGACATACACACCCATCTCATGTAGCAGAAATATATGAATAGCCACCTCATGTAGTAGAGACGTACACACAGTCATCTCATGTAGCAGACATACCCAGCCACCTCATGCAGCAGAAACGTATGAATAGCCACCTCATGTAGCAGAGACATATGCACAGCCACTTCATGTAACAGGGACGTATGTACAGCCACTTCCTGTAACAGAGAAGTATGCACAGCCACCTCATGTAGCAGAGATGTATGTACAGTCACCTCATGCAGCAGTAATGTTTGCACAACCACCTTATGTAGCAGAGACATATGCACAGCCACCTCATGTAGCAGACGTATGTACAGCCACCTCATGTAGCAGTGATGTTTCTATAGCCACCTCATGTAGCAGAGACGTATGACCAGCCACATCATGTAGCAGAGACACACACAGTTACTTCAGCAGTGATGTTTGTACAACCACTTCATGTAGTAGTGATGTTTGCACAGTCATCTCATGTAGCAGAGATGTATGCACAAATCCAGAAAAAGTAAATGAAACAAATTTGATTAAAATAACTGTTTTTATCTATTTTGAACAATTTGTTTTGAATAATGCAAAAACTAATAAGTTACCCTAGCAAGGAACAGGGAAATTTTAGAAAAGATACAAACACTCAGAGTTGATGATGAACAGAGCAGAAGGTAGGTAGGCGTAAAAGCTAAACTCACTATCTTCTATTCAGTTTTCGTGCCAACCCTTACTTATGGTCACAAATCTTTGGAAATGACCAAAAGAATATGATTGCGAATACAAGTGGTCAAAATGGGATTCCTCCGAAGGGTTTTGGAGTAAGGTTACTTGATAAAGTGCGTAACTTGGAGATCAGACAGTCACTCAAGGTAGAGCCACTACTTCTCTGAATTGAGAGATCCCAGCTCCAATATGATGGGCATGTGGTTAGAATGTCTCAGGAAAGAATCGCTGGACAGATTTTAAAGGCAAAACCAACCGGCAAGAGACCCAGGGGTAGACCCCCGAGCAAGATGGTTGGATAACATTCATGAGCTCGGCTAGTCTTGCTTGGGGATCCAGCCGGATCAGTTGGAGATGGTTGCTTCTGTCAAGACCCGCTGGAAGGAGTGTTTGAGGACTCTGCCGCCACGATCCTCTCAGGAATAAGTGGGTGAAGAAGAAGACATTGAAGTTAAACAATAACAACAACAACAACAAACATGGAACAATGTAAAAATCGAAGTGGGTGGAAGAGGAGATGAAAATATAATAACTAAAATGAGTGAATTAGACAGTACCTGAAGAAGAATACTTCTCTGTTTAGGATCAACAGCAAATAACTTGAGTGAGTCGAGAGAATCAAGAGATATCATTTTTGTAGATTTGCTGAAATGTACAGATTAAGAATAGAGTAGTTACTTTTAATGATAGAAACTATAAGAAAAACCATCAAGTGTGTAATAAAACATTCAACTAATGCCAGGATCGAAAAGTGGGCATAAAAACGATGATGACTGATTATATAAATATATATATATAACACTGGTCAACAGCCAAAATGGTTCTTACATGTGAATATGTGCATCTTACTAATTTCATAGCACTAAATTCAGTTTTGATATTCATTTTTTGCTATCGGACCAGAATGCCTTAATATGAGATCGAAAATATGTTCCTCGTATTGCATTATTTATCCATTGTGTATATGACTTAGATATAAACATATTTTTATTTATTTTTTTAACACTTAGTATATAGAACATAACAAAATATTTCAAAACATTTCTAAAAAAATTTCTGGATTTTGCTTTTACGCGTTTTGCTGGCTCTCCTCACATTGCAGTGTCCAGCACCAGTCGCCCATCATGTTGGGATTGAACCGACCCTGATACCTACTCTCCATTATGGCAATGTCCTGGTGAAACCTCTCGCCATGTTCATCACTGATGTCTCCTAGATTACTTGGGAAGAAATCCAGATGAGAATGGAAGAAATGAAGCTTCAACGACATTCGTGAACCCAGAACGCGATAATTTTGTATCATGGTTTCAACAATTTCTTTATAGGTGTCTGCACGGTGGTTTCCAAGAAAGTTCTGTGTCACATCTACAAATGATTTCCATGCATTAGTCTCCAAAGGGTTTAGTGTTTTCGTAAACTCACTATCATTAACCAGCATACGAATCTGAGGACCATTCAAAACCCCTGCTTTTAACTTTGCTTCAGATACCACTCTACCCAATTTCTTACACAAGTACTGAAACCCATTACCTGTATGATCCATGCTTTTAATGAAGTTTTTGGCCAAGCCTAATTTGAGATGTAATGGAGGGAGGAATACTTTTTCTGGATCCACAAGAGGTTTGTACAGATAGTTGAATCTACCGGGTGCATCCTTTGGTCTTGTTGGCCAATCCTTCTTCATGTAGTGCTCCGCATCTGCTCTACTATTCCACAAACATAGAAAACATATATGCTTTGTGTAACCAGTCTGAAGACCTAGAAGTAGACTAATTAAGTTGTTTATGACGATGACGAACGGTTGTAATACGGACGCCAGGTTCCAGCAGGTTTCGTTGCTTCAGTCTTGATCCCAGGAGCTCTGCCTTTTCTTTAGACAAATGTAGGTCTCTAATGAGATCGTGAAGAGCTTCCTGGTTAAATGGTATGGGTTCACTTGTCTCATGTTTGTCTTGATAGTCATCATCAATAGGGGTGCTACTGGAATCAGAATCAGAGATTAGCTCGTGTTCAGCAGGTGGAACTGGAACAGGTAATTCGTCACTGTGAGGTGCTGGTCGGATTGCTGACGAGATATCGGGGTATTGAAGTGTAGTTCGTGTCTTCACAGTTATTCCTTGGCTGTTTATATGGCAGAAGTAGCAATCGTTATTGTGGTCTTTTGGTTCTCGCCACACCATTGGTACGGCAAATGGTAAACCAGAGCTTCGTTTCCCATTCTTCCATTCACTTAAGTGATTAACACATGACCTACACGCTATATGAGGCGCCCATTTCTTGTCCTGGTCTCCTAACGGAGATTTGAAGTAGCATTTGTAGTTTACTCGAACTGATGCCTTTAACAAAGTACATCATCTTCTATAGGGTGTCACAGTTATATCCTTGAAACGAAAGTTGAAGTTTATCCTGCAGTGGTACTGACAATACTTTTATATGGCTCAGAGTCATGAACACTTTATTGCACCCACATTTATAAGCTTGGTGTCTTCCACAAACACTGTCTTCACTCTATCTGTGGTTATGCACTTTCTGACTGAATCTTCAATGCTGATATCTTCACAAGGTACAACATCAGTGGGATCGAGTAATATCTGATGCAATACCAACTCAGATGGGCTGGTTATGTCCTATGGATGACTGAGGACCACACACTGTTATACAGTCAACTTCAAAATGGTGCAAGTCATGTAATCAGTCCATTACTCAGATATAAAGATAAACTGAAGTACAATCTTAATTCTGTGAGCATACCTCTTACTTCTTTTGAAGCCCTACCTGTTTGTCATGAAGGTATAAATAACTTTGAAAAATCTCATCTGGTCCATCTTTGTTATTTAAGATCTAACATCTAATCAAACATTTCATTCTGCTCTGCTCAAAATTCTGTCATCTGCATTAAATGCAGCCCGATGTGTAAATCCGCAGCTGGACTGAAGTGCCATTTAAGGCATAACCCTAAAAAATTGAACTGAGAAGACTGTTGAAACCTTCATATATGATGGGAGAGTCCATCATATCATCATCATCATCATTTTACGTCCGCTTTTCCCTGCTTGCAAGGGTGGGACTAAAAAAATTTGTTGCTGTGCTGATAAGCGTTTTGGCATTGATACACTGGTTGGATGCCCTTCCTAACACAATATATATATATATATATATATATATATACAGAGCCAGATTTAGACCGGGGGGGGGGGGTACTTCAGGTTTGGGCGGGCGGGGGCTTCATACATAAAAAAAATTAGCATACACTGCAAACCCCCAATTTTACATATCAAAGTCAGCTTGGCACAAGTAATTGGAATTGAAAAGTTATGCATACAGGTATTAAGTTAAAAAAATCTAACCATACTAAAACTAAAAAGCCCAGCAGAGGGCACAAATAAATTGCTACAGCCAACACTTTATTGCAGGGGCCCAGGAAATTCGGCACTGTAGATATATCATAATCCTTTTACACCCTTTTGCAAGGGTTGGATGGATCCTTTCCTGCACACCCTCCCTTCCACTCATTGCATTCCTTTGTTAACTCCCCAGTGAAGTTTTTTTCAATCTTCTTCTACTGCAGCTTCCTTCCACTGGCATATCCTGGCACTTCTTCATCCAGTGTTCATTCTTTATACACATCACAGAGCCATACCAATGCAGTTTTCTCTTTTGCACCCTACATCCGATTCCTTATACACATAGTGTTTCTCTCAGTTCCTCCACACCATGTTGTTCATGTAATGCTTGCTTCAGTTTTCATTAACCTCTACATACCCAAGTCCCGACACGACAAAAAGCGCCCAGCCCACACTGTAAAGTGGTCGTGTAGGTTTCATGACAAAAAGCGCCCAGCCCACACTGTAAGTGTGGTTGGTGTTAGGAAGGTCATCCAGCAGTAGAAACCAAGTCAAAAACCAGTCCTGAATGAGCAAGACATTGTCATCGGACCTGGCTTGTCTCACAACGGAGCAACTCATCTAACCCATGCTAACGTGGAAAAATGGACGTTAAACGACGATGATATCCTCTGCATTTACAACCCATGTCTTACTGCCATGCAACATCACACTTTTCATGTAGGCATCATGCAATTATTAAGTACAATACTATAAAATAGCAGTTATTTGTGGGTAAATAATTCGCGGCTATCCAAAAATTTCAAGACCGGGGGTAAAGAAAACATGTCCACCTTTTATCTAAGAATGGCGATTACCTACACAATTTAAAACGAACCATTATATTTTATTTGATAGATTTATCAGTAGCAATAAGAGCATATAAGTATATATTTACAACAGTAGAAAGAACTTGAAAACAAAACCCTGAATACAGCAGCACACTTTCAAACGAACTGTATCTAGATAAATGTGTATGTTATGTAAGAAAACGAGGACGATCCACTTT
The DNA here is from genome assembly GCA_964016885.1 of Eledone cirrhosa. Classification (NCBI taxonomy): domain Eukaryota; kingdom Metazoa; phylum Mollusca; class Cephalopoda; order Octopoda; family Eledonidae; genus Eledone; species Eledone cirrhosa. The sequence continues at coordinate 319,408,321 of OZ024742.1, forward strand.
ACAAAAGTATACAACAGGTTAAATCTATTGCATAATCAAACTGAAATTATTTAAGAGAAGCAGGAGTTACAAATATACCAACGCACTAGCCTTTCTATTCGAAACTTTACAAAAGACATGAATAATTAAATCATTTCTCCCAGTTATTGTTTTGAGACGAATATAGCATACATACCACGTTGAAAAATATTTAGAAATTTGTTGACGAAAATCAACTTTCTTCTTTCACTTTGCTTCGATTAGAATTTGATTACTTGGACAATATATTAATGGCAAAAAAATACAGGAAACAGAGATAAATAAACAACAATTATATTAATTAAAACTTCTTAATATAATTACTTAATAGAAAAGCAAGGATAACATGAAATTGTATGTATTCTTGTTTGGGTGTAAATAATTTTGCGTATTTTGATTGGCTAATTTCATCAACGGTCACAATTTCTGCTAATTTAATTGGTCAATTTCTTTACTTGTCATTAGCGCTAAATTCAACAGTACTCCCAATTCAATTGCATTTCACTTTCTATTTTTATTTATTTATAAATACTCGATCAAAATGGCTTTTAATCGATAATATTATATTATAATTGTCTCAGCATTGTGTTTTTCTGATGTTAAACACATAACGAAACATCAACAACATATATAGTTATATAATAGGTGAGTAACTAAATATTTATAAGTAATTGCACGTGTTTAAAAACTCTTCCTTATTCTTTAATAATATGTGACAATTATTTAAGGCCGATATATGTAATAATAACAGTTATATATGTGTGTATTTTAAATAGGTATGACTCTTCTACGATGCAGTTATTTTAGTTTCAACACACGATCTTACTCATTAATGTTTTTGCTTAGGCAGACTAAGTAACTTTCTTTACATTTTTGTTTTAAGTAAAATTCAGAATCCTAGGAAAGTGATAATGGTCTGCACAGGCAACAATTAATCCAATGTAAAGTTTTCGAAGTTCAATAGCTATGATGAAGTAAAGAATCAAATATATTTAGTTTGGGTCGACCTGCTTAGTCCCTCGCCTGTTTCTTCTGAAAATACACCCACATCTCTTAAAATATTATTTTTAAATAACACACGACAGGAAAGATAAGATGACACATGCCTAAAGATATAACGAAATGTTCATGTTTTGGAAAGTCTTTGATCATAGTTCCGCCTGATCAGCAATGGTCGATTTACGTTTGAAGTGTGTACGAAAATGGCATTGATATTAGAAGAAGCATTTTAGAAGAGGCTATGACGCCGGTAAGAGTGTCAGACACTATGAGTTGCGGCCCAAGTTAAGACAATTTGAAATCTTTTCCCCCATCAATTGTTAAAAAACAAGTTGAAATCATTAAGTCGTCCATTCGTAACGTACGTTACGCTTTAGTTACATACACATACATCTACACGTAAATACAGATACAGACAACAGAAGGAAGGGCCTGGTGAAACGCTATAGCGATGTGTGTTGTGTCCCTTTAGGGTTTACCGGCTACATAGCCTATTCGTTTAATTTTCTTTTTCTTTAAGCGTCGCAGTAAAGAAGCATTTCTCCTCATAAAACAATGAATTAGAAGAAATTTAAAATACATTTCCTTACTTTAAGGATAGTAAAATATTCTTTCAGTTTTGTCACATTGTTACTAAATCTGCTTGTAATTAAGCCAGTTATTAATTTAACTAGCCTGACGTTCAGTTGATCAAACAACTGAATGCTTTTATTTATTCGACAAATTTCAATTCGGTTATATAATGTTTGCAATAACAACAAGAAAAAGAAAGAGGGAAAAAATTAAATAACGAAAGTAAGGAAAAGGTTTAGGGGACGGGAGAAAGGCAATGTTTAAATAAAAGAAGAGAGGGAAAAAACTGGAAACTTAAGAAGGAATACCAAACAGTACTAAAAAAAAAAACAAACAAATCCTCGTTTAAAACAGTAAAGAAAATGTAAAGGAAGAGGTGAACAACCGAGCCAACACCAGAGCAAAAGACAGCAGCGAGGGGTACTGGGCGACCTCTCTAATGACTTTTGAGGCAAGCCAGCACGCTCGCAGCGTTGATTCGAATGATGGCGAGGCTAATGCGCTGGAACAGCCAAGCGCCCTTGCGAGATTCGCCAGTTACCTCTATTAGGCGAGCCGCCAGTGAAGAGATGAACCTCGCAGTCAGCGGCCAAACGTTTCGAAAGCCACAGGCTGAAAAAGGTAGCTGGCCGACAGATCAGAGTATTTGAGGGTCTTACTCCACTCGGCTGCAGAAGCTGTGGCCGCAGCATCTAGGATGTGGGAGAGAGAGCAAAAGAGTCACTAACAGTGACGTCCCAGACAAGGCACCTGCCTCTCGATCAGGGGCACAGGGTAAGGCCGTCAAGTCTTTTGCCGTCACTTCTGGACAACCCAGATGGTTCCAAGACTGAGGGGGTGTTCGCCCGGGCTAAAGCTCTCTTGAAGATGAGGTTTAGCTCTGTGTGACGTGCGAAGTGGCCGGCATTCAGGCGGCAAGAAAGACTGTGGAGTCGAGGAGTTTACCGCATCGGCACCTTAAACCGAGTAGGCCACCGACGTTGGCCACGGGCAGGGCATCAACCCAGTCACCTGAGTATTTGGCGCTGGCAGATAGTAAGCGGCATCTTGCAAACTGATCTGACTGGACGAAGAAGGAGTCGAAGGGGGCCTTCGAACTTATGCTGTCCCAAGTTCTCTGACTTCAACTGTCCTCCATCTTCTCAGGAAGAGACAAGCCCAACTCACTCCATTGCTGGAGAGCTTCACCCAACTCCCTGTTGGAATGCTTATCGTCGAATCCGACGGATAATACAGCTGTTGTAGTATGGACTTTGTCAACCATCCGATTTAACTGCTGCCTACGATGTTTATATTGTTCGACACTGATAATTTAGTGGGAAACTTACAGCATCGCCGCGAATGATAGCGGGGCTAAGATGGTGCAATAACCACCACCCTTGCTGATATAACCTGATACGTAGGTAAGGCAACCGTCAACAATGACAAAAAATAATAATAATAATAATAATGCCCTGATAATTCCTGGTATTTTAGAATTTTATTCCTTTCGGTTACAGGTCTAGTGACACTCCACTTCGCCGCAGCATCCATGGTGTGGGATGAAGCAAAATAGTCACTAACTGTGGCGTCCCAAATGAGACATCGGCATTATTATAGAAAAATGGCCGTTTCATCCTTCTCCAAGGGTTAAAAATAACTCAGGAAGGGGGTACAGGTCCAAGAGTTTTCTCCCTTCCCCCTCACTTTTCCGAAAAAAAAAGTATTTTGCTGAGGTAGGTTTAATTGATAACACACGACAAAACCGAAGAAAAAAATTATTTCCTTCTGAAATAGGTGGGAGTGTCTTTCTATAAATTTATCGAGACATCTACCTCTTGCCCAGGCGCAAAGAGTAAGACTATTTGGACTCTTCCCAGCTAATTCAAACCAGAGCCTCCTTGATAATTAGGTTGTTGTTCAGATCCGGGTCGGCTGGAATTCACTATGGTTTCGATGCATCACCGACCTGTTTTCCTCTATTCTTCCTTCTTACCTTTTCTACACATCAGTGACTTCCTTTGTTTGCCCGTTGGACTGCAGTCTTTATTATTCTCTTCTGTTTTACTATTTCTCTCCTTTCTATATATTTTTCCTTTGGCTAAGCCCTTGCACACTCTATATTTGTGTAATTTGCCTCAAGGCATAGCTTGTCTCTATATGTTTTATGTCCCAATATGCAAAAGAATGAATGGTATCAACCTTAATATACTGAAACTGTAGTGATTTTCAGAGGTTGTCCGAGGAGATAGGACTGGATGTCCTTCCTAACGCCAGCCACATTTACAGTGTGTACTGGGTGCTTCTTATTGTGGTACCAAAACGAACACTTTACAGTGTTGACTGGGTGTTTTTTGTTGTGATACCTACATGACCATTTTATAGTGTAGACGGGCGTGTTTTGTCATGGCACCAGAAACGACCGAGTAACAGAGTAGACTGGAGTGGGGGAGGTGTATGGGGATTGGAGAGGTAGATCTAGAGTAGGGTACATATCAGGTGAGGGGTGGATAAGGAAGGGGTGTTAGGACGTTGGAGGTGTATGGAAAGAGGTAGGTGAGAGTAATATATACTAGATGTATGCTTCAACCTGTGCACATGGCAAGGCGGGTCTTCTGTATTACTGCATAACACTAGAGATCTCGATCCTGTGTCATCGCCTTTGAGAGGTGTAATTGTGCAAGGTCAGCTTTTATCACCTCATCCAAAGTTTTCCTAGGTCTTCTTACTTCATAGCTTCCATCAACTTTGAGCACTTGCATATTTTTATACTGTTGTCATCTGGCATATACAACACATGTCCATATCAACACAATCTCCTCTCCTACCCAGTTTCTCTTTCAATTCAATTAAACTTTGCTGTTCATGTAAATTCCTATTACACATCCATCAAAGCATGGAAGCTTCATTTATTTCCAATGTTCACAGGTCCTCTGCACACATCACCTAGGTATCACTACCATGTAACATTGCTGTTCATATACACGCATCATACAATCTACCCTACATTTTAAGGAGAAAATCTTTCGTAGCTAGCAGCGGTAGTAGCTCGCTGGACCTTTTCCATCTCGTTCTCATTGTTTTATGGATCGAATCTGATTTTAATCGTTTTTTTTTTCCAGCAACAATGTTCCTCGCATTTGGCAGTTTTGTATTCAGCTGGCTTTTCGAAGTCGCAAACCAACAGAACACTGTGAGTTTTGTTTTTAATCTTTATTCATTTATTTATTTTAAGGAGATTTGTGGTGTATGTGTTAACCTAAGAACGGTTAAGAACTTAAAAGTAGAAATAATTATTTTAATGTCTCCTAACAAACCATGTAGAATTATCTCCCTTGCAGTTGTATTGTTATTACGCTTAAAATGTTGTAAGCTTAATTAAGTGTTCTCCAATTTCCAAATCCACCATTCCAATGAGGAGTGGCTGTGTAAAAGAACAATTCTTGTCCCCAAAACATCACAGTGAATGCCATCAACAAAATCTCTCACAAATGATCCCTGGAGCTAGCCAGACTAATAAGTCTATCGACAAAGTTGTCGATAAGGACAAAGCTGTTCATTATTCTGTTGAATTTCTCAACAGTCTGGAACCGTCCGTTATGTTGCCGCACAACCTTGAATTGAAGGAGTGCATTGTCACCATGCTTCTCAGAAACCAAGATCAGCCAAGATTGTGCAATGGGATGCATATGGTTATGACTGAACTACAGCCTCACATTATTGAAGCCCAAATCTTCACTGGATGTGGTAAAGAGGACATCACATTTATACCTAGAATGCCGCTAATACCAACAGATGTCCCTTTCGTTTCAAACGATTTTGTAATTCCCAGTGAAAATCAGTTATGCAATGACCATCAAAAAGTCCCAGGGTCAAACACTGCAGGTTATATGTACCATCTAGAAGATGGCATATGTGTATGTATATATATATATGTGTGTGTGTGTGAGGTTGAAATCAGGAATGTTATCAGGCCACAGAAAAAAAAACAGCTTGAAATAAAGGGCTCATCCAACCCATGCTAACATGAAATGCAGAACATAAGGATTTTCACCACGCCACTTTGTTTTCTTTTTGTAGTTTACTTCCCTGGTTAAAAGATTGTTCAGTTCTCTTTCCACCTCAAAAAAAGTGAAAGCACTTAAAGCACATTTTCACCCAAAGACAGTTTATAAAGTACTTCAAGAGGTAAGATCATTTTTTTCCCTGTTGTTTTTAAGGAGCTTGTGTGGTTAAGTTGTTCACTTTACAACCATGTAGTTTTAAGTTCTATTCCATTGTGTGACATTTTCAACAAGTGTCTTCCATTATAGCCTCATGCTGACCAATGTCTTGTGAGTGAATTTGATAGACAGAAACTGTTCAAAGCCTGTCATCATTATCATCATCATTGATCAGCATCTATCTTCTACGCTAGCATGGCTTATAATATTTTCATTCAATCTGAAAATATTGAAGAGATAAGACACTTTCCCATTCTTCTCTGCTAAAATGTATCACTAGAGTTGATTCCAATTGTTCCAGCCATCCATTCTCACTAATCTCCGAAGGTATTTTAGCCTACATATTGTTGGTAATATTAATGATGTTCCCTGCTGTATTAGCGATAAATTTTCGAGGGTTTTTCTTAGTAGTTTTCATGACGTTATTATTGTTAATCTTACTGATGTAGTATTAACTTGGATATTTACCATGCGGTATTCTAATTCTATTGTATCTCTCTCAGTTATTTACCATGCGACTCTCAGTTCCTACCTCACAAGCTCCCTCTCCCCCACCCCCACACACCACCATAGTCTATTCGACCAATCAAACCTAGCATGCCATTTCCACTGCTGCTGCTACTACCTGCCTAACTAACTCTCTCCTCCTCTGGCGCATCCCAACACACCCTGCCATTACCCCACCACCACTGTTCTTCTAGCCCTCAATTTTCCCACCGTTATGGATGGATGAGCTGAGAATACATTTGAGCAACTCTGAATCAATAGATGAAATATGAATCTGCGAGCTACCAGCACCCACGTGAAGCGCCAACCCAGAGACCCTCCCCTACGAGTGTCGACAAATGCCCAAAACTCCGAGTTGGTACCATCAATGTAGGCTCAATGAAAGGAAGAGCAGGGGAAATCGTAGAAATGCTAGAGCGAAAGGAAGTTGATGTATGCTGTGTGCAAGAGACTAGATGGAGAGGAGGGTCTGCTAGAGTCCTTGTAGGAAAAAGCCAGTGCTACAAATTTTTCTGGGTGGGAAATGACGATGGGATGGGTGGTGTAGGTATACTACTAGCTGACAAGTGGGTAGATAAAGTAATCTCAGTGTACAGGGTAAATGCAAGAATCATTAAACTCAGACTAGTCCTGAATAAGACAATTACAACAATAATATCAGCTTACGCACCCCAATCGGGGCTGCCAGACGAACTTAAGGATAGGTTTTACGAGTCCCTAATACACACTACTGCTCTAACAGACGACAAGGACTTCCTAATCATTGCAGGAGATTTTAACGGACACGTAGGTAAACACTGCGACGGCTTCAATAGAGTACATGGAGGCCATGGAGTTGGCACAAGGAATGAGGAAGGATTCAGACTTCTAGAATTCTGCGACGCCAATGACATGTCGATATGTAACACAAACTTTAAAAAACCCGACAACCACCTGATCACCTATAGATCAGGGGAGCACTCTAGTCAGTTAGATTTTATCCTCATCAGAGGACGTGACAGATGGACGGTCGTAAACACAAAAGCCTTCCCTAGTGAGGAATGTACATCCCAACATAGCTTAGTTGTCAGCGACCTCACGGTCAGAACTAGACGAGCCCTGAAACAGAGGCCAACCTGGAGAAGAAAGATCTGGAAGCTGAAAGTCCCCTCAACCAGTAACAGATTTAAAGATATTTTACTCAACGCCTACGACAGTAAAGAAGAACAGATAGAGACATTTAACGTAGAAGAGAACTGGGAGTTCCTAAAAAATAACTTACTAGAGGCGACGGATGAGGTTTGTGGCTGGAGTAAGACCTCAAGCAGGAGGAGAGTGACTTGGTGGTGGAACAATAAGGTAGATGAAGCAGTCAAGGCCAAGAGACAGGCATGGAAAGAATGGAAGAACGGGGGGAGCAGGGTACATTACATAGAGACCAAGAGGGAAGCTAGGCGACAAGTATACTTAGCTAGGAGGGAAGCAGAGGATAGAAAATTCAAGCATGTTTTGCAACGTGAGGACCAGAAACAGGAGGTGTTCAAGATTGCGAGGCAGTGTGTCAGAGAGAGTTGTGATGTCATTGGAGAGAAGTGTATGCGGAATGATAAAGGTGAGCTTGCCCTCACAAGTGCTGAGAAGAAAGATGCATGGAAGAGTCATTATGATAGATTACTAAATGAGGAAAATGCATGGGAAGAAGAGACCCTACCCCATGTAGACCCTATAGAGGGACCAGCAGTACAAGTCAGCGGCAGCGTAGTAAGTAAGGCAATCAGAGATATGAAGATGGGGAAGGCAACCGGTCCATCGGGTATAGCTGCCGAGATGCTGAAGGCATCTGGGTCTGTAGGTCACACTATAACCACATGTATCGTTAACCAGGTAATACTAGAAGGGGCCATACCAAAAGATTGGTGCAGTAGCATCATTGTCAACTGCTACAAAGGTAAAGGCGATGCACTAGATAGAGGAAACTATAGAGGTATAAAGTTGATGGACCAGGTCATGAAAGTAACAGAAAGAGTTATAGCACAGCTGATTAGGGACCGGGTGAATATAGACGAGATGCAATTTGGGTTTGTACCAGGGAGAGGCACCACTGATGCCCTCTTCCTTGTGAGGCAATTACAGGAAAAGTACCTAGCTAAAAGTAAGCCACTCTACTTGGCATTTGTCGACCTTGAGAAAGCCTTTGACAGAGTTCCACGTGCTGTAATCTGGTGGGCTCTTAGAAAACTAGGAGTAGATGAATGGCTTGTGAAAGCGGTACAAGCCATGTATAGGGGAGCAGTCAGCAAAGTTAGGATTAGCAATGAGTATAGCGAGGAATTTAGCGTACAGGTTGGGGTCCACCAGGGCTCTGTTCTTAGCCCTCTCCTGTTCATCATAGTCCTGCAGGCAATAATGGAGGAGTTTAAGACCGGATGCCCATGGGAACTCCTGTATGCTGATGACCTCGCACTCATAGCTGAATCTATGGTAGAACTAGAGAATAAATTCCAAACCTGGAAGCAGGGACTAGAGAGAAAGGGCCTCAAAGTCAACATGACAAAGACTAAGGTCCTTGTAAGTAGACGAGAAAACAGAACCCAGATCCCCTCAGGGAAATGGCCTTGCTCAGTATATAGGAAAGGTGTAGGTAGGAACTCCATTCTCTGCCCCAAATGCAAACAATGGGTACACAAGAGATGTAGCGGGATCTCAGGAAGCTTAATTAAGAATGTAGGATTCACATGCAGCAGCTGTGCTGAAACAGCAAGCAAACAGCCACAGGAAACAAGTACCACCAATCTCTGGGAGGGCCCTGTAGAAACAGTAGACAGCTTCTGCTACCTAGGTGACCGAATTAGCAACGGAGGTGGGTGCTCAGAAAGTACAATAACTAGGGTAAGAACGGGATGGAAGAAGTTTAGGGAACTACTACCACTGCTAGCTGCAAAAGGCTTCTCCCTCAGAATGAAAGGCAGACTGTATGATGCGTGTATCCGAACAGCGATGTTGCATGGTAGTGAGACCTGGGCGCTGAAGGTGGAAGACTTACGTAGATTAGAGAGAAACGAAGCCTGCATGCTCCGATGGATGTGTAACAGTAATATACGTGAACGACAAAGCATAAATGAATTGAGAGAGAGACTGAGCATAAGAGGAATCAAATGCTGCGTGCAGGAGAGGCGGTTACGCTGGTATGGACATGTGATGCGTATGAAGGATGACAGCTGCATAAAAAGGTGCAGAGCACTAGAAGTTGATGGAAACCGCGGAGTGGAGAGACCCAAGATGACTTGGGATGAGGTGATAAAAGCCGACCTTACCCAACTACACCTCTCAAAGACAATGACACACGACCGTGACTTCTGGCGTCACGCAGTAATACAGGGTACCCGACCTCCCATGGGTACATGCTGAAGCATATAAACAATATGCCCCCACTCCCCCCACCGCAAGGTGGTCGTGGAGGTGCCACGGCAAAAAAGCACCCAGCCCACACTGTAAAGTGGACGTGTAAGCGCCACGAAAAAGCACCCAGCACTCACTGTAAATGAGGTTGGTGTTAGGAAGGGCATCCAGCTGTAGAAATCAAGCCAGATCAGTTCCTGTATGAGCAAGGCATGGTCAGCCGACCAGACACTGCCCACAACAGGACAACCCGTCTAACCCATGCTAGCGTGGAAGAACGGACGTAAAACGGTGATGATGATGATGATGATGATGCCTCAAACAATTCGATTGGGATCTGCTATACTGTGGCTACAACTTCGATTTATACCTATTATTATTATTATTATACATATATATCTTCTTTACTCACTTATTCCTGAGAGGGTCGTGAGGGCAGAGTCCTCAAACACTCCTTCCAGCGGGTCCTGTCAGAAGCAACTATTTCCAACTGATTCTGCTGGATCCTCAAGTGAGACCAGCCAAGCTCATGGATGCTATCCAACCATCTTGCCAGTTGGCTGTGCTTGTAAAATCTGTCCAGCGATTCTTTCACCTGAGACATTCTAACAACATGCCCATCGTACTGGAGCTGCGATCTCTCAATTCAGAGAAGTAGCAGCTCTACCCAGAGCGACTCACTGATACTATCAACATTTCAATTAACAAACCTATTTTTAGACATTTTCTGTTAAATCATTACAGGACATTAAGAGTTAAATGAACTTCCTATCAGAGGAATTAAGTTTTGTATTTAGATTAAAATAATTAGAAATATTTCAAGCCAGTGGATTGGTGAAATTTTTAGAACTTTGGACAAGAAGCCTTGCAATATTTGTTCTTACTCTTTACGTTCAATGTTTAGATTCAGTTGTGGACTTGAATCTATCACCTGGTTTAACACCACCACTTGATGCCTGAGTGCAGTCAGCAGAGTTCACTCTATTGCAAGCATCCGGGCCAAGTATCTGGAGACTATGAAAAGGATCATGGACACTGTCCTTCCCTCCCTGACTAAACAGCAAAAAAAAAATGAAAAAGAATCTTCAGTGCAAAATGTTTACAGAATTTCTTTTCATATTACTTCTTCCATTTGCCAGGAAGGTCACCCTGCCCTAGAACAGTCTCAAAAAGGACTCCGTGATGAGTTTGATGAAGACTGTCATGGATCCTGCCAGGCTAACTTCTACTTTAGCCTTAAAACACTTGTATTACTTTTTCCATTTGCAGAGTTATGGTACTGATTCTGATTCTGGACTTTCTGAATCTGAAGTTACTTGGATAGAGGAAGACCTTGGTGATAACTGCATAAAAATAAGGTTAGTAATGTTTTTGTTCAATGATAAAACTGGAATGTATGTAAGCAAGGCATACCTTCTGGGCCATCTAGCTCAGATTAAGTAATGTAATGATCTGTCCAACCTTTGTCAGCATGGAAAAACAGATGTAAAATGATGAGGAAGAGGATTATCTACAGAAAGCAATGGACAATAGAAGTATTAAAATAATTTTTTTAACCCCACTGATGTCAAATCCCCCCATGCTTTTGTACTACAGAAATGTTTATTTTAAAGTATTTATATTTAAATTTAAACTTTCCATCATGATTTAAAGTAAGAAACTTTATGAAATTATGTTCCTGACACCAGTTTAATAATGAGAAAGTTAAATCCCTACAAACTGTCAATTATTTAAAAAAATTATTTTAAATTAATAGGCAGTGTCTTTTTGGGGAAATATAATAACAAAAGGGTTAAAGTGATAATATTTATCTAAAAAAACCTATCAATTTTTTGTAAGAACCTTTAAGTTGTTCCAAATATTAGCTTAATAATTAGAAAGTTAATTATATTACTCAATCACTACAAAATTCTTAATTATTTTCAAAATGATTTGAAAACCATAGGTAGTCTTTCATTAGAAATATGGTAAAGAAAAGGTTCATGACTTAGTCAAATGAGGACGGGTAGTACCTATTAACATTTTCAGGATCTCTACGATTGGCAGATAAAAGAGATGATGTTATTTTCAGCTGAGAAGCTGGACCAAAATGCTTACAATGGAGTAGATTTTGTTAAAAATCACCGAAAGCTGAGGTGGTGTTTATCATCATCATCATCATCATCGTCGTCGATTAACATATATCTTCCACGCTAACATGGGTTAGATGGGTTTGTCGCAATTAGAGGCAAATTGGATTGGGTGACCGTGTGTCGCTCATATAGGAGAGTTTCTGGCTGGTTTTCTATGGCTGGATGCCGTTCCTAATGCCAACCACATAGACAGTGTGTTTATGTTGATAAATTTGCCTTTTTGATATACGAAACTACCTGATACCACACCTGGTTCTATGCTATACAACTATTTATTTTTAAATGTTTGTATTTATATGTAAAAAGAAAAAACCTCCATCATGATATTATGTAAGAACGTTTGTTATGTTCCAAAAGCCAGTTTAATAATGAGAAAGTTATTTGAAAATCATGGGCAGTTTCTTTAATTAAGAAATATGGTATGGAAAGGTTTACGTCTACCACTCAAGAACAGAAATAGTCCTTCCTATAGACAGGGAATGAGACCTGGTTATGTAGTAAAATAATTCTACTACACAACAGGTGTTCATTTCATCCTTACTAAACAAAACCTCACCAGTTTGAATGGACCACTTGTGAAAAATATTAAAATTTTACTGAACACATTTGTGGTCAAGATAATCACTGTTCTCTTCTCAATTTCATTTTGTATTTCCTATCCATATATACTTTCTTTTACTGTTACCGGTTTCAGTCATTGGACTGCAACCATGCTGGGACATTGCCTTCATAACATTTAAATAACCATATTAACTCTAGTTCTTTCTTTTTTTAAGTTTGGTACTTATTTTATTGGAACACAAAGAATGTTCCAAATTGTACAGTTTCATCGCCATGTCCTATGCGTAGTTGATGCCTTAGGAAAACATCACACACGGAAAGCACATGTTATTTCCCCCAAAAAAATTCAAGAAAGTTTGCATAGTCAGGACCGACGGGGCGAATTTTCAACGGTGTTCAGACGCAAATTCTAGTTGTCAGTCTGATATCCATAACTAACTGTAAAACTCATTTCATCCTTTATAATTTATGTAATAAATACATTTTTTTTTTATTGTTTGTTTATTTTAGAACTCAAGTGAATAATCGTGGAAATTTACAATTTAATGAAAGTGTATTGTCATCAGTTAACCTCATGGACTCATTACGGACATCAACTCCACTTAATCCTTTTGAGGAAAGTGTTAATTCCTTACAAAAGATCAATGAAATGCAATCTGAGATTGAAAAACTAAAGGAACAAATTGCTATGATGTGCAAAAGTAACGATTTTTTAAATTAATTTTATTTTAACTCTTTTGTAAAATTTGTTGTAAAAATGATGGTGTTGTTGCTGATATATATATATAGAATAAGAAAATATGAAATAGTTACAGATCTTAAAGTCCTTTATTGATAAGGCTGTGCATATTTCAATGACGATATTAGCCACACGATTCTGCTTAACCAGTGCTATGATCTCATCAGACAGCTCTATTACATAATAAGGTTATGTTCTCGAGGCAATCCAAATTAAAATGACAAGGGAACAGACAAAGATGATGTTTTTGAAGCCTTTGCTTGTTCCCTTGTGAGCCCTAATTCACCTTCACAGCATTGCGCAGGTGCAAATGTGATATATATATATCAGCAACGCATTGGATAACATTTGCATAACAACCTTTTGATGCCTTTGAAATGTACCCAGTACTCTCTAGCGTGGTTGGGGATAAATATGAGAACCTCCTTACTATTGTTGATCTACATGATAAACATATCTAGTACACTATGTAAAGTGGTCGGTAATAGGAAGCGCATCCAGTCGTAGCAAACCTATCAAACAAAGGTTCTGTAGGACTCTTCAGCTGTGTTGAAGACATTACTATTTCTCTAGTGTTGGTGCCATGATAAAATGCACTCCTGGAAGTCTGAGGTTTTAGTTGAGTACTGACTATTCTGTGATGATCTATCCAACTCTTGCTAGCAGGAAAAACAGATGTTAAATGATGATGATGACACCATATATAATATATATATTGTTTTATGTATATTCTACCTCCATGTTTTAGGTGCAGCTTTCAAACCAGAAGAAACTTGCTCAAATAATTCATCAGTGACACCAACAGTACCCACCACACCACAAACTTACTTACCAAGAACTACAGTTCCACCACCACCGCCCCTGCCATCACTGCTGCGAGCACCAGTGCCACCGCCTCCTCCACCACCACCACCTCTATCTACTTCAAAGACGAGTGATTCAAGTTCTGAACCAACTAAAAAATGTTTGTCTCTTGGAGATATACTTAAGCAGGTATTTTTGTTTTATATACGCAAGCACACACACACATATGTATATGTATTCTTTTATACTTTTACTTGTTTCAGTCAGTAGATTGTGACCATGTGGGGGTACTAGCTTGATGGGTTTAGTTGATTATATTGATATCATCATCATCATCATCATCACAGTATTTATTTTTTCAGGCCTGGTACTTATTGTCAGACTGTTACAGGGCATAAACACAATTACAAACGCAGGCACGCATACATATGTGAGTGTGTGTCTCTCTGTCTATATGTATATCAGTGGTTCCCAACCTTTTGTGCCCCATGCCCCCACCTCAACATCTCAAACATTTTAAAGCCCTACTTTGATATAAAAACCGATGATCAACTACAAAGTGTAAACAAATTGGCATATGGGTGATGCCAGATGCTCAATAACGTGTGGAGGAGGTGAGACAGGAGTTTCCGACCATAATTTGTTACAAAGTTGCCTTGGTGTAAAAGAAATAAGATAAAACCTGAAGTTTGATCTCATTAACATCATTTTCAAATTGCCTCCTTGAATATTCAAATTGCTCCCCTGTGGGGCATGCGCCCACGTTGGGAATCACTGATATATATATTAGTTGAGTCAATGACAACAACCCATCTAGTACTGGTGCCATAATAAATGCCCTCGGTACACTCTTTAATGTGGTTGGCAATAGGGAACATACCAAACAAAGTATCGAGATGACTCTTCAGCTGTGTCAAAGATATGGCAACTTCCCTAGTATTGGTGACTTGATAAAATGCACTTGGTAGAGTGCAGGATTGTATGTCAAGTCACAGGCCCACCTGGATGTCGGTAGCTTTGTTTAACTAACTGATCTATGGTGATGCATCCAAACTTTGCTCGCAGAAAAATGGACATTTATGATGATTATGATTGTGTGTGTGTCTATACACACACACATATACTACAGGTTTCTGTCTGCAGTTCCCATTGGCTAAATTTCATTCACAAGGCACTGTCAACCCATGGTTATAGTAGAAGATACTTTTCCCAAGATGCCATGCAAATTCTTTTATTACTTTATTATTTTGAAAATAAGAATTTGGAAGGATTTAGTAATATAACTTTCTCATTACTAAATTGATATTTGGAACATAACAAAGGTTCTTGCATAAATTCTGATGGAAGGATTTTAGATTAATGTAAACATTTTAAAATATGCAGTTTTGTAATGTAGAACCAGTAGTGGTTTTGTTTTAAAAGTCTTAATAATATATTTTTTAGGTTAAAATTAAGATTGTTTATCTAACTTTGTAGTTGTGGATAGTATTTAAGTGTTGATGTGTTGTTTCCTTGAGCAAGACACTTTATTTCACATTGCTCCAGTTTTCTCAGCTGTAGAAATGAGATGATAGGGACAGGGGTCCATATCATTCCACTGCAAAGTGGTCGTGGAGGTACCACGGCAAAAGAGCACCCAGCATTCACTGTAAATGAGGTTGGTGTTAGGAAGGGCATCCAACTGTAGAAATCAAGCCAGAATCAGTTCCCGTCCCACCCTTGCAAGCAGGGAAAAGCGGACGTAAAATGATGGTGATGGTGGTGGTGGTGGTGATATCTCCCCTCTTCTGTGTTCCACTTATATATCAAGTGCACTTACAAGCCTTGCTTATACTTCACAATGATAGTACTTGACCTACTAGAGATAGCAGCCAAATCCTTATCAAATTATGTTGTCCAAGGTATGTGTGTGTTGGTTGGACCAGTTCCGAAGATGAGTGTTCCAGTTCGATCAATGAAATACTCTGCTCTTAAAATTAACCGGCAAATTATTGAACATTCCACAGACATGTTCACCCTTAACTTCGTTGTCAGGGAGATCCAGCGTGATATAATGTGTGACAAGGCTTACTCTTTGAATTATAGGTACAACTGTTTTTATGGGGGGGTCTGCGGGAATATGAAATAAAGTGTTTTACTCAAATACACAGCACACACCCTGGAATCGGACTCACATCTTTACGATCATGACCTGAACACTAACCACTAAACCACGCTCTTTTGCAGTCCGAGTTACACTATATTTCTGCACAAATAAAATAATTATGAGATTGTTTCTACTGGAACGGTTTTGATTATATCACAAACGCTCTTTTCCTTGTACGACAACTACAGGAGAAGTACCTAGCTAAAAGTAAACCCCTCTACTTAGCTTTTATAGACCTGGAGAAAGCCTTTGACAGAGTCCCCCGCTTCATTATCTGGTGGGCTCTTAGAAAACTAGGTGTAGATGAATGGCTTGTGAGAGCTATACAAGCCATGTATAAAGAAACAGTCAGTAAGGTTAGAATTAACAATGAATATAGTGAAGAATTTAGTGTAAAAGTTGGTGTTCATCAAGGCTCTATCCTTAGCCCCCTCCTATTTATTATTGCCCTTCAGGCTATAACAGAGGAGTTTAAGACCGGCTGCCCATGGGAACTCCTATACGCAGATGATCTAACGCTCATAGCTGAATCTATGGCTGAACTAGAGAAAAAATTCCAAACATGGAAGCATGGCCTTAAAGTTAACTTGTTTAAAACTAAAGTTCTAGTATGTAGAAAAGAAAATAAGGCACAGGTGCCCTCTGGGAAATGGCCATGCTCAGTGTGTAGGAAAGGAGCAGGTAGAAATTCCATTTTATGTCCCAAATGCTAACTATGGGTGCATAAAAGATGTAGTGGTATCACAGGTAAACTATCTAAGAACGAAGATTTTATATGTGGCCAATGCTCAGGTGCAATAAGTAGCAAGTGCCCACAGGATACTATCTCCTTCTATTGCCCAGATGGTTCTATAGAAATAGTGGACACTTTCCGTTACCTGGGTGACGAAATCAGCAGTGGTGGAGGGTGTTCTGAAAGTACAGTAGCCAGAGTCAAAACGGGATGGAAAAAGTTCAGAGATCTTATACCGCTGTTGGCCACAAAAGGTTTCTCTCTAAAAGCGAAAGGCAGATTGTATGATGCTAGTATACGAACAGCAATGTTACATGGCAGTGAGACATGGCCATTGTGTGCAGAGGATCTGCGCAGACTGGAGAGGAACAAAGCATCCATGCTCCGTTGGGTGTGTAATAGTAATATACACGAACGGCAAAACATAAATGAACTAAGTGAGAAATTAGGAATAAGAGGGATCAGATGTTGTTTACTTGAGAGAAGACTACGTTGGTATGGTCACGTGATGCGCATGAAAGATGACAGCTGTATAAAAAAGTGCAGGGCGATCAAAATTGATGGTAGTTACGGAGTAGGTTAGACCCAGAAAAACATGGGACGTTTGATTAATTCCGACCTTACACACTTGCACCTCTCTAAGACAATGTCACTGGACCGAGATCTTTGGCGCTACGCAATAATATAGAAGACCCGCCTTGCCTATGTACAAAGCGAAACCTAGTTAGTAGGCACTTCTTAACCAAATATACACACCAACCCACTACCCCTACTCCATCCTCCCAACACCACCCTTTCTCTGTAAAGTTGGTACCACAACATCCAGTCCAAATTAATGAGATAATGAGATCGAGATCGTGTAGGTGTCACAACAAAAAAGACACTCAGTCCACGCTGTAATGTGGCTGTGTAGGTAACACGGTAAAAAATTCCCAGTCCACACTGTAAATGTGGTTGGTGTTAGGAAGGGCATCCAGCCGTAGAAAACCTACCAGATAGTCCTATACGAGCGAGACACGGTCACTCGATCGACCTTGCCTCAAATTGGGACAATTTCCGTCTAACCCATGATGATGTTGTTATGTGTGTATTCCAGATTTTAGAATAGTTACATCGTATTCCTGTGTGTTGTAAGAGATGACAAAAAGGAAGAGCATTCGGCTGTAAAACACTAATTCAAAAAGTTTCCAACCCATGCTATCATGGAAAGACAAACGTGAAAATGTTGATTATAATCATGTAACATATTTTTTGTTCCCTGGTTCTAAGTGTCATTTCATGGTTTGTTCATCATCATCATCATCACCGTTTTACGTCCGTTCTTCGATGCTAGCATGGGTTAGACGGGTTGTCCTGTTGTGGGAAGTGTCTGGTCGGCTGACCATGCCTTACTCATACAGGAACTGATTTGGCTTGATTTCTACAGCTGGATGCCCTTCCTAACACCAACTTCATTTACAGTGAGCGCTGGGTGCTTTTTCGTGGCACCTACATGTCCACTTTACAGTGTGGGCTGGGTGCTTTTTTGCCGTGGCACCTCCACGACCACCTTGCGGTGGGGGATGTGGGGGCATATTGTCTATATGCTTCAGCTTGTACCCATGGGAGGTCGGGTACTCTGTATTACTGCGTGACGCCAGAGGTCACGGTCATGTGTCATTGCCTTTGAGAGGTGTAATTGGGTAAGGTCGGCTTTTATCACCTCATCCCAAGTCATCTTGGGTCTCCCCACTCCGCGGTTTCCATCGACTTCTAGTGCTCTGCACCTTTTTATGCAGCTGTCATCCTTCATACGCATCACATGTCCATACCAGCGCAACCGCCTCTCCTGCACACAGCATTTGATTCCTCTTATGCTCAGTCTCTCAATTCATTTATGCTTTGTCGTTCACGTATATTACTGTTACACATCCATCGGAGCATGCAGGCTTCGTTTCTCTCTAATCTACGTAAGTCTTCCACCTTCAGCGCCCAGGTCTCACTACCATGCAACATCGCTGTTCGGATACACGCATCATACAGTCTGCCTTTCATTCTGAGGGAGAAGCCTTTTGCAGCTAGCAGTGGTAGTAGTTCCCTAAACTTCTTCCATCCCGTTCTTACCCTAGTTATTGTACTTTCTGAGCACCCACCTCCGTTGCTAATTCGGTCACCTAGGTAGCAGAAGCTGTCTACTGTTTCTACAGGGCCCTCCCAGAGATTGGTGGTACTTGTTTCCTGTGGCTGTTTGCTTGCTGTCCCAGCACAGCTGCTGCATGTGAATCCTACATTCTTAATTAAGCTTCCTGAGATCTCGCTACATCTCTTGTGTACCCATTGTTTGCATTTGGGGCAGAGAATGGAGTTCCTACCTACACCTTTCCTACATACTGAGCAAGGCCATTTCCCTGAGGGGATCCGGGTTCTGTTTTCTCGTCTACTTACAAGGACCTTAGTCTTTGTCATGTTGACTTTGAGACCCTTTCTTTCTAGTCCCTGCTTCCAAGTTTGGAATTTATTCTCTAGTTCTACCATAGATTCAGCTATAAGTGCAAGGTCATCAGCATACAGGAGTTCCCATGGGCATCCGGTCTTAAACTCCTCCGTTATTGCCTGCAGGACTATGATGAACAGGAGGGGGCTAAGAACAGAGCCCTGGTGGACCCCAACCTGTACGCTAAATTCCTCGCTATACTCATTGCTAACCTAACTTTGCTGACTGCTCCTCTATACATGGCTTGTACCGCTTTCACAAGCCATTCATCTACTCCTAGTTTTCTAAGAGCCCACCAGATTACAGCACGTGGAACTCTGTCAAAGGCTTTCTCAAGGTCGACAAATGCCAAGTAGAGTGGCTTACTTTTAGCTAGGTACTTTTCCTGTAACTGCCTCACAAGGAAGAGAGCATCAGTGGTGCCTCTTCCTGGTAGAAACCCAAATTGCATCTCGTCTATTTTCACCCGGTCCCTAATCAACTGTGCTATAACTCTTTCTGTTACTTTCATGACCTGGTCCATCAACTTTATACCTCTATAGTTTCCTCTATCTAGTGCATCACCTTTACCTTTGTAGCAGTTGACAATGATGCTACTGCACCAATCTTTTGGTATGACACCTTCTAGTATTACCTGGTTAACAATACGTGTGGTTATAGTGTGACCTACCGACCCAGATGCCTTCAGCATCTCGGCAGCTATACCCGATGGACCGGTTGCCTTCCCCATCTTCATATCTTTGATTGCCTTTCTTACTACGCTGCCGCTGACTTGTACTGCTGGCTCCTCTATAGGGTCTACTTGGGGTAGGGTCTCTTCTTCCCATGCATTTTCCTCATTTAGTAATCTATCATAATGACTCTTCCATGCATCTTTCTTCTCAGCACTTGTGAGGGCAAGCTCACCTTTATCATTCCGCATACACTTCTCTCCAATGACATCACAACTCTCTCTGACACACTGCCTCGCAATCTTGAACACCTCCTGTTTCTGGTCCTCACGTTGCAAAACATGCTTGAATTTTCTATCCTCTGCTTCCCTCCTAGCTAAGTATACTTGTCGCCTAGCTTCCCTCTTGGTCTCTATGTAATGTACCCTGCTCCCCCCGTTCTTCCATTCTTTCCATGCCTGTCTCTTGGCCTTAACTGCTTCATCTACCTTATTGTTCCACCACCAAGTCACTCTCCTCCTGCTTGAGGTCTTACTCCAGCCACAGACCTCATCCGTTACCTCTAGTAAATTATTTTTTAGGAACTCCCAGTTCTCTCTTACATTGAATGTCTCTATCTGTTCTTCTTTACTGTTGTAGGCGTTGAGTAAAATATCTTTAAATCTGTTACTGGTTGAGGGGTCTTTCAGCTTCCAGATCTTTCTTCTCCAGGTTGGCCTCTGTTTCCAGGTTCGTCTAGTTCTGACCGTGAGGTCGCTGACAACTAAGCTATGTTGGGATGTACATTCCTCACTAGGGAAGGCTTTTGTGTTTACAACCGTCCATCTGTCACGTCCTCTGATGAGGATAAAATCTATCTGACTGGAGTGCTCCCCTGATCTATAGGTGATCAGGTGGTTGTCGGGTTTTTTAAAGTTTGTGTTACATATCGACATGTCATTGGCTTCGCAGAATTCTAGAAGTCTGAATCCTTCCTTATTTCTTGTGCCAACCCCATGGCCTCCATGTATTCTATTGAAGCCGTCGCAGTATATGCCATTATTATAAAAAAACACTATTATTTAATCAGAAGTTTGAGTTTGTGGTCAGGAGTTTGATATTTCGAAATTTTCATATTTTTCAAGAAAAAACACATTCTTTTTAAATTTATCAGTTCATATAATTAAATCAACAGAGTATATATTTATTTTATTACATAAGCTTATCAAAAGCAAACAAGTAAAAACAAATAACACTTATAAAGCAACTTATACACGTCAGAAATTACTGGATTTCCTGAATTTGCGGTTGTAGTCCAGGTCGCATTCCCACACTAGCCCCTAGATATAGTCCCCCATCATTTTTTCATTGTAGTGGCCCTGGTACCTCCGGTCTATCTTTTTCACATCTTGGTGGAATCGTTCGCCTTCTTCTTCTGAGTAGGCACCCATATTGTCCTTGAATTTTTCCAGGTGAGTGTCCAGCATATGGAGTTTAAGCGACATGGGATGCATCCCATGGCGCCAAAAGCCTTTATCAGATCCTGCACCAGTTGCTGGTAGTTTTCAGAAGCGACATGGGATGCATCCCATGGCGCCAAAAGCCTTTATCAGATCCTGCACCAGTTGCTGGTAGTTTTCAGAAGCGACATGGGATGCATCCCATGGCGCCAAAAGCCTTTATCAGATCCTGCACCAGTTGCTGGTAGTTTTCAGAAGCGACATGGGATGCATCCCATGGCGCCAAAAGCCTTTATCAGATCCTGCACCAGTTGCTGGTAGTTTTCAGCTCTGTAGTTGCCCAGGAAGCCCTTAACAACTGCCTTGAAACAGTTCCATGCTGTTCTCTCAATCCTATTGAGCATATTGGAGAACTCGGTAGACTCAAACACCTTTATCTGAGGTCCAACAAAAATTCCACCTTTGATTTTGGCCTCAGATAACTTGGGGAAGAACTCAAGAAGGTATTTAAAAGCGGCTGATTCGTGGTTGAGTCTTCACAGACTGCTTCATCAACCCCAACTTAATGTGCAGTGGCGGCATGAGCACAATCCTGGGATCAACCAGTGGCTCCCACATGACGTTTCGGGTCCCAACTACAAATTCTGTTCGCTGCTCCCAGTTCTTTCTTTTGTAGTGGTCAGAGGTGGCTCTGCTGTCCCAAAGGCAGTGGAAGCATTGGAATTTGATAAAGCCTCCTTGGAGTCCAAGCAGGAAAGCCACCATCTTGAAGTCTCCAATGATTTCCCAATTGTACTGGTTGTATTGCAGAGCTTCCAAGAGGACTTTCACACTGTAGTAATCTTCCTTCAGGCAGACGGAATGAGCTAGGGGCAGTGTCGGGAACTTGTTTCCATTGTGGAGGAGGACAGCCTTCAAACTTGTGGTGGAGCTGTCTATAAATAGCCTTGGCACCCCAATAACGTCAAACAGTCCAGACACGTCATGGCAGAAGCAGAGGCCATCCCTAAGAGTGTAAAAGCCTGAGAAAGGTTCGTCTCGACATCTCTGACTTGTCACCTGCACTTCTTCCTTGACCAAGTTCCACTGCTTCATCCTGGAGACGAATAGCTCTGCATTGAACTTGGTCAGACCCATATCCCTGACCAAGTCATTGACTTCTTTTTGGTTTGGGAAGTGAGGAACTTTTTCTGGTACCTCAGGCAGGTAATCGAAGTCCTCAGCATCCATCTCCTCCTCTTCATCAGAATACTTGTCTTGGAAAATAAATTTGATATGCAATACAAAATAAATATTGGAAAGGGAAATACATATTTAAATAATATAAAAGAACACTAATCATACTAATGGAAATTCGTGCTTAAAACACAACTTGCCCTTTATACAGTATCAATAAATCTCTTTTATCCACTTTTTAACAATTTCATACTTTATTGCACTTTTATAATTTTCTTTAGGTATTACTCTTTATTTTATAATTTTAATTTAACCTGAAACATATATAAAAAAAATCATTTAACATAAGCAAATTAAACTTACATACATGGTAAAATCCAGCATAGAAATAATTCTCGTGAATAGCTTAGAATTTTTACAAACCCAAACTTTTAACTGTTTAATAGCACTTTTTTTATTTATTTGGGACCTAAGCAACACAAAAAAAGTGATTACAAACCAGGAACAGAAAAACTTCTTTTGTTACACGGTGTTATGTTTGATCGGACCACCTATACACTCTACATATTGCTGTAAAGGCGTTGAGAATTATCCCCCTTGTCTTGACTTCAAACTTATTGCAATACATTCTCTAAGTTTAAACTTTAAATTGTTGCTTAACCCCAGTTGAACAGACCTAGGATCAAATTTAAAGGTATTTAAACCATGACCAATCTATCTTATATCACATTTCCTTTCTTTTTAACACAACGGAGTTTGGTGAGGGATATTTAACTGCTAGTGCTAGTCGGTCAAGCAACTACTTAAGAAGCTTCCTGCGTAGGCTTGTCCATTTGTCTACTATATATCTAAATGAAATTCTGAATACTGATATTTTTTTTGTATTAAGCATCGACAAAAAACACTGGCATTGTATGTATTTTGATATAAGAAGCTTTACTATCCTAAGCTCTTCCTATCGTTACGGGATTTTATAATATACGAATTGCTGGCGAGGTATCGGGAGTTATCTACCTTTATGTCTTCCATGAAAGAAACGTGTTACTAATCCCGCATGTCCCATCCTTAACACTACCAGTCCGTCTCTTCGTCCTTTTTGTTTAAGCCCAGGCTTATGATAAAAAATAGTCCAGCCATGGCCATCCTGTAATTTTCTGTGCTCAGGGCATACACAGACCAATGTGTCATCCTATATTGTGTACTTTAGGGAATATCTAGCTGCTATTTTTAGCAGAGCAAGCACCAAGGAGTAGTTCTCTTGGTTTGTATTCCTTGTTCTCTCGTATGGTAAAGACTTATTATCGAAATTTCGATTGTTAGCACAGACTTTTGTCTTTCATCTAAGATCGACAATACTGTTACCAGTAATATACTTTCAGCCCCCAAATCCAAAGGCAATTTGGCCATTCTGTCATATTTTCAAACAAACTGTTTCTAGAACTTCATTATCTAATGTATCTTTCCTCTTGCTGTATACCTCTAATTGAGGAGACTTACGATGATCACAGACGTTCCAACCATGAACATCTTGTTTTTGTGTATCTAAGATCACATTGTTCAATTTCTATTTTTTTTTTTATTGTTGGCTATCAAAGGAAGACAATATAAGGTAGAGAGGGCATGTCACTCTTACTGAGTACATGACAACTTCCCTTGTATGGATGCCACAATAAAATGCATCCAGTACATTCTGTATAGTGGTAATGCTAGTGCCCTGATAAAATACACTCAATACATTCTGTAAAGTAGTAGTGCTATTACACCCATTACACTCTGTAAGATGATTAACATTAAGAAGTGCATCCAGCTGTATAAACCATACCAAAATATGGAACATGAACAAGATGAGGTCTCTCCAACCTGCCTGTCTTGGACTGTGACAACCTGTCCAACCCCTTCTAGTATAAAAAGTGGATGTTAAAATGACAATGAATCATTTTCCAAATGATATATTATACATTTTTGTCACCCACTTTAGCACCACCACCTGGCCCTTGGGTGATAAATCCCTCATCCAGTTTAACACTCTTACATGGACTTTGGGTGATGCTGTTAAACTGGTGGTAGACTTAATCCACCACCAGTTTAACAGCATCACCTGGCCCTTGCTCCCTGATTAAACCATTAAAAAAAATGTAATTAATTTTGTTTATTGAAATTTCCAAGATTTGTCATTCAAATAAAAAAATATATAGCAGTATAGTTGATAGAACATGATGAATGTTGTGAAGAGAAATGGAATGAGCTGGTTGGGTCATTTGTTGAGGAAGGATGAAAGTGTCTGGATGAGATGAGTAATGGAAATGAATGCAGAAGGAAGTAGAGGAAAGAGTAGAAGAAGAAATATATGACTAAGGATGATACAAAGGATAGGGCATAATAGAGAAGCTTGTCATGGAATTTGCAAGGCTAACCCCTTGCTTTAGCAGGGAAAATGGTCTTAAAAGGCTTGTGCTGTTGTAGAACATACAGTATCTGCCATATTGAATGAGAGCAGAGTTTGTTTCAGTATTTGGAGTATGCATGTGTTGCTGGAAGATAATTATTTTAACCCATTTGATACCAAATTGTCTGAAATGGACACTAGTTTTACGATATCTGTACAAACAAAGGGAAAAACCAAAGTATTCACCAGACGTAATTTTGAACTACCAACAAGATCACTACAAAGAGACCCCATATACACAGTCTACTGACAGTTTATCATTTATATACATTTTGCCTAGTCCACTTTTAGTTATGCACGGGTGATCAGGGTTTTCCTTACAACACTTTTTAAGTAAGAACATTTGTTATATTCTAAACACCAACTAAATGAGAGAAATAGTTATATTATTAAATTCCTTCAAATTCTTCAGTCAATAACAGCAATCATCCAAACACTTGTATATAACCATTTATTTGATTTAGTATTTTTTTTATATATATATATAGCTATAAGCAATGGCTTTTAATATATTTTAACTTTAATGTATTGTGATATTTGCAGCGCATGGACTCTGAAGGTAGTCTAATCGGAGGGTTAAAACCAACTTCTCAAACCAGTGCAGACAAGCCACCAACAATAGCTGATGTGTTAAAAAATTTAAACAGTGTAAAATTGAAACCAATAGAACGGTAAGCTCCACAGGAAATATGAATTATTCATCTTCAATTTGAAATCACTATAAATTCTAGGCATACATATATACACTTTTATATTAATTGTTTAATAATTGATCCCATAACTTTTTTTTTTTTTCAGAAAATATTTTCAGATCTCCATGTTTTAATTCTTGGAGATTACAATTCTACAAATGAATAAATAAATAAAAATAAAATTATTACAAATTCAGTCCTCTCCTCCATTTAACTAATTTTTATTATAAATCAGTGATAATGTTTTTCGTAAATTCTCATGTTGGAGGGCCTGTTATAAATTTAGCTTATCAAAATTGAAATCATATATTCAAATTTTACTCAACAGCAATGAGATTTTTATAAATAACGAAAAAAATAGTATTAAAAATTTCGAAGTTGTACTTGTCTGGCAGGTAACTTGATCTGAGATTGTATGTTAAAACATTGTAGAAGTCATTTATCCATTCAAAAACACACAAAGACTGTTAAATTCACTTTAGATTAGTTATTTATTTTTTTATATCAAAATTTTCATTTTGTTTGTGACGTGGTCACTAACACAGTGGAACTGTGTGGTGAAAGTTTAACATCAAGAAATACATGATAAATGTAAAGTGAATTTAACTGTTTTGTGTGTTTTGATTAGCTAAAATAACTCTTCGACGATATATAAAAAAATATTCTGTTGGTAGTCCTGATAGTGGTAATTACAGCACCACTGCTATGATCTATAAGTAACCCTGCCACTATAACAACAAACAACTATCACCACCACCTCTCTCTATCATCATCATCGTTATCACCGTTTTACATCCATTTTTCCACGCTGACATGGATTAGACAAGTTGTCCTGTTGTGGGCAATGTTAGGTCAGGTGACCATGTCTTGCTCATACAGAACTGATTTTGGCTTGGTTTCTACAGCTGGATGCCAACAACATTTCTATATTTTAATTTATCCCTCTCTCTCCACACCTCATTCACCATTATCTTACTCTGTGTTACTTCCCTTAGTGTGACCAACACTTTATGTATAACTCTACTAGCATATATTTAATATTTACAATATTTTATAGGAAAAAAGACTACAATCTAAATCCCCTTTGAATTTTGTTTTTCTTTCCAGATCTCCTGGTGGTACTCCTCTCAAACGGGCACCTCTGCCATGCACAACTACTGATCACCAATCTATTATCGCAAATGCTTTAAAGATGAAATTTTCTAAAATCAATCAGCGCAGCCCTGACAGTTCGAACAAACGCCGTTCCCTATCCTCCCCAAATTGGTCATCTCCTTCTCCACCCCGGGTAAGTTTTTTTTTTTCAATGCATGAACAAAGCTCATTTTTATTAACATTTTTTATACCAACCTACTTCTGGTTCTACAAAACAAAACCATCCATTTTAAAGTGTTTCTATGTATTTAAATTAAAATCTTCTAACATAATTTTATAGAAGAAGTATTTGTTATATTACAAATGTTAATTTAATAAGGAAATAATTGAAAATTTTAGTAAAAACGTCCAAATTCTTCAATTAATTGAAATGCAATGTATTTCATTAGGAATATGGCTTCAAAAAGGTTAAAATATACAAGTAAAATAAAAATGCATTTAAAATTTGTATCACAAAGTATTGTAAATCACTATTATAGTAGGTTAAATATATATAGTAAACGAACCTCCATTGGTTTCAATGTTGAGTGTTTCAGTTGTTTGATCAATGGAACAATCTACTTGTGAAATTAAAGTGTAACTAACTAAATATTTTACAAGCACTTCTACTCTTGATATAATTTTTTGGGAGATTCAGCAGACATTCTTCAAAAGTACAAAGCAGCGCTATGACTTTTATCACATTAAAAATTAAAGTTTTTACTTTAGTTTATTGCAAATTTTTGCCACAACAATCTATCCACTAATAAACATACTACAAACATTTGAATTAATGAACCCGTTTTTATATATTTTTTGCTAAATGGTTGCAAGATGTTAAGAGTTAATAAACAAGCATTTTAAGGTTATTTTTCTTGCTAAAGACAGGGTTAACCTTGCAGGTCCCACGATATGTTTCATACACATCATGTGGTTATTTTTTAGGCAATGTTTTACAGTTGGGTGCCTTTTTTTGCACCAACTCTTTTAGTTGACTCTCACCATATGCAGTGATATAATGTACCTATTCTGGTGTCATATGTTGCAAAAATCATTTTTACTTTTTTTTTTTCTTCCACTCTAGGTCTTTGGACGTCATCTTTTGAAGAAAACTGGAACTGTACTGAACTAAACTTTTCTTTCAAACTTTTAAAATACTAAATTTTAAATATTTAAACAAAAGGATGCTGTCTTAGAAAATCACATTGTGTTTTTATAATATTTGATATAAAACATTAAATCTAGATATAGTCATGGTTTCTTCAATAAAGTTCTGTGGCTTTGGTACAGCAGATTTGGATGGAGGATGGAAACTCCACTATTCAAGTGTGGCACCAGAAAAGACTGCACTGGTAGGGGTGGAGATACTCACAATTAGAGACAGAGATCAATAATTGATTTTGTTATTGTTTCTGATCTCTTTGATTCTATGCTGGATGGTCATGTAAAAAGAGCTGAACTGTCAACTGATCACCATCAAGTTATCTGCAATCTGAGATTACCTAAAGCCCACAAAACCCACAGGTCCAGTTCAACCTACAGGATAAAGTAGAAAGCACTGGCAGATAAGGAAGTCAGGAACAGGTATGCAGATACTATTACATCCAATTCCCTGAGCAAACTGAGGACATTGAAACGGAAAGGAGACTGTTCATCTCTAGTTTCTGCTTCAGCTGTTAAATGCTGTGGGTGAAACTGGTGCCAGGTGGCAGGAGGACCCCATGGTTCAATCAGTTGTTCAAAGATGCCATCTGAACAAAGAAAGAGGCTTACAAAGCTTGGTTTAGAAATTACAAACAAGTGCAAAAATTTGCAGCATTTACAGTAAAGGTATCACCAAATAGAGCATTCTGGCAGACCAACTGCCAACTTCATAAGAAGTTCTTCTCCACACCTGCTATCAAGAATACATCCAGGGTTCTCGCTTTAGAGAGGTGCATCCTCACGAGTTGAAGATAATACTTTGCTGATCCTAAATCTGGTCACATCAGCATCTCCTGATGTACACGAGGTGCATCTGTTAGGGATGACTAACCTCTGAGGCTGAGGTCACAAGAGCAATTAGAGATCTCAAATGTGGTAAGGTTGCTGGAGAGGATAAAATTCGGCCCAAGAATTTCTTCTTCGTTCACTTATTCCTGAGAGGGTCATGGGAGCAGAGTCCTAAAACACTCCTTCCAGCGGGTCCTGTCAGAAGCAACTGTCTCCAACTGATCCGGTTGGATCTCCAAACCAGACAAGCTCAAGGATGTTATCCAACCATCTTGCTTGGGGTTTACCCCTGGGTCTCCTGCAGTGATTCTTTCCTGAGACATTCTGACAACATGCCAATAGTATCGGAGCTGTGATCTATCAATTCAGAGAAGTAGCAGCTCTACCTGGAGTGACTCTCTGATCTCTGAGCTATGCATTCTATCGAGTAACATTACTCCAAAGACCCTTCGGAGGAACCCAATTTCAGTCCGAGAATTTAAAAACTTTAAATAGAGAAAGTATTTTCTGGAAAGGCACCTAGCTTCAGTTGGGAGTGATAATCCCAATTTTCAAAAAGGGAGATAAAAGAAATTGCTCCAATTATAGATAGCATAGACTTTACCAGGAAGGCTTAACAAGATCTAAGTGTCTGGCAAAGAGATGTACAGATATTAAGTCCAAACTAGTTGATGAACAAACGGTGGTTTTCACCCAGGACGCAGCATAACTGATCAAATAATCAAACCACTGCAGTAGGTCTTTGAAAAATCAAGAAGTGTATGCTTGTTTCATAAATCTCAAAATGGCATATGACCTTGTTTCATGGGACCTGTTGTGGAACATTCTGCAGGAGTATGGGATTGATGGACAGCTTCTTGCCCTGATGTTTTTGTTTGGATAAATGGTGCTAAGTCGAAACCATTCAATGTGGGTGTCAGACTCTACTAAGTGTGCATTCTGTCACCTCTCCTGTTCATAATCTGCACGAACAGGATTAACATGTCCAACCGGGTTGGAAGTGGTATCACAACTGGCAGGTGTAGAATTAGTTGACTGGATTTTGTGGATGACATAGTATCACTTAACTTATCAGAAGGTGATTTCCGACATGCATTTAATAGGTGTGCTGGAATGAAAATCAGCTGCAAAGACAGACATTTGTCCCCTCAAGGAAGTTTGCACAGTGCACTATACATGTGAGTGGGGTTCCACTGAAGCAGGTGAAGAAGTTCAAGTAGCTGTGTTCACGATTGATGGAAGGCACAATACTGAATTAATTGCAGGAGTCTGCAGTGATGCACCAGCTTCGGCATTCGGTCATCAGAAGAAAGGAGGTAGGTGTAAAGGCCAAATTTGCTAATATTAATTTGGAATTTGTGCCAACCCTTACCTATGGTCATGAATCTTGGGTAATAACCAGAAGTATACAAGTGACTGAAATGGGGGTTCCTATGAAGGGTCTTTGGAGTAATGTTACTTGATAGTGTGCGTATCTCAGAGATCAGAAAGTCACTACTCCAAATTAACCCTTTGGCAATTATACTGGCCATATCAAAATCTCATAGATTTGCTAATGTGAGGTAAAGCCTTTAGCACAAAATACTATAGTAAATATAGAGTAATGTAAATGTTAAATGGTTAAGAGATCTCAGCTTCAACATTACAGATGTGTGATTAGTATATCTCAGGAAAGAATTGTTGGCTAGATTTTATGAGCAAACCTACTGGCAGTAGACCTAAAAGCAAGATGGCTGGATAATAATCATGAGCTAACCGTCTAACCCATGCTAGCATGGAAGATGGACGTTAAACGATGATGAGCTCAGCTGGTCTTGCTTGGGGATCCAGCCAGATCAATTGCAGATAGCTGATACTGACAGAACCCATTAGGTGTGCTTAAGAACTGCCCTACAACCTTCCTAGGCATGAGTGGGTTAAGAAGAAAATTTTAAATATCCTATTCATATTTTCTAAGTTGATGATGCCATCAGTTTTTAACAAAAAAAAAAAAAAAAAAAAAATCATTCAACATCTTGGTGATCCAAGAGCAGTGTTATCAGCCTGGAGAGAGTAGATAAGGAACTCTGCACATAGCAGAGTTGGCTTGATGTTGAAGAGGAAGGCACAGCAAAGTACCAATTTAGTAAATACATCTTTGTAGTTGACTAAAAGCACTACCAGCACTGTTACAGTGTGTGTTTCTAGATTCACAACCGTAGTGATGAATAGAATGAGGAGAGCTTTTACAAGTAAGTTCAAGCTGCCGTCAGTTGGTGCAATTCCGTCTTATGACTTCATGCCCATACTCATTCAATAACAGTTTCAGAACTTGTGAACCCCAAAAGCCATAATACTTTTGTCAGGATACAAGTAGAAAATGTAATGCAAATAGCATAATAAACACTGACACCTTCAGTAGCTTCTACACAGTTGGTTGTGATCAGAGTTAAGAATTGTGTTAATACAATGGAAACTGAAGCTACAGCCGCTTACTTTAACTTGAGCTGTCAAAATGGTGAATCTTTACCAGTTTATGTAGGAAGAGAGTACCAGTTAATTCTACCAGCATTTTATTGAAGCAAAGAAGTGAAGGTGCTTGCTGAAGGTAGAAAGTACAAAAAGTATTGACCAACATGCTAATTTTGTCATGCAATCAATGAGTTCTTTGAGAAATACAGCACTAAGTTTGACGAATTGTGGGGCAGTCAGAACTGTCAAGACTTTCCACATGGTATCTCTTGAATTTAGTCAGTGGTGAGACCTCTAAACATGGTGTGAATGATTTACTTTAAGAACCTAAGAAACTTTCCAGTAGGAAACAAGGATGGAGGCAACACCATTTTTATTGGCATTGATAATGGCATCTTCACCAAAGCTTAGCCGAAGAGTCTGGAACTCTCTCAGACAAGGTAATATTGCTTATCTTAATGCAATCAATATCATATGAGGTGTTTCAATAGTATCCCATCAAATATTTTTAACACAGCAGCATTGAGCAAGGGAGACAATCTTGAAAGCAAAACTGGTTACCAAATTCACCAAATATTGTGGCATTAGTCTGAGCAAAGCTGTATAACTAAATGATCCAGATAAGAGTCATAATTCCTCCCGAGCTGCAATGCAACTACAGTATTTGAAATTCTAAGTGAGCACATATCAGATAAAATAATTTCAAAGTGAGAATAATGAGCTCATGTCACTTTAAACCTAAATTGATTTAATTAGCTAAGAATACTATTTTCTCAAAGGGAAACATTTTTTATGGAGTTATTGTATTGATAAAATCTGGATGTATAGCTTCTAAAATCGTTGCATAAACGAATTTCTTTAGGCAGTGTGTCATCTATTTGTTCAAGAATTAAACTGCTTTCTCTTTAACTCTTTATTTTCCCAATAAACACTATTTCACATATCGAATCTGAGATTTTGATATTTATTTTGAGAACAATACCTTAACATGAATGGTCAGTTAAAATTGTAATGCCAAGATGAGCAGCATCGAGTGATTGTTGAACAAAAAAGATGAAGTGCCATTACCATACTTCCTGAAAAAACTGGGAGATGTTAGCCTTATGATGAATAATCTGGTGGCTTTGATTCCTAGATCAGCATCATGCTTCCATTCCACATTGCTTTTCATAGAACTATTGCATTATCTATTTTTTTTTTTTTTTTTAAATTGCACCTCCTTATAAGCACTTACTTCATGCTCTTTGTTCATCTTTCAAAATTACTATTCTCATTTAAACTGATTGACCTGTACTCAGAATTACAAATATGGTGAGAAGTTGCCAAGTAGCACATGTCCTATCTCTTTAGAGAAGAGATGTAACAAAGTTAATTGCTACTTTAATTTTTAAGCAAAACATCAATTATTTGTGAAGAAGTATATATGGTAGCTCAAGTGGCAATCTTGTATTTTATTAAATCAAATTTGCAATACTGTATTACAATAAAAGCCACAACTTTTGACTTAGCATTAAAGCAAATTTCAGACAGGTTTTGAAACCAAAAATTGCAGCAAATAAGAAAAAGTTAGCTTAATTCACATTTTCTTATATCTAAAACTGGTTCCATAGTCTCAATATTAGTTTTTTTTATTTTAACTAAAAATGTTTCTTCAGAATTTTTGGCTCCGAATTTAACAGCCAGTACTTAGGTTATTTGCTGAAATTAAATGTAAGTAACCTTCCATTCAGTTCTTGTTTTTCTCTGACCATTGAAAGAAATTGAATAATTTCTATTTCACTTCGTAAAAAGATTTATAAAAAATTCTAAAATCAGATTTAAATTTATATATATATATATATATATATATATATATATATAAATTTATATATATATATATATATATATATATAAATTTATATATATATATATATATAAATTTAAATCTGATTTTAGAATTTTTTATAAATCTTTTTACGAAGTGAAATAGAAATTATTCAATTTCTTTCAATGGTCAGAGAAAAACAAGAACTGAATGGAAGGTTACTTACATTTAATTTCAGCAAATAACCTAAGTACTGGCTGTTAAATTCGGAGCCAAAAAGTAGAGTTAAACCAGGCCACCAAATTAGGAGTACTACCCAAGAAGCCACAGAATTTGAACTCAGTGCTACAGTTTGATCTCATCTTGCACTATAACATTTCAGCCATTTTATTTTATCTACTCCAAGATTTGAACTCAGAGTGCAAAGAGAATAAATACAAAGCAATTTGATATTATCACATTGAATGCTGGTAGGTTAAAAGATCAAGTCTGAACCTATAGAAATTCGCTTGGTGAAAGTTTAAGCTATTTCTAACCTCTGGCCATTGAAAATTTGAATAAATCCTCGTTTTTTATCTTATAAAAGAAAAATTCACAGGTTGCCAGACAAACTTAAGCATGCTCACTACAAGTTCTTTACAAGAATGTAACCATGCGAAGAATAACAACATTAAGAGACTTTTTAAATTTTATTAGAAAAAAAAAATTAAATGAAAAAAAAAAAAAAAAAAGAAAAAGATTAGCACCCATTATGGCTATCGCCAAAAAAAAAAAAAAAAAAAAAAATGAAAGAAAGAAAGAAAAAAAAAAGCTACAAGTATATAAGGCCACGCCTGCTTCACTGATTTAACCTGTGGTGCAAGCAAGTTTGAAGTGCTTGATTCTAGACTCCACGTGTGAAGGTGTTGTTCGTAGAGAGGCAGCCAAAATGGCAAATGTGCAGCAGGATCACCCTGATTATCAGAGCGAGAACTCAAGAAAAATTTTTTTTTAAAGAAAAGCTGTTCAAACTACATTGCGACGATCAGTCACTATACTGGAATGTGTGGAGAAGAGTAACTTAGTCGCTACTCGTGACATATGGTTTCTGAACCATGTCTCATAATAGTGCCACTAACTCTTAATTTTTTTTTTTTTTTTTAATTCAGGCTAACAGCGAAGTTGCCAAGAGTGACGGCAAGAGAAAAGTAAACAAAAGCCAGCCCAGGATCTTTAATTTTTATTTGTTATTGTGATCACGATAAGTGATGTTTATTTACAAAAACATTCACCAACTTTAGCTGTTAGTACACATTAAATCAACTTAAAAATTGTTAATACTTAGAAACATTTCCTATGGACGATAGATGGGCCAGATTCGTCATATTCTTGTTTGCTAATCCACATCTGTTGGAAGGTGGACAGAGAAGCCAAGATAGAACCACCAATCCATACAGAGTATTTACGTTCTGGTGGAGCAATGATCTTAATCTTCATGGTAGGTGGTGCAAGGGCACTGATTTCCTTCTGCATACGGTCAGCAATACCTGGGTACATTGTGGAACCACCGGACAATACAGTGTTGGCATACAGATCTTTCCTAATATCAACATCACATTTCATAATTGAATTGTAAGTTGTTTCATGGATACCAGCTGATTCCATACCAATGAAAGAAGGTTGGAACATAGCTTCTGGGGCTCGGAATCTTTCGTTGCCAATGGTGATGACTTGTCCATCAGGTAATTCGTAACTCTTTTCCAAAGATGAGGAGGAAGCTGCAGTTTGCATTTCCTGTTCGAAGTCTAGGGCAACATAGCAGAGCTTCTCTTTGATGTCACGAACAATTTCCCTCTCAGCAGTAGTGGTGAAAGAGTAGCCACGTTCAGTCAAGATCTTCATAAGGTAATCTGTCAAGTCACGACCAGCAAGATCAAGACGGATGATGGCGTGGGGCAGGGCGTAACCTTCATAGATAGGTACAGTGTGGGTGACACCATCACCTGAATCCATGACAATACCTGTGGTACGACCGGAAGCATAGAGGGACAGTACAGCCTGAATAGCTACATACATGGCGGGAGTGTTGAAGGTTTCGAACATAATTTGGGTCATCTTTTCTCTGTTGGCTTTAGGGTTAAGAGGAGCCTCGGTCAACAAAACAGGGTGCTCTTCGGGTGCAACTCTCAACTCGTTGTAGAAAGTATGATGCCAGATCTTTTCCATATCATCCCAGTTGGTAACAATACCATGTTCAATCGGGTACTTCAATGTAAGAATACCCCTTTTACTTTGGGCTTCGTCTCCAACATAGCTGTCTTTTTGTCCCATACCAACCATCACGCCCTGAAATACAATAAACAACGATAAGCATTCGAGAAGCATGAAAGCGGTAGAGTTATAAATATTCTAAATATTAATGAATCTCGTTACTAAAAGGTAGCTATTTCGGACATTTTAATCCAATATTATCAAAATTTACTGCAGGAAAAAACCATAAACCAAAATATATATAATGGATAGTAAAGAAACTTGTAATAGGTTAAATGATTTATTGATAAGAAACGAAAATTAAAAACCAAAAATTGCAGTCAAAATATTGTAATTGATAATACGAATTACAAACGGAGAAAATCTGACAAATAGTTATTTGTTGTAAGAATAAGTTGAAAATGTCAAATGTGTGAATCACTAATCGACTTGGAATGGAATAGGCC